>JACGCK010000015.1:0-655258 GCA_014925825.1 Pholiota molesta | reverse complement strand
ACCTAACCTAACCTAACCCTAACCCTAACCCTAACCCTAACCCTAAACCCTAAACCCTAAACCCTAACCCTAAACCCTAACCCTAAACCCTAAACCCTAACCCTAAGATCCTGATCTTGCTCGAGGCTCCATACTCCATCGATTGATGCAGTGGAAACGTCCGCACCAAAGACGCAGGCGGATAAGCACCAAGGAGCGGCGCCGACCCGTCGCGCGATGACAGCGTCTGCAAAGAAACGATCAAGGACGACCCGTATTTTGCGTCCAGCTATGCGCCTGTCGGGGGGTACGGCCCCACAGGGCACGATGGGCTCGACGGTAGATACGGGTGGGAATCGCTTCTTGGATAACGCGAATCGGTGGGGAGCGTACGTGGATAGAGTGCAAGCGTCCGTAGAGATCCCAGTGCGGCGCCGACACTACGCGCGCGCGGTTAGGGTGGCCACTGCTCCGCGCCAGATACTGATCTCGCTCGAGGCTCCATACTCCATCGATTGATGCCGCAGAAACGAGTGGCACCTAAGACGCCGGCGGATAAGCACTAAGGAGCGGCGCCGACCCGTCGCGCGACGACAGCGTCTGCAAAGAAACGATTGAGGACGACCCATGTTTTGCGTCCAGCTATGTGCCTGTCGGGGGGTACGGCCCCACAGCGCACGATGGCTCGACGGTAGATACGGGTGGGAATCGCTTCTTGGACGGCGCGGATCACGGGGAGGCGTGCATTTATATACGCAGTGTTGTCGTGCATCAGAATGACGAGACACTTAATGAAGAAAATGACGATAGGTGCATGAACCGCGGCCGACAACTCCACTGAAGTTATTCAGGGTTCGTGCGCGCGGCACAATGCCCGAGATTCAGACGCGGACAGGTGCGCCCGCTGCGGACGACCAGCGCGATGATGGCCGCTGCCAAGAGGCAGTTGGGACATTACAGAATTGCTACGTCAAGTCAGGTGGCGGAGGGGCTGCGCGGCCCATGGATCACACTGGCGCGACGGGATTGGATGTTCCAACTGCCTCTTAGGATGGGCACAGCGCTGTGTGAGCGTATGATGGTAGAGGCGGCGGCGTGAACACGGAAGATGGAAAATTGGTAAGGGGACGAGGAGGACGCAGGAGTTGCTGACGAGCAACGCGATTCCCTATGCAAAGAGGCCATTAAACAAAATTATAAATCGAATCCAGTCAAGCGATGTCACTGTGAAGCTAAACAAGCCCCCAATTCGCAATCGCTCGACGGTATCTGGTTCAATTGCCTCTCGGAAAAAGCGCACAGCCGATAGTCACATATCAACATACAGCCGTCATGATCAAGTGAGACGATGCATGCACAGGGTAGAGAGCCGGCATCGAAGAGAAAGAGGGAGGATGACACTCACCATCCTCTGCGATGATGGAGGGCAGTAGGGACATGATCTGAGGCGAACATCGCACCCCACCCCATTGCGGAAGGACAGCTTCTAACGAGTAGAATGGCTCGGAGCGACGAAAGTAATTGCCGACATCTCATAAGCGCATTCTCAGACGCCGCTGTCGAGCACAGGGATTCGGACGGCGCTTATCGTTTCCCATCGCCTCCGAGCCGAGTTGCACGCATAGAACCGCAAGTGGAACGAAGATCGCAGCCTCCAGAAGGGGACGGCAGGCGGATGAGTGGGTGGATGGGATGCAAGCCTTTGCAAGCCTCGCTATCGATCATTTTTAGCGCGGCCCGATCAGCCGCAGCTCCTGTACCCACGCACGGACCTGACGCGTACTGGTTGGTTGCGTCGCGTACCTTGTTGGGTTCGTTTCCTTCAGTGAACTCCCTCCCTCCGCGCCCATTTCCCGCCTCATGCACCCATGCATCTTAACTGACACCCAATCTGAGTGGAGCAGGGCTCGCTCTCACGAACGAGAGAATCGTCGCCTCGTGCTTGCGCTGTGTCCTACTATGCACGTTGCGCTGCGCGGCCGCCCTAGTACCTACCTCATTGCCTGTGCCATGTGCCTCCTCTAGGTTTCTGTCTTTGGCAAGGCCAGGTACGTTCCTCTATCTCAGACTTTCTGTTTCTAATTGGGTATATGGTCAGCACCCGGTCGCCGTTGTTCCCTGCCGCATCCTCGATGCTTTTGGTGTTCATCTGGATCTCGTTTCGCTCCAGTTGGGTTTAGGGAGTGTGCCAAGCTTAGCGATGCTTTTCGTAATGTAGTAGGGGCCACGATCGAGGTGAGTAGGTCTCCTCGTTCACTTCCTCGCTTGGCCTCATTCATATTCAGCCAGCTCTTTGCTCTGATAGGCTTTGTCAAATTACCCCGCCCGCGTCATAGTCCTGGGGCATTTTATCCGCATCCACAAAATCAGCCAGGTCACCTTCCTCCATGGCACCCATCGGGTGTACTCCCGACGTCCCATGTCCATCATACATCCGCCCGGTGCACTCTCTGCATTTTCTACATCGAGGCCCGACTCCGACGCCGCACTCGCACTGGCCCTCCCACCGGCCACGGACCCCTCGCTACCACCGCCATCGGCTCAGCGCAATGGCTGGTCCAGCTCCTGCCGACTTCGGTGGCCGCTTCCGCGCTGCCGATGTTCACATTGGAACACCTGAACGAATCAATCATATTCTGGATGGATACTGCACTGCGCCTGCCTTTGTTGTGCGGCGCGCGGTGGTGGCGGGTGCGTGCGTCTGGTGTGTGTGCGAGGGGAGAGGCGTATATGGCGAAACATTGGGAGAATAAGGAGGCGTGTTTTCATGAGATGGCTTGTCGTACGCCCGTTCCTTTGTTGTCCGTTTTCGTTTCTTCTCTTCTTCCTTGCCGTCGTCTTCTGCGCTCTCCTCCGAGTCGTTTCCTGTATGCGCCATCGTCTTCGGCTCCCCCGTCGTCGGCCTAGTCTTTCGAGCGCCCATCTTTGCGTGTCGATGGGATTCGCTTTTCCGTCCTATGCTCTGGAGTCGCTGACACGCTTGCTTTCTCGTGGTCCCTCAACCCTGCCTGCCCCTGTTGGATTATGTACCTGTTGAGCATGTTCGCGTTGTCCTGATTTATCAATATCGATCCAGCGCATACCGTCGCAGCCTCCGCGGGTGGCTGAAGCGCAACGCTTGAAGCGGCGAGGCAGGGTGCGGATCCCTCGTGTCCTCTTTCCGCGGCACGTCAATATTCACAGTGGAGGTGGTGTTATTATCAGGAGGGCACTACGGCTTGGCCTGGCCGCGAATGGGTAGGGCGCTTGCTGGATCATTCCTGGGCGGCGCGCGATTTTTGCGCAAGGGCTCAGCTCATGGCGCGTGCCTCAGGAGGAGACGGGAGGCCGGGTGTCGACCCGCAACCCGCATACAGGTCTGAGGGCCTGTGTTGCTTGGTCGTGTGTATGTTGCACTTGCGTCGCGGTGTACGTGCTGTAGTAGTTTAGTGCTCTTTTAGAGGAATATATTCGCTGGCCTTCAGACAAGAAACTCATTGTCATTCGTTCCCATTTGGAATTGACCTTGGGATCAAAGGCGTATTTCCGTATCCCTGTCGTATCTACTACTTATCTGACGCCGTGAGCAACACCGAAACCGTGGCGCCTTCTGTGCATCAATATAAGTAGTGCAGGTTTAATGGAGAGCATCTACCGCCATCTACATAGTACCGTACACATCCGCCATAGCCACCCGCCAGACAACGAAGGCGCTATCAGCACCTTTGCGGCCCAAGACGACGCGCGCGCGTTCCAACTTGAACCGCGCCAGACCCCGATCTCGCTCAAGGCTACATAGTCCATCGATCGATGCAGCGGAAACGACTGCACCTAGGACGCGGATACGGATGCGTACTTAAGGACCTGCTACGAACCGCACGACGGTGTCTGCGAAGAAACGATCGAAAATGATCCATATTTCGCGTCAAGCGACGTGGCAGCCTGTCGGGGGGTACGGGCTCGACGGTAGGTATGGGTTGGAATCGCTTCTTGGACGGCGCGGAACGCGGAGGATCGTACGTTGATATACGCAGTGTCAATGCACATATGGTCCAGGATGACGAGACTAGAGGAAAACGAGGAGAGAGTGCGCGCGGTGCCGCATGGTCTCGGACAGCTGTACCTCTGGAACGGCGTTGACTGCAAGAGCGCCACTGTGGACAGAGGTGTGAGCGCAGAAGCGAGTAACAGGTGTGCCGGCCGCTGACAGCCGCCGCGATAGGTCGCTACAAAGAGGCAGTGGGGAACATGGTAGTCAAGGACATTCAGTAGTCGCGCAAGGTCACTGTGGGGCTATCTACGCGACCCATAGATCACACTGGCGCGGCGGTACTGTATGTTTCAACTGCCTCTGAGGCGGACGCGCACGGCGCTGATACCTCGGATAGTGATGCAGAAGGGTTGTGAACATGGAAAATGGGGCATTGATAGATGAAAATGAGGAGAGGGTACAGGAGGTGCTGACGAGTACCGCGGGTTCTTTCTGCAAAGAGGAGATCGATTGACTGATGTAGTTGATCGAATCAAGCGATGTGACTGTGAGGCTGCACAGGCCCACAAATCGCACTCACATCGATTGATATCTAGTTCAATCGCCTCTTGGAAAGATTTAGAGCACCGCTGATACATCGTATACACGGTATACTTGATATACGATCCATCATGAAGACAAGAAACGGGATACTTGTTCACAGGGCAGAGCGCGGGCGGGGAACAGAAAGAGGGAGGGTGACGCACGTGGTCGTCTTTAATGACGAAGGGCGAGGCAACGATTGCACACGATTACGGGCAGGCAGCTTCTGATGAGCAGCCCGTTGCGGACTCCGGAGTAAATGATGCAGACGTGAGTCAGCGCATCCAGTGAGTACTGTAGTAATACGATCACTTGCTCGGCCCAGAATTTGTGTGACACATTTTCGTGAAGTGCTCGTGGGCTCGATTTGGGTTTTATGGCGTGACAGGAGTCATAAGTGCTCGATATTCAAAAATAGCAAATTTCACGTGATGAAAAATGTGACCGTTGACAATGACGACGTCGAGGCTCGAGTTACTACTTCCGCGCTCTCACTTCCGTGTCAACGAGCTTCAATCACTGGCACCACAATCCTTACTCTCTGCCTCTCGGTCTCATGCAAGCTGTAGTAGCTCTTATCTATGAGCTTGTCCCCTCAAACAGAGAATGTCGTCGATTAAAGAAAGATGGTTGGGAATTGGTTGGGAACTACATGTTTAAGGAGTGGTTGGGCAACATTTAGGGCTTTTGGGTGCGGGTGAGGAGCTTCTTTTTTACTTTCCTGCCTATCTGACCACAGTTTCCAGCTGTTGCAGTGATCTACGTCGTTGGCCATATATATATTCAACAACGTATGTAGGAAATTTTAAGTGCGTACCACAACGCTGCCATACCTATGGACTGCATTCCCATTAACCTTCGCGTCCAGCTTCTCCCCAGCCCTTTGCTTTCTGTGTCGGATTTCCTTCGATTTGAACTCCCAACGCAGCTCTCGGATGCGCGGCGCATCTCTGACCAGAATCATAGTGTCACTGCTGCCGAATTCGGGCGCCTCACACAACCGGACTCTCGTGATATCGTCAACATCATCAAATTCCTTCCTGTCCCCTCTGCAAGCCTCCTCGATGACCTTCTTTCCTCCGAGGAGCGTAAAAACTGGAGATCAGTGCGATATGCCCATCTTCCTGCGGCGCATAGTGCCAGCCAATCGAGCTTTCCAATCTGGATCATCGCATATTGGGTGGAAGTTGCCCGGCTTCAAACGACTGTTAGACGCCCGTGGGTTTCAGCTGAAGCCTTTCTGAAGAAGACGCAACAAACTTGGAAAGCTGCGGAGGCACGACAACTTGCCGATGCTGCCACGATTGCGCTTGTCCAGCTGCCGTGGGGCGGAAGAACTACCGGATTTGGTGCAGACAATGAACCGATCCATGTTCTTGCACGTTACCTCTCTGACCAATGGCTTCAAAGTAAACACATTATCCAACAACTGGAAATTCTCCGACTCGATTTGAAACGTGCAGGCACTATTGACTGTGAAGTAATCACGCCCTATACCTTCGAGATTTTGGTGCAGATGTATCGAACCCGGGAGGCTACGCCTTATCGAAAAGATGGATTTGGAGTGCGAAAGAACATATGGGGCATAGGGGAAGAGCTCGCATCTGGTCGGCGCAAAGTTGTTGCTGGCGTCTCAAACGTTAACAATAACCATTGGGTGGGCATTGTGATAGACGTAGCAGATTTAACTGTCCGATACGGCGATTCACTTGGAGGGGCTGGAGCGGTAGAAATAATGGATGCTGTGATTTGGTGGTTACAGTTTCACATCCCATCGCCCTTTAAACGCAGTGTTCTACCAATTACACAACAAACCGACGACTTCAGCTGCGGAGTTCTAGCACTGAATGCGATTCGTCATATGGCTCTGCCCAACACCCCACTGCTTCAACCATTGTCGGGCATTGCGATAAATCAAGAACGGGTGGATATGTTTGTTAGTGCAGTAAAGTTAGATTTGCAATCTGTACGTCAACTCAACCCTTACTCAATGATTAAATTGCTGAAATATTGTTAGCGTATCAATGATGTACCTCCACATGGACAGACCACAGTGTACAATGCTGTATGCTCAGGTGAAGAAATCGAGTTTGCGCTGGTATTTGTAGAAGTCAATGTACCTACGCACATGGGCCACATCGAAGAGCGACCACCCTCACCATTCCCACCTGCCCCTGCCGATACACATGTGCCAGTCCCAATAATACCTCCACCCCAACCTATGCAACCTGGTCCTCTACGCGTCCAGATGAAATCAGCATCCCTTACAAAATGGTTCAAACCCGCCACGTCAGAGGAAGTCATTAGGTCAGATCGCGAACGCATGGAGTCTGAGCACCAAGCCACTATGGAAAAGTGGAGTCAACAGGACAAACTCAGCGAGAGTCGGAAAAGGATGCGGCAGACTGAAGGCGCTCGAGAACGACAGGCCAAAAAACGTCAGCTCGGCAAAGATCTTGATTTTGAAGCTGGGCGGCGTGATCGAGATGGAAAGCTCATCAAAGTCTCGCCGTCGCTTTCTTCCTTACTTTCTGATCCTCCACCCTCGTCTCTAAATGTTGCTGAGGCATCGCGTCCCAAACGATCGCTACATGAACAAGAACGTCAACAGCGTGGAAAAGTCGGTCGACCACGAGTCTCCATCTACAAACCAGCATCGCAAACCAATTGGATGAGCCCACTCCTCTGGATTCATATCGACAGAGCTGCCACGCGCTGCCTTCCGAAGATGAGTCCGGCAGAAATCTGTCGTGAGCTAAAGAAGGTCGACCCAGTGCTCTTCAAAGCGTTGCATCCTCAAACTCTACGAAAATGGATTGATTCGAAAGGCGATGCTCCAAGATGGAGTGACCGAACTCTGGAAAGAGTTGTTGCAGGACATAGTCCAGGGGGTCTTACCACACGTATAGGCATTTTAGTGTGTTCTATCTACCTTCATTATATCTGCTTTATTTAACGATATATATACAGATTAAATATCCTGAAGTAACAACCATCATTCTGAAAAGCCTACGAGATCTCCGAGTGGCATCTGTTGCACTCACGCTAACGACAATACGTGGAATAATCATTGGCCACCTCCAACATCATGTCCCAGAAATTTTCACAACCCCAGCTAAAGACGGAACCTTCTTCCGTGCCTCTGAAGAGTTTGTACGAAAGTTTGTACGACGAGCACTTGGCTGGTCACTTAGACGTTCAACGCGTGCAGGGGGCAAGATCCCATCCGACTTTCAAAGCCACCTTCAGAAGGCGTTTATCCGGATGGCCTATTGCATTAAGGACGAAAACATCCCCTCTGCCCTTATCGTCAACAGCGACCAAACACAACTTACGCTCGCTCAAGGATGTCATATGACGTATGCAGAAATTGGTTCACGTCAAGTCGTCACCGTAGGATCGGAGGAAAAACGTGCAATCACTGTCATGGCTTCGCTTTCAAATGACGGGACTCTACTTCCTTTTCAAGCAATTTACCAAGGAAAGACAGCAGCATCCCAGCCGTCAAAAAATTCGCGCAGCTACGCAGAAGCTTTAGCTGCCGGGTTTCTTTTTGAATCTTCGAACTCGTCAACCTATTGGTCCACGCAAGAGACTATGCGTAGCTTTGTAGACCACATCCTTGTTCCCTACTTCACAGCAGTCAAAACTCGTCTCGGACTTCCCCTTGATCAGCGGTCACTATGGCAGATTGACTGTTGGTCTGTTCATCGGTCAGATGAGTTCCTTGGATGGATGCGTAACCACCATCCCATGATTGTCATCAACTTTGTCCCTGCACGAATGACCGGTTTGTTCCAGCCAGTGGATGTCGGACTTCAGCGGCTTTTCAAGCACTCGATGAAACGAACTGCTCATGAAGATGTTGTCCAAGAGGTCATTAGGAAACTCGAGAGCGGGACTTTGGCTGAAGAGATTTCCATCGACTCCAAGCTTAGCGTTCTACGCAATAGAACTGTCCATTGGATGTGGCATGCTTACACTGAGCTCAACAATCCGACGATTATCAAAAAGGTAACCATTTGTTATTTCTTCAGTTAGTTTCTTTTCTGACTTATATTTCGTCATGTTCTTTATGTTTAGGCCTGGAAAATGTGCCGCGTAGGCATTAATGATGCTGATTTATCATATGAAAGCTTGACGAGCTCAGAAGCTCGACAAACGCTCCGCGAATTACCTATTACCGACCCCACGTTCTTCGCTGAACTCACTCGTGAACGAACCATGCCAGCGCTACCCACTCTTACCCATGACGAGGCCCAGGAGGAAGATGTTGAGCACTCAGAGCTTGATATCCCTGGAGACGATTCCGCAGTTCCTCTCAAAGCTGTAGAAGATGCTGTTTATGGTGTTCTCCCCACTGACGACACCGAGCAGGAGTTTATCATTGGTCCTTACGGCCTGCTTTCAGCTGCTGAGGCTGAAGAGACACTTGTGGAATCTGTCAATGATGTTATCGTTGATACGACATCTCTTGCTGAACAGTCGTCTGTTGGCCGGGGACATAGGAAGAAGTTCCGCAACACTGTCTACAATCCCGAAAATTTTGATTTTACGCATGATTCATTGGTCCCAGATCACAAATAGTTGTTTTTTGATGCTAAATATATTTTATGCCCATTTTCTCCCTTCCCAGCAGCCCCTAGCACCTATTTTTTTTAGAGAGAAAAAGTGCTCGATTTTTTCTGTGAGCGTGACAAATGGGTAAAAGTGCTCGGCTCGATTAGGCTCTGTGACGCGTGACAAACGCACTTGATCGTATTGCTACAGTACCATCAAACACCGCATCAAATGGTCTTGTTCACATAGATGCGACTGGGCGGCGTACAGATCAAAGCTGAGTCGATGGAGGGGAGAGGAGGGTGGTGGTTTGGATGCAAGCCCTCGGATTTGCCTTGGATGGAATGTCATCGATTAGCGCGGCCCGAGCAGCCGTAGTTCCTGTGCCTGCGCACGGACCCGATGTCCAACGCGTTGCGCCCATTCCCGCCTCATGCAACTACGCATCTGTGTATAATCAGGATGATTGACCCAATCTCAATGGAGCGGGGCTCACTGTCGCGCGACTACACGCCCATCGACCGTGACATGAGCGTGCCTGTTCTGTCAGTGAACATTGCTATATGTGATAGGTTGGTTATCGGTTATCGATGGTCGATAATGGTTCTCAAACTATAAGTAGTATTATTTGTGCATTTCAAGCCCCTTTTTCAATCATCATCCATGGGCTTGCAAAGTGCTCTCCAATCCAGTCCAAATCCAGTCCGTTTTTAGCAGTAGAATCCAATCTAAACTCTCTGTTGAAAGATCGACAAAAATCGAACGCGAGCTTGATGTCTTGTTGGTTTCTGGATTGAATAGTCCAGTAATAAGAAAGGAAATTGCGCAAACCGTTATAAAATTTTGATTTTAAAATGGCAAGGAACTTGTAAATGTTGGACAGTGTACTGCAGAATTGTAGGCTCAGAATTGTATTCTTGTGTCGTCCACACAAATTAGAATGTGTATACTCATGTTACTTCATTTCCAAATTACGGAGTTCACCAATTCTACCCGGTGTCATGGGTCTTTATTATCTTAGGAGATGCGGCAATCATCTGGCTGGGCCGGCTGCATGTGCCGGACATGTTTGGACGAGCATGTCGTTCCGGGTTTCCATACCTTCCTGCATGGCACCCATCGCATGGACCCCATCATACACCCGGACGCTGCCCTCTCCGCACCCGACTCCGACCCTGCGCTCGCGCTCACACCGGCCATCTACCATCACACTCACCGTCATCGGCTCAGCGCCTTCGTCATACACCAAGGCTGGTCCAGCTCCTGCTAGCGCCGGCTGGATGCGTACGCAATCGTCAATGCTCGCAAACGAACTCGAGAATGCATCGACCATATCTCGGGTGCGCACTGAACTGCGCCTGCATCCGTCCTACGGTGCGCAGTGGCGGCGTGTGCGGGCGTCCGCGATCTGCGGCGCACGCGGTGTGCATGCGAGGAGAGGCGTGGACGGAGAGCATGCGCAGGGCAGGGATGGGGCTATCGACGGCAGGGTGTGTTTTTCGCAGATAATGGATGTACGTCGTTTCATTTGTTGTTCTTTTTTCCCTTCTTCCCCGCCTTTCTCTTCCACGTTCTCCTTCTTTCCCCTTATGCGCTGTCGCCTTTGAATACCCTGTCACCTCGCGGCGAAGACGCATTCAAGCCCCGCGGAGTAGGCGCGTCGCAACCTCGATAGCCATCGTGTGCGTATCTCGCGCGGAGCGGAGTGGGTAGGGCGCGTTGCTAGGCTGCGGTGGACGCGCGCGAGCGAGCGTCGTCTGAGCAATGGAGGCGAGCGCCGGGGACGCGTGGCGTGGCGTGGGTTGGATCGCAGGCGGAGCGGGCCGGGTGCCGTGGCCGGGCGATGGCGCAGGTAGGGCAAGAGACGCGATTATGTATGGGAGACCGACCCGAACTGGCTTGCGAAACCCTTGAGCGCGTGGGACGCGGCCTTTTTGAGACGCGTTCGGGTGTCCTGAGATTACGCTCGTAACTCGGTGATGGCTGTAATCGTAGTAGGTGCATAATCATTAAAGTGCGGTATACGTAGGGGAAGTGGATGTGGCGACATGGTGGGGTCACTATAAAAGAACGCGAATGTCCATGTATTAATGAATAATGCCCCAGTTCGAATATGGTGAGGAGGGAAGGCGGTGTCTTCGAGCGTGGGTAGGCAAAGGCGAGGCCGCCAAGGCGATACGATACGGGCTGGGTACGTGTATGGTCGTATGGTTGTTAGAGGAAGAGGTTAGATACCTCAAATTAGGTGGTAACGAATTTGCGAACTCACTTATATCGCGCTATTCTGCCATATATCTGCGGGTTCACGACGCTGTCGTGGAAGGAAATTGTGCGCCGGCAGCGAGCGGCACGCGATACATCACGATCACATGATGTGACTGATGGTTCTTCCCAACGATGAATTCACTGATCATGAGCGTTCGAAACGTTCAACGTTCACGATGTCCAATCGGTCGCAGAGCCTCACCGGCACTAGCTTCATGCACGGGGCCTGCTTGCGGCGGGCTTACGGCGGACCAGGCTGCGCCGAACCTCCTTACCATTCTATGTTACGAGGAACGTGTTCAAGATTCCAGTGCTTGTTCCCAGTGCTAGCGTGGTGCTAGCGACGACTTGGCGACGACATAACGTCTTCCACTCCTCGAGTTCTCACCTATCTTGGGCGATCGATCCCTCCAAATTTCGACGAAGTAAGTGAGACCTTGTATCTCTATGGACTGTAGTCGATTGACGACAGATGGAGTGTTTAGAATGTGTCGTGCCCAAGTCTTGCCAAACGAACCACGACAGTCTTCACGTCGACACGAAACAAAATCTTCAAATAGGAGAGTGGATTTCTGGTCATCTCTCATCATTTTACTCACGCTCCCTTCAGGCGCTCCCCAGTGATATCAGCTCGTTCTCTTAATCCTAGCTTATCTCCTCAAGGGCGGTAGGATTAAGTATATCCTTTGTTTCATAGTCAAGA
Organism: Pholiota molesta; assembly: GCA_014925825.1. Classification (NCBI taxonomy): domain Eukaryota; kingdom Fungi; phylum Basidiomycota; class Agaricomycetes; order Agaricales; family Strophariaceae; genus Pholiota; species Pholiota molesta. The sequence goes on along the minus strand of JACGCK010000015.1, from coordinate 643,199 downwards.
CAAGCCTAAGACGACCAATAAATTTAATCCTATCCTCCTCGAGCCTACTTTGTATTGATTTACAGTAGGATTAACTCTACCATTTAAGCCTACAAATAATCCTAAAGGCCATTCAGTTGAATCCTACTCTCGACCCGCTTTGGATTAATTCTAGCAATAGTTGGCAGTAGCAGTAATGATACCATCTTAGTCTACATAATCATATTCCACTTTCGCGTCTCCACGCCGCAGAGCGCTGCATATGCAGCGCTGGTTGTACGTGTAGACGGTAAGTGCAAGGCTTGCAGCATCCTCCCTGCCGTCTGCATGCTCGTTCGTCCTCCCCTTTGAGATTCTCTTATTGCCTGCGCAGCCCACAGACCGCCATTGTCCTACGCAAGGGTAGCGGCGCCCACTGCGCCATCCGGCAGCGCCATCCGCCTTGCGAGCACGTCGCGCCCTGCCACTGGGCGCGGCGATCCCAGCCGCCCGCATGACGAGAAGTTGCGCACGATCTGCGGGAGCACGCTATCCACGTTCTTGACCCGGTGCGCCTCGTAGATGATGATGTACTCGAACAAGGTTTTCTTCAGCGTGCCCTGCTCGATGAGGCACATCTCGTATGATGTGATGCACGTGTCAAAGTCTTGCGAGATCAGGCGACTGGCAATGATCTTTGCGCGCTCATCCTTCGCGAACGACGCAGATGAGAAGGGGCGATGAGAGCCGGCGGGTGCGCGTCGGCGGCCGATGAGTCGGCAGGCGTCGAGGAGAGTGGTGCATGGCGAGGCGCTGGCAGGGGCGAGGTAAGCACGAATGTAGGACAACGGAAGGAAGCTCACGTTAATTTCCCCTGGTAGCCACCGACGCATCCCGTGGCATGGAACGATAGGCCTGGTGCTTTGCTGGTGCTCATACGGAACACGTCGACATCGACCATGGCGCGTCAAACACGTCGTCAGCGTTGCGGCATGCCGTTGCAATGAGCGCCGACGTACCGTATATACGCTCGAGCGGACTGGCGCCTCGCGTTGCGCATTCATCCGATCTTCGGTTGAGGTCCTTCGTCGCGAGCGCCCGGAATTCTCGTCGCTGTCGTCGAGAGCGACGGAGAGCAGCAGGGTGTAGGAGTGGTGAGCCTCCATCGTCGCCATCTTTGGCTGCGATGTCCCTGCGGAGCGTTGTAGGTGGCCAAGGGGTTTGCCAGTTGGAAAACACACACGTCGTTTGAGTGGGAAGGTGATTGTACATGAATAAAGAGTGGATGAGCAATCTTCCAAGTGGCATCAGGCAGATCGAGAGCCCGGGCGCGAGCTCGATCGATCCGCCGACGATAAGACTTACAGTATATAAAATTGGCCTGGGGCTACTCTCATGCGCTTGGTAGAACTAGTAGGAGGTGGTCGCGAAGTTGAGTTCGAGTCTTCGACGCGAAGTTGAGAGGCATTCCGTTGTCACATGATCTACCATGCTGGCCCTCCACCCGATGGATTCTATTGTCAGGAAATGGATCATGGCCATATAGATACTGCCTTATTGTGACGTAGTACTATAATTGTTATGGGCCAGGGCTTGGGTGCCACTGCAAAGTCACGGCTGTGGCTCGGAAATAAAACTATATAAGACCCAGCTGGCAAATTTATTGACGCCTTCCTCCCACATCAGACCTTCAAAGCTTCACCATCCAACTCGTACGTGTCATTCCCTTATTAATTTCGGCTTTTAGTACGTTCATCTGTGGCATAACTCCGCCTGCATCTAGCTGATTCGACTGTTACAGATATAACATCCAAGATGCATTGTTGGAGTTGGTATGTTTTATTTGTGTTTCATCGTCGTTTCGTCACCAACCATTCACAAGGAAATGCAGGCATGAAAGCTGTTTGTTGCCTGAAACCTACCCATAAGCCTATCCTAAGCCTAAGTACCCTAGGCTTATTCCTACCATAGAATAGGCTTATCAATAGGATTATCGGATAGGCTTGTGCTAGGCTTACTTTGTCACCAATACCAATCCTATATGCGCTATCTCTCATTCCTAGGATTATATAGAATTATTAGTGTACCTAGTTAAGTAGTCAATGATAGGATTACATTGGATTAAAATAGGCTTGTTTCTAATATTATACGCTTAATCCTACCATTTAACATAGTCTATCAACTTGGATAATAATCGAAAGGAACTCCGTAGGATTGATAATTATGTAGGATTAACAGTCTACTTTGCGGGACTACAATAGACTTGATTCTATGACACACTGTGAACAGTAAGGCATAGACTCAATCCCACCGCCCTTTGGACCCCAAAGTAGGATTGAGCGCACGAGTTGAGACAGGCGCGCTCCCAGTCACTACGTGGTTCGACAAGATAGTACAAAGGTTCAAGGATCCTGGCCGGTTGTGGCTCCCCATCGACCGACCGACTCTCGCGTCCTGGTCGACATGCACGCCGCCTACGTCTGCAGCGTTTTTTCACCGGACCACAGTAAGATCGGAAACCTACGTTATGACCCATAAACTGTACGTGCCATCCTGTAGGACCTGCACGGTCGATTGTTTACTGACAATTACTCTATTCAGTTCTACCAAGTGGAGGGCTGGCATGTAATATCTGATATCTACGTGGCGTGACTAAGGGCGCAGCTTGATGAGAGATGAGGAGGTGGAGAGCTGGGTACTACGATAATGCGCAGAGCGGGCGAACCTTACGTCGATGCTAAGCAAGCGTAGATGCCCTGGCAACTCTGCGAAAACCACCGCTGAGTCTTCGGGTTCTGTCTTGGGATGACTTTCTTTTCTTTTCCCTTTCTTGTAGCCTCTTCTCTTTATGCACCTCTTCCAAGTAGCACCGTATATTCAATGGAACGGCGCTCCTTCGTTACATTTATTTTTTGTATCCTGTACATAAAATATATTTGTTTAGCAGTCCATCTATTGCAATACATAACATTAGTGATCCTTTTTCTTTGCCACGGAAGGGGATTTGAAAGGTAGATGACTACTTAATTGGTAGAGGCAGGTCAGTCGTAGGGTGAAGAACCACCATAATCCCGAGTGACGCGAGCACCTGACTCTGTTGATCAAGTGCCAGCGCCGTATTGGATGTCTGCTGGTGATGTGGAATCCAAAGATCCAATGACCTAATAACGGCTCGTCGAAGCTCAATCGGAGGATGGTTGATTGCAGCAGAACCTCCAACTCCAAATGAAATGTTATCATGTCGCCTCTTGAGCACGGAAAGCATGTGCTGGGCGCTGTCAACGCTCGCCCCGAGCTCTAAGATTCTGAGCTTAGGCAGAAGATTGCACGTTGCTAGCTTCTCCGCTGTGACTACGTGGATAGGTAGCCCAAACGGAAGAGTCAGGGATTCCACATTGGGCAGTAACTTGAATAATTTCTCGAGGGTATCGTGGGTAGTGTGACGATATTGCCTGTCAACGGTTGGATTACCCAGGAAGTGTTGCGCGGTTCGGAAAACGCGCAATCCTGGGGGTTGGAAGTCAACTAGACGCAGGCGTTGAAGCGTACACTTGGACGCCCGGAGGAGGCGGGCGTATATTGCTACATCCCAATGCTGGCGTCGATCATACATCTTGATCGTGAGGCTGCGCAGAGCGGGAAACCGTAGGACCGAGAAGAGGCGGCCGTCGTTGCTCGGGTACATCAGGCGCAGCTTGAGCGTCGTCAGCCTGTGCATGGTAATCACAGTCCGCGAGAGGACGCGCCGCGGGCTGAGGAGGCTGCTGAAGCGCACCTGGAAGTAGCCGTCCTCGAGCTGGCGCGCGCCGTAGCGGATGATCTTGACGAACACTTCCGGCGTCATCGCCGCGGAGGCCAGGTCGAGGGAGGTCAGTTGGTCCCATGGTAGGCGGAGGTCGATAGGGTGCAGGCCGTTGAACAAGTGCATTGTCGCGGCGCGCAAGTGGGGTATCGTCCGCAACGCCGTGAATTCGAGGCAGGTGTCCAGGTCGAACCAAGAACAGGGCTCATCCCACGTGTGCATGAAAGCGATTTCGATGGATTCGAGGGCGCGGAATTGGCCTTGCGGGAGTTTGAGGAATGCGGAGATGTCGATGTTGGTGTGGATGGGGCAGGTCAATTTTCGTATGCGGCTGACGTTGGGGAGGATGACACAGTCAACGATGCTGAACTTCCATTCGTGCGGACCCATGTCGAAAGCAATGGTCAACAGGTTGTTCCCGCTCCTCGCTGTACACGTGTAAAAGTCGTTCAAGAGGTCGTCTGGTAGGAGCGTAAGGGAAGGAGGTAATGTGAAGAGAATGTCGGCCCATAGGACGCTCGTAGATTGGAGAACGGTAGCCCATCTCGCGTCGACGAGAGCGAGAATTCCGCGCCTGTCCGTTGTTCGCAATGGGAGAAGGGCAGGCTCGTCTCCACAGAAAAATGTAAAAATGGTGGCGAGAATGGCGTCGGAAAATATTGGAAGGCCAGTAGTAGCCATTGGAAGTGCTCGACAGCGATGTTGGCGGCAGTGTTTGGGGGTGGAACACTGAGCGCTGGACCTTGAGTTGGGCGACCTATATCTGGTGGGGAATTTTGCAATATGGTACGAAAAAAGGTGAATGATCCCGCACCTCTGTTCCAAAGATTCCTCGCGGCCGCGCCACATCGCCACGTTTCAGAAAGGTGAACTTGAACCATTCGGCGATCTCGTCGTCTTCAGGCCCAGCATTTTTTTGAGCCAATGATAGTATGAGAAATACATAGCCAGATATCAGTCGTTTATTACTGGATGATTGGCCGCCCGCAGGGACCTGCAGGGAAAAGGAGGACGGGGTAAAGAACCTTCAGCAATGCATGAATTAGGCATGCTCTCCCCAAATTCGCACTTTCTCACACTTGTTACCGCGTCAGATTCTGCACGCTCCCATTAATTGACCAATGGCCGTCCTTCCTGAGGCCGAGACTTTTCTGTATTTATTACTAGAGTTTAAACACGCTACATTTACTTACGCAAAGAACCACTCGTTGGCGGGGAACTCGGGAACGAGGTCAAGGGGGGCCAACTTATGACATGAACCCGACTATTCAATGCCCTGTCATTTTGCGGACATATTCAACGACCACGTCGCTTTGTAAACGTCTCCGTGGGCCCACTCGTAATTGCATTCGATGTCTATGAACGTTGTGTCATAACAGAATTGCGTCGATCACTCGTTCGAGCTATGGATTCTCCGATCTACTGGGACGTTCGTAAGCCCCAAAGTCTGATACGTGGTAAGTTTATCAGTGTAGGCCGTGCCAGCATAATGTATATTCGAAAAAGTGTCCGATGCAGTAACAGAAGACCTCGTTCAAGGCAGTTAAAGTTACCCCATTGTCACTACAAGATAGGATCATCTCATTCTATCGAAGGAAAGGCTCAGATTCCGTGCGATTCTTACAGATCGGTCCTCAATCGGTCCTCTCAGGCTGACAAGGTAACGATTTTGTCCGAGTCTGGCCTTGTAACCTATGGATGAATCACATCTGTCTAAGAACGTGTATTTGTTCGGCTGGAGGGCGCAAGCGCGATACAAAATGAAGCGATTGCAATGGGGAATGCTAATGCGAGTACGAACCAGACACAATGACGACTTCAAATGATGGATAATTTCCAAGGCGGAGAGGTTCTGCACAGTGACTACTTTGAATCTCTGACGCCCGAGGTGTTACCAGGTTCTATGAAGCTGGAAACAATAGTCTTCCAGGACCCATTCCAATGAGCGCAAACCGAGCGACAACGACGTACGGTCGCTCGAATCGTTTTGACCTGCGGCCCGATCAGCCGTAGCTGCTGTGCCCACGCACGGACCTGATGCGTACTGCAACTTCGTTGGGCTCTGTTCATTCCCCTTCCTCCGTGCCCACTTCCAGCCTCATGCCGCCACGCATCTGTAAGCATCGAATATGGCTGGTTCAATCTCATTGGAACGGCCTTCACCCTCACCGGGCGGGCGAATCGTCGTCTCTTGCTCGCGCTGTGCTGTAATACTATGCACGTTGCTCTGTTGCCATTACCTTCGTTGCAGATCAGGTATGTTCCTCCATTCCAGCCCTTCCGTTCCTAACTGCATCTATTTCTATTTCTAGCATCCTAATTCCTTGAAGATTAGCGAGAACTTTCGTAAGGAATTGGGGCGAAGGCGATCGTGTCATCTGCCGCCTTGAGCCTGTCGACAGGTCTTCATAAACACCGTTCGAACTTTCGCCGCTTCTGTGGGCCATCACCCTCTCGCCGCCGCCTCTGTCTAGGTGCTAATACCAATGCTTGGTCCGTCCCCACTGATGCCGCTGGCCACGTAGATCCTGTCAACAATCACGATCCCCACACAGGCGCCCGACATACTGCTCGCGCATAATGTCAGCTGACCATCCGACATTTACTGTACGCTGCGATACGGTGGCGGGCGCGAAAGCACGCGATCTGTGGGCAAGAGGTGTGAGATGTGAGACGGTGGCTGCCTTGCCAATCCGCGCCGGTTGGAGAGACCACTTGGGAATGGGAGTACAGCTGTTCGAAGATAGAGTATTTACCTGCGATCACTGTCGTGCGTGTTTTTCCTTTTGTTGTCCATTTTTCTCCATCCCCATCTTCGTTTTCAGCCGTCACCTGCTCCTTCATGTATTCGTGGTGTACGAAACGCCGATGAAGAAATGCGCGATGATAAGGCAGGCCTCGGAAGGTCATTGGAGGTGATTAATTACAAATTTCCGCTGGGAACACCATATTAACCATCGTATTCACCCTCTCAGACAGGGTGGCAAGGGTTTCGTCACCTTGCGATCGCGTCGCGAGCTTCGCGTGTAGCGGCCTTGTTTCGTGGTTCTGCCTACTTTCCGCTCTTAAATCGTGATACCATCCGCGCTCCTCGGGGCTTCAGAAAACAGGTATCACTCTATCGCTGGACCTTTTATTTATCATGTGCTCACCTGTAATCAGTATCATTATCTGCCTCCCACTCCTTAATGCTGTCAACATCGGCCTCGGTCTCGTTTTACTCCAAGTGACGTCAAGGATGGCGCGGAGGTTTGGGAAGACTGTTCAAGTAGGTCTCGTCATTCTCTGTTTTTGCACGTCGACGAACGTTCATTTTCGTTCCGCACTCGGCTAGCCTCGTGTTTGTGTTCGCTCCGCTTCGTTCGCTGACGCCTTTCCTTGCAGCAGCTCCTGAACCTGATCGCGCTTGTAGACTTATTTTAACGGATTTGATTGCTTGTCGATCAAGAATAATGTACTCGGGATACGGGACTCAAAGCGGGGAATTCTTCCCCGCCGTAGGGTTTACAGTGCGACCGATGTAGTAGCTCACCAATGAAATATCGATCTTATGTTATCTGCGCCGTGCTACCGACGTCAATCTATGTACGCCGTTTACGAACTATACTGCTAATCTAGTTGCCTTCTGATGTGCAATAAGGACGCGTTCAGTCTGAGCAGCTATAGACGTGCTCGTCTCTGTGCGCATGTGAAGTATCCAAGGCTGGGCCTGATCGCCATTCGTGTGCGCGTCAACAGCTAGCTAGTTTGAAATCGCAGTGCGCAATTGATCCTGCTTGATCTAATTGGTTGTACTGTTACTAGATGGTGTATATACCCAGGCGAACAGTAGTAGCGACCTTACTCTACAAGATGGATAGTAAATTCCAAGTAACATCAGAATTAACGTTGCATAAAGACCAGCGTCGGAAACGCACCTGCAATAATGCAATCCTCGTTTATGAGAAAATCATTGTACTGCCTCGGAAGCTCCCGCGTCCAGGACACGCACGGCAGGTGCGTCTCAACATCACCCTGGAAGTACGGATGCCGGACGATACTGGGCGGCGCCAACACCCCCGGCGGATTCGTTGGTGACGACGGCGGCTGTGGAAGGATGCCTTGGGCGGCGAGCACGGCGGCGCGGGAGAAATCCAGCACTTCCACAGACGGGGGCGCCGCCACCGGGGTCGCTTTCGGTAGTGCGTGGAAACTGGACGACGCGTTGGCCGTGGACACACCTGCAGGACAGGATCAATATTCAATACTAACGGCGCAGGTCCGGCGTGCCGCGCGCGCGCGTGCTCACCTATTAGTCCCTCTCCCCGTCGTGTAGGCGGGGCAGGGGATGCGCGTGTTCCGCGGGCCCCAGTCCGCCCAGGGGACGTCCAGCGGCGGGCCTGCAGCAGCGGGGTCGGCGGCGTGCGTGCGCGATGTAGGTCATAAACACACGCTGGTGCACGAACACGTTCGTGGATATGGTCGACGACGTGCGCGCGAGTCTGTTTGGTTGGGAGTTGTCGGCGAGCTACGGCAATATGGACAGACTGGGCCTTCGAGGCGAGCAGGGCATGTAGTTCATAGCTGGCGCGGTTCTCAACCTACTGGGGTGCCAGTTGATGCTGCAATGCGATACTACGTCTTCGAAAGCATTCTCTGACTTTCGTTTGCGACTATCATCTCCATGGAATTTTTCGGCGGTGGTTTATTCACAACTATAGTACTTCTACGAAACGGCGTATACATCCAGGAAAATAGTTCCGAGCTTGTTCTACAAACATGGATAGTAAATCCAAATAAAGTGATTAGGCAAATGAATTCACGTTGCACAATAAAATAGCCGAGGAAAGGGGGGTGGAAACGCACCTGCACACCGATAATGCAATCCTCGTTTATGAGGAAGTCATTGTACTCCTTCGTAAGCTCACGCGTCCAGGATACGCACGGCAGGTGCGTCTCAACATCACCTTGAAAGTACGGATGCCGGACGATACTCAAAGCCGCTAGCACCCCCGGAGGAAACGTTGATGACGACGGCGGCCGCGGAAAGATGCCCTCGGCGGCCAGCACGGCGGCGCGGGAGAAGTCCAGCACTTTCACAAACGGGGCGCCGCTGGGTTCGCGTTCGGTAATGCGTGGAAGCTGGACGACGCGTTGGCCGTGGACACACCTGCACAAAATCAATATCAATATTAACGGCGCAGGGAAGGCGTGCTGCGCGGGCGCCTGCGCACCTATTTTGCCACCTCGACGTTAAGCTATAGGCAGGGTAGATAATGCGCGTGTTCTGCGGGCCCCACTCCGTCCAGGGGATGTCCAGCGGCGGTCCCGCACCGGAGGCTGCGTGCGCGATGTAGTTCATAAACACACGCTGGTGCACGAACATGTTCGTGGATATGGGAGACGGGGGGCCCTCGATGCTTGCTCTGTATACCAGAGTGAAGAGATGTAGACGGTCCTCGTCGTTTATTACGAGCGGGATATGGGACGTGGCCTGCGCCATTATTGGGCCAGCTTGGGTTTTTGTTATTGCAATACAACTGATTCCTGTGGAAATGGGTGGAAGATGCAGCGTGACAAGGTGGATGGCGGGGGTCGTGACGCCGGAGGATCGTATGAAACTGTACAGCCGAATCGACCCAGAATCAACGGGCGAGAGGAAGAGACAGTACGTGTGGTCGATGAGACCGAATCGGTGCCCGTATCTCACAGGTGGAAGCAAAGGATCAAGAGCAACAGAGGAATCCTGCAAATTTACGTTAAATACATCAGAGGACGGCATATAAACGTGGCGCACCAGTAGCAGATCTGAGGTGGTCCAATCCCATATCATTACACTCCTCCGCCGTAAGGGGTCAAAGAAAGTGAACGCCAAGATGTTACGCGCGACGTATAGAGACGATTCCTCTGGGTGGTTACCAACAGGTGGATTGGGCTGTATAGTCACCGTCAAGCCGCTATGGTGCGCTAATGGGTGGGAGATGTCGGTAGACATTGTGCGAATATGGATACAAATGCTACGAGTGTCAGTCTGCGAAGGTCGGCTGCGAAGATACTGAGATGTGGATGCAACGCTGATGAATCGATGATCGAAGTACTTACGTCTCGTCATCGTATAGTAACGCTATCATGTCTTGCGTAGGGTCCATGGTTAAAGCTAAAACTGACGTCCCTCTGGCGTTTTGAAATGTACATTTCACGACGTTGATGGAAGTACGTAGTGATATGATTTCAGAGACGTGCTCACTGTTCGTATATGCGAATGCAGCTCCGACAAGTTTAACCCCATGACTGCCATACGGCAACTGCAGAGTAACAGGCGCGCCCAATTCAAGTGAGAGCCATGCCTGGCGATGTCGCAGAAGACGTTCGAGGAGATCAGCATGGGAAGTGGACAGTCGAGTGTTTTTCAGGCCGTTCAAGTGAAGCTGAATAGTATAAGCTAACAATGAAGAGGTCTTGATGGTTTCGCAGATGGATTTGCATGTCTAGAATCTCGCATATTCATTAACTGCTTTTGAGATCAGACTCAAGATAAGACCAAGATAAGATCGTACCATTGAACAGCGCGCTAGCGCGCCAGCGTCAAGAAAGGAGAGGATCTTGATTCTTAGCTCCTCTGGAACACCGGGGAGACTATTCGTCATTTCAAACTGGGAGGAGCAGCCAGAGCCTGGCAAGCTCGAATTGAGCAAAATTCAGATGGCAGGAAGTGAAAAGGAAAAAAAAAACTCTCATCGTTGTCATCGATTTCGTATCAAATGAACAAATGTACGTTTTATTGTTACGTAATGAAGCCATTGCACTAACAGTCAACGAGAACTAGAAACTTGTATCGAATTCTCTGCATGTACATAGATACCCTTCGAAAATCCTCGCGCTACTTCCGACTCTTCGTCTCCAGGACGTTAAACGGCGCTCGGCTGCGGGTCTCAGAGCAAGGGATATGTTCCCGCGCATCCGCACACCCGACTCCCACTGACCGCCTGCGTCCCATCCCACGACGCGTTGATATCCCCCAAACCCTAGATTTAGCCACTGCGAAGGACCCATCCCAAAATCGCCCCCGCCCCCTCGAGCGCGCGCGCAGTCCGCACTCCAGCCTAGCAGACGGCTGCTCTCTCCACCTCCCGCGGCGCGCGTTGATATACGCGCATCTGGACTCAAAGTGAAATCGTTCGACTATGCCTCGGTCAACGAAATTTGAGGCGCAGGTCGTCATGGTTGATCGGTGTGTGGTGCGGTAGTGAGGGTGTGCGATACAGACAGGCGCGCAGCGGAGCTCGAATGCGCCCTTTCGACAGGAACACGCTAGCCATCACTATCGAGCCTGCGAGCGCACGTTAATGCCGACTTCCCGTTCCAAGCAGCTACCGCCGACGTCGAGACTGTCGAAAGTTCTCCAGAGCAAGAGAGGTCATCAGGGGTAGATAAACTCTCCGCGGAGGCGATTGGCCCTTGATAAACCTTTCCCAGAGATGGGTCATCCAGTCATCCAGACAGCTAGACAGCGACCGAAAGGACATCGCGAGGAATGGGGTGTCGGCTGGAGCAGCCTTCCACAACAAATCAAGCACGGGGAGGAAGGGTATGGCTGTAATACTGATTCGGAATAGACGGTAGGAGGCGGAGGCGAGAGCTCGAAGGCACGATTTGAGCGTAAGCGGCAGTTGATAGCTAAGTGTCGAGGTTCTTATCGGAGCATGGAAGAGTCGCGAGATGGCGATAATCAGATGGCTTACAACCAGAAAATGAGCGATAAGCGCTAGCTGAGATAACGGACGGAAGTACAACATACTCTGGGACGTATGCTATGTACAGTGTTTCATGGATTGAGTAGTGCTGTGGTGAAGGTTAGCACATCCGCCTTCAGATACAATCGCGACGCGCACCTAGGTGTACCACCCTCCTCCCGCTGGCCTGTCGGTCTTCGTGGATCTGACGTTTGTTCCCAGGACCAACCTAAGGGACCATTCGATGTTGAACCTTGATCGCGGAGGCGCGTTTGCGCAGAATGCGGTGTACATAGGCGGCGCAGCACCGTGGAGAAGATGTCCGACATTTGCGGCTGTACGGATGGAGGAGGGCGAGGGCGGGGTTGACATTTTGGGGTGCTTCAGCGGGCTCGTGGGGCGAAGACACATCACGTTCATAGAGCTTTGAAGGAAGCGAAGGGCCAGAAGTAGAGTTGGCAGGTGCAGCGGCCGGAGTTGGCGTTGATGAGCTCGGTGGGTGGTTCACAGAGGTGCCTGCGTCTTGATGGAATCTGCCGCGGTCATTGTGTGCTCCTTTCAGAGGTCCATGACGTAGAGAGTTATATGTAGGCGACGAGGATCGATGAATCGATCACGATGGACTAGTCCAGCACGTCAATTATGGACGATATCCTGACGGCCGCTTTTCTTCGACAGTCGACGGTGGGGCTGCACTATGTGGGCTAGTGGACGTCGATGACGATGAAGGAGCGAAAAGTGCGTTGAATGGCAGTAACGCGGTTGCGCAGGTCAACCTGGCTATGCTACAGCTCGTTCAACGAGTGTTGGCATCCTCTGGACAAGAAAGCGTAGCAGGGAAGAGACTGAACTAATCTCATCAGCATAGTGCGGCATATCGAAGAGGAACGAACGTACAGTGCGTTGGGCGGCCGCGAGCGGTAGCAGCTTATGCACCTCCTCGCCCCCGGCCTCTCTTCCCCATTCAACTTCCTCGCCTCGCTTTCACACCGTCCTGAGCATCTTCGCCCGAGCCTCCTTTCCCGTTTCCTCTCCCTCGTCCACCGTTTCTTCCGCCCCAAGTCCCCGCATACTGAGTCATTTGGTGACGTGGAAGGGGAAGGGATCGTCGTGGTTGTACGTCTTATAACGGTTCGGAGAATAGCCGCAGCGCTCTGGTGCAGATGTGTGGTGGGCGCCGGTGCGAGTGGGGGGAAGAGCAGGTGAAGAGCCCGAGCTCGAAATTGTTCCCACGAGCGTCGGGCCGCTGTGTTGACCACTCCCTCATCTTTGACTTGAGCGCGCAGATGCCGTACTCATAGGTTTTGTCTCGGTTGATAATAATTGCTCGCAGGTCAATGTTAAGGCCGAAAGGACATCGTGCGGACGAGGTGCCGATCTGGAGCAACCCTGCGTTGTAAGATACAACGAATACTTACAGGTCGAAGCGGCATGCTGCTGGGCGCTGCTGGGCGCCGAATTCTGCTTAGTGCCTCTGGGAAGTGCCCAAGACTATGTGTATGCACGAGTACACGTACATCGTCAATAAAACGTGCGAGCGGAGTCACATCAGTTTGGTGATCCCATAGATATGCGCTTCAAATACGAGTAGGATATTGAGGCCCAGGGATCAGCGCGGCCCTACGGTGAGGCGGGCAGCAATCGGGTCGGAGGCAGGTCTTAAAGTGCGGATGAGATGGGATGTCGAGTGCGGGAGCGGGGGTGGCCACCGCGGGTTGCGATTCGCATAGATGGTGATTTCGGCACCGTATGTGCGGAATCTTATGGTCTGGGATGCTCGTGTTCATTTGGGTCAGTATGCACTGTGCACGACAATTCCAAACGACCAGAAAACTTTCTTGGAAGTTCGTAGACGTCTGGTCCTGGAGTTAGAGGGCCGAGCGTCGAGGTCAGTTTCATTCGTTTGTCATTGCGCGTCGACGGAATCTCATGACAATTTCCGAACGTTCCTCTCGTTTCCCGCTTTACTTGCCCTCAGCTTCGGGTCGTTTTATCGCTGCCAGGCATCTTCATAAACCGTAGGGCTGCCCTTTTATGTATTGTTGCCTGAGGAATTGGATTCGCATCGATGATGACTCCATCCACTGTTATTCGCTTCGCGCCATGCTTCCAACTATCCACTGTTCCGTCTACAATGTACGTCTCCATTTAAATTGCAGCCGTGACGGCCCACAAATACTCGCTGTGTTCCTGTTAGATAGCAGCACCGTCCGGTCTGTGCGTAGTGGTAGACACGGTGCTGGTTTCCGTGCGTCTGCTGTCAGCAATTGCTGCGTAAACCGGAGTCGCCATTGAGGGTGTCGATTATCGCTAAGTATATATCAGCGCGTTAACTGTTTCTCGCTTGCTTTCACAGTGAACCATTCTTCCGTGAGTGCCAACTTGAGAGCCAAATTTTGACGCATATGAGTTGAGTATTGAGATCTGGACTTGTAGCAGACCGCCATGTCCTCTCATGAGAAAGGCTTTTCGTAGACAATGACATACATGCTGTTATGCTAGGACATAAACGGTGCTGTGAGCCGTACTAAACCATCGTACCGCCCTCTCAAGTCGAAATAATTATCTTGCCTGTATATCAACATGAGCAGGTTTAGATGAAGCAGTGGATGTATAGCGATATAATACGAATAACAACAAATATGTACAAGAAAGTATTATTCTGTGGGATAACGTACATGTAATCGGCAAAACGATAGGATAAAAAACAATTCGAAAGCAACACATACGAGTGCTCTAAAGAATGGGATGTATGGTACAGCGCAACAAAATTATGAGACTATTAGAACGTAAAACCGAGTCAAGAATAGACGAAAACCAAAGAGAAGATCCAAGCAGTCCATGAAGTGATACTTATACTTTAACGCGCTCCCCTTCTCCTTCATACCGAATGGTTCATCGGGGCTGGTGCCGCGGCCGCTTCACAGGCGGCGGAGGCAGCGCCGCCGCCGCGAACGTCTGCTCGCGCCCCATCGCCGCCTGCTGCTCGCGCTGCATCTCCAGCGCCATCTGCCGGCGCCCATACTCGCGCTGCGCCTCCATCGCCGCCATCTGCGCCTGCACCACCGCCTGCATCCGCGCGCGCTCCGCCTTCCGCTCGCGCTGCGCCTCCTTCCGCTCTGCGCGCACGGCCGAGAGCTGGGCTTTCCGCTCACGCTCCGCCAGGGCCAGCGCATGGCGATGGCGCTGCAGCGCCTGGGCGTCGAGACGCGGAGCCGGTTGGGGTGGGGGCGGTTGCGGAGGGACGACCCCGCGTATAGCTGGAGGAGGGTGGTAGAGCGGCACCATGGGCGGCGGTGCTACATGCCAATGCACTTGCGCTGGAGCAGCCGGAGGCACCTGCGGGGGCTTAGGCGGCGGCGCGACGGGTATGTCGACCTTGATGGCATTCTCGTCGACATCGGGGTGGGCCTCGCGGTACGCTTTCATCGCTTCGTCCGCAGCGGCCTTGACATCGGCGGCATGGCGCGTCTCAACCTCATCCCAGAGGAGACACTTAGCATTACTTCCCTGAGCAATCGGGGCGCGTTGATTGGGATTATTCTATCACGAAACAACGGAATTAGTCGGGGCCATAATGGGATACGGACGGACGCACCTGATTGAAGTGCTCGTAGCCCGTAATAGCCTTGCGACAGATGTAGCACGAGAGAGTACGACAGTTGGGGCAAGTCATTTTGTTGCACTATAGACGGTCGTGAGGATAGGTACGCAGGAGGAAGGGAAATAGAAAAACACGTACCCCAAGTTCCTTGATGAATGCCTTCTTGCATTTCGGGCAGTTTCGCATGAGCGCGCGAGCTGTTGATTTTTAGCATAGAATATGAACCAAAACAACATAAACGTACTCATCGCCTCTTCGATTGCATGGCGGCCATCAAGATGTTTGTCCGCCTCCATTTCTGCCACACGCAACAAGATAGTTAGCCCACCATCGCGAAAGAGCAGGACGAAACCGCCAACACACCTTCGCACGTCTTCGGTAGATGATCCTAAATAACAAAAACTCATCAGCCCTCGTCCAACGTCCAAAACAAAAACAAAACGCACCCTTTTCTTACACCCCCGACAGCTAACCGCACCACACCGCCCGACATTCCCACACCGGAACAGCCGTTCCTCGCCGCCCACCTCCATCACACACTGCCACTCGCAGAACGGACACGCCTCGAGCCCCTCGAGCCCCGCCTCCTCGACCGCCTTCGCCGCCGCGACGCGCTCGTACAGCTCCATCAGGGACGTGGGCAGCGCGCGCGCGAGCTCGGACACCGGGAACGGCAGCGCACAGCCCGAAGAGTGCATACAGACAAGCGCCGCGGACGACGCTGCGAGCTCCGTCGAGGCGTACGTCTTGACGCAGTTGACGCAGAAGAGGTGCGCTTCGGGGCACTGAACCATTTGCGTCTGTGAAATCGAGACGGCGAATCAGTAAATACGCAAGTCCAAAGCGAATGGACGCCGATGCCGCGAAAGAAAGAAAATGCCACGTACAAATGGGTAGTCCGCGAAACAGCATTGACACTCAATCCCACCCTCCTCGTCCTCATCCTCCGCGGCCGCGTCCTCCTCAGGCGCCTCCTCCACCGCCCTTGCCTTGCCCTTGCCCTTATCCACAACATGACCACCCGCCCCAACATCACCCGCGCCTATCCTCTCCTCCACCCACCGCACCTCCTCCTCGAGCGCCGCGTCGCGCCGCCCAGCGATCAGGCCCTCCTTCCGCCGCGCGTCGAACTTCGTCTTGTTCGCCGCGTACCCCGGGTCCCACAGTGCGCGCGCGCATAAACGCGCCTGCAGGCGGTGCAGATAAAGATAGGTCGGCGCGTAGTGGTTGCGGTGCTCTGCGAGGACGCGGCGCAGGTGGAGCTTCGGGGTGTACGGGAAGGCGCACTGGAGATGGATCTGGATGAAGAGGTGCGTTAGCACGTAAATCCGACATCGTGACTCGAGGTCAGAAAGAAAGACAGCATCGGAAAAAATATATGTATATAAGGAAACCAAAGAAAGGCGGACATACCAACGCGACCTCCGTATAATACACCCCGCCCACAAACGGCCGATCCACACTCTCATAATCCACCCGCACGCGCTTCGCCTCCCCCCTTCCCTCCGCCGCCTCCTCCATCGCGCGCCCCTTCCCCTTCCCACCCCCATTCCCACCCTCCGCATTCACACCACCTACACCGCCTGCACCACCCACTACTTTGACAGGCTCCTTCGGCCACGCGCCCCCCTCCACCAGCGCCCCGAGCACCGCGCCCCCCGTCTCCGCCCCGTGCTCCGGAACCAGCGCGCGCACGCACTGCGCGAGGTACGCGCGCTCGACGTCCGGCAGGACCTCGAGGACCTGCGCGATCGCGGTGTTGACGAGGGCGTCGGGGTCTGCGGGGTCGGGTGCGGCGGGCGCGGCGGGTGCCGGAGCTGGTGGTTGAGCTGGTTGAGCTGGCAGAGCTGGTTGTTCGTGTTGAGCGGCGGCGGCGGCGGCAGGAACGGCGGCAGCGACTGGCGCAGGCTCTGGCGCCACACCAGGGTCGGGGCCAGGGTCACCACCCGCTGCACCACCCACTGCACCGGCAGCTGCACCAGGCGCATCCACCACCACCGCCCTCGGCCACCCGCCCCCCTCCACCAACCACCCCAGCACCCGCTCCCCCGTCTCCCTACCCAGCCTCCCGACGTTCGCGCGCACCAGGCGCGCCAGATACGCGCGGTCGATCTCCGGGAGGACCTCGAGCACCTGGGCGATCGCGGTGGTGATGAGGGCTTCGGGGTCCACGGCGGGTGCAGGAGCAGGGGCGGGGTCTGGGTCTGGGTCTGGTTCGGCTGGTTGATGATGGTGTTGAGGAACGGCGGCAGCAGGGACCGCGACCGCGATGTGTGCAGGATCCGGTACAGGCGCAGGCTGAGGTTCCACGGCTGCTGGACGTTCATCTGCAACAGGCGGCACAGCAGCAACAGCCACGTTAGGCGCAAGCCCACCCCCCACCCTCTCCTCCCCTCCCACACCACCCCCCACAATCCGCCGCGGCCACGCCCCACTCTCCATCAACCACCCCAGCACCCTCTCCCCCGTATCCGCGCCGAGCGCCGGCACGTGCGCGCGCACCACACGCTCCAGATAAACACGTTCGATCTCCGGGAGGACGTCAAGAATCTGCGTGATCGCGAGCTGGACGAGGGCCTCGAGTAGCGCAGGCGCGGGTTCCGCTGGGGGGACAGGAGCGGCGGGTGCAGGTGCGGGTGGAGGAACAAGTGCGGGTGCGGGTGCAGGTGGAGGTGCGGCGATGGCAATGGGAGCGGGATCCGGATCCGGAACGGCGGCTGGAGCAAGCGCGAGCGCCGGTTCGAGGACGGGCGCGAGAGGGGCCACGGGAGGTACAGCTGCAGGCAGGGGAACGGGCGGCGCCGCAACCACAGGTGCCGCCGGTTGCACAGGAGGGGCAGGCGCAGCAGGCGCAGCGGAAGGAGGAGGTACAACCGCTGCAGCAGGAGCAGCAGCAGGCGGCGGAATGGGTGGCGCGGAGACAACAGGTGCCGCTGGTCGCACAGGAGGAGCAGGGACTATAGCTGCAGGAGGAGGGGCGGCAGCAACCGTAGCGACAGGCGGCGGCACGGGAGCTTTAGGCGCCGCCTGCTCTTCTGCCTCGCGCCGGACGCGCTCAGCATGCCCGTCGAGCTCCGCAAGCAAGCGGGGTGTATGCGCCGTGCGCCCGCGGAAAGACGACGATGGATGGCGCGACGGAGTCGCGGTCGCCGTGGCGGGGGTGTGGGGGACAGGGACAGGGACAGGAGCAGCAGGGGGGCGAACACGCGACGGGCCAGCGACGGGCTGACTTGGCTTGCGGGGCGTCTTCTGGCTGGCGGACAGGAAGGCTTCGTCGAAGGGAAACGGTTTCGCAGCGAACTCGGGGTCGTAATCCACCACCTCCACCTCGCTCCCTGCATCCTCCGTGTCCGAGTGGCGCGTCCCAGAGCCCGACGCGACGGCGTTGACGTTGCCCTGCGAGGGCTTGGGGGCGAGCCTCATCGGCACATCCGCGTCATCGTCGTCCTCCGAGTCCGTGAGCTCGATAACGGGACCCAAGATCCGCCCCTTCTTTCGACTACATGCAGCCGCGGGTGGCGCCTTGCGCTTGGGGGACGTGTTCGACGCGCGTGGTGGGGTTGGAGGGCCCTGCGAGCGGGTGCGGCGGTGGTTCTTGGGAGCGTGGAGAGGCACCGGCTCTGGCGAAGAGTCGATCTCGAGGATGCTGGATGTCTGGGAGATGGGCATGGCGAGTGGCTTCGATGCTCGGTGGTAAGTACGCGAGCAGAAGAACCTACAACGAAAGGAACGTACCTCGCACCCAGTAAGCGCCCTTATTATCGTGTTTGTAGCGAATCCGACCGTCGACGCCGCGAGAGAAAGAGTGAGTAAAAAAGGACGAGCAACAAAGACACAAGTGAAAGTGACCTTTGTTTGGCTCGACTAAACAAACGCGCGCTCACGCGCTCACGGCCCGGTGGGTCATGGTTATGCGACGTCCCCATGGCCGAAGTTGAACCAAGGCCGAACATAAGGATTTCAAGTTCAACAAGACCTCAACGATGCAGACCTGGTAAATGTCGCATGCTGGCGATCTCTTTTCTTTCAAGGGGTGCCGCCTTCTCACACCATTTCAACTAACGAATTCCCTCCTGCCAACCATGGATCTGTACGACAATGTCACAAGATGCTAGTAGAAACGGCGCGAAGTCGAATGATCCTCGTATTTCGAGCGCAATCGCGCGTCAGCGGTCTCTTTCACGGCGCTCAATTCTACTCAACTAAACCAGTTCTCATTCGTCTAATATTTTACTAGGAATAACTACCCAACATAAAGACTACGGAGCTGCTCACAATGACCTGCGCACCAAGAGTGATCCACTTAACATTGGTGCTCATACGAAGATCACTTGACATGCGCAGAACAACTAAGCGCATCTATGGCCCGTCTATCTCACTAACAGGATACAAAAGACGCGTTTAATCACAAATCAAGCATATTCAAAGACTAAACCGACTCAAATATACATTGCAGACGCCGCCCACAATCGATGCAATCCAACCCACTACTTATTTATCATAGTAAACCCCAACAACTGATGCGGCTTAGGAACGACCGCACGCCACACCTCCTCGTCTGCATACGCGCTCTCGGGAAACTCTGCCCAGGCCTCAGTATTCGGACCCTTGCTCTGGTCCGAAGTGAAGTAAAAGAACTTCACTATAATGTGTTCCCGCATATCAGGAGGCAACTCATGCGGGTAATTTTCAATAGTACTCGTCAGAATAGCATCCGTCGCTTCCTACTCCGTCCATCCAAGTCAGCAACCTCCCTCCACCCACACACAAATCACCACTCACCGCATACGACCCAGGCCTTTCCATATCATACCGCTCCCCAAAGATATCCCACTTCAGCGCCCCACTCGCCTTATGGGCAATCGTCAGCGGGCCCCGGACGAACGGCAACGGCGCCGCCCGCCCAACGCCCAGCGCCTGCCCATTCCCCAGGAGCTCCTCCCGCACCAGGTCCCAGTCCTCCCGAGCCGCCTTCGCCCAGACCCACTCCCCGTCGCTGTTTTGCATCCGGCTGAAGATGTCCATGGCATCCGCCTTGCCGCCGGGCAGATGTTCTGCGAGATTGCGTTCAACGGCCGCGATCGCGTCCTATTAGTCACGGTCAGTAGCTGCTGGTCGTAAGGGGTGTAAAAGCAGTGGGATCCGAGCAATTACCTCGTACGTCTGCGGGAACCTGATGAGCGTGTGCTGGTCTTTCGCTGCCTCTCTCTTTCCATCCTTGCCATAGGCGAGGAGGACTACTTGAAGCCGACTCGGAGTAGTAGTAGGTGGAGCTGGAGTATCCTGGCCGTCTGGTATCATTGTTATTGGTCGCAGTTCGTTCGAGAGTGGAAGATGAAGTTGAAGGCGGCCACCAACCCACGCACGGACTGCGGTTCAACGTTCAGTACGTAAATACTTCGCCAGCGAGCAGGTGAAGTCGCACGTGGGCGCTTCATTGAATGTTGCTTGCCCAATTTCCAGAGATATCTCCCTGATTAACTTTTAGATTGGAAGAGAACTACTGAGCGATTATTGAAGCTATCCGACATTACTTTGTCTGAATACCGATGGGATGTAAATAAGGTGAACGTGAGACTCTTGAGAGCGACTGGGATGGAAGGGTAAGAGTCGTACGATGGGTGATGCTTACAGTCTTGCAAGTTTCCAAGTCCATGAGGCTATTCGAAGACGAGTAATGTTCAAATTATCCTACGATTACTACTTTACATCCCTCTCTTTTTGCATTTATTATTCTTTTCTGAAAGGCACACGCGTTCACGCGCTCACGGCCCGGTGGGTGATGCGACGTCCGAAGTGGCCGACCAGTGGCGAGGGTGAGTCCTCTACCCTTCAAAATCTTCGAAGGTGGTTCATAGGGTAGGATGTGGAATATGGATGGACATAGATAAGTAGATTGATGTGCGTTTCACTTACAATTTTGCGTGAATATACTTGATTTATTTACACCTCTGAATCATATTCTATTAATCTCAGAATCACGATGACGAGGCGCTCTCGATGAATGTATAGAGATTGAGCCCGAGAATTAGTGTGTCCAGTCGAGCGAGAACCAGTGAAACAGCGCGAGAAGAGCTTAAAATGCCATGGCTCTATACGACACGACGCGGCTAGATAAGTACGCGAAAATCTGCCGAGGGATTCTCATTTTTCGAGAAAAATCGAGTGTCAACGCTTTGATGGCGCTCCATTCCACAACCACACGGAAATTTTTCACAGCGCTTGCTTATGTACCAAGTGTGATGAATGAAATATTGGAACGAGCATAATAAATTAACTGACATGCGCAGAGTCCACCACAACTAAATGCATCGCTGGCCTGCCCTTCTTACTTGCAGGATACAGCAGATCTGAACATGAATATATTGTACATGCAGCACATTTAGATGTCATATAACTCGCTATTTTCGTTCCGATACAGAAAAACCCAAAACCTTATAGGGCTCAGGAACAAATGCACGCCATATTTCATCGTCTACCTCTGCATTCTCAGGAAAATCTGCCCAGAGTGCAGTCGGACCTTTGTCAAGTTGGCTTGGATCCGAAAGAAAGTAACAGAAATTGAATTTGAGATGTGCCAGAGGATCAACAGCATCTGCATTATGGTTAAGAAGTATGACCCTCTTTTTGACGAACAAAATGTAACCTACCAGCATATCTCAGACCTGGCTCTGCTAAACATAATTTTCTGCACGCTCCAGGCCAAAAGGATGAGTCCGTTATTACCGAGGACACAATGAGGTCTCTAGCCTCCTGCTCAGTATGTCAGCAAGCACTTTGCCGCCAGCCTTTCAAAGAAGAATTGTCGTTCATTTACACCACAACTCACCAGGTAGGATCTAGGACGCGGTATTTCGACGTTCGAGGCAATTTGAAACCACTTAGCGGTACCACTCGTTCTATATGCAAGTGTAACCGGTCCTCTGATAAAGGCCGGTGTCGCTGCACGACCAATATGTCCAAGACCGAGCGCTTTCCCCGTCACCAACAGCCGTTCCCGTACAAGGTCCCAATCCTCTCGATCGGCTTTCGCCCAGATCCATTCGTTATCACTATTCAACATCTGACAAAAGATAGCCATCGAATCCGCCTTGCCGCCGGGCAGATGTTCGCCGAGGTTGCGTTCCACCGCCGCGATCGCTTCCTAGTTACGGTAAGCCATGCTGGGCGAAAGCGCTATACGAGCAGTGGAATGCGAGCAATCACCTCGTACGTCGGCGGGAATCTGATGAGAGTGTGCTGGTCTTTCGCTGCCTCTCTCTTTCCGTCCTTGCCATAGGCGAGGAGGACTACTTGAAGACTACTCGGTGTAGTTTCAGGTGGAGCGGGAGTATCTTGGCCGTCTTGGATCATCGTTATCAGTTGCAGTCCGTTCGAGACTCGAGAGTGGAAGATAGAGTCGAAGGCGTCCACCAACCCACGCACGGACTGCTCAGTACGTAACTACCACCTATCTTCGGACTACGAGCAGGTGAAGTTGCACGTGGGCTCTTCATTGAATATTACTTGCCCATCTTCCAGAGATATCTCCCTGATCGAAATTTTACATTTGAAAGTGTATACTAGAGAAACATAGAATAACGAGTTCATATATCCGCGTCAATCTGGTCAAATGCTCCCATCGGGGATCGTCTTCGAGAGCCTACAGTGAAGGTTGAGAGAAATGACAGGGAGGCATCGAATGGAAGGCAAGACAGCAAAATCCAGGGAATAAATATCGTAAAATGCACATAAACAAAGAAGCTATCCCGAAATGACAGCTAAAGACGGAAGAATACACTCTTTATCCCTACATTCCCGATGAGTACTGGCCGACCATCGGCGTGGTCGATTCACAACTCAAAAGATAATCCTATAATATGCTGGAAGGGCGTCGTTCGGCGCGCCAAGATGAGAAAGGCCCAAGCGATCGGAGCTGAATACTGGCGAAAAGGGAAAATCAGCACGTTGATTTTCGATCAAGACGGGAGCAAACAACAGAAGGAGAGTCTCAGAGAGGGCCGAAAGGCAAGAGGCAGTACGTACAGAATACAAAGTGACAAGACACGAAGGAAGTAAACGTGGTCGTAACATAGCGTCGAAGAAATGGGTTTGCGTGGTCGCACAGTTTCCGTCCGTGATGGAGTATCTGCCATTGAGACGAGGAATCCCAGAATTCAGGGATGAATCTTCGATCGACAGCGAAAACAATAGTCTATGGTCGATCACATTCGCCTATGAGTCAGAGTAAGCATTTAGGTGCTGAGATACCAATGATAAGGGCGGTACCTATTCGCATTTGAACGGAAGCGAGGAACAGCATGATATTACTTATTAAAAGACTCACTTTTGCCTCGATCATCAAATTGGCGAAAGTCTGTGGGAATCAACGCAGCATCCGCTTCCTTCAGCTCCTTGAATAGAGAGTCTCGTGTTGTTGAGTATTTAGCCAGGCGCTACAAGAATGAGGTTAGTGACGTTCGAGTGATAGAGAAGAAAGGGAGTGTATGGCTAACGCGAATCACGGCGAAGCAGTTGAGACGACACAAAGAAAAGAGTGCAGTAGAGGAACGCACTTTTAATAGTTCGCCCAGCATGACCTCGGAAACCCCTTGATTGAGGAAAACATTCTCGTCAAACTATGGTGTCCTCGCATATCTGAAGAAGTTTGCATTTACAATGCATTCACGTCAGTACTTATACATAGCGATCCGATGCGAACCTCGAAGAGCAGGTCCTCACAACAACGGTTTTCAAGACGAACTTTGCGATTAGAGTTTTTGACTTAGAATAGCGGACGGGGCTGGATACAGCGTGTGCGCGAGAGCAGAACTGCATATGGATTGAGGTACTGAAGAGCACTGGCCATGGTGGGCAGGAGAGTGAAGAGTGGCCGCCGGCCACGGCGTAAACGGGCGTTGATTCACGTGCTTGAGAGCGTGGGAGTCTTGGATTCGGAGACCCATGGTTGAAACTCAACTTGCTCAGCGCTCTTGCAGCGCTCAGTAGTTCTCGAATCTCCATCTTCTCGACGATCAACTTCGAACGTTTGAACGAACGGAACGCTAGCATGAGGCTCATTTATTCGTCGAAATATTCTTTTCCATACACTACCCATGTAACCCTTCTTTGGACAACCATTGAATGACTTTCTCAACGATCCCGGTAAAATGTTGCCAGAGGCAATCAAAACCCATCCGTACGTTCCCATTCACATCCAAATACGTAAGAAACTCTGACGTTTATAAACATAGCTTTCAGAAACTGCATCGCACCCTACCACATAGCATAGTCGGGCTGCCAGTAGAACTTTCCACGTCGCAGTAGACTTCCCAACTTGAGCTTGAGGAGCAGCACCCCAGATGGCAGAGCAGCCCACATCTACGCTGATTTCTTCAGCTCATATCACAAGCATCCGATCCAAGAGTCTCTGAATGGCGGCGCCCAGCTCAACGGCGGATTCCCTCCATCTAGCACCATCGAACACCCCACAGCTACACGAAGGCGATCGCGCATCTGGATTGGACCAAATGTCACCCAGAAATTCCTTTCTAACTTCACTTCGTGCCTTCTGGTGAGCATTCGCCCCCGTCTCTTCGTACGTGCAGCTCATAGTCTACCTCGAACGGATCTGCCTCGAAACCTCGACCCTCATCGACATCCCTGGACTTCAGCCCGCGCTACCCGAAATCTGTGCCGCCAAGGGATAAACGCCGACATAGCAACCACTTTCAAACGGCCTGTGGAGCAGAGAATCGGTGCCAATCTCCTGCGCGGAGGCAGAGCGGTCAACCAATCTTCACATATTCGAACCCTGGATGTGGGTGCGTCCTTCATCTTCCCACCTTGTCCACGTTGTATCACTGACCTCGGAGTACAGACAGGCAGGCCAGCGGGGTGGGCTGAAGTCGCCGGCCGCATGGATTAATGGCCTTGAATACCGTAAGTAGCTACGGGCAGACACGTCGACGCGACGCATCCTCAGCTCCCAAAATACCTTGGGACACGTGTCCGTAAGTCCCATGCAGTGGGTCTTAGACGACCACAGCGCTTTCTTGTCAACGAAGAGGCAGTAGACTACTAGACAATAGGGATATCTTAGACACAGCGCACGTTTGGGTCCTACGTATCGAACTCAACTCTCCCCTGCAAACGACGTTGGGTTCAATCCTATTTGATATCGACCTTCGCATGTCAGGATGTGTCTTGTATTCATGGTAAGCAAGTTTTTGGATGTGGCGAAGCTACTTCAATGTTTTGGTTCGCGTGAAATCAAACCTCTGCGATGCTTCTGAGCGCATGCAACGAACGCCCTGATGAGGCATAATCTACTATAATTGCAGATACTACTACATGCTTCCTATGCGGCACGCAAATGAACGATAAAAAATATCGGAGAGGGAGCAGTTCAGAACGCGAATAAGAAGATATATTCACTAGACTCTACTAGATAGGCGTTCCACTCCTCATCATAGCCATGATTCAGGACGCAAGGGAACAGCGAAAAAAATAGAACGATGAAGATAGGGAAACAGAGAGGACGCACCAAGGTCAAACGCGATTTCCGTCCTATGAACACCCAATCAACACCCCATCATCCAACCACAAACGCTCACGCTCACCGAACAGCCCATCGCACCATCCATCGCCCATCGCACGGGAGAAAAAGGCGTCGTCGAAAGACAAGGGGTTTGAACCAGATCCCCGACCGTAATCCACCTCCACCTCCCCCTGATCCCTCCGCGTCTGCTCGGTCTGGACTGCGGGTGGTGCCAAGCGTTTCGAGGGCCCTGTGAGGGGGTGCGGCGGCAGTGCAGGGGTACTGGGCGCGGTACTGGCCAGAGTCAAGTTAGCCAAGCCCGCCGATGACGGAGGTCAAAGGGACGGACGACATGGCGGGGTAGCTGCGATGCTCAGAACGGGGAGGGCAGAAGGCAGACAAAGACGAACGCCTTCGGATATGGCCGTACATACCAAGTATCACACGCTCACGGCCCGGCACGTTCCCAACGTTCCATGGCCGCTTTGTGGCCGCTAGCCTTTCTACTCGTAATGAAGTTCTACTGCGAACGCATACGTCAGGAGCTGCTCTTACACTGTAGATATCTCATAACATTAGAATACAACAAATGTTTAATATATCTGAGTCATCTATCCCCCCCAGTACTTATTCTTTCGCCGCTCGCGGCGAAATTTATCCACATCTGACAGGGGCACGGGTAAAAGGCCAGCAGTGAGGGTACCTAAGTCCGTGCGTCAAAGTCTGTGAGGGTGGGTGAGGGTGAATGAGTGGTGAGTGAGAGTGAGTGTACGATAAATAATTTTACATGCACGCGTCCACAACGGCCATCCGTGTTTTTTCCCCCCGTCAAATACAGCCCATATACTTAACCGTACTGGCGACTTAACAAGAACACGTAAGATCCTCCAATATCGCTGATGGGCAACACATTGGGGTAGTATTTCTCACTCTCGTTCGAATACAGTTAAACCTAATATCTACTGAGATTTGGGAACGACGCCGCGCCGGGCGATATTTCTTCATCTACCATGCCATCCAGAGAAAAATCTACCCAGAACATTGATGTGGGACCAGTTCGGATACCGTAAAGCCTAACATCTGATGAGGCTTGGGAACGACGGCGCGCCATACCTCTTCATCTGACATCGCATCCGGAGGAAAATCTACCCAGAGCCTTGTGTTGGGCCCGTGACTTTGGTCCGAAATAAAGTAATGGAACCGGAAACGAAGCTTCCAGAAACCAAACCCTTGACCGCAATTCAGATCTCTGAAAGTCTCTCCTCATGACAGAACATCAAACTCACCGCAGAAGAGCGTGTACAACGACGGCCAAACCGCCGGATTGGCCAACACCATGTCGTGAATGGCTTTTACAGCTTCCTGTTCGATAATCTGGTTCGAGAAACAAGTTTTTTCGCGTCGCCGAACCACAACTCACATCGTACGACCCCGGGCGGTCCGTCTGGTTATACCTATTAGGAGTGCCGGAAGTCCATCTACTGACACCGCTCTCCCTATCTCCGTGCGTTATGGTAATCGGTCCCCTCACGAAAAGCGACTTCATCACCGCACCGTGTTGGAAACAGTGCTGTTGTCGAATACCGAGCGCCGGAGTCCTATACACCACTGGCAGGAGGTGTTGCCGTGCAAGCTCCCAGTCCGCTCGATCGAATTTGGCCCATATCAATTGGCGATCAGCATTCTCCATCTGACAAAACATGTCGACGGCATCCGCCGTCCCGCTGAGCAGGTACTCTCCCAGGTTCTGCTCGATGCCTGCGATCGCTTCCTACCCCAAGGCCGGCATAGTATAGTCAGCGCCTGCATCTGTATGCTTGTATAGCATGTCCGTGGGATAAGCGTACTCACCTCGTATGTCTGCGGGAATCGGATAGCGGCATAGCGATCTTTCTCTTTATCTCTATCCCCATGCTTGTCAAACGCGAGGAGCACCACTTGCAGAAGCCTCGATGCACTAGCGAAGGGATTCGGGTGAAGAGGCGGTGGACTAGTAAACGGAGTCGGCGAAGCTTGACCGTCTTGAAACATTGTTATCGTCCCTTGCACTGTGCTTGATGTTGGGAGGTCGGGTTCAAGTCGGGCTCAAGGCGAGCGCTCATCGCCAAGCGCCCGCCAGGTACAGAGGGTTCAGTGTGTGAACATTCAACACGTCATCCACCTTGGGGCCTCGAGGACCGATAGCCCCGGAGGTTGCATGTTAGTGACATGCCCCAGATGTTGGATTTGTGAAGACGTGAAGATCTTACGTGCTTCATTCAATACTGGCGCCTAGATCAAAACCATGGTGCGCTCTTCCCGTATAAGCACAAATTCCCAGCTTGCTCGATCTCGCTTTCGCCCAGATCTATTTCTCACTGCTGTTGAGCATCTGAGCATCCGGCAGAAGATGTCAATCGAATCGATCTGCGCGTTCTTCGAGATTGCGTTCGACGGCTGCAATCGCTTCCTACCCGCCATGCGTCACGTTAAGCTCTACATGTGTAGTGGTGAATGGAGAATTACCTATTTGTCTCAAATAATACGTGGCTTCAAACTCTGGGTCTCCCACCAGATGCATTAAAGCGCACAATGCCCTATAGATCTTCAAAGCTTCCTCTCACAAACCATACTCGCCGATGTAGTATGTTTGAAAACAGCGCTGTCAAATGAGATGTCAAAAATAATATCGTTCGCATATCCCTACCATCTATCCAAGGCCACAACATCGCGCCATCAGGCACCGTGTTCGCGTGCAATCTCCTTGCCTCCGCAAATGCTACTGCTACTTACGGATCAGAATGGACCGACACTATGGCTGCTTTGCAGACGAGATATTATATCACTCAAACCTGACGTATTATAATATATATATTGAAAGCAAATTGAAACAGTGACGGAAAGACAATACTACAAGTATTTTTTTAACGAAAACAAAAAGGACAGCATAAGAACAAAAGGTACAAACGATTCGACAGCGAGGAGTATATGTTAGAAAACAGATGGAATAAACGTTACGACAGGGGGTATGCATAGGGTAGTACAATTGAGTGGAGGGTGAATCGAGGCGGAATGTTACCGATATTGAGGGGCTATAGGTACTTGCTTGGGCGCCACCGTAGATCTCGGCGCTCTCAGAGCAAGCATGAGCCCGGTGCGTTGCCTCTGGGAGCGTAGATCATATGGGCCAGACGCGAGTCGCCTGCGTGGATGGGCGGACATCGCCACAAGCGAGTACGGCGGGCATGTGGAGAGGGATGGATGTGGGGTAAAAAGAGACGAGGTGGAGGAAGTAAGATGGAGAGGAGGAAGGCGCGGCTTTATTGGCCACGCGATGTGCGACCAAAGTTGAATGCGGTGGGCGAAAGCGGCAGTTCGCCAAGGGAGAATGTTTTCCTAGATGCCTTCCTCGGAGATACATCCAGCGCTAGCGCCTGGAACCTCGACGATAACCTTTTGAATTCATGGAGGATGGGGCCCGCGATCATGTCGATCAACCCCAAGATATTTTCCGCCTCGGAAGGCGCGTCTGGTTTGGAACGAAGGGCCTTGGAAAGGAATGCAGCATCCTCTGTTAAATCCTCCGGTAAGTCGATGGACTGCAAACGCGGGGTCGGAGGGACTGCGGCGGATGGAGTGAAAAACATCGTAGACGCGATATCTGCAAATCGACTACAGTCAGGGACAACGATAAAAAGGACTGGACATGCAGTACTTACAGTTCTTGTGAGCACAAAAAACGATAAGCAGCTAGAGAATGCGCGTCGAATCCGGAAAATGGGCAGGAGAGTGGAAGAGATGTCAATGATGGGGCGAATGATGAGTGTCTTGTTTATACGCGGAAACCTCCGCGGTTTTCAAAGTCAGCCTCGCTTAGATAGTCTTCTTTCCATAGTGGCCGGAAATGAGCCAGAATAAGCGCCGTGAACGGCTTGGCCGATGTCCAGATGTCGCTGTCGGTATTCACGTTGGTCTCCAAAAAAGGCCAGCGCATGTTCCGCCCGCACTTTGGGACCCACAGAAAGCTAATAACTCGAGATTGGGGTACATCTTAGGCAGTTTGGCGCAATGCTTCACGCAAAAAATGCCTTTTGAGTAAATTTCAGCGTGTAAGCGGGCTGCATAAGGAATCGGGACGGTTGCCGCTGTGGGCGACTGATACCTCCATACAGGTTAATCTCGGTTAGATAGCTTCTGGACTGTGCATCATACCAACGAACGGGGATAGCAAGTACGCTGGATACCTCCCTTTGTCTGCACCTTTGGGAGCCATACCGACCATGAATTCACATGATGCTGCGATATATACCGCGTTTTTGACCTTCTACCGCTGCGATCTTTAATCACCGTACCAGTAACTTTGGCTGGAGATGCGGTGACTTAGTTGGTGGCCAAATGGTAAAGAATATACCTCGGGAACATGCAGTGACACTGCGCGGAAGTCGGTTTTCGATAACGCCAATAAATATTGATCTCCCATTTTGTGAATGATCCTTGAAGGAATATCTTGAATAATGGCCCAAGTACTGTTGATCGATCATGCCTAGCCGAATCATGCAGGCTGCATGCCGCCCTCCTCGCAGCCACCTACGCACCTAAATACCATACAGATACACACGCTCTTTCCAAGCGACAGACGTCTTTGATTCTGGAGTGATGGGAACCCAGAATGATATTTTTCTCCTTTCCGTGTTCCATGGTGATCGATGAAAGATCGATGAGCTTTCCCCAAGCCCCATCCTGAAGAAGTCTTATTACACTAGCCAGCGTACGAACACCAGGCGGCATTATTGATGCGGCGAGATTTCTGGGAATGGAAGTGTTTAATTCGTGTAAACATCATGTCGTTTTTGGAAGGTCGTGAAGAGTGAAAAGGCGGATATCAAGAGAATAGTAACGTCCCCGTGTCATTACCTGTCAAAAGTTAAAACCTAGACATTCACAAGACTGTGCATTGATGGACGACCTATTCAATTCTGTGCATGATCTTGATCAGCCGCCTTCGTCTCTTCTCGATCGTCATTATTAGCTACTGCGTTAATAGTGATATAATGGTCGTTTACATCATAATCATGATGCCAGCGGTTACAACAAAAGCCTAAACGATGTTCTACACACACATCGCTCACAGCACACCACTACCTACACTTATCTCTGCGATTCCAAGGTCCGGACATCCTTCAGATGTATAATACATGTCAGGATTTACTCCAGATAAAGGCAAAGAGATCTCCAACACAATCGTACGGATGGACCCCCGCCTCGTGTTTTCAGGCATCCGTGGACTGTATGTATTCCCGCCACGGAACCTAATCCAGTAGTGATTTCGAAATACATGTTTGTGGGCGTCACTATACTCTTATGGGGAAATAGCAAATTAAAGAACTTGGGCATCTTACGCGCATCTGATTCGATAGAACTTGCTCGCCTTATTCGTCGACATGCGATGCTCTCCCATGACCCCACCGACCATCTGATGGAGTGGGAACGGCGCGTGGGGTGCAGCAGGTAAGCTTCAGACCTCAAACTGTCCCCGAGAACCTTCGATCGCGATGTGATGTCGGTCAGGCCCCAAGGATCAGATAACCACCTCGAAGATAGCTCGTGTGCGGCCAAACACTGCCTTAACCTTCAGTGACCGGGCTGATGGCGGGCCTTCTGCGGTCTTGGACGCCATATGAGACCGTACGCGCTTCGACGGTATCCGATGGCGGGAGAGAATACAAGGACGGTGTGAAGAAGACACAGGAGAAGGGCGCGACTGAGGCGCGCTAATTGGCGATCATGCCGAAACTGTGTGATAGATCGAAATGTGGCAGTGCTGCGATCCCCGCGCAGATTTGTCGTGTTCATAATCTATTTTTATGGTTGTTCTCACTGCATGATCTTACGCTGACGCGCATGGACGCGACTTGAGCTTGAACACGTCTCAACGAGAATTCATGGTTCTTAAGATTCTGGGAGTAAATCACGTCAAAAGATTTGTAATGATAAGTCATTCCAAAATATATTACATAGCGAAGAGCGAATGTTCAACGTTCAACGTTCGATGACCATCCAGTGGTGCCACTGGTGCGTCACTGTACAAGAGATGGATGTGTGGGTACAGAGATGGGTATATACGTATACAGTAATGATGATGTGATGTGTTTTTATGATACAGGGCGAATCAATAATGAGTAATAAGTACAGCGACGAGGGATGGAACTCGCGCGATGGGTATAGGGTAACCGGGTATGCGTCCTGTGAACGAAGTGGGGGTAT
Organism: Pholiota molesta; assembly: GCA_014925825.1. Classification (NCBI taxonomy): domain Eukaryota; kingdom Fungi; phylum Basidiomycota; class Agaricomycetes; order Agaricales; family Strophariaceae; genus Pholiota; species Pholiota molesta. The sequence continues at coordinate 611,361 of JACGCK010000015.1, read as the reverse complement.
AGATAGCAATAAAAAGAGGACTCGATCACCCGTCGTTAATTATACGAGGAGAATCCATCCTTCGGCGCCACCCTTCGCGGGCACGAGCCCCATGAACCGTGTCTGCAGTCCAAGGAAGTCAACGCGCTTCAACCCCTTGTCTTTCTCCTCTTGATAGGACTGGGCGTCCGGCTGTCGCTTGTAGCGGAAGCGATACGCGTTGTTGATAATCGTCCTTCCCTCTGCAGAGGGGACGAGTGCGAATTCTTCTTGGCTGACATTCAATCGCAGCGCGCGGTAGAGGGCTGCGAAAACGTCGCCGATGGTGACGTAGCCGATTTTCTTCGAGCGCGGCATGACAGTGATGCGCCAAGGGAGTTTGGGCACGAGATCTCCATGAATGGTACTGGTGGGTTGGTGGCAGGCTGCTCGAAGATATTGGCCGGCAGCGTGTGGATGAGTGGTTTCAGTGATTCGGGTGGGTAGCAGAGGTCATAGGCGACCGCCGGATTGGGGCCTGCAGCGAGCACGCTATGCAAGGACGCTTCGATTCCGGGCAGAGGCGCAGAGCGGTATGGAGACCCGTAGCCGAGGGGTGGTGGTGTGAATGGCCCGGGGCTGGAAGGTAGCGTCGAGGTGGAGAAGGATGGTGATGGTGTGCTGGACCCCGCGTAGGAGGCCGCGTTGAAGTGGACGTGTTTTCCAGGCATTGAAACAGTCGGATGTAGTGTGGTATGCGCTGTGAGTGAAGGGCGCACCAGCGATGGGCACAAGCTTGGGTTCGGCTGTAAGATATGTCGACGGTTATAAGTAGTTCTGCGCCGGGCTTGGAAGCGATGGATGATGCAATTGACTCACCTCATATGCAGTACGACCGCTTTCGTCTAGGAAACCCCAGTATCACTGCCCCGCTGCCGCAGCGCCATCCTGCGTCTGACAGTGATTGAGTCACACAGCCCGCGCCGCGGTGGGAGAAAGCGTCAGCTGCGTTCGTTAGGCGCCTATCGCCACGTGAATTGCTATTTGGCCAAGTTATTTTCAGAACGTCCTGCACTGCCGAGCACTGCTTTCTAAATTCTCACCCATCTCCCCAAATCTCTCCCCCCTCCTCATCGCGCCCCTTACAATGATAAGGCTTCTTCAGCATTCACGGTGCTTATCTCGAACCATACTGGATGTTCAGTAGAGGAGGAACGATATGGGACGCATTTGGGATCAAAGGTGAGTTGTTGTGAGTCACAACTTCGACTTATTTGGACGCCTTTTCTCCCAAGAACAACTTACTCCGATGAGGGCGGCCGCTGCGGTGCAAGCTGCCTTACTCTCCACAGTGTGTATGTTGCGAAGTAAGTAAAGACGTGGAACCTCGGGCGGAGTCAATTGACATCATTCATTTGCTATCATCGGCACCGTCCATGCTTGGGTCATCTCCCGCCTCTATACCTTGCTATAATGCAGAGTGTCGTTACTTACAACATCATATCTCATTGAACATATTTGGTTCACAGAGTTAGCTATTCTCGCTTTTGTACCCTGTTTAATATAGATTATCACGATTTACATCTCGGAGATGAAATGATCAGTTGTTTTTGAATAAGCGAGCACAAATACTGTGCCTATGTCGGAAGGAACTCATCTGCATCGGGGATAATTGAAAAGGATGCGCAGTGCAATTCTTAAATTCTGCCGAATCTCAATTGGCGCTCGTGCATCGCCGCTTTCCCGACAGCAGCGGAAGCAACAGGCGTCTATTATTCACAGCTTACACATAAATTTACAACTTAGTAGTTTTGGTGGCTATTCTACGGAATATTAATAGTAATTCTAGACGTGGAGCATGTTAACTCTAGTACGCGTATACGCATTGTTGTAGGGAGGCAATGCATGCGCGTTTGGTTTACTCGTACCAAGTTCAGATGTTCTGTCACATAGCCATACCCCCAGAACATTCTCAAATATACTGATGTCGATGCAGCGCATGCCCCACTTCAATTCCCTAGTATTCCCTTATCTTCTATTCGTGACGAGGGATCGATTACATTCGATGAAAATTTCTCCCACGCACACCTTTTCCCAACCGAGCCTATGCCGCCCTCGCAGCTGCGGCGAGTGCATTCCATCTGTAGTGGACGAAGGTTATCATGAACATTGGCCGATCAACAGAGAACCAATCTATCAATCCTCACTGATCTCTCGAAGCTGCGGCATTGTGATGTACTTAGGTCCGATGAAGGTGTGCAATCTATGTGGGGCCGAGGTGATGAAGTTGGCATGCCGCAGTCCGGGGCGACGCGGAGTAGGGATGGTAATTCGTCGGGCGCTTGCCACAGTCCATCCGTAGTCAGACCATAATGAAGTGGTCCCACTTTCATGCACGAATGGGCGCTCGTCATCGCATTGTCACCTTACGCACCCCACGCGCAGCGCGCCCTTCCATCAGTGGGATAGATCCCTCGGACATTTATAGCGGGCGTCATGTTTTTGAACATCGTCAGACCGTCGATCTGCTGATCGCAGTTGGATTCATCTCAGCGAATGTTGAAATTGATGGGACGATTGTGTACTCATCGACGGAGCTAGGAGAACGGAAACAACATGTTGAAACAGTGGGCATTTAATAAACATTGTTTACGTCTAGATCTGATAGCCCTTTGTTCAACTGAATCGAAAGATCTTATTTCGATCGTAATATACAGTGGGTATGATGTCGAACAGAGTTGAGAGCGCACATACCGCGTCAATGTACTCAAGGGATGAACCTGAGCATTGATTTGTGGGAGAAGCTAATGCTGACATATCAATCTTGTATTTCGTGATTAATGGTTGTGCAGTCTTTGAGAATATCTCATTAATGCGATTCTCCAAGTGATTCCCCGACAAATCACCTCTAAGGAGAGGGTGAACGCAGTCCGTAAGTAGCAAGAATTGTCGAGCGGCGTTCCCGGGCCCCTGGACGGATGCGTACAGGTTTAAACTCTAAACCATTATCAAGTGCCGAATCCTTGCTTCACAAAGGGGATGTTCAACACGCCCAAAGTGCCTTCTTTTTCTTCCATATATGTGCGTCATGGCCAAAATCGGAAGGATGTTGGCGGTTGAGTCAGAACTCCTGTAAGATCTCACTTCAATTCAATGACTACGTTTACATACTTCGATTAAGCCCATTCAAGAACTTAAATCGTAAAAGGTGTGCACCGGCAGTGTAGGCCCGGAGCTGCGTGACCTGGTAGGTTTTCCGATGCTGATTCAGTGGCGGCCAACGATGATTCAATCATTATTTATGTATCTTTACACACAGTCAAGTAAGTAAACCCATTGCAATGGATGGCGCATGTGCTCATAACGATGTTTATGCTACTGTATGCTGCGTTAGCTTGGAATTCAACGTCATCCAGATCCAGACGTTTCACAGCGATGAAGCAGAATGTAAAAGATGACAGATAATTAGTACCGTACACGCCTTACGCACATGCTATTGTGTTTGACACGTTTGAAAGGCGTGGAAACAACATCCCGACGTTTTGATCAAATGCAGCCAACGACGGTATCGTCACTTATGGGGACTGTCGCACGAGCTGTGTTCTCGGCTATAGTTAGGACCTTATATAGTAGTGCCCGCCGATGCAGAACTGTCTGCACAACATAAGGTCGAAGCAGTGCAACGTTCCCTACTTAAGGAAGGTGGCATGGGGTATTCTGCCCATGCATCTCTCTTGTCAATTACCTCCATCATAACGACTAGTGTCCTCGCTAGAGGTATGTATCTCTTATGATACAGCGCGTTAAGCTGAATCGCTAACACTCAATCTGAGGAAGACAGGTCGCTGAACTATCATGTCCTCCACGAGCCCTTCCCCGCCACCATCCACTCCATCCGGGAGAAGAGTTCGCTTCGCTCCCGACGACAAAATTCTGAATCCAGACGAGCCAGCCATCGACTCGGATGACGAAGTTCCTTCAACTCCGCGTCAATCAGTCGATCCGCGAATGCGAGAGTTTCCGTCACCTACAGAATCCATATCCTCTGCATCATCTAGCGAGGGTCCATCTACGCCTTCTCCACTTGCAGGCAGAAGGTTTGTGGACTTGAAATCGCCATATCCTGCATTCGACGATTCAAGTGATACAGTGGTACTCCACCCATCCCTCAATATGCATGCGTCTTTTGTCTGGGACGTGGCTCAAAGTCCAGAAGAATTTCTTCAACAGTGCGACAGTAATCCTGCTGCGAAATGGGCAATGGACGGGGAGCCGCTGTCAGACTTTACACTAACTCTGGAGGGCGTCTACGAATGGAAGATCGATGTCATCGCCCGCGGGGATGACTTGCCCTATCCTACCATAAAAGACATTTTCTTGTCCATCTACGAGAACATGTCGAAGCTGGTAGGCAAAGAGGTTGTGGATAGGGGCAGGTAGAAAAACCCGTGCCACGCGTGCATCGTGCGTGCGAGCGTGCACGCACCGGATGTGTTTTGCACGCACTTTGCACGCACGCTCACTCATACACACGCATGCACGCAAGGGTGCCATATGTGTGCTACCCCACCCTTGTCTTATCTACTACTCACAGCCTTGGTAGTAGGCTACAATTAAGTACAAAAATCAGAGGTTACAGCGTCTGAGGGGCATAGAGAACATAGAGAATGGCCGCTTGCCGAGTGCAGGTGTAAGTGTGGTCAGTCTTCCTTAAAGTTTTCCATTCTACAGCTTCCTGCTCTGCGAAGACAACTTTTACAATATGTACATCCTATTTTATTTGCATCTGCACGATGCTTAAGTGTGTCACTGTATCCATACCAATTTCGCGCGCTCTTCGAGCTTGCATTGCATTGGAGTCGCATTATAAACCGAATTCGGCACCACCCGTATTCCCGGACATAGCCAAATGGCGCCTTGACAGCAACGAGCGCCTGTACAATTGGAGAATACACTGCATGTTAACAGAAATATATGTAGTTGTAACTACTTGCGTGCACCTTGCACGCACTTGCACGCATCTTCAGAAATTTACACGCACTTGCACGCTGATGCACGCATCTACGCACGCACCTGCACGCACTGCACGCAGATGCACGCAACGCTTGCAAAAAGCTCGCAATTGCACGCACTGTCCACGCATTGTTGACCTGAGTGCACGCACCAAGCCAGTATGTACACGCAGGTCGATATGTATATCACGCAACTGCACGCAGGGGTAGAGATAGGAGATACTGCGAGAGGCGCTCATGACTTGCATACTCTAGGGATGAACGACTCATTGTTAGGATAAAATTTGAAGTTTCATGACGTTGAGCTCCTGTGACGAGTTGGATTTGTTCTTACTAGAGGCTATGTGTCGCTGAAGTTTGATTTTCTGTGACTTTATACGTCCCCAAGCTCGTTCTAAAAGCTCTGTACATCAATGATCAACTTGCTTTGTTCTATTTAATCTCCGTGCCTGTGCTGAATTGTCTCGAATTAATGTCAAATGATACTGTTGGAGTGCGGACTCGCTTTTCGAGTACGGGGCGCCAGACGCGCGCACCTGTAAGCGCCGGTACGCGCTTTGTTATATTTTCTTCTCCCTGAAACTTATTTGCTTGATATATACGAGACTTACACAGAAAAACGGGCTTCTTTAGTTTATTTTATTTCGTTGACTGAATTAAGCCCACCTTCACTTATATTCAACTTTATTCCATACTTACTAGTACTCGTAGCTTTACTTGAACTTCTGTCAATATCTCGATCAATGGCTAATCTTATCACTTCTAGCTCGGGAAATGGACTTTGTCTTTCAACATTCCAAATCCGGAAGCTATTCTCGCGGATCTGATTTCAATTCCGTTTTCATTTACTGAGAGGATTGACAGTCCCACAGCCAAAGCCTAAGCATAAACGAGGTCGGAAAAATTGGTAGAAATCTACCGTAGCTATACTCGAGCATTTTATATTCGTAGTCTACGTACATCTTCAATACAACTGGCTATATAATTTTGACTGATTATAATAAGATACTAAAGCCGAAGGTCTTAAACATATCTGATTGGTGCACGCCTACGTGCACGCATATCAGATAACTATGCACGCACTACGCACGCACATGCACGCTCTGCACGCTCATGGCACGGCAAAATACCTGTGCCCTGTGGATAGGCTTCATCCGCATACAAGGAAACGAGTATTCGCAGCTCGCGAAGCGCGTTGTGCCGAGTTCTCGCTGAACTCTGCAGAGGAACCGTTGCGCCGCGTCGACTTTTTGATCGGTGCGCGTAGGTTTCTTGGTGTATCTGCGTCCCTTGGGACGCAAAAGTTGGTTCTCAATGTTGGTACTTTGGCTTCACCGAACTAACTACCAGCTTTCTATTCATTTATACATATTCATATACTCGGATTCCTGTACGACGCACCTCATTTGTACTATCGATATTTACTCACATATTGTTAAGCATCCCATTTCGTATTACCACTCTTATAATCCTTCCACTGCCATAGTCTGTATAACTTCTAATACGTATGCTTGCCGTACCCTTTCGCTGTCGATAGTATTCTTCGCATCATACACGCTTCGTAGAACACATGGAATGACACTGAATGACTCACACCTGTGTTGGTAATCATGCAGCCTTGTGCTCCGTCCATATATGTAACTCACAGAGATAATTCTAGTGGTATGCTCTGCCGGTATGGGGATTAGGAATGTGAACCTGTGTGTACCCGAATGTGTGTAATTTAATACATGTTAATGAATCGGATTTGGCCACGGGAGCTTGATATTATTACGAGCTTAGACTCATCATGGAAGCGACCTGTTTCAATCATCGGAAATTCCACACTATTGAGCGCCGCAGTCTTAGTATATCAGTAGCGATTAGGCAATCCTTATCCTAACTTCATTTCTACGAGCCTAGCATAGTTAAGCGCCCGTTCGTGAATGCCATCGTCGTAAGCCCAAATGGAGTTTCCCCGGCAAAACTTTCAATCGAATCTCAGGACATTGCACTCGTCAAAGTCAAGGAAACAAATATGTATTCAAATGAGCGGCGCAGTCTAAAATACCAAATGGAAATGGTTTACCGGGGTTTACCTTGGATACATGATCCTACATTTTACACGTGAAGAACCGAGCGCGCTGGCAGTGGCACAAGCTCCAAAAATAAGTCATCCAACCGTTGTGTCCAAACCTTCCTATTGCGGGTGAATTTGTAACTTTGTACCGAAACAGGAGTCGTTCAAAGAAGGTTGCGTAAAATATAGAGCGCATCTTATTCTCCTGTCATCAAGCTTTCGTAGGTTGTTGCTCTCAGAATATAAGCATTGTTATAGATACCTTAAATTTCGGAACGATAAACGAAGCTCGTCAACGCCCGGCGGTTATGACATGTTTAGCACATGGCCAAAGCGTTCGCGTTGATGGTTAGCCTATAAATATCTCTAATGGCGCAACGACGGCGGCCCAAGAGGATTAAACACTGCCTCCAATTAACAGAAAGGCGTGGTGTGTTCCGCATTTCCATGTACATGTAGCCGGCCACGCCGAATTTGGTTTTGGCACCAAGTTAAGCCCTTGGGGTCAATTGGGTTGTCTTTAGAGGATCGTACCGCCATAAAGTTATTTGGTATTTAGACTGCTACATAAAGGGGATTCACAGTATCTAACACCGCCCTTCAATCGCTCGACTCTACCCAGTGGACACCGAATTGTACTTACGACCCTCAGTAGCACCTCGTCCACCATAAGTAAGTAACCTTGTATGATGTTCAATTTCTACGCATATCGAACATTGGTGCACTAACACGAACGTATAAGCAGGCAGAATGTTTTCCAAATCTTCATTATTTAATGACCATGGCGAAGAAACGGTCGTTGACAGACAAGTTCGCTTCAACCCAGACGAGCAACACTTCCTTGCAGTTACTGACTACTCTGGATCCCCGTCTCCGTCTGAGAGCCCTTTGAAACCATCGCCCACAGCTACTCTAACGCCGGAGATGTTGGACGCGCGTCTTAACCAGGTAGTTCCTGCTCATCACCGAAGCAACTCCGACGATTCTTGGGGTACCATCTCTCTATTTAATGTGTATAGCCCGCAAGAGGTACGGCAGGCGCCGTTAATGAGCGCGAACATGCTGGACGCTCAAGGAACTCCCTGGAATATCCATGGCTCACGCACATTTACAGGCAATGATGGCGAGTGCGCTACGCTTTCCCGCGGTGTGAGACAGATCATGTTACATTCAGATAAGCTTCATCGGAACATACTGGTTACACCAAAGCCGGTAGACAGCTTCATCACTGTTGGGCGCGTGTATGACGTTATTCGGGAGGCCCTTGACACCCAAGTCAGCGTGAATTCTAATTTATTCGAAGAGCAATGTACGGAGATGAAACGTGCTATTTGGGAATCATCCAGACGCAGATCACAAAACAGCGAACTCGGAATGAAACACGTTCAGTGGATGGACTTTCTCCTCGATTACCATATCGTTGTCGGAATATCTACCACGACTGGATCTGAATATTGGTTTGTTCACTTCGATAAAGCTGAATCTCTGTAATCGTCATATCGCAATGCAATTCGCTATTAGTATTATATTTTGAATCTTTACTTACATATACTATGAGCAGGTAATTACAACAGTATTAGTTCAGTAAAAAGACGCTATTTGATACAGATTTGATACCTAATATCAGACTAAGTACTAGTATTGTACTAGTATCCTAGCATCAACGAGATATATAACTGAGATCCCCGCTATATTGATATGAGAAGCAGCACTCGCTCTCCTGCGCTCGAACAATTATTAATCAAGAGCCTTGTGTTTCACAAAGTACTACGAACTGTCAAGCGCCCAGCACGAGCGCTAAGTTGGAGCAACGTTGGTGCAGAGTCGTTGCCATTTTGTATTCGTACTTTTCTAGATTCGAAATCAAAATAAGTCTAAAGTATATACCTCATAATATAATTTAACTGGTTTTCGTTCTGATCGTTTCTAACTGAGCGCTATTGGGGAGTCCATTGGAAAGAAGAAGGATAAATTAAATCGCGTCCGCGATCACGTGATTTCATCCTCGAAACGTTTCCTGCCTCATTTTCGCCTCGAGGCATTCTACCATCATGATAAGGCTCGACCCGTTGATTCTTCCCTCCCTTCCACTCTCATTGTCTCCTATACCATGTAGGCTTACCCGCCCACGCCATCGTAGCTTTTTACTCTATTTTCCTGCACACAATGAACTATTCGTGGAATAACGGTGGCCTTCGGTTATCGCCGTTCGTCAGGGGAGGCATTCATCTTACGGCGGTCAAAGATAAATGTTTCAGCAGAAACAAAAGGGAATGCCGAAGCTGGATGGTTGAGTGGGGAGTTTATTGTGTTCTATCATTACACGGTAAGCCCCGTACATGCTCTTCTTCGCTTTTACTATTCGACTTTGGGTTTGACCCGAACATTTGGCTGCATATTTCGTTGTTAGCCTGAACCGATCGAATAACAACCACTACTAGGAATATAAATTGCCCAGAATTTACGCTGCAACACCCTGATCGCCACTTGACGCTTGATAGGCCGTTATTGGCAGTCGCGCATGTTGTCATGAACATGAATATTCTACCGCATTCCTTCGTCGCCATAGACATCCGAAATATCTGACATGCAAACTAGAGGAGCATCCGTAGCGCGTAATCGCCACTTGCGATGTGACGGAAGGAGCCCAGAGTAAAGAGACGGATTTTATGGCAATTGAAGCTATCTTTGGTGCGTTTTCTGGCGTTTCGTTATTGCGCCTGAAATGTTACCTGAGCTCCGCAACAATGACAGTCCTTTTTGACTCGTTTCTATCATCCTAAGCATGTGACGGCGGTTTCTTTCTTTAAGCAATGACTATGGGAATAACGCGACTCGCCTGTATTTGTTCGCTAGGCAGTCGCTTTTCCCTTGCAAAAGCTATACAAGGACTTCATTGGCTCTCCTACATTCATTCCGCCATTCTCACCATGTCTGGCCAAGGACGCTATACCAGGTAGCGTGCGCCCATCTGCCACCGAGGTGATGTCTCTGGAACCGCATCAATCCCCGGACACCTCTTTAACCCCATTTAGCTCAGCGAATGTGGTATTTCGCCCAGGATGGTAACCATATAAGCGAAACCCTAAGACCTGCGCTCCCTGACTCTCTCCCAAAAAGCCACTCGTTATCACCTCGCCACTACCGCCTTCCGCAATGTTCAGACGCGTACACTTTGCTCCAACCAACAGGATATACTCTCCTGGATCAGCGACACCGTCACCAACATTCACCGTCTCGTCGCTACCGTCCTCGTCATCCCCAGACCTTCTCACACCGCCGCCCGAGGAGGAGGATGATTACTTCCATGCCGTCTACCCGCGTACGCCATACTCGACGAACATGGACCTTTACCCAGAGGCGATCATTCCAAAACCTAGGCAGATTCACTTTCTGCTTGCTTACTTGCCGCACTCTGAACCCGCATTCCATTACGACCTCGTTCATCCACCCACCAACGGCGACGGACAATATCCTATACACGCATTCTCTGAATACGCCACCTCTCCGCCTATGAATTCTATCATCGTCACCCATCCGTTGCTCAAATTCGACATCGAGGTTACTCCGCCGCCCGACTCTTCGAATAAATTCATCACGGTTGCGGACGTCCTCGTATCCATATACCGAAATCTACGCCTTTCCATCCACCCCGTCGAATACGCCGAGGTCCCGGATGGGGAGAGACGGGAAGGCGTCGACGCCGCATATTATGTACGCTGCGGTACTGTCCGCGATCCCGAAGAGCGAGCGACGGAAGAGCGCAAAGGCATCAAGAAGATCGACCTCCTCATGGGCTGCACCCGCTTCATGGGGCTCTCTGGGACGCTCAGCGGACCTGAAGTCTGGGAGCTCAATCTTGCGTAACGCAGTACACTTTGCAGCCGAACTTTCGGCTCTGAACACCTCCCTCTCCATATACCCCCCTTTGGAGAGTCTCGCCCAGCGACCAGGACCATCGCGGATGATGCGGCCAGCTGGTGGTCTTCCTTTTCAGGTGGTCCCTCTGTTCGCCGCTGTCGCGTGATGCTCCGTGCACATACTTAGCACGGTCCCAAGCTTTCGTTCGCACGCCTTCTCCAGGAGCTGCTGGGACCGGAAGAAAATAGGGAAAAAGGAACGATGACAGAGCTTGGTCCAGACACTACCGGTATCTTATCATTTCATTATTCATCTTTATCGTCTATTCGCCTATTTCCTGCCTTACAACGCCGTCTTCGTTGAGGACGCGCAGTATGCTTTCCTTTTAGTTACTATCTTGGCCATGCAATCTCACACGCCGCTGGTACTTTATGGATATCTATAGAACCTTCATTTCTCCCTATGTGCCCTTCTCGGCTCTCGCTCGGATGTAACCGCTCATAGTAAAAGTAGTTATCGCGGCCGGCGCGATGGTATGCATCGTCGCCCGGCAATACCACGTATTTGTGGCATGCAGTATGTTATTCGATCTTTGAGTCGTATTTACTTGCACATATAGAATTTCGTTTTCGTCACCGCCATCTATAATCTCACCTTATAAGGCTTCATAAGCTGTCAGTCAACTTGTTAAGAATACAACGTTGAAAGCCAGAATGGAGTTACTTGGTATTGAACTGTTCTGTAATAGGGGCACAGATAGAGTATAGATATCGTCTACATATGGGACGCCCAAAATACACGAAATGGATGTGACAGCGGTGTGGTGCTGTGCCGATGCTGCGCTGTTGGGGCCCCGACCCTTCCCTCCGATGTTGGTCCCACAGTGGGCAGGCAGGGCGCTAAGATAAGCGCCAGAGGCACTGTTCCATATCACAACTGCTCACCCAACAGTAGATAATCACACCGACACAGATGGGCATCCATCTCCGCCGTGGGCGTATAAGTCTGATCGCAGAGTAGTAGCTACGTACCATATACTATTTACAAGCTACATAGTTTGTTCGTAATCGTTGACTCACTGATACGAATTTCTCCTTTTCATGATTCCAACACTAGCACAGGAAATGACATCGCCGCCGTGCGGAGAAGGCGCCTCTAAAACATCACGTTTGTATATCGAACTATATCCTGCTCGGTTTGTAATGATAGATATTTGCTTTTCTCACTTCGGAATGCTCTCGGATTGTGAGTTACAAACACGCGCGCAGAATCTGTTGGCGGCATTTAATTGCTTCATAGACAGATACACCACACCGTTGCCCCGTTGATTAATAAGTTCGTCGTTAATTAAGTTAACATGTTCTAGCCCCGAAAACTTCAACTAAAGGTGCTGAATGAAGGCCAAAGTGCTGAGCTTGATAATAATCAGTCGTAAAGATGCTGATTAAATCAATTCATGATGGTATTGAACACGTAGGAAGCATAATTTGATTAATGTTTGTTCGCGAGAAGAGTCATCAACTAAAGCAGACCATTTACATTTGGGCTATCTCCAATCGAACGTAGTATTACATTGTATCGAGTCGAAAAAAAATCATGAGATTTATAGTTGAGCTTCAAGCCTGGATGATTCCAAAAATTGAACGATGCATAAGTAGAATGCAGTTCCTCACAGCTGGTCTCACACGTAGAATGTTAACACAGAACCACAGGTCGAATTCATTCTGAATACACAGCTTACATTAGAATACTACATTAGTAAAAGGACACGCCCGCCATCAACCAAAAAACGAGGCTACGGAACCTTAAAATGAGGCGATGATTGTGGCGCACGGGACATCCAATCCCGTCGGAATGTTGGGGGAATGAACGATCCAAAAAAGATACTGCGCACTTGTACAGAATCCATATTCTGCACCAAATGAGTCGTACAACCTCCGCTTAGGGCTCCAATTTCTGAATGCAGTGTGACCTCATCTCAAAAAGGTACGATGTGCAGCGTCCAAATGTAAAATTCAAACTTTAGCGCCAGACACCTTGGCCCATAGATTTCTGAATCGGATCCATTGTCGTATGTTGTACATATAGCTCCCAACATCCCATAGATTGAATTTATCCATCCCAAGAGAACTCCGATGATATGTGTTCCGTGGTGTTCAATAAGGTGACGTGTTTAGGCTCTCACGCCTAGTTTTGGAGCGCGGAAATCTGCCTATTTTCCGTTCACCAGAGTTCACAAATTTGAAGCACTTACTCTCCACCTTCAGCGTTGATTCCTCGCAACTATAAACAAGCATTCATGCTGTCTACCCCGCAGCCGTTCCTTTATGTTGTGTCGTCTTGTCAACGGCACCGTCGGTCAAATATTGCTTGCGTTGGTCTGAGCGCTTGCTGAAAGTCTAATTTTAGGTAACGTCAAGGCGGTGTTGGTAACCCGGAATTTCAACGGGTCCTGATCTCCAACTCAACGAATCTCTCGTCTCACAGGAAAGCTGTACATGCATCTCATTTGGTACATTGCCATATGAGGGCGTCGCGATATAAAGGCCACCCACGCGTAAATTACATACATCGACATATTTCAACCCCCAACCCGCGTCAACTCTAGCAACCCAACGCGTCTCTCAATCACAATGCCCGTTCCACACGCAAAGCAAGTACGATTCGCGTACAAAAACACTTTCCATTCCCCACCGGCGACGCCTGCAATGCCCCCCCTGACGTTCTCATCTTCGACTCCTCCGTCGTCATTGGGTGTTATCACGCCTCCAACAATCGTCTACCCACTCGCGACGCCACCATCTGCACCCCACAAGGGGTATGATAGCCCCCCGACAACGGGGTACGCTGGATCCCCGCGTCTTCACCCATACCTGGACACGGCCGGAATCAGCTGGGACTTGCTGGATCATCCATCCATGATATCACGACACCACCAGTCTCTCTCGAGCCGCGCGTGGAAGGAGCCCGCCACGACACCCCCGCTCCCATTCATGACCATCACGGTCTCCAGCTTCCCATGGAAGTTCAACGTGCACGCGTCCAACCGCGCCTATGTCACCTTCAAGGACGTGGTCGAGACGATCTACCGCTCGCTGCGCAAGATCGTCACGGAGGCCGAGTTCCACACCGCCGCGTCGCCAACGGACCAGCGCCGCGTTTCGCGCGCATATGAGCAACGCTACAGGCGGCAACGCAGCACGAAGCTCTACGAAGAGGAGAAGCGCGGCGGCTTGAAACGCGTCGATTTCCTCATGGAGCGGACGCGCTTCGTCGCGCTCTCCCACCATTCGCGTCGTTCTGACGAATGGCACCTCAACGTTACTTGAAGGAAACATTTCCCTTCACGTCCCCTCAACGCCCTTGTTCAAGATTCTACCTCGCGCTTGACATCAAGGATATCTCGGCGGCTTCTCTCGTTGCCACTTACACCCTGCTTCGGCGGCAGTGCCGAAATCCTATTGCCTCTGTTTTTAGCTGTCTCGCCGGTTCCGCGCTATCGCCCGTTTTCCACTTCGGTTTTGCGACATTATGCCAGCCATCAAACACTTATCAATAGCTCTGGTTGCTATCTGTAACCATATTTAGGCCTTGAAGATGATGATCCCTCTAAATCGCCTTGGCCTTCATCTATTATGTATCGTCCTAATACATACATATATTATTTCCAAATATTCCCTACCAAGTAGCATATCTCCACGCACCTTACGATTAGTACTTTACTCCACGTACCTTTGTACAACTGGAACCAGGATTCGATTTATTGCGATGAATATTATGATTAATTGTTTTGAACAAATGTTCTCGAAAAACATTAACAACATTTGAAGTTGTCTTGAACCCACAACGAAATTCAGATGCATCGCATTGTACAAACATTCATTATCATGATAGGACTGCATCTCAAGAGCTCAAGTCGACGCGCAAAAAGAAGGGAAGTGAACGATGAATTAATAAGGCTTACCTCGACGCCCTGCCCTTGAACCCTAGGACCGATGGTCTTCCCGTTATTAGGAGTGCACATCAGTGAACATTGACCATTTTGAACGTTGGAGATCTTCTGTTGGTACCCGCAGCTCCCATGCAGGGGCAATTCGGACTCACCGCTCAGTGCTGCACGAATATCGATCTCCTAAATTCAATTTGTAGGAGAACGAGAATGTTAGGCGAAACCTACTGCAACATCGACCTGCTTCCTGTGGTCCTCCCTGCATAGAGCTGACATCTGTGATTGATTTGCCATCGTGAGCTTGCCGTGAGCTGCCCTGAGTACGCAATGCGCAATGCAAACGCGCATGCGCAACTGTGGTCACTGGTCAGTCACCCCATGTGACTGTGACAGTTTGCCTGCCACTGCGCCGCTCACCCAACGCACACTGTTACTTTCCTCCAACAACAGACTCGCAAACATTCCCTCCACGCAGATATATAGTGAGTTTCCGACATTTCTGTCATCTCTGAGTTCTCTAAACTCCTAAGCCTGACAGTGGCCTGAAGGTCGTCGTCCTATACGAACCCAACCATGCAGTCGACGTCTAACGATACTACGGAGTCCCACGAGGTCTTCGACTTCCGCACATTCAAGTTCTCAGTAGCGCCCAGTAGGCTGGTCACGGAAATGAGCACCACATTTACGAAGAACCGACAGTAGCAGCGAAGGGAGAGTAGTCCACTCAGGTGCGCGTCGCGATTGTATCTCTGACGCCGAATGTTTCTAAACTTCACCGCAGCACTAATCGATTCATCGAACGCCGCCCATATCATAAGTTCCAGCATTTATGTAAATGCGTCCAACGCTGCTGGAGTTTCCACCTCAAAATGCGGTACGTTGTACTTTTGCCCGCTATACCAGGTTTTGTCTCATTTTCTTTGTTTGACAGCCATCTTCCTGTCGACATCTCGCGATTCTTCTATGCCCGATGTGACGCTTCATGATTAGCTGTCGACTTTCGCCCACGCGCAAATCGTGCCTTCGAGCTCTCGCGATTCTTCCGTACTCGTACCGTCTACTCGAAAATCAATAGCAGCGCCATTCCCTTTCGCCTGCGTTCGACTTGCGCCATCGCTTACTACCATGAGCAGGGCTCGGTTCTCCATCCTCGAGCAGTGTCGCCACGATCCATATGCGTATCTGGGAGGCCCATGAGGGGTAATCCACATCGCTGACGCCATTTACGCGGGAGGTAAGGTGAGAGTGTCAAATGTTGAGTAATCAACATACAGCCAGCATCCGGATTTAAAATCTCTGCCTATATGGCGCCGAATCCGCCTACCATCCAGGCGAATCACAGCCCGCAGTGGCCACCCCGCTCCCGCGCTCAATATCCAACCCTCATTCGCACCGTAGGACCTGCCCGACCCGATTGCCGCCTACCTCACGGCAGCGCCGCATGAGGTACACTATCTGTGGGATCACCGACCTGACGCGAATTACTCCCGTACGTTTTGTCGACGACGTCACACGTGCGTATACTCGTACAGCCCAGCCACATGCCACGTCGACACCTATATGTGTTGTATCTTACAATGGAAGGTTGCTCCGGATCGCCACCCCATCCGTCATGCGCGTCACCCGTCTGGGATATCTGGATGAACCTTTTCGGGAAAGGAGTGTCTGCCTTCGTGGGGAGTTAATCTACTGCATTGTCGACGCCTCTAATGGCCTCTGTTGTAGCTCCGGACAGCTCGTTCGACAGCTCGGGAATCTCGTTCGACAATCTCGACGTCGAGGGTAGCTGTTTGGAACGGAAGTCGGCGACAACGTGGCTCGCAGGTTCGACATCGATACATTGATGTTTGCGCCCGAGGGTTAACGTGCTTCAGTCGAAAGGGCTCTTTCGGCCGCCTGCATTGTGTATCACAACGTCCCCGCCCGCGCCGTCCGCTGAGCAATCACGACACATCGACCTGCGCCTCCCATGTCGTCGACCCGACGCATTCTCTAACGATTTCCCTCTTGGTTCAGATGCCCGTATACCAACGCGCGCCGCGGGAAATGGAGAGCGCGAGCGCCTGATAGGCTCGAGTGCGTACTGCGCGCGAGCTCGAGGGGGTAAGGCGCTTTTGTGTGGTTGTCCTTCGCAGTGGTTGGACAGGCGGTGGTATTGGAGCGTCGCGGGATTGGAAGAAGGCGGTCATTGGTTGGCGGATGCGCGGGCAAGTGCTCTTCGACCCATAGCTGAGTGCCGAGTGTGAGGCAGTGTCCCTGGGCATAATCTCTGTGAGGTCCTCGTTGAATGTTAGTGCAATAGCTTCATTACGTAACAATACAATATAAATTTGCTCAATTAATTCATACGGCGGAGCCGAGATGTAAATATCGATTTGATGCAAATTTGATGATAACATTGTCAAACTGCCTTTATATTGTGCACAATTCGAGCTTGCCAGCTATCCTTCCAAATGACGAATAGTCTCCCCGGGATTCCAGAAGAGCTGAAAATCAAGATCCTCTCCTTTCTTGATGCTGTTGCTCTCGCTCGCTGTTCGATGGTACGATCTTATCTTGGTCTTATCTTGAGTTTGATCTCGAAAGCAATTATTGAATGTGCGAGTTTCTAGACATGCAAATCCATCTGCGAAACCATCAAGAACTCTTCATTGTTAGCATATACTATTCAACTTCATTTAAACGGCCTGAAAGACACTGGAGTGTCCGCTCCCCATGCTGACCTCCTCGCACATATTCTACAATATCGCCAGGCATGGCTTTCACTCAAATTGGGGGAGCCTGTCACTCGCTGGTTGCCATATGATGGTTACAAAATGGAACTTGTCCGAGCCGCATTTGCTTATACGAACACGGAGCACATCGCTCACATCATATCGATTCCTACTTCCAGCAACATCGAGAAACGTACATTCCAGAACGCCGGCAAAGGGACATTAGTTTTAACTTTCACGATGGACCCTACGCAAGACATAATAGTGTTGCTATACAATGACAAGACGTAAGTACTTGATGACCGATTCATCAGCTTTCCGCCCACATTTCAGCGTCTTCGCAGCCGACCCTCGCGGACTGACGCTCGTAACATTTGCATCCATATTCGCACCATGTCTACCAACATCCCCCACCCATTAGCGCACAGTAGCTGCTTGACGATCACTATCTATCCCAACCCACCTCATGGTAACTATCCAGACCATGCTTCTCTATACGTCGCGCATAACATCTTGGCATTCACTTTCTTTGACCCCTTACTGCGGAGGCGTGTAATGATATGGGATTGGACCACCTCAGATCTCATACTAGTGCGCGCCACGTTCTTATGCCGTCCTCTGATCCATTTAAAAAATTTGCAGGATTCCTCAATTGCGCTTGATCCTTTGCTTCCACCTGTGAGAAACGGGTACCGATTCAGCCTCATCGACCACACGCACTGTCTCTTCATCTCCCCCGTTGGGTCTGGGTCGTGTCGGCTGTACAAATTCATACGGCCTTCCGGCGTCACGACCCCCGCCATCCACCTTGCCACGCTGCATCTCCCACCCATCTCCACGGGCATCAGTGTGCTGGGCGTAACCGCGCAGGCCGGGCCAATAACCGCGCAGGCGCCTCCCCACACTCCGCTTGCGGTCAACGACGCGGACCGCCTGCACGTATTCAATCTGCTGTACAGAAAGGGTACGGAGGGGCCGCAGTCGACCATATCCGCGAACGTGTTCGTGCACCAGCGTGTGTTTATGCGCTACATCGCGACGCACGCCGCGGACGGCGCTGCTGCGGGGCCGCCGCTGGACGTCCCCTGGGCGGACTGGGGCCCGCGGAACACGCGCATCCTCTGCCCTGCCTACACGACAACGGGGAGAGGGCCTAATAGGTGCGCACGCGCGCGCGCGGCACGTCTGACCTGCGCCGTCAATATTAATCCTGTGCTGCAGGTGTGTCCACGGCCAGCGCGTCGTCCAGTTTCCGCGCACTACGGACCGCGAACTTGGCGGCGCCCCGTCTGTGGAAGTGCTAGACTTCTCCCGCGCTGCGGTGTTGGCCGCCCAAGGCCTCCTTCCACGGCCGCCGTCGTCGCCAACGCATCCGCCGGGGGTGTTGGCGCCGCCCAGTATCGTCCAGCATCCTTACTTCCAGGGTGATGTTGAGACGCACCTGCCGTACGTGTCCTGGACGCGGGAGCTTCCGAGGCAGTACAATGATTTTCTCATAAACGAGGATTGCATTATCGGTATACAGGTGCGTTCCCGAAGCTGTTCGTTATGCAACGACAATTCTGATTTTATCTGGATTTACTGTCCATTTTTTAGAATAAGCTCGCTACTACTGTTCGCCTGGATATATACACCATCTAGTAACGGTACAACCAATTGGATCAAGTGGGATCAATTGCGCACCGCGATTTTGAACTAGCTAGCTGTTGACGCGCACATGACTGGCGATCAGGCCCAGCGTTGGATACTTTACATGCGCACAGAGACGAGCACGTCTACAAATGCTCACGCTGAACGCGACCTTATTGTGTATTAGAAGGCAACTAGATTAGCAGTATAGTTCGTAAACGGCGTACATAGATTGAAGTCGGTAGCACGGTGCAGGTAACATACGATCGATATCTCATTGGTGAGCTACTACATCAGTGGACAAGCGATTAAAACCGTCAAATAAGTCTACAAAGGTGCGCAAATTTAGGAGCTGCTGCAAGGAAAAAAGTCAACGAACGAAGCGGAGTGAATTCAAACAGGAGGCGAGCCAAGGGCGGAACGAAAATGAAATGTCCTTTTGTTACTAACGTTGACCTGCGAACAATTCAATTATCACCAGCCGAGACAGAACCTATGAGTACAGCATCTGCGCGCTCAAATCAAAGACGAGGGACTCGGAGTGGCCAACACAGCGGCCCGACGCTCGTGGGAACAATTTCGGCAGGGTGTTGAGGCTTGATCACGCTTGCGCAGGCTCTTCCCCTGCTATCCCCCGCCCTCGCACCGGCGCCCACCACACGTCTGCACCAGAGCGCTGCGACTATATTCCGAACCGTTACCAGGTGTACAATTACGACGGCCCCCTCCACGCCACCAAATGACTCAGTATGCGCCTATATGACAGCCGGAGAGAAGAAACCTACTAGGTGGAGCGAAGGGCTTGATGGAACTTGGGGTGGAGGAAAGGTGGACGAGGGAGTGGAAACGAGCGAGGAGGGTCGGGCGAAGATGCTCAGGACGGTATGGAAGCGAGGCGAGGAAATTGGAAGGGGAGAGGCGGCCAGGCGGGGCGAGCAGGTGTACAAGCTGCCACTGCTCGCGACCGCCCAACACAATGTACGTTCCTTCCTCTTCTATATACCGCACTATTCTGATGAGATTAGCTCAGTCTGCTTCCTGGCACACTCCCTTGTCCAGAGGATGCCAACACCCATTGAACGAGTTGTAGCATACTGTCTTCGCGCTCGAACCCGCTGAAGCACTCCGAATTGTCACCACCGCCCTCGCCCTCCTCCGTCCGTACAGTTTCAAATCTCGGTCATCCTCTCCAGTGCCTCGCCGCCTATGTACACCGCATTTTGCGCAAACGCGCCTCCGCGATCAAGGTTCAACATCGAATGGTCCCTTAGGTTGGTCCTGGAAACAAACGTCACATCCACAAAGACCGACAGGCCAGCGAGAGGAGGGTGCATTTAGGTGTGCGTCGCGATTATATCTCTGACGGCGGATGTGCTAACCTTCACCACAGCACTACTCCATCCACCAAACCCCTGATGACCTCTCTTGGCAAAAATGGAACAAGATTCCAACTGCTCATCCGACTCCTGCTCTGGGGAACTTTCGACAATCTCGAGGTCGACGGTAGCTGCTTGGAACGGGAAGTCGGCAACAACGCGCGCAGCGCGCTCGCGGCCCGATAGCGATGCATCGCGTCCCAGGAGCGCCTAGTGTGTTCCTGTCGAAAGGGCGCATACGACCTTTGCTGCGCGCCGGTGTTCTGTATCACACACCCTCACTACCGTGCCATCCACTGATCAACCACGACGACCACATCGACCTGTGCCTCGAACTTCGTTGACCGACACATAGTCGAACGATCTCTTCTTGGTCCAGATGCGCGTATATCAACGCGCGCCGCGGGAGGTGGAGAGAGCGGGCGTCTGATAGGCTGCAGTGCGGACTACGTGCGCCGGTGCGCGCTCGAAGGGGTAGGGGCGCTTCTGGGATGGGTCCTTCGCGGTGGCTAGTACTAGGGTTTGAGGGATATCGACGCGTCGTGGGATGGGAAGGAGGTGGTCAGTGGGAGTCGGGTGTGCGGATGCGCAGGAACATATCCTGTGCTCTGAGACCCGCAGCCGAGCGCCGTCCAAGGCAACGTCCTTGAAGCGAAGAGTCAAAGTAGCGCGAGGATTTCCGAAGGACATCTATGTACCTACATGCAGTGGAATAAAATTCGATCCACGTCTCTAGTTCTCGTTGACAGTTAGTGCAATGGCTTCATTACGTAACAATAAAACATACATTTGTTCATTTGATACGAAGTAGATGACAACGATGAGAGTTTTTCTTTCCTTTTCACTTCCTACCATTTGAATCTTGCTCAATCCGAGCTTGCCAGGCTCTGGCTAGTCCTCCCAGTTTCCAAATGACGAATAGTCTCCCCGGTTTTCCAGAGGAGCTGAGAATCAAGATCCTCTCCTTTCTTGATGCTGTTGCTCTAGCTCGCTGTTCAATGGTACGATCTTATATTGGTCTTATCTTGAGTCTGATCTCGAAAGCAGTTAATGAATATGCGAGATTCTAGACATGCAAATCCATCTACGAAACCATCAAGACCTCTTCATTGTTAGCTTATACTATTCAGCTTCACTTGAACGGCCTGAAAAGCACTCGACTGTCCACTTCCCACGCTGATCTCCTCGAATGTCTTCTGCGACATCGCCAGGCATGGCTCTCACTTGAATTGGGCGAGCCTATTACTCTGCAGTTGCCGTATAACAGTCATGGGATCAAACTTGTCGGAGCCGCACTCGCATATACGAACAGTGAGCACGTCGCTGAAATCATATCACTACCTACTTCCATCAACATTGAGAAATGCACAATCCAAAACGCCGGTGGGACATCAGTTTTAGCTTTAACGATGGACCCTACCCAAGACATGATAGTGTTACTATACGATGACGAGACGTAAGTACTTCGCTCATTGATCCATCAGCTTTCCATCCACATTGCAGTATCTTCGCAGCCGACCCTCGGAGACTGACACTCGTAGTATTTGCATCCAAATTCGCACCATGTCTACCGACGTCCCCACCCATTAGCGCACCATAGCGGCTTGACGATCACTATACATCCCAACCCACCTATTGGTAACCACCCAGAGGAACCGTCTCTATACGTCGCGCGTAACATCTTGGCGTTCACTTTTTTGACCCCTTACGGCGGAGAGGTGTAATGATATGGGATTGGACCACCTCAGATCTTCTACTGGTGCGCCACGTTGATATGCTGTCCTGTGATCTATTCAACCAAAATTTGCAGGATTCCACTGTTGCTCTTGATCCTTCGCTTCCACCTGTGAGATATGGGCATCGATTCAGTCTCATCGACCACACATACTGTCTGTTCCTCTCGCCCGTTGATTCTGGGTCGATTCGGCTGTACAAGTTCATCCGATCCTCCGGCGTCACGACCCCCGCCATCCACCTTGTCACGCTACATCTTCCACCCATTTCCACAGGAATCAGTGCTATTGCAACAACAAAATCCCAAGCTGGCCCAATAATGGCGCAGGCGACGTCCCATATCCCGCTTGTAACAAACGACGAGGACCGTCTGCATCTCTTCACTCTGGTATACAGAGCGAGCTTCGAGGGCCCCCCGTCTCCCATATCCACAAATATGTTCGTGCACCAGCGTGTGTTTATGAACTACATCGCGCAGTCCGCAGACTCCGGTGCGGGACCGCCGCTGGACATCCCCTGGGCGGAGTGGGGCCCACAGAGCACGCGCATCATCTACCCTGGCTATATATTAACGTCGAGGTGGCAAAATAGGTGCGCAGGCGCCCGCGCAGCACGCCTTCCCTGTCCCGTTAATATTGATTCTGTGCAGGTGTGTCCACGGCCAACGCGTCGTCCAGCTTCCACGCATTACCGAACGCGAACCTGGCAGCGCCCCGTTTGTGAAAGTGCTGGACTTCTCCCGCGCCGCCGTGCTGGCCGCCCAAGGCATCCTTCCGCAGCCGCCGTCGTCGCCAACGAATCCGCCGGGGGTGTTAGCGGCTTCGAGTATCGTCCGACATCCGTACTTTCAAGGTGATGTTGAGACGCACCTGCCGTGCGTATCCTGGACGCGGGAGCTTACGAAGGAGTACAATGACTTCCTCATCAACGAAGATTGCATTATCGGTGTGCAGGTGCGTTCCCAACCCATTTCCTCGGCTATTTTATCGTGCAACGTGAATTCACCCGCCTAATAATCACTTTATTTGGATTTGCTATCCATGTTTGTAGAACAAGCTCGGAACAATTTCCCTCGATATATACGCCGTTTTGTAGAAGTAGAGTACTATAGTTGTGAATAAATTCAATGCCAAATAATTCCAGGGAGATACTTAATACAGCGACAAACGAAAGTTGGAGAAAGCTTTTACATGAGCATAAAAAAATTGGAAGACACAGTATCGCATTGCAGCACCAACTGGCACCTCAGGAGAGAATCGGCTACCACAGTCGATCGCAAACCGAGCCAGCTACAGCGGTGCAAAATACGCTGTTGTACGACGCGCCCTGATCTCATCGAACGGCCATCTAATTATATTCCCGTAGCTCGCCGACAACTCACACCAATCAGACTCGCGCGCACGTCTGCACCAATGAGAGAAAGCTTCGTGGATTCGAATACGGATACGGCGGCGACATTCGCGCACAGAAAAGTCGAGTTTTTCCCCGTCAAGAATTCAAATTACCACGCCATAGACGTACGAACAAATGGCGACCAGGACATTGACGGTGCTGGGATACTTCAACATGCCCGCAGAGATAAGCACGTCAACTGCTGCCCATATTGTGAGCATAGACGGAGTGGCCATAGCAGTATATTTGTTAAACAGCTAGTCGGTAACTGAACACGGTGCAAACGGGACAGGGTAAATGTGCGTGCCCGTGCGTGCCTGTGCGTGGTGTGCGTGGTTGTGCGGGATTGAGATCAGGCGTTTGTGCGGGGTCGGTTATTTCGCACGCGCACACCACGCACAAAGAACTGTGCGTGGCGGGCGTGACCACGCACACCACGCACAAACGCCTGTGCGTGGCACGGTCACGCACAGTCACCACGCGCAGTTTCCCGCACATTTCCTGATTGCAAACAACACAAAATGTATATTTCATCAAAGAACTAATACATCGGTGAAATTCTGTCAGTTATGTCAGTTAAGTCTACAAAGAGGAGAAAAATTCGCCGTTTCGGAGCTGCAAGGAAGCGTGTCAGCGAAGGGAGCGGTTCGAATGCAAACTTAAGGCTAGGCAAGTGTGAAAAGACATTGAACGTTCGTCGACGTGTAAAAAATGGAGAATGACGGGACCTACCTGAACAGTCTTCCCTCGCTTCCAACTCCAAGCCTAGACGTACATGGTACTCATATCAGAATACTGGTTCTAATCTCTGCGACTACCTTCAAGCAGAACGAGACCTAGGCCGATGCCAAAAGGGTACTGACCGATGAGGACATAATACACAGAAGATCCAGCAGAGAAATACCTGTTTCTGAGGCTCTGAGGAACGTCGATTACATCACAATTCGAATGTTCACCAGCGGAAAGTAGGAAGGAGTCGATCACAAAACGACGCCGTTACACGCACCGCACGCGACACGATCACGAGGTGACGATAGCCTAATTGAGGGGGCGAATACGATGGTCAATATGGTGTACACAGCTGAAGCTTGAAAATAATCACCGCCTACGATGCCCATTTCAGGCCTGGCTATCGTGAATTTCGTCGTTGGCGTCTTGGGTTGAAAGAAGGCGGAAGATTGTCCTCGGCGCATCAATTCGAATCTGGGCCACGCATACAAGGAGGAGCAGGAGACGGCTGAAAACAAAGATGAGAATGAACAAAAAAAGAACAACAAAAGAAAAGACACACGATGGTGATCTCAGGAAAACACTCTGTCTTCGAACAGCCGCAAAAACATCCTCACCG
Organism: Pholiota molesta; assembly: GCA_014925825.1. Taxonomy (NCBI): domain Eukaryota; kingdom Fungi; phylum Basidiomycota; class Agaricomycetes; order Agaricales; family Strophariaceae; genus Pholiota; species Pholiota molesta. The sequence continues at coordinate 586,329 of JACGCK010000015.1, read as the reverse complement.
ATCTCCCCATGCAGGTGCCAGACTGGGAAGGCAGCCACCGGCTCACATCCCACACCTCTCGCCCACAGATTGTATAGCTTCGTGCCGGTCCGCACATGATATTCGTGAGCAATATGTCGTGATCCTGTAGGAGCGCATCGCGATCATTGACGGCATCTACGTGGCCAGTGGCATCAGGGGGCGCGGGTCCAGCGTTGAGGTTAATCGCTACATAGAGGTGGCAGCGACGACGGCCCTGGGCCAACAAAGCGAAGCACCGAATGCTGTTATAAAGACCTGTCGACGGGATCAGACAGGCGCGGCAAGTAACAAAACCTGCCTTGATTCTCTTCGCCCCAGTACCTTACGACAGGCCTCGCTAATCTTCGAATCGCACGCACCAACCGGAGCCAGATGAACTTCAAAAACATCGAGGAGGCGGGAGTGGACAACGCAGGCGGTATGCTGAGCGCCACAAATGAGGTTAGAAACGTTAAGACCGACAGTGAGAAACATACCGGGTTTGCCAGGGAATGCTGAGAGGAGCGTTCATGGCAAAAGCCATGGAACCGTGTAAGTAGATGAGTGTGCATAGTACAGCACAGCGCGAGCAGGAGGCGACGATTCTCTCACTCGGTGAGAGAGTTCTGCTCCACTGAGATCGAGCCTCTGCAGTGCTTATGGAGCCGTGTCAGATGTGCGAGGCTTGAAGTGGGCACGGAGGAAGTGCGATGAACACAGCCCGAGGAAACGAACAAGTTGCAGGTCCGTGCGTGGGCACAGGAGCTATGGCTGATCGGGCCGCAACGCTACCCTCGCGATCTGAGTTGACTTGGGAGTAGACTGAGTACTTGCCAGAGAAAACAAACACATCATTCGTCTCTGAATCCGCTTTGTCCTGTACGGCGCAACTCATACTTGCTATCGAAACTTGTAAGAATGATTTGACACGACAATCAATGACGCTCACCTTGTCGTATTCCTAAAATTGGGTTCACTTGCAGGTCCATCTCGTTTGTATCACCGCTACTCATACCGAACCGATATATGTTTCTAGGCAAACTTGCATCTGGATGCCAATAAATCTCTTACCTTGTCAGTTCGAAAGATTGAAAACATAAGATTCGGTTTTGACAGCCGCGTCAAGCGAAGAAGAACAAAAAGTGCAAATATAATTCATATGGAATGCTGAAGAGAAGCTTCCTCTCAGAGAGCGGCCAATAGTGACAAACCTCAGAATAAGTTTGGAGCGCCACGAGACGTTTGCGGTGAGACGTGGTCGTCGGTCATGTCCACGAATAGTGCGTTGAATAATCAGATTCATGGCCATGAGTTGGGCTCGAGTTGGGCTCCCATGACCTCGTTCCCGAGTTCCCCACCAATGAGCAGCTCTTTGCGTAAGTAAATGCAGCGTTCCAAACTCTAGTAATAAATACAAGAAAGGTCTCGGCCTCAGGAAGGAATATCATTGGTCAATTAATCGGTACGTGCATACTCTGAAGCGGTAACAAGTGTGAGAAAGTGCGAATTTGGGGAGAGCATGCCTAATTTATGCATTGCTGAAGGTTCTTTACCCCGTCCTCCTTGTCCCTGCAGGCCTCTGCGGGCGTCCAATCATCCAGTAAAAAACGACCGATACGCGGCAATGTAGAATTTCATACTTTATTGGCTCAAAAAAATGGGGGGCCCGAGGACATTGAAATGGTTCAAGTTCGCCGTTTTAAAACGTGGTGATGTGGCGAGACTGCGAGGGCATCTTTGGGGCGCAGAGGTGCGGAATCATCTTCTTTGTGTATACCATACTACAAAATTCCCCACCAGATATAGGTTGCCCTACTCAAGGTCCAGCATCCAGCGTAAAATCCCCCAAATTCTGTCGCCAACATCTTCGTCGACTGCCAATGGCTTCTACCGGCTTCCCAAACCTTTCAGACACCATTCTTGCCAATATCTTTACTTTCTTCTGTGGAGACGAACCTGCGCTACTCCCATTTCGAACAACGGACAGGCGCGGCATTCTCCGTCTTGTCGACGCAAGATGGGCTACCGTTCTTCAATCTACGAGCGCCATATGGGCCGACATTCTCTTCACATCCCCACCTTCCCTTACGCTCCTAGCACACGACCTCTTGAACAACTTTTACACATGTACAGCGAGGAGCGGGAAAAATCTGCTGACCATAGCTTTTGACATGGGTCCGCACGAATGGAAGTTCAGCATCGTCCACTGTGTCATCCTCCCCAACATCGCCCGCATTCGAAAATTGACCTGCCCCATCCACACCAACGTCGACATCGCCGCATTCCTCAAACTCCCGCCAGGCCAATTCCGCGCCCTCGAATCCATCGAAGTAGCGTTCATGCACACGTGGGACGAGCCCTGCTCCTGGTTCGACTTGGACACCTGTCTCGAATTCACTGCCCTGCGAACGGTGCCCCATCTGCGCGACGCGACAATGCACCTACTCAATGGCCTCCACCCCATCGACCTCCGCCTCCCATGGGACCAACTGACCTCCCTCGACCTGGCCTCCGCGGCGATGACGCCGGAAGTGTTCGTCAAGATCATCCGCTACGGCGCGCGCCAGCTGGAGGACGGCTACTTCCAGATGCGCTTCAGCTGCCTCCTCAGCCCGCAGCGCGTCCTCTCGCGGACCGCGATCACCATGCACAGGCTGACGACGCTCAAGCTGCGCCTCATGTACCCGAGCAACGACGGCCGTCTCTTTTCGGTCCTACGGTTTCCTGCTCTGCGCAGCCTCACGATCAAGATGTATGATCGACGACAGCATTGGGATGTAGCCCTGTACACGCGCCTTCTCCGGGCATCCAAGGGTACGCTTCAACGCCTGCGTCTAGTTGACTTCCAACCCCCAGGATTGCGCATTTTCCGAACCGCGCAACACTTCCAGGGCAATCCCACTGTTGATAGGCAATATCGTCACACGACCCACGATATCCTCGAGAAATTGCTCAAATTACTACCGAATGTGGAATCCCTGACTCTTCCGTTTGGGTTACCTATTCATGTGTTCACAGCGGAGAAGCTAGCAACGTGCGATCTTCTGCCTAAGCTCAGCATCCTGGAGCTCGGGGCGAGCGTTGACAGCGCCCAGCACATGCTTTCCGTGCTCAAGAGGCGACATGATAATATTTCATTTGGAGTCGGAAACTCTCATGCAGTCAACCATCCTATGATTGAGCTTCGACAAACCGTTATAAGGTCATTGGATCTTTGGATCCCACATCACCAGCAGACATCCAATACGGCGCTGGCACTTGATCAGCAGAGTCAGGTGCTCGCGTCACTCGGGATTATGGTGGTTCTTCACCCTACGACTGACCTGCCTCTACCAATTAAATAGTCAACTACCTTTCAATCCCCTTCCGTTGCAAAGAAAAAGGATCGCTAATGTTATGTATTGCAATGGACCACTATCTAGACATATTTTATGCACAGGATACAAGAAATAATGGCAACGAAGGAGCACCATTCCATTGATTATCTGGTGCTACTCAGACGAGGTGCATGAAGAGAAGAGGCTACAAGAACGGGAAGAGAAAATGAAGTTATCCCGGGACAGAACCCGAAGACTCAGCGGTGGTTTTCGCAGAGTTGCCAGGGCATCTACGCTTGCTTAGCATCGACGTAAGGTTCGCCCGCTCTGCGCATTATCGTAGTACCCAGCTCTCCATCCCCTCATCCCTCAATAAGCTGCGCCCTTAACCACGCCACGTAGATACCAGATATTACGTGCCAGCACTTCACTTGGTAGAACTGAATAGAGTAATTGTCAGCAAATGATCGACCGTGCAGGTCCTACAGGATGGCACGTACAGTTTACGGGTTATAACATAGCTTTCCAATCCTACTGTGGTCCGGAGAAAGAACGCTGCGGACGTTGGCGGCGTGCATGTCGATCAGGACGCGAGAGTCGGTCGGTCGATGGGGAGCCACAACCGGCCAGGATCCTTGAACCCTTGTACTATCTTGTCGAACCAGACGCGGAGGCTGGCAGCGCCTGAAGGAAGTGTGGGTAGAACTATGAGAGATGAGCAGATACTCACTCTCTGATTTGAAGGTTTTGTCTCGTGTCGACGTAACGACTGTCGTGGTTCGTTTGGCAAGACTTGGGCACGACACATTCTAAACACTCCATCTGTCGTCAATCGACTACAGTCCATAGAGATACAAGTTCTCACTTATCTCGTCGAAATTTGGAGGGATAGATTCGCCCAAGATACGTGACAACTGGAGGAGTGGAAGACCGTTATGTCGTGTCGCTAGCACCACGCTATCAGTGGGAACAAGCACTAAAAGCTTGAACACGTTCCTCTTAAGTAACATAGAAGTTGCATGGAAGGGCTAGGAGGTTCGGCGCCTGGTTCGCCGTCAGCAGGCCTCCGTGCATGAAACTGGTGCCGCTGAACGTTGAACATTTCGAACGCTCAGTGAATTCATCGTTTGGTAGAACCATCAGTCACCCATGTGACCGTGATGTATCGCGTGCCGCTCGCTGCCAGCGCTGAAGTTACAATTTCCTTCCACGACAGCGTCGTGAACCCGCACATATATGCAGAATAGCCGATATAAATAGCTCGCAAAGTTGTTCCCAGCTAATTTGAGTTATCTAACCTCTTCCTCTAACAACTACACGACCATACACGTACCCAGCCCGTATCGTATCGCCTCGCCTTTGCCTACCGCCCACGCTTGAAGACACCGCCTTCCCTCCTCACCATATTCGAACTGGGGCATTATTCATCAATACATCGCCATTCGCATTTTTTACAGTGCCCCCACCATGTCGCCACATCCACGTCCCCTACGTATACCGCACTGTAATGATTATGCACCTACTACGATTACAGCCATCACCGAACTACGAGCGTAATCTCAGGACACCCGATCGCGTCTCGGAAAGGCCGCGTCCCATGCGCTCGCGGGCTCAGCGAGACAATTCGGGTCGGTCTCCCATAGACATAGTCGCGTCTCTTGCCCTACCCGCACCATCGCCCGTCCACGGCACCCGGCCCGCGCCGCCCGGGAATCATCCAACCCACGCCACGCGTCCCCGGCGCTCTCCTCCCCAGCTCAGACGAAGCTCGCGCCGCAGCCGCAAAGCGCCTTGACCATCCCAATCCGCGCGAGATACGCACGATCGCTATCGAGGTGGCGACGCGAACGTCCGCGGGGCTTCGGGTGAGCGAAGGCGTCTGCGGAGGGAGCGGCGCCAGCCGCAAGACCGGCGGGGTGCGTGGCCGCTTCACGGAGCAGGAGCAGTGAAGGCTGATGGCTGCGCGGCCGACAGTGGGGCCCGAGGGAAGGCCGTCGCGCACGCCGCTAGGGGTGATTGCGCGCACAGGCGCGGCGGTAACAGGTGCGGCAGGAACGGGCAAGTAGTAGGAGCATGGGCATCGCTCATCCTCCCCCGTGCCGCCATTATTCGAACCGCCTACACGCCCCATGTGGACGTCGCCGTGCCGAGGAAAGATGCGTGCACGCGAGGGAAGCGATCAAGGGCGGCGCCATCGTTGGCGAGAGGACTAACAGGGAGAGACCAGGTGGGCCGCACGGATGTGCCTACGTTTTCTTCGATGGTGTCTTGTGTTTATGAAAGGTAGAAGGCAGACCGCGGCGCGTGCATACATTCAGATTCCAGGTGAATAGCACGGCGGCGCTCCGTATGTGTTTAGCTGTGCCCTAGGTGCGTCCTGAAAATGGTAATACGTGTCAGAAGCAGATTTATTTCGCCGCGGAGATGATGGGGTATTCAACGGCGACAGCGTATAAGAGGAAAGAAAAAGGTTACAAGAAGATGGAGGCGAGGAAAAAAAGAACAATTAACGAAAGGGCGCACATCTGGTCATCGACTCATCGCAGAAAGACACCCCCATCATTCGCTTCGCATAGCCCGCGTCCTGATCCCTGCGCATGTGCGCCATCCACGCCGCTACCATCGCACGCACTCCGCGTGCCGCGCCTATCGCAGACGCCCGCACCCGCCACCATCGTGCACCACACAACGGATGCAGGCGCGGTCCAGTGCGCACCCGAGATATGCTCGATGCATTCTCGAGGTCCTTTGTGAGCATTCACGATGCGTAAGCAGCCAGTCGGCGCTAGAGTAGCAGGAGCCGGACCAGCCTTGGTGTACGACGACCGCTCTGAGCCCCGTTGACGGTGATTGTGATGGTAGATGGCCGGTGGTGCGAGCGCGAGCGCAGGGTCGGAGTCGGGCCGCGACAAGGAGGTGCGGAGAGGCCGCCGTGCGGGTGTATGACGGACGCGGAGGTCAGGATCAACGCGGTGGGTGCCATGCAGGAAGTAGCCTTGGATTGACGCGCCTTCGAGTACTCAAGGTCAGCGACGCCGCTGACGCGCACCCAATCTAGAAGCTACGAAAATGGGTGTCAGCGCGAGGAGTTGACTGAATGTGACTGAGGCGGCGCAAGCACGAACCCCATCGACATTGGGAAAGAGGGAGGTGAATAATGAGACCTACCTCGATGACCTCTCCCTTACTTCCTTACAGAGTGCATCAGTGATTCTCCACACTCTCCGTAAAGCCAGCTGGAGCGAAGCGAGACCCAAACGAACGCCGAAAGTGTCGAGGAGGCGGGAGCTACCAACAGAGTCGGGTGCTGAAAGTACATCTGGTTAGAAACGGAAAGGCTGAATATAGCAATGTAGCTGTCTGCCAAAGAGAGAGAGACTTAGAGCAGCGTACGTGGCAAAGGCAACGGAGGTAGGATCAAGCAGAGCAGTGCGCATAGTATCAGGCGGCGACGATTCTCTCGTTCGGTGAGAGTGAACCCCGCTCCACTGAGAATGGGTTAATCATCTCGATTCCGTCCAGAGGCGTGATTGCATGAGGCGGGAAGAAGGCACAGACGAGGAAACGAACCAGGTCCGTGCGCAGCGCAGGCACAACATCTACGGCTGATCGGGCCGCGCTAATCGATGACATTCCATGCGAGGTCTTGCATCCAAACCACCACCCTCCTCCCAGAATGCAACCCTCCCCACATTGACTTTGATCAATAGGCCGCACATTCATATTTACGCGAGCGCTACGATTTGATGCGACGTTCGATGGCTCTCAGGCTGCTAGACAGCACCATGGGCCACATCAGGGGTGGGTGCGCTGCTTCCCTGAAAGTGATCGTTCAAACTTGACGGCTCCTGGCGAGGCCGCAGAGACTGCTGCGACCCCGTCGCGCTGCGGTGCATTCCACTTTGGCGGCCGCGATATCCGTTTAGCGCGGGTTGGACTTGCGGTCGTGTGCGTGCGGCTCGACTCGGAGGCGACGCGAAATGATAAGCACCATCCCAATCCCCCTGCGTAACTGCATGGAGGGCGTCTAAGGATGCGCTTATGTTCGTCAACTATGCTTATTCCGGAGTCCTAGCCGCGATGCTCATTCGAAGCTGTCTTTCCGCAACGGGGTGCAATCCTTGCCTCGCCCTCTGTCATCGCGGTTCTCTTCCCCACCGGCGCTCTGCCTTGTGGATATCCCACCTCGTATCTTCATGTTGGGTCATATATCATGTATACCGCATACAATGTATCAGCGGTGCTCTAGATTTTGTCAAGAGGCGATTGAACGACAAGTCATCGAGCGATTGTGATTTGTGAGCCTGTGTCGCCTCACAGTCACATCGCTTGATTCGCACATATTGCAATCGTGATTCGATCCCTTCTTTGCGGAAAGAACCCGCGGTACTCGTCAGCACCTCCTGCACACTCTCCTCGTCCCCATACCGCTTTCCCATCTTCCACGCTCACGCCGCCTCTCCCATCATACACTTACACAGCGCCGTGCCCATCCTAAGAGGCAGTCGAAACGTACAGTCCCGTCGCGCCACTGTGATCCATGGGCCGCGTAGCCCCAGCGCCACCTTGCTTGACGTCGCGATCCATATGATATTTCAACTGCCTCTTGACAGCGGCCACCGCGCTGATCGTCCGCAGCGGGCGCACCTATCCACCTCCTTCTGAATCTCGGGCATTGTACCGCGCGCGCGGACCCTGAAGACACTCCGTATATCAACGCACGATCCCCCGCGATCCGCGCTGCGCAGGAAGCGATTCCCACCCGCACCTACCGTCGAGCCCACCGTGCCCTGTGGGCCCGCACCCCCGACAGGCTGCCACGTCGCTTGACGCCCAATGTGGATCGCTGTCGTTTCTTCGCAGACGCCGTTATCGCGCGGGTCGTCGCCGCCGCTCCTTAGTGCTTATCCGCCCATGTTTGAGTGCACTCGCTCGTTTCCGCGGCACCGATCGATGGAGTAGCCTCGAGCGAGACCAGAATCTGGCGCGGAGCAGTGCCGAAACCAAGTTGAAACGCGCGTGCGTCGTCTTGGGGGCCGCACTCCGGGTGCTTAACCTCCGTTCTCACTGCTCAGGCGGGTGGGCGGCGGCTATGGCATATTCGTACGGGACTAGATGGCGGTACCGTAGATGCTCTACATCACCCCGAATGAGTATGAATCACCCGCTGACCTTCGTGTCCGAATGTCAGTAAATATATATATTCCTTGTGATATAGACAGGCACTACACTACCTACAGCACGTCTCACCGAGACGCGCACACAATATGTACACGATCAAACAACACGCGCCCATGCTCCGGCGATGCCAGCGATTTCGGTGCCGACGGCGAGCAGCCGCATCCGCGCGCGAAAGGGAGGGTGGGTGACAGGTGTAACACTATAATGCCCATATGGGTGCCTCCCGCCTGTACGCGGTTTGCGGGCGACAACCGGCCTCCACTCTCGTCCCGAGCAACGCGCCAGGAACGGTCCAGCACGCGCCGTGCCCGTTCGCGGCCATAGTGCCCCCCTAATGACACCGCCTCCACTGTGCTTGATTGATGTGCCGCGGAAAGAGAACACCAGGCAGGCGCACCTGCCGCGCAGCTTCGAGCGGAAGCACGCGCCGCACGCCCACGGAAGACGGAGGGATGCGGGCGCGGATGGGCTGTAACGGCCGCGTTGGATCTGTACTGAGGACTCAAGACAAAGCGCACACGTTGAACATTTCATTGAACAGGATCAGGCAGGGTTGAGGGACCACGAGAAAACAGGCGTGTCACCGAAGCCAGCGCATAGGATGGAAGGAAAGGCACGGCCACGCAGGGTGGTGAACCAAAAGGAACGCCCACAGAATCCCATCGGCACACAAAGATGGGCGGTTGAAAGATAAGCGGGGTATGCGAAGACGACAGCGCATACACGAAAGGAGCCTGGAGGAGAGCGCAGCAGACGCCAGCGAGGAAGAATGGAATAAGATAAAACGGACAACAAAAAAAAGGGCGTACGAGAAGCCTTGTCAGGAAACCACGCTGCGCCGGGGAAAGCCGCCTTCTATTTTGAATGCAGGCGCGGGGCATGTGTCCATCCAGGATATGATAAATTCGTTCGGGTGGTATAATGTGGACTTAGGCGATGCGTATGCGGCCAGCGGCATCAGCAGGAACTGGACCAGCTATTGCGCTGAGCCGATGGCGGTGGCAGCGAGGGGCCCATGGTTGGTAGGGCGAGTGCGAGTGCGGCGTCGGAGTCGGGCCTCGATGGGGAGGTGCAGTACGCCGGGCGGTTGTATGACGGAAACGGGAGGTCGGGGGTACATGTGAAAGGGTGAACGCCCTCGAGTGCACAAGGACTACAACGCGGGCGGCGTAACTTGACGAAGTGAGCCACGTCTAAGTCAGGCTATCAGCGCAAAAGCTGGCCGAATACGAATGAGGCGGAGCAAGGAAGGAAACGACGAGACATACCGCGAATGTGGCCCCTATGTCCTTACGAAACGCATCGCTAAGCTCCGCACCCTCCCTAAACTCAACTAGAGCGAAACGAGATCCAGATGAATGCCAAAAGCATCGAGGAGGCAGCAGGGGACAACGGCGGCGGAGTGCCGACCATACATACGGTTAGATAACAGAAAGGCTGGAATGGAGGAATGTACATGGTCTTGCCAAAGATAGAGGCTTAGTGGAGGTACATGACACAGGCAATGAGGTAGGCACTAGGACCGAGCAGTGTAATGTGCATAGTAAGACACAGCGCATTCACGAGGCGACGATTCTCTCGTTCGTGAGGGCGAGCCCTGCTCCACTGAGATTGGGTGTCAGTTAAGCTGATTATATACAGATGCATGGGTGCATGAGGCGGGCAACGGGCGCGGAGGGAGGGAGTTCACTGAAGGAAACGAACCCAACAAGGTACGCACGCAACGAACCAGTACGCGTCAGGTCCGTGCGTGAGCACAGGAGCTGCGGCTGGTCGGGCCGCGCTAAAAAAAAATGATCGATAACTGAGCTTGCAAAGGCTTGCATCCCATCCACCCACTCATCCGCCTGCCGTCCCCTTCTGGAGGCTGCAATCTTCGTTTCAACTGCGGTTCTATGCGAGCGACTCGGCTCGGAGGCGATGAGAAACGATAAGCGTCGTCCGAATCCCTGTGCTCAAGAGCATGCAGGGCGTCTAAGAATGCGCTTATGATACAGTAGACTGTGTTCGTCACTCCGAGCCATTCTGCTCGTTAGAAGCTGTCTTTCCGCAATGGGGTGGGGTGCGATGTTTGCCTCAGATTATTTCCCTACTGCCCGTCGTCATCGCAGAGGATGGTGAGTGCCGTCCTCCCTCTTTCTCTTTGATGTCGGCTCTATGTTTTGGAGTCCTGTGCATCATCGTCTCACTTGATCACGACGACTGTATGTTGATATGTGACTATCGGCTATACGCTCTTTCCGAGAGGCAATTGAACCAAATACCGTCGAGCGATTGCGATTTGCGGGCTTGTTTAGCTTCACAGTGACATCGCTTGACTGGATTCGATTTAAAATTTTGTTCAATTGCCTCTTTGCATAGCAAACCGCGTTGCTCGTCAGCAACTTTTGCGTCCTCCTCGTCCCCTTACCAATTTCCCATCTTCCGTGCTCACGCCGCCGCCTCTATCGTCATACGAGTCACACAGCGCTGTGCCCATCCTAAGAGGCAGTTGGAACATCCAATCCCGTCGCGCCAGTGTGATCCATAGGCCGCGCAGCCCCTCCGCCACCTGACTTGACGTAGCAATCCTGTAATGTCCCAACTGCCTCTTGGCAGCGGCCATCATCGCGCTGGTCGTCCGGAGCTGGCGCACCTATCCGCGTGTGAATTTCTGGCATTGCACCGCGCGCGCGGACCCTGGTCCCTGAATAACTGCAGTGGAGTTGTCGGGCGCGGTTCACGCACCCTGTCATCGTTCTCTTAAATTCATTCAGTTGTCTCGTCATCCTCATTCACGACGACACTCCGTACATCAATGCACGCCTCTCCGTGATCCGCACTGCTCAAGAAGCGATTCCCACCTCAGTGGCACCTGTATCTACCGTCGAGCCATCGTGCCCTGTGGGGCCGTACCCCCGACAGGCACATAGCTGGACGCAAAGCACGGGTCGTCCTTAATCGTTTCTTTGCAGACGCTGTTAATCTCTCCGGGGTCGTCACCGCTGCTTAGCGTTTATCCGCCTGCGTCCTAGGTGCGGTGGTTTCCGCTGCATCAATCGATGGAGTATGGAGCCTCGAGCGAGATCGGTGTCTGGCGCACGGCACAAGCAAACAATGCATTCCCTATCGACTTGTGAAAATGTTGAGAAATCGTAAATATTTACCTGAGCATGGATTGCCAAGCACGAGCAAACAATGCATTCCCTATCGACTTGCGAAATGTTTGAAAATGTTGAAAAATGACCAAGAAATGTTGAAGAAATGACACTTGGTACTTTAATTCTTTTACAGTTTCCGAAGACCGAGCGTGGCGGGTGCAGCCGCCAGCGAGGTCTGACAATAAAAGATTATAGCAATGATTACAATTTACAGGCTTCTCCAAGGCTTCTCATCAATCAATCACATACAAGTGATAATAACCCGGGCCATTAATTAAGTATAAGTAAGTTAAAGTATATCAAAAGAAAATAATTTGATGAACCTGTCCTAAACATAAGTCTGCATTGAGAACTTGGGTGAGAATTTGGACGTTCGAATAATGTGACGCCATCAGCAAGGTGTTGAGGAGACCGAAGGTCGACCCTTTATGGAGTATGGAGCCTCGAGCGAGATCGGTGTCTGGCGCACGGCATTGGCGATTCTTAACGCGCCCGCGTTTGCGGCCGCACTGGGATCTCTACGGACGCTTGCTTTGCACTCTATCCACGTACGCTCCTCCGCGATCCGCGTTATCCAAGAAGCGATTCCCACCCGTATCTACCGTCGAGCCCACGTGCCCTGTGGGGCCGTACCCCCCGACAGGCGCATGGCTGGACGCAAAACATGGGTCGTCCTTAATCGTTCCTTTCAATTTGCAGACGCTGTCATCGCGCGACGGGTCGGCGCCGCTCCTTGGTGCTTATCCGCCGGCGTCTTAGGTGCGGACGTTTCCGCTGCATCGACTCGGATCGAGTAGCCGCGAGCGAGATCGGTGTCTGGTGCACAGGCGCGCGGGTTGGCGGTCGCACTGGTAGTTGATTTTGTTTTTTTATTTTTATTTTTATTTTTATTTTTACATCGCCGCCGTTTTATGGGTGTGCCCACTTGTACTGAATCACATCGTCTACTGCGCTGCGACGCATTCGCGCGGGCCGTCTCCCTTTATCATGCTGTTGCCATGTTATGGGCGTTATAGTGTGCAATAATTCTTTTTGAGTAAAATACGCACATATTACTAGTTTTGAATAAAGTAACGCAGGTATCTAGCCCCAATATCTTAAACTACACAGGTTCAGGGTACTTAAGAAAATGACACAGAGGTTTAACTAGCAAGTTAAAATGCGCACAGGTCCAACAACACTTTAGAAAATGACACAGGTGATAAACAAACAATTGATTTTGCACAGGTCGGATTGGTGACAATCTTCACACACCAAGCGCAAGCTTCAGTGCCGAGCGCGTCCCTTTGCCACCCGCTCGCCCGCCCGCCGCCTGTATGCCAATACGCACCGGCACCGCCCTCCTCTCCGCGCTTTCTGGCCTCAAACACCATGTATGCGCCGGGCGGAGCCGCGAGCCGCCCGCGCGCAGCATCTCGTTGAACCGTGCCAGGTCCGCGGAGAGCGTGTTCAGCATCGCGAGGTTCTCGTCTGCATTCAGCTTGGTTTGTGCGTCGGGCTCGAGGAGCTTCACATCATCGTCGTCGTGGTCGTCAAGTGTCATCGACCGCGTGCGCGGCCGCGGCTCGCTGACGCTCCTCGCGGAGGTAAAGCGCTCGATGCCGCTGCCGCGGGTGACGAGGCGCAGGACACTGAGGATGAAGGGGCGCTCTTCGCCTCCGCGCCAACAGTTTCCTTCCACCTCACCCCAGGCCGCCGATCATCCGCCGCCATCATGGAAACTGACGGCGTAACGTATTAGCCCACGTCAACCGCTTTTTCTTCACCAGCCGCCTACATCGTCCGCGAGCGTTGGGAACGCCGCCGGGAGCACAGTCGCCCTGTTCGCACCCGCGTGTGCTCCCTCCGCCTTCGAAATGGACGACGCGGCCGACGAGGATGACAAAGACGACAGCGGCAGCACCTCGAGCCCGGCGTTGCCAAAAGGTATGTCATTTAGGTAAATACCACCTATATACGTTTTCAGTCTCACCGGAGACCTGTGTAGCAAAATAAGTCTAGGTTCATACCTGTGTCATTTTTCAACCTAGGTTTAGACGTGTGTTATTTATTTTGTTCACCCAAGAAACCTGTGTAGAAAAATAGTGTTACTTTTAACCTGTGTCATTTTTTTACCCAGGTTAGAACGTGTGTAATTTATGGTGTTCAGTAGTACAAAGGTGTGTCATTTTATAAAAAATCCATGGACATGTGCGTTATTTACTTGAAAACAATTTTTGCACACTATAACGCCCATACCATGTGTATCGCTGTCGCGGACGTTGTCAGTCCGTACTATAACTAATTTAAGGATACACCAATTCAGAGCCAAGCGCTCGCGCGTTCATCACTAGGAGTCCGCAAAGGAGACGAATTCGGCGCGGGTGATAATTACACGCAGAACAGAGGCGGCGCCCCTGGGCGCAGTATGCAGAAACACGGATTTTCGCGATATCCATGCCAGACAAATACAGCCCATTGGATGAGTACTACGCAGAATACTCGCACGGATGCACAAGCCCGGCCAGTTTGTGCGAGTCGAAGCAACACAAGACATGCAGCTGAGGCATCGGTGATGATAAAAAGACCTCGTTCGTGCCTCCCATAAATACGACGACTAAGTAGCGCGAAACGAGATCAGCTCCTAGATTCGGTTCGCGTCAACGGCATCGCCATCCTTGGGCACACGGAGGCGTCAACCCAAGGCTCCTCCCGCTGTGACACCCGGCGCGTGCACCCTGACGGCCTCACCTATCATTCATCCGCACGGCGCACTCTGCACGTCACACCCATGTGAGCGCAAAGAGCGGACGGAATGTGAAGGAGGCCGGGTCAGGGTGAGCCACGCCGGTGTGGACTAGGAGGAAAGGGGGGCGTGGACGAAGAGATGTAACTCGAGGAGTCTCCCCCTACTTCGGTACGAGATCCCTCGCTGAGCTGCACACCCTCCCTGAAGCCACCGGGAACGAAACGAGATCCAGATGAGCGCCGAAAGTGTTGAGGAGGTGGGAGCGACCAACGGAGTTAGGCTGCTTAGACTGAAAGTAAATTTGGCTATGAACAAAAAGGCTGGAGCAGAGGAACATACCTGGTCAGCCAAAGAGAGACGCCTAGGGGAGCGTACGTGGCAACGTCAATAGAAGCTGGACTGAGCAGTGAACTGCGCACATAGGGTGGCATAGCGCGATCGGGCGGCGACTAGTCTCTCGCTTGGGGAGAGTGAGCCCCGCTCCACTGAGAATGTACCATTCACTCGACTCTATCCAGGGGAGTGGTTGCATGAGGCGTGAAGTGGGCATGGAGGGAGGAAGACAACGAAACGAACTCAACGAATGTTGTGTATCGGGTCCGTGCGCAGGCACAGGAACTACGGCTACCCGGGCCGCGCTCAAAATGATCGATAACGTTGCAGTCTTGCATCCAAACCGCCACCCTCCTCCCAAAACGCCGCTGCCACCCCCTCCCCGGACTGGCTTTGATCTGTACACCGGCCATTCGTCTTGATGCGAGCGCTGTGAGTCACTTGACACGGCGTTCGGGCTTCTAGGTCGACAGCACTGGGGGCCGTATCCGGGTGCCCTACGCCTGCCGCGATTGTGTTGCACTTCACGGCGCCTGGAGACATCTCAGAGACTGTGGTGGCATCGTCGCGCAGCGGTACAGTCCCCACTGGAGGCTGCGATCTTTGTTTAGGGAGGGATGTACTTGCGGTGCTATGCATGCGACTTGGCTCGGAGGGGATAGGAAACGATAAGCACCGTCCAAATATTTATATTCGACTCCTGGGGTTGTCTAATACGCGGTACTTGTTGTGTTCTCCCATCCATCCGAGCCATTTTGCTTGTTAGAAGTTGTGTTCTCGCAACGGGACGCAATGCTCATCCAGTGTCCTGTGTTGACGTCATGGTAGAGGACGGCGAGCATCGTTAGGGCAGAGGACAGCGAGCGTCGTCCTCCCTCTTTCACTTCGGCGCCCGCTCCCTGCCCTGAAAGATATGACAGCCTGTTTCTTTACCATGACCTTCTATCGCTACACAAATATCAGCGGCGTGCTCTTCGCAAGAGGCGATTGGACCACATACCGCCTAGTGATGGTGACCTGTGCGCTTGTGGCGCCTCTCAGGCAGATCGCTTGGCTCCACTATGCTGAGTTGCAGCTCAATTGCCCGTAGAGGAAACCGCGTTGCTCGTCAGCTGTGCACTCTCCGCATTTTCTCTCATCAACACCCACAATATCACCATCCAAATACCTACCAGCGCTGTGCCCGTCCTAAGAGGCAGTCGAAACATGCGCTCCCGTCGCGCCAGCCAGTGTAGTCTATGGGACGCGCTGTCCCACAGCCACCTTGCGTGACTGCACAGTATTTATGTTGCCATGTTCCCAATTGCCTCTTTGCAGCGGCCAATGCGCTGGCCGTCCGCGTAGTCCGCTTCTGACTGTCGGGCATCGTACCGCGCACAGGGACGCTGAATCACTTCAGTGGCGTCGTCGGACGCGGTTCACGCACCCTATTCTTCTTCCGGTGTCTCGTCGTCCTCATTCGCGATGACGCTACTTATTCTGGCACGTCAGTCTGAGGAACGTCAAGATGGCGAAGTCTTGACCGGCGGTGTGAATCCTGGACAATTGTTTCTAGAATCTAGATTCAATCGCGTGAATTGTCGGATCCTGACGCAGCTGCCTGCCTATCCGTGTCCTACACGGAGTCAGTACGCCGCATGAACGAAACTTGGGCGCCATTATCTGACATACAGCTGTCGATTTGGCGTGGAAGCGCATCCCGGCTAAGGATCAGCATGTCGATCCGCCGACCATCAAAAGTACAGAGGAGCTTCTGCGCAACAGGTAGTAGGTCTACGGGGTTATGTCTATGGGGTTCAACATCTAGATAAGGCAGATCTGACACCCAAGTCGTGAAAAACAGCAGACTAGGCCTTAGGCTGAGAATTTGACTGGGCGAAATATATTTTGCATCATCAGAAAAAATTAGAACGCCATGCATTAAGGAATAACTACAATCAGACGTTCGTAATGTTGGCCTTTAGCTTACGAATAGTTTTCTTCAAGTTATCGCGCTCTTGCTGGACTTCATCAAGTTCCGTTTCCAAAAGCGCCACCTCTTTTTCGGAGCTTTTTGCACGTTTCTCCCAGCGACGGCGCTCGGAATCAAATTCATAAAGCTTAGCTTCAAACACTTTCGACACATTCTCCATCGCAGTTGTCGCGGCCACGATGGCCTTGTCCCCCACCGTTGTCGCTAAAGCCATGAACCGTTCCGGTTCTTGCAGCTTGTCGGCAAGCAGATATGTGTTCTGTTGGCGTAGTCGTGCGATTGTTGTCATTGGATCTTGCCAACTGGCGTTATCCCCGGTGGCCAATGAATCGGAAGTGCTGGCCGCTGAGATAAAGAAAACTTCGCGCATATAGTTTGTATGGGTGTCTTGGGACGCTGGGGAAAACGATGGGAGAATCACTCGACTCCTGCGAGACTTGAAGGATGATGATAGTCTATACGCACTTTTTGGATTTCCCTTGCAGCCACGCCAGAAAACGGATGCAACACAAGAGCGATTCCGAGTCAAGCACCCGTGCGAACGCGAACCAGAGCGCGCGCGCATGCGCAAATGGCTCTGCCCCAGATCATAATGATAATGCATGGTGCACTTTGTGCCGTAAAAATGACTGAACTGAGGAAGCGGACGATCAAAGCGATTGCGGACGTACACGAAGAAGCGATCGACCAGAATTTGTTGCAATGAGGACCGCCAAGCGACGTGGGTGTGGGACTATACGGCCCACACCGCACAACAACTCGACGGTACGTGGTTCGATCGCCTCTTGGATTGCGGCGCATCGCATGGAATCGTACATGGATAGAGTGAATGCGAATGGAGATGTCCACAAGTTCAGAAAAGGAAAGAAAAAAGAGGTGTGTATGTGCGCGCAAAGACGCCGGCCGTGCCATATGGCCCCGACCGCCGGACCCGTACGAACGAGTCTTGCCAGAAAACGGAATGCAACACAAGAGCTATTCTGTGCCAGTGTGTTGACGAGAGGTTCGATGCATTTACGGTGAAAGAGGTGGCCTACAATCAAGAATTAGTCGCATTAATGACGAGTCAACATACTGATTCCCAAGCTGACCGCAATTCAGACTAACGGCCGAGTCTTCGAGCTTGTCCCAGCAGATTGTACAGTCCATGATATGAAGAACTTGGAATGGGCAAGATGACGTGGGGGTTGGTATTGAAAGAGAGAGCAACTATTGACGCGTTGACGCGTGAATACCACCTCTTCGCGTCAGTCCGTTTCTTCCCGCTACCCTTTGTTCCAAATTTTGACGGGTCGAGTGGTACGGATGAACGGAGTCGAGGAAACGAACATGGCGAAGTTGAAGGATGCAGCGGGTCCGTGCGCACGCACGCCTATCACTAGAAGATTGGCCCGGCTGCTCCCGGCTGCCGCGGTAAAGAAAAAATGATCGATAACGCTCTAGATCTATCCGAGCAGAGGGTCTTGCATCCGAACCATCACCAGCCACCACCCTCCTGCCTTGCTCCTGCTAGAGAAAGCAAGATGTACGCTCCACGTCCCGGAATCGGCTTTGACATGTACGCTGCCCAGTTATCTCTATGTGAGCTCTGTGATTTGACACGGCGTTCGAAGGCGCTCATGCTTTCATGTATCAGGATGCCCTGCGCCTAGAAAGCAATCTCTCCAGCTTCACAGTTCCTGGCAGGTTGCATCATATCAGGGGACTATCGCGATCTTGTCGCATTGCGGTACGTTCCCCAGCTGCGATCTTTGTTTCCGGGGATGGACTTGCGGAGTTGTGCGCGCGACTCGGCTCAGAGGGTGATGATACATGATAAGCACTATCCTCTTTGCTCTACACGACTCATAGAGGGATCTATCACTAGAGCCTTAATTTACCCTCCGAGCCGTTCTGCCCATTAGAAGTCGTCTTTCCGCAACGGGGTGTAATCCTTGCCGCGGAGCATTTACCCGCCGCCCTCCGACATGACAGAGGACGGCAAGCATCATCCTCCTCATTCTCTGTGACGCCCGCTCTCCGCCCCTGTGAAGATAATGTCTTGCGCCTTCACGATGACTCATATCGCTACCCGAATATCAGCGGCGCGCTCTTTCCAAAAGGCGATTGAACAACATACCGTCGAGCTATTGTGATCTGTGGGCTTGTGTAGCCTCACATTCACATCGCTTGACTGAGTCGGCTTTTAAATTGTGTTCAATTGCCTCTTTGCAGAGGGAACTGCGTTGCGCGTCAACAACTCCTGCGCCTTCTCCTCGTTTTCTCTTATCAACGCCCCATCTTCCGTGTTCCGACGCCTCTATCGTCATACGATTATCCGTGGTGTGCCCATCCTAAGAGGCAGTTGGAACGTCAGTCTCGTCAAGCTAGTGTGATCTCTGGGCCATGTAGCCTCAGCCACCTTGCTTGACTAATGCTTTGAAAGAATTCTTTCCAATTGCCTCTTTGCAGCGGCCATCGCGGCGGTCGTCCGGCAGCTGAAGCACCTATTTATTAGTCATCCGCATTTCAGTCGTTTTGCCGCATCCTGAATGACTTCACCCAGAGAGGAGTCATCAAAGGTGTTCCATCCTGATGCGGGTTCGGCACTCGAGTCATGTAGGTAGCTCAGGTTGTACTGTACCGCGGGTGTCTTTGACGCCCGCACCCTCTCCTCTTGTCGAGTGTCTCGTCGTCCTTTCTTCTATGTCAACGTACGATTCCCAGTGATCCCCTATGCGTAAGAGGCAATCACACACCCTGCCGTCGAGCCATCGTACCTTCTGGGGTGTATAGCCCAACAGCCACGTTGCTCGACTAAGATATAGGCTGAAAGGATTGCTTCTTCGTCAATGCACATCATGTTGATCGTCCGCTTCCGGAATGCAACTGTTAAGCGGAATCGACTTGCCTTCCATGACATCTTTATCTGGCGCATAGGTGTTGACCGCGCGCGCGTTCCCGTTCATCCTTGAACCTTTCTTGCAATGGCTCGATGTGCTGGCTTGCCAAACTCGCCGAAATCTTTTGGTGCGTAGCAGCTGACACGATTGCGGTGTTGCTCACGGCGACAGATAGTAGATACGACAAGGATATTTACTTACAACTTTGATTTCTGAACGGGAACTATTTACACAACAAAACTTTCTCTTTCGTTGCAGGTAAACATATTCCATTAAACGAGCATTACAATACAGCACGCACGCTGAGGTGAACCCAACATGCACATGATGAAGAAATATGGCCACGCACGGGCGATGATAGCCATTGGTTCGGTGATGGCGGAGAGCAGCGGCCAAGGGTAAGCGCAGGGTCCCGACCTGATATTCGGACATGATGACCTTGAACTTTTGAACGCCCGTCGAGTCGTGCTCGCTCTACCGAATTTCTTCACAGCGAGTCTTGAACATTTGGGTCCTCGTGCGACAGCGCGGGGTCGCCCGCGCCATACGATCTCTTGTCCACGCGGAAGAACAGGTACGTGCTAGTAGTACGACGTGCCGCGTAACATGCAGCGAGGTGCGCTGGGCAAGAAGCGCAAGGGAGTTCGCGTCTGTGAGTCGAACCTATGTTGATACATAGTGGTCAGAGTAGTCGGAAGCGTCGCATAGAATAGAAACACGGGAAGAAAAGAAAGAAAAGAGGAAGAAGAACATACGAGAGCAATCATAGGACACTACAGCCCATTTTCGAATCCCTGCGTCCAGCGCATTGGAGCAAGCTTCTTATGTATGGTAACGGCTCTTCCTCTCGTCATCGCCTTGCCCATACCTTTTCCTGGAGCCAACCCGCGCCTCCACAGCTCAGAGATTCCGCGCCGGCCACCAGCTAGCAAAGCATCATGGCCATTCGCGCAAGACACGCGCGGTTGGTCGATGTCGAGGAGTACGACGTTGAAGTTAAGGGTGATTACGGCGTCTATGGAGCCCAGCTGCGACAGAGGAAGGACCAGTTCGGTGTGTGGCCACTGCACAGAGCAGCGGGAGTATGTGAAGTTGCGCATGAGGTCCGTGCGCCGTATCCCCATCACCGGACCTCCGGCTAATCGTGCCGCATGAAAATGATCGATAACATCCAGCGATGTTACATCCGAACCACCACCATACGCTCTTCCCAAGAGACCTTTGAACCAGATACCGTCGAGCGATTGCGATTTGGGGGTTTATGTAGCCTCACAATGACATCGCTTGACTAGTAATTTTGCTCAATTGCCTCTTTGCATAGGGAACCGCGATGCGCGTCAGCAACTCCTGCGTCCTCCCCATCCCCTTACCAATTTCCCATCTTCCGTGTTCACCCCGCCGCCTCTACCATCATACGCTCACACAGCGCTGTGCCCATCCTAAGAGGCAGTTGGAACACAGAGTCTCGTCGCGCCAGTGTGATCTACGGCTCGAATAGCCGCACCGCCACCTTGCTTGACGTTGCGATCCTTACTATATTCTAACTGCCTCTTGGCAGCGGCCATCATCGTGCTGGTCGTCCGGAGCTGGCGCACCTGTCCGTTTCTGAATTTCGGGCATTGTACCGTGCATCATGGCATGCAATCCCTGAGTAACTTCAGTGGCGTTGTCGGCCGCGGTTCATGCACCCTATCATCGTTTTCTTCATTAAGTGTCTCGTCATTCTGATGCACGACAACACTCCGTACATCAACGCACGATCCTCCGCGATCCGCGTTATCCAAGAAGCGATTCCCACCTGTATCTACCGTCGAGCCCAAGTGCCCTGTGGGGCCGTACCCCCCCGACAGGCACATAGCTGGACGCAAAACACGGGTCGTCCTCAATCGTTCCTTTCAATTTGCAGACGCTGTCATCGCGCGACGGGTCGGCGCCGCTCCTTAGTGCTTATCCGCCGGCGTCTTAGGTGCGGTGGTTTCCGCTGCATCGACTCGGATCGAGTAGCCGCGAGCGAGATCGGTATGTGGTGCACGGGCGTCGGCCGCGCGCGTGTGTTTGCAGTCGCACTGGTGGTTGTACTCTTTCTTAAGTATGTTGCCGCCGAAAGTTCGCGCGAGCCCGATACCGCTAGACTTCTCCCGTTATCACGCGGTATCCGTGCGTATCGCTGTCGCCGACGTTGTCAGTCTGTATAACTAACTTGTGAATACACCAATTCGGAGCCGAGTGCTTGCGTGTTCGTCACGTAGGAGTCAGTCTGCAACGGAGACGAACTCGGCGCGAGTGATAATTACACGTAGAGTAGAGGCGGCGCCCCTGGGTCCAGTGACGAATTGGGCAGAAACACGGATTTTCGCGGTATCCATGCCAGACAAATATATCGCATCGGATGAGTACTACATTGCGTTGAATACACGCACGGATGCGTAAGCCAGTTTGTGCGAGTCGAAGCAACACAAGACATGCAGCTGAGGCATCGGTGATGATAAAAAGACCTCGTTCGTGCCTCCCATAAATACGACGACTAAGTAGCGCGAAACGAGATCAGCTCCTAGATTCGGTTCGCGTCAATGGCGTCGCCATCCTTGGGCACACGGAGGCGTCAAACCACGGCTCCTCCCGCTGTGCCACCCGGCGCGTGCACCCTGACGGCCTCACCTATCATTCATCCGCACGGCGCACTCTGCGCGTCACACCCATGTGAGCGCAAAGAGCGGACGGAATGTGAAGGAGGCCGAGTCAGGGTGAGCCACACCGGTGTGGGCTAGGAGGAAAGGGGGACGTGGACGACGGGACGGACCTCGCAGATCTCGCCCTACTTCGGTACGAGATCCCTCGCTGAGCTTCACACCCTCACTGAGGCCAATGGGAACGAAACGAGATCCAGATGAACGCCGATAGTGTTGAGGAGGTGGGAGCAACCACGGAGTCAGGCCGCTGAAGGTAGATTTGGCTATAAACGGAAAGGCTGGAGCAGAGGAACATACCTGGTCAGCCAAAGAGAGACGCCCAGAGGAGCGTACGTGGCAAAGTCAATCGAAGCTGGACCGAGCAGAGCAGTGCAGTGCAGGTGCCATTGCGATCCGGCGGCGACGATTCTCTCGCTTGGTGAGAGTGAGCCCCGCTCCGCTGAGAATGGGCCGATCATCTCGACTCTATCCAGAGGGGTGGTTGCATGAGGCGTGAAGTGGGCATGGAGGGAGGAAGACAAGGAAACGAAACGAATGTTGTGTATCGGGTCCGTGCGCAGGCACAGGAACTACGGCTGCCCGGGCCGCGCTAAAAATGATCGATAACGTTCCACCTCGGTCTTGCATCCAAACCGCCACCCTCCTCCCAGAACGCACCGCCTCCCCCGGACTGGCTTTGGTCTGTACACCGGCTGTTCGTCTCTATGAGAGCACTGTGAGTCACTTGACACGGCGTTTGGGCTTTAGGTCGGCAGCACTGGGCTTCGGGCCTTCCACGCCTGCTGCGATTGTATTGAACTTCACGGCGCCTGGAGACATCTCAGAGACTGTGGTGGCGTCGTCGCGCGGCGGTACAGTCCCCTTCGGAGGCTGTGATCTTTGTTCAAGGAGGGATGGACATGCGGTGCTGTGCATGCGATTTGGCTCGGAGGGGATAGAAAACGATAAGCACCGGCCAAATATTTATATTTGACTGCCCTGGGGTTGTCTAATACGCGGTACTTGTTGTGTTCTCCCATCCATTCGAGCCATTTTGCTTGTTCGAAGTTGTGTTCTCCCAACGGGACGCGATGCTCATCTAGTGTCATGTGTTGACGTCTTCCGTCATGGGAGAGGACCGCGAGCATCGTCAGGGCAGAGGACAGCGAGCGTCGTCCTCCCTCCTTCACTTCGACGCCGGCCCCCTGCCCTGAAAGGTATGACAGCCTGTTTCTTCACCATGACCTTCTATCGCTACACAAATATCAGCGGCGTGCTCTTCGCATTCGTTTAGGCATCGCGCGGACCTGTGCTGATTATTCGTGGATTGCTTGCCACACTTTTCTGCTCTGTTGGCCGCCGTCACAGCGGAGGAGGCGCTTTCTGTTTGACACCAGAACTTTACTTTGCGGCTGTCTCGTCTTGCTTGGTTCATGATGACTTCATATCGGCAGACAATCATCCGCGATACGCTCTTGCAAAGAGGCAGTTGAAATGCGTACTGTCAAGCTGTTGTGTTCTGCGGGTCGTATCGCCGCATACCCACATTGCTTGCCTAACTGCGTATTTACACTTTTTCAATTGCCTCTAGGCTCTTTGTGGAGGCCATCAAAGGGATAGGGAGCAATCAATGCAACTATTCTGTCCGAACTCCAATCATCTTATCTCTCAGCCATATAGGAACATCGACGGCCCAGAGAGCCACCTGAACGGTAGGAAGGTCGATGACGGCCAATCTCCACCGTTTGTCTTTTCTGTTGTAGTCGTACAGATATCCTACGAACGACCGAGGCTACTCTTATAGGCGCCGTCGTTCTGTCTTCTTGAATTGAGAATGGGAGGCTTAGTCTAAACTCTCACTCGATTTGTTACAAGTTGAAGCGCGCTGTCGCCGAAACCACAAAACAAAAGTAAAAAGAGAGAAAAGACGCGCGGTAGTAATCCCAAGAAAGCCCAACACGTCTTCGCATGGCCGCATGGGCTTCAATACATCTCCTAACGTACATCCCTGACCCTTCCGGCCCTCTCACTCCTATCCTTGCCTTTTTGCATCCCTTCCGTGGACCCCGCTGGCGCCACCGTTGCTTCTAGATAGATGCAATCGCGTGAATTGTCGGCCGCCCTTGACGTAGCTGCCTATCCGCGTCCTACACGGAGTCAGTACGTACGCCACATGAACGAACCTTGGGCGCCATTATTTAACATACACGCTCAGCTGTCGATTTGGCGCCGGAGCGCATCCCGACTATGGATCAGCTTGTCGATCTGCCGACCATCAAAAGTCCAGAGGAGCTTCTGCGCAACGTAGTAGGTCTACGGGGTTATGTCTATGGGGTTCAACATCTAGATAAGGCAGATCTGACGCCCAAGTCGTGAAAAACAGCAGACTAGGCTCTAGGCTGAGAATTTGACTGGGCAAAATATATATTTACATCATCAGAAAAGAATGGAACGCGATGCATTAAGGAATAACTACAATCAGACATTCGTAATGTTGGCCTTTAGCTTCCGAATAGTTTTCTTCAAGTTATCGCGCTCTTGCTGGACTTCGTCGAGTTCCGTCTCCAAAAGCGCCACCTCTTTTTCGGAACTTTTCTCACGTTTCTCCCAGCGACGGCGCTCGGAATCAAATTCATAAAGCTTAGCTTCAAACACTTTCGAAATTTTCTCCATCGCAGTTGTCGAGGCCTCAATTGCTTTGTCTCCCAACGTTGTCGCTAAAGCCATGAGCCGTTCCGGTTCTTTCAGCTTGTCGGCAAGCAGATACGTGTTCTGTTGGCGTAGTCGTGCGATCGTCATCATTGGATCTTCCCAACTGGCGTTTTCTCCAATGGCCAATGAGTCGGAGGTGCTGGCCGCTGAGATAAAGAAAACTTCGCGCATATAGTTCGGAAAAACGATGGGAGGATCACTCGACTCCTGCGAGGACTTGAGGGATGATGATAGTCTATACGCACTTGTTGGATCTCCCTTTCGACAGAACGGGCACACTAGGTCGCGTGCCAGTGTGTTGACGAGAGGTTCGATGCATTTACGGTGAAAGAGGTGGCCTACAATCAAGAATCAGTCGCGTCAATGATCAGCCAACATACTGATTTCCAAGCTGACCGCAATTCAGACTAACGGCTGAGTCTTCGAACTTGTCCCAGCAGATCGTACACTCCATGATTTGACGAACTTGGAATGGGCAAGATGACGTGGGGGTTGATATTGAAAGAGAGAGCAAGTATTGACGTGAATACCACCTCGTCGCGTCAGTCCGTTTCTTCCCGCTACCCTTTGTTCCAAATTTCGACGCGTTGAGTGGTACGGATGAACGGAGCCGAGGAAACGAACATGGCGAAGTTGTAGGATGCAGCGGGTCCGTACGCACGCACGCCTATCACTAAAAGATTGGCCCGGCTGGTCCCGGCTGTTCCCGGCTGCCGCGGTAAAAAAAAAATGATCGATAACGCTCTATCCGAGCAAATGGTCTTGCATCTGAACCACCACCGTCCTGTTTTGCTCCTGCTATGTAGAAAAAGCAAGGTGCACGCTCCACGTCCCGGAATCGGCTCTGACATGTACACTGCCCAGTTATCTCTATGTGAGCTCTGTGGTTTGACACGGCGTTCGAAGGCACTCATGCTTTCATGTATCAGGGTGTGCTCTGCCTAGAAAGCGATCGCTCCAACTTCACAGTTCGATCTGGTAGGTTCTAACGTATAAGGGGAACTACGGCGATATTGTCGCACTACGGTACGTTCCCCAGCTGCGATCTTTGTTTCCGGGGATGGACTTGCGGAGTTGTGCGCGCGACTCGGCTCAGAGGGTGATGACAAATGATAAGCACTTTCCTCGTCCCTCTGCACGACTGTATAGAGGGATCTAAGGATGCGCTCATCATTCATCCCCACGATTTTCAACCCTCCGAGCCGTTCTGCCCATTAGAAGTCATCTTTCCGCAACGGGGTGTAATCCTTGCCTCGCCCACCGTCATGGCAGAGGAAGGCAAGCATCATCCTCCTCATTCTCTGCGACGCCCGCTCTCCGCCCCTGTGAAAATACCGTCTCGCGCCTTCACGATGACCTTATATCGCTACACGATCAGCGGCGCGCTCTGTCCAAGAGGCGATTGAACAACATACCGTCGAGCTATTGTGATCTGTGGGCATGTGTAGCCCCACAGTCACATCGCTTGACTGGGTCGGCTTTTAAATTGTGTTCCATTGCCTCTTTGCAGAGGGAACTGCGTTGCTCATCAGAAACTTCTGCGCCTTCTTCTCGTTTTCTCTCATCAACGCCCCATTTTCCGTGTTCAGACGCCTCTATCATCATACGATTATCCGTGGTGTGCCCATCCTAAGAGGCAATTGAAACGTCAGTCTCGTCAAGCTAGTGTGATCTCTGGGCCATGTACCCTCAGCCACCTTGCTTGACTAATGCTTTGAAAGAATTCTTTTCAATTGCCTCTTTGCAGCGGACATCGCGGGCGGTCGTCCGCAGCTGATTCAGAAGCACCCATGTATTGGTCATTCGCATTTTGGTCATTTTGCCGCATGCACACACTGAATGACATTACCCAGACTGGAGTCATCATCGAACCAACGCGTTCCATCTCGACGTGTGTTCGACGCTCGCGTCGTGTAGGTAGCTCAGGTCGTACTGTACTGCGAGCGTCTTTGATGCGCGCACCCCCGTTGTCCTTCCTTATATATCAACGTACAATTCCCAGTGTTCCGCTATGCGTAAGAGGTAATCGCACCACCCGCCGTCGAGCCATCGTACCTTCTGGGGTGTATAGCCCAACAGCCACGTCGCTCGACTGAGTTATGGGCTGGGAAAATTGCTTCTTCGTAGAAGCAAATCGCGTTTATTGTCCGCTTCTGAAATGCAATCGTCATGCGGAATCGACTAGCCTTCATATGACATCTTTATCTGGCGCACAGGTGTCGACCTCGCGCGCGTTCCCATTCGTCCTTGAATCTTTCTTTCAAGGGTTCGATTTTCTGGCGTGCCAAACTTGCCGAATTATTTTGGTGCGTAGGAGGTGACACGATTCCGGTGTTGCTCACGCCGTCAGATAGTAGATACGACAAGGAAGTTTACTTACAACTTTGATCTGACGCCAATTCTGAACGAGAACAATTTACACAGCGAAACTTTCTTTTTCGTTGCAGGTAAACATATTCCATTAAACGAGCATTACAATACAGCACGTACACCCAGGCGCAAAGGCGCGAACCAAACATGCACACGATGAAGAAATATGGCCACGCACCGGTGATGATAGCTATTTCGGTGACGCCAGAAAGCAGCGGCCAGGAGTATGAGAGGAGTTATCTGGCGACGCGAGAGAACCAGCGCAGGGTCCCGACCTGGTATTCGGGCATGATTACCTTGAACTTTTGAACGCCCGTCGTGCACGCTCTACCGTATTTCTTCACAGGGAGTCTTTAAGATTGGGATTCTCGTGCGACAGCGCGGGGTCGCCTGCGCCATACGATCTCTTGTCTACGTGCGGAAGAACAGGTATGTGCTAGTAGTACGACGTGCCGCGTAACATGCAGCGAGGTGCGCTGGGCAAGAAGCGCAAGGGAGTTCGCGTCTGTGAGTCGAACCTATGTTGATACATAGTGGTCAGAGTAGTCGGAAGCGTCGCATAGAATAGAAACACGGGAAGAAAAGAAAGCAAAGAGGAAGAAGAACATACGAGAGCAATCATAGGACACCGCAGCCCACTTTCGAATCCCCGCGTCCAGCGCACTGCTCCGCAAGAGCAAGCTTCCCTATGTATAGTAACGGCTCTTCCTCTCGTCATCGCCTGCCCATACCTTTTCCTAGACCCAACTCGTGCCTCATGGGACCCAAACCACAACACACACCTCCGCCCCTCTCCTCCACAGCTTAGAGATTCCGCGCCGGCTACCAGCTAGCAAAGCACCCTAATGTCCATTCGCGCAAGACACATGCGGTTGGTCGATGTCAAGGAGTACGACCTTCATTTGCATGGACGTTAGGTGTGATTATGGCGTCTATAAAGCCCAGCTGCGACAGAGGAAGGACCAGTTCGGTGTGTGACCACTGCTCTGTGCAGCGGTGAAGGGGATGGCTGAAGTTGGGCTGAAGTCGCAGTACGCATGAGGTCCGTGCGCCGTATACTTATCACCGGACCTCCGGCTAATCGTGCCGCAAGAAAATGATCGATTACATCCAGTGCGCGATCTTACATCCCAACCACCACCCTCCTTGTCAGTATGCCTGCTAGACAACATGAAATGCGCTCCTCCCATCCCTGAACCTGGCCATCCGGTATGTGCTATCAATCTTTGTAAATCCAGTGATTTCATACGATGTTCACTGCTCAGGTGGCCTACACCCAATTTCTTGAGAAATGTTTCGGTTTCAACTTCATACTGGCGACATCTCACGTACTGTCGGACATCCGTCACACTGCTCTATGTCTGGTCTTTAAACTTCGCGTTCTTCGTTTAGGGAGGGATAGATCTGCTGTAATGCCGGCTTGGGGGTATGATAAGCGATAAGCATCATCGGAGTCCCTTTACTCAACGGCATCCAGGGCGTCTGAGGGTGCGTTTCTTCACATGCTTTATGAATCCTACAAGCCATTTCGCTCGGTAGGACTTCTGAAAGCATCAAAGAACGCCTCATAGTCCATTTCCCTGACGCCCTCTGCCTCCGCAGAAGGAACACATGCCCTCTCTCTGTTCGAAGCCGGTTAATGCCCTCTATGGATGTTTCGTCTCCCTCCTTCATGGCGGATTCATATCGACATACGATCATCAGCTACGCGCTCTTCCAAAGAGGCAATTGGGCCACATATCGTCGAGTGCTTGTGATCTGTGGGCTACAGCCTGACAGTTGCATCGCTTGACTGTGTCGGCTTTAACTTTTATCCAATTGTCTCTTTGTAGTGGGAATTCACGCTGATCGTCTCCTGCACCCTCTCCTCGTGTTCATGTAGCCCTATCAGTGTACGATGCTCAGTGGCGTGCCCATTCTAAGCAAGAGGCAATTGAAACGTGTACCGTCGTCGAACTACCATGATCTATGGGTCGTGTAGCCCCCAGATACCTGGCTTGACGTGAGCATTTCTCTTCTCATCTGCCTCTTTTGCAGAGGACATCGCCTGGGTTGTCAGCCATCGAAGCCGTATCGGCTTCTGAGCTTTGAGCATAATGCTGCACACACTAATTCTGGCCGACTTCATCTCTTTGCATGGGCATCCGCACCTCTTTTTCTCATTCTTTTCTGGGCATATCGACATCTCCATTCGCGTTCACTCAGTCCATGTACGATTCCACGCGATCCGCGCTATCCAAGAGGCGATCGAACCACGTACTTACCGTCGAGCTGTTGTGCCCTGTGGGGCATATACATAGCCCCGCATTCACGTCGCTTGGCGGTCAGCATTGTTACGAACTCTGGTCGATCGCTTCTTCGTAGACGTCTGCAATCGCTTTGGTCGTCCGCTTCACGCAATTCAGTCATTGTCTTTGCCGCACGAAATGCACCATGCATGCATGGCCATTATGACCTGGGGCAGCGCTGTTTGCGCACGCGCTGAATTCTGAGTCGCTCTTGTATTGCACCCCATTTTCTGGTCTGGCTCGTTCGTACGGGTCCGGCGGTCGGGGCCATATGGCACGGCCGGCGTCTTTGCGTGCACATACACACCTCTTTTTTCTTTCCTTTTCTGAACATGTTGACATCTCCATTCTTGATCATTCTGTCCATGTACGATTCCACGCGATCCGCCGCTATCCAAGAGGCGATCGAACCACGTACCGCCGAGCTGTTGTGCCCTGTGGGGCAGTATAGCCCCACAGCCACGTCGCTTGGCGGTCCCCATTGCCACGAATTCTGGTCGATCGCTTCTTCGTAGACGTCCGCAATCGCTTTGATCGTCCGCTTCCTGAGTTCGGTCGTTTTTATGGTACAAAGTGCACCATGCATGCATGGCCATTGTGACCTGAGGCAGAGCTGTTTGCGCGCGCACGCTGTGGTTCGCGCTCGCACTGGTGCTTGAATTGCTATCCGTTTTCGAAGGTGGCTCGTTCGTACAGGTTTAAACGGCGATAGATGCCTTGCTTTATCAGCATGCGCTGTATTGGTGCGGAGATGGTAATCTGATCTTGGTGTTGCTCACGGCGTCAGATAATACATCCAACAGGAACGATTCACACAGTCATGTTCGTTGTATACCTGTGTTCCTCAGAAGAATTTTGTATCGAATCGCCAATAGACATATTTCATTGAACTAGCACTACACTAAAGCAGGCACACTGAGGTGCGAGCACAACATGCTTGTGACAAAGAAATATAGTCGACGCACTTGAAAGTTCAGCGCACCGATGATGATCAGAATTTTGAGGACGTCGGAGAGTAGCGGACAGGAGGATGGAACGAGCGGCATATAGCTGACATTTGAGAGCGATCATCTCTACTCCCGTCTTATGCGCGCTCTACCTGTTCTTAAACTTAGGCGCCTCATGCTTGAAGAAGATGTGACCTTGGGTCTGCGCAGGTAACGAGCGTGTATTGGCACTACGGTGTGTCGGTAAGTTGCGAGATGCGCTTTGTAGGAAGCAGACAGGAATCGCATCAGACGAATCTATGTTGGTAAGGTACGATAAAGTATCAGAGCCGAAAACCGACCAGAAAGAGAAGGAAAAAAAGAAGAACATACGAGGGTAAGCGCAGACACGGCACACCACAGCCAGTCTTCGAATGCCCGGTCCACGCACCGCACCGCAGAGTCTGCCTCCTATGGTAACATCGCTTGCCCTCGCACCTCTTCCCGGACTGCCCGTGCGCCCCTCGGGCCCAACCACAAT
This sequence comes from Pholiota molesta, assembly GCA_014925825.1. Lineage (NCBI taxonomy): Eukaryota > Fungi > Basidiomycota > Agaricomycetes > Agaricales > Strophariaceae > Pholiota > Pholiota molesta. The sequence goes on along the minus strand of JACGCK010000015.1, from coordinate 555,270 downwards.
ACGCCCGCCACTCTCCACGCTCAGAGACTCGCGCGCGCCCGCTGCCTAGTGGAACCCCAACCATGACAATCCGCGCAAGCATGCGCCGCCGCTGCCGTTGCGAGGAGGAGGCTGGATGTTCATTTGCGTGAGCTTTGGGGTGAATGAGGGTGTCTTTGGAAGCTCAGCGGCAGTAGTTGAAACGTTGAAGGACAGCTTGATGTGTGGCCACTGCACAAAGCAGGGGATGGATGAAGTTGCCGTACACATCAGGTCCGTGCGCCCATCATGCCCATCACCTGACCTCCGGCTAAGTGTGCCGCATTCACACAATCGATAGCCTCCAAGTGAGCGTCGCGATCTTGCATCCAACCCCCACCTCTGCTCGACAAAGAAGATGTGCTCCCTAATTCCCATCCAGTGCGTTCTTTCAAACCTTTCAAATACTCCGATTGAACACGACATCCAATGGCTCAAGTGCTCATGCCCTCTCATATCCTAGCTGTCCCTCGCAGCAATGTTCTACGTCTAGGTCTCGAGCCCGCGATCTCTGGTTAGCGACGGATGGAGCTCTCGTAGTGACGGTGCAGAGGTTATGAGATGCGATAAGCATCGCCCTCTGCTTGACGGTATCCAGGGCGTCTGAGTGCGTTTCTTGCCATGCTTTGTGACTCCTCCAAGTGATTTCGCTCGGTGACACGTCTCAAGGCATGGGTGTGTTGAATTTCTGCTGCTACTTCGATGCCCTCCGTCTTAGCAGAGGAGCGCCTGCGTCCCTTATTCTCTTTGAAGCTGGATATCCCCCTGTGGATCTCTTGTCTCGCTTGTTCACGATGACCCTACATCGACATACGATGTTCAGTGATTGCGCTCTTTCTAAGAGGCAATCGAACGACCTACCGTCGAGCGATTGTAATATGCAGGCTATGTAGCCTCACAGTAACATCGCTTGACTAACTACGTCTGATTATTCGATTGGTTCAACTGCCTCTTTGTAGAGGGAATCACATGGATCATCAATATCTGCACGATTCTTATTCATGCGACTTTATCAGTAAACGATGCTCAACTATGCGCTCATCCGGAGAAGAGGCAAATGAAACATGTTCTGTCGCCCCGCAGCCACCTTGCTTGACTTTGCGATATGTTTTTGCCGCTTCGTAGCTGCCGTCGCGGTGGGTGTCAGCCACTTCAGCCATATCTGCTTCTGCATTTCGAGCATTACGCCGCGCACACAACCCTTCGCGACTTAATCCACAGCGGCGTCATTGAGCCCCGCCGTCAAAGCGACAATGCGCCTCAGCCATATAGGCGACAGGGCCCATACTGTAACGGCACTGCGGGAGGCTTCAACGCGGGCGCTCTCCTCGTTTAGTTCGTGAATGCTTCACCATCCTTGTTCGCGATGACATTTGTCAACGTACGATTCCCAGCGATCCGCGCTATCCAAGAGCAACTGACAAATAGTCGAGCCATGCCATTTTGCCCGTGGGTCGTATTGCCCACAGCCATGTTGCTTGTCTAGCTACGATTTGTAAGGCTTCTTTGCAGACGCCATCGCGTGGGTCGTCGGACACTGACGCCGCTACCTCTCCGCGTCTAGACCAGTCATCCGCGTATCGACCAGCCTTGAATAACATTATTATATGGCGCATACGTGTCGGCTGCGCGCGCGTATTCACGTTCGGCCTTACTGATACAACTCTTCCTTGTGCCCACTCTTGTGTGGATCGATGTGCTTTTACGGGCTGCTCTGGCTTATTATACGGGACGAGATGACATAGGCGTCGTGCTTATCTGCCTGTGCCATATTGTGCATAGACTGCTCTCGCGTCGGTACGTTACCTTCGAAAATGTATCCTTCGAATCTTTCTCTTTTCGTTCAGTGTCGATAGTTATGTGAATTATTTTCGTTATTCAGTGTATCGCACAGAAAAGCTTCCTTGAGACATTGTTCTTTCAACCTACGCCATAGCCGCGAGAGAACGGAGTACTTCAACGGGCTTGGGCACTATGATATTCAAGGGAATCAAAGGGGATGTCAGCGTGGAAATTCGAAGTCGAAGGCTATCCTCTCGATCTTGTGACGCATGTGTGAAAATAGGGTGTACAAACAGTGGGACATCCGTGTCAAGCGCCCAAAGCGTGGGTGGTACGACTTCGCCGATAGCTATTTTGCCTTGCCAGATAACCCCACCTTCGTCTCAACTCCCAAACACCTTCGCAATGTCTCAAGATGGCCGAAAGGACTCGTCCGCTCCTGGAAATGGAGGTCCCAACGATGGGTTAGGCCTCCTTCAAGTCGTGTTGCTCGTGTACGACAGCAAGGGAGAACGACACAAAGACGGCGACCAATACGCCGCCATCCGCTTCCCTGCGTCCTACGTGGTACGTACTTCCAGTGCCTGTCCATGCCGCTCGTCGTTGATCCGTGTGTACTAGGACGCCATGGCCTCGATCCAGCAGAGTCTGGGGCAGTACCTCAAAGGCGGCCGAAGCAGATCGAGTCCGTCGAGCTTCTGTGCCCGATGGCCAACATCGACGACGAATGGATCTGGGCGAAGGCGGATAAGAAGGACTGGGATCTGGTTATCGAAGAAGCGGGACGCACGCGCAAGATACTCGCCATCCGCCAACCAAGACTTCTGAAAAAACAGCAGCCGGCCACAAGCGTCGAAGGCAGCTTTACCAGAGGCCCCGTCGTTCTCGTTTACGGGACAACAAAGGCCGGGGTGACCAAATGGTCCCATACACATTCTGATCAGGTTAGGAACTGGCCTCCGCCCACGTCGAAACCATCAATCGACCAGTATCTTATGAAGTAAGTTAGAATTCAATTTAGTTACAGTGTAACGTAGAGCTTTCCATCTGATACTTTATCACTTTATGTCAGGATGCGGTCAAGCTCATCATCGACGGAGCAAGAGCATATAGCAATCAATTATTTCCTCCACATACCAAGGATAAAGAGTAAATGTTCTTATTACAACTTCAAGGACGTCACTGACTTGAAAGTAGAGGCTGAAGACCTCACGCAACTCGAGTTCAAGTTTTACGCATTCACTACTTCAAGAGGGGGTGTGCCTACTACGGATGCCTGGATTGAATTTCCTGATGCAGCATACGAGGACGATAAGACATGGCGTACTATCGTTCCCGAATTCAACCAAATACTAGGGTTTACTTTACACCCCAAGGCGTAAGGAGATTCGATCCATAAAGTATGATGAATTTTGTTTTCTCTAGTGATAAGATTATGACTAGCGTATATCGAACATCTTGTATTCTATAGAAAAAATCATGTTCAAAAAAGGATTGATGCCATTTTCGCTACCTAGTTAGTCCTCTGAATGATAATCGGATCGACGACGCGCAACAAATCTGAGAAGGTACAAAGCCTGTGTGCACGGATGTCTCGAACGAGAGGGCGCATTTCTACACAGGCGCGGGGTGTGTTCGCGGTGTCTACATGGTCAGCAACGACGGTGGGGGAAGGCCAAGGGAAGGCCCAGGCTTAGAATCGAATGGGATGAGCATGGAATGTTGTCATCGAACCCTGTCGTCTTGTGACACACTTGTAAAAATAGGGCATACAAACAATGAGACGTCGTACCGCACACCTAACGCATGCCCGGTATGATCTTGGGATAACCTCATTGCCAGATGCACCCACCATCATCTCAATCCCCAGCGCTGGACGCCCTTATCATGACTCAGGACGGCCAGTCCACTTCCAGACACGGACGTCCCAACGACGGATGGGGCCTCCTCCAAGTCGTGTTGCTCTCGTACGACAGCAAGGGCGAAAGACAGAAAAACGGCGACCAACATGCCGCCATCCGCTTCCCTGCGTCCTACGAGGTGCGTACTTCCAGTGCTTCTCCATGCTGCTAGACATTCATCTGTGTGTCCTCCTAGGACGCCATGGCCACGATCAAGCAGAGCCTGGGCCAGTACTTGAAAGGTGGCCCGACCATGATTGACGCCGTCGAGCTTCTCTGCCCGATGCTCGACATGGACGACGAGTGGGCCTGGGCCAAAGCGGATAAGAAGGACTGGGATCTCATCATTGAAGAGGTGGAACGTACGCGCAAGACGCTCGGTATTCGCCAACCAAAAGATGTAGGCTTCACCAGAGGCCCCGTCGTCCTCGCTTACGGCGAACCGCATCTGGGGCTGACCCAGTGGACTTCAACACCGTCCGCAGATGAGAGTAAAAAATGGCCTCGACCAGGCTACGCAACCATCGACAGACCCAGATCTTACAAAGTGAGTTCGAATTTAATGTGCAATATAGAAGTTATAACTCACTCGTTTCTCTTAGGAAGCCGTCGCTGTCGTCATTGGCGCAGCAGCAAGCATCAACATTCCCTATCTACCGCCCGTGTACCTGGGCATAAAGGGTACGCATCATCATTTTTTCAAGGACATTTCACTGACCTCAAAATAAGAGGCAAGAGACCTTGCGCAAGTCGAGTTCAGGTTCTATTCATTCATTACTAACAAAGACGGTGTACCTACCACGGACGCCTGGATCGAATTTCCAGCTGCAGCATACGAAGATGAGAAAATATGGCGCGCCGTCGTCCCAGAGCATCACCAGATACTAGGGTTTACCCTACACCCTAAGGGGCGCGCAATCTTGGGATTTGATCTATAACATAGGATGTCGAGGATTCCTGTAAATCTAGTGTTCAATGGTTTAGTATATGTGAGGTACATAGCTGAGATTCACGAACGATTACCTGTAATATGCGTCTGAGGCTTGTAGACTGCGTGCTCTTCAAGACTGTCTTGTAGTTATAGACGACGAGGGCCGCCCTCTGGGCATAGATCTGCTTCTGCATGGAGGCGAACAAACGAATGGCATGACAGGGCGCCCATACGCTGTATCCGAGGTGCGTCCTGGAGGGGATAATGTGTCAGAAGCTGATCTACGTTAACGTAGAAAGGACGGAGTGTTCGAAGGCAACAGCGCATATAGGAAACGAGCGACTCGAAGATGAAGGCAAGAAGAAGAGCAAAAGATGATAGAAGAAAGGACGTACGACGATTATCAGAAAAATACAGCCCATCTTCAACCCGCTGCTTCCGCATCCCAAGTAGTCTATCCGTGCGTGTGCCGAGTTGGCGACGCAGCCACTATCTCCAGACGGACGCCTGCATACGCTGCGGACGTTGGCGCCTGCCACCGCCTCGCAACGCACGATAAATGCGGGCATACTCCACTCAAGATACGTGCGATCGATGTCAAGGACGAAGGCATGCTCCTGATTGGGCTTTGAGAATGCCGTCGGTCTCTACGTGGCCAGCGTCGGCTGGAGCAGGACTAGTTGTGGTGTGTATGGCCATAGACAGCGGCGGCGAGGGTGATGAGTCCGTGGTCGACGCAGGTGCGGGAGGGCCGGCCAAGGAAGTGCGGAGTGTGTGGATGACAAGGTTGATGTCGAGGGTCCATGTGTATGATGCGATGAATAACATAGGGAGGAGTCGATCTTGAAGGGTTTTGTCGACAGGTACGACAGGGATGACACCTTCAGGCTGTAGACCGGGCAGGGGTAACTCGGAAAAGTCAAGCTAGGAGCTACGAGGAAGCCTGTGAGCGAATTGAGCTGAATGTATAAAAAGTCGAGCAATCATGGAAACGAATCAAAAGTCCACGGTGTTACAGAAACCCATCGACGCTCAAAAAAGGAGAAACGGATGAGAAACGTACCTCGATGTTCTTCTCCCCATTCGCCTACAGAAGACATCACTGAGCTTCACGCTCTCCTCAAAGCCAGCTGGAGCGAACGAAGAACCAAATGGCCACCAAAAGCACGGACAACGTAGCTGAGGTACTGAATAGAGATGAGCCTAAAATCGGAAGGACTGACTGTCACATCAGCAAACCCCGGGGATGCTCCCAAGTCTAGTCAGTGCTATGTAGTGCACTAGCAAACTAGTGAAGGGTTCTATGTTTGTAACACGAACTAGACTCCCACGCAGCCTGACTAGTGCTAACTAGAGACAAGCAGAGCCGAACTAGCACTACATAGCATTGCTCATCAATTATGTAGCATTCTGTAGCATGCTATAGACTGTCAATTCGATAGCGCTATCCCATTTTTATTTCCTGCTTTGGAATAAATTCATTTGAACACCTCGTAAGATTGACTATATAACGGCTATGTACACCCAGCAAACACCCATTATGCGTCTTTGCGCCGCAGGAGCTGCTTTACTAGCAGCACCTTTGTACGCCCAGACGGTGTAGGGGTTGGGGAAGGAAGGGGTTGTAGGGAACGTTCTGCTCCCACCGAGCTCGGGCCCATGGTCATTGTGCTGGTCGTGTCGTCGCAGCTCGCGGTATTGTCACCGCTTCGTCAACTCATCGCGTATCCGTCGCGTTGCCATGCATCCGTCGTCATGCATGTGTCTGCGTCACGGTGAATGGTCAGTCGAGGCGGCGTGGCGCGAGAGGTGCGCACTGCATGGGCGGGCGGGCTGCGTTAGAAGGGCGAGGGGCAGGTGCTTGGTTCGAGCACGCGCCGCACCGTCGGTGATGTGGCAGTGGGCACGGACCAGATGCATAGCGGGCAAGAGCGGGAATTCGATGATGCCGACGGGGCCATGGCGGACGAGGGGGTAATTGAGAGGCTGGACATGGCACCTCGTCGTCATGCATGGAGGCTGCGGGGAGAGGTCACGGTCAGTGGCGCGCGAGGGCGGACTGCGTAGGGGGCGTACCTTGTGGGTCACCCGCTCCCGGGTCTCCCCTTTCTCTCTCCTCCCCTACCTTCGTCATTGGTGCATGGGAATGCCGTACTCCCATCCGTTGTGGTGCGGAGCCCACGCGGCACCGTCGTGTCATCGTCGTCGTGTTGGGGCAAGGTCGAACAGGGGGCGTAGCAGCTGCGGGGTTCTACCGGCGGCGGCTTCGGCTGCGATGTTCCTGCGGATTGGTGTAAACGGCCAAGGGAGCACAAAAACGCAAATACGGTGTTAAGTTGGAGGGCGGTGGGTGGCGAGGCACCCGTGCCGACATGGCTGTGGCCATTGTTTGCACCGTCGTCGTTCGAGCTTCGTGCCGCCATCGTTTGAGCTACGCGCCGCCATCATTTGAGCTTCGTGCTGCCGTCGTTCGAGCTTCGCGCCGCCGAAGCGTCATCTGCGAGCCATTCACGTTGCTGCTGGCAAGTAGCCCAGCCCCCACCATTGCCCGCAGCGGGTTGCCTGTGACTCAGGGTCATTGTAGTGAACGGGTAAGTGTGGTGCACTAACCTTGGCACCTGTGCTGACCATTGTTTGCACCGTGTTCACACCGCCGTCGTTCGCGCCGCCGACAGTGGGGCACATGGAGAGGAAATGGTTAGAGTTCAAGTAATGTTCAAACTTCAAAGTTCAAAGTTGCCACGTCGCTTTAATTCGAGTCAGGTGATCTTCGCGTAGCACTTAGCCATGAAAAGCTGCGAAAGTTTCTTGCAACGTCGCAAGTCCAGAAGCTTGGTACTAGCAAGCTTTTGCATACTAGTAGGTCAGCACTCTATACAGTACTATTGGATGCTAGAGCGCGATCACCCACTGTTAGATATAGCTAATTGTTGTAATTATATTTATAGAACACTACGCAGCACTAGCCGTCGCTAGAGAGTGCTACATAGCAGCCCCAAGGTCTACAATATACTTTGAGGCGCCCTATTCTCATAATAACTCCTACAGCCTGTTAGCCGAAGCTATAAGATATGCCAAGGTACTAATTGACACTAGTAACAAAAAACAGATTTTGCTGATGTGTTTGAATAAGAGAACTTAGGCGATGGAGGCGATGAGTATCTTCTACCATCTTCCACCGTGATTTGGGGGCATATCCTCGGTCTTTTGCCATCTATGAGGCTTAGCTTTTCGACTGATATATAATATTTCATGCACATTTACTCTTTATGCGATTCGCAGATGTTAACCAATGTATTATGCGCTATGTCCCCAACCGTCTGCTGTCAACAGGGCCCCTATTGATAGAGTTCTATTGACATGCGCTGCGAAAACGTGTGCTATAACAAACTCAATCCGAGACAATATCAACCTATTCTTCTACAGGTCAGTCACCCTTCAGAGCGGGAGCACGTGCACGCAAATGGGGCTTAGGGTGGTGGGAATGGTATAATAAACGCGCATATCGTCGGTGGTGCAGCTTTGCGAGTGGCACCGTTCATCTTCACCACAATCACTTAAATCAAGCACCCCACACCATGTCCCAGGACGGTCTAAAGAACGAGATGATACGCGGTCATCCCGATGATGGATTGGGCCTCCTTCAAGTTGTGCTGCTGTCGTACGACGACAAGGGCGAAAGACAAAAAGACGGAGATCGATATGCCGCTATCAAGTTTCCGCCGTCCTATGCAGTGAGCCCTGTCATGGATTGCCCTAATATCAATGTTGATGCTGATATCTTGTTAGGAGGCTATGTCCTCGCTTCAGCAGAGCTTGGGACGGTATCTCAATGATGGACCAGAGACGATCGACTCTGTGAATATCCTGTGTCCTATGCTGAATATTGACAATGAGTGGATTTGGGCGGAAGCGGATAAGAAAGATTGGGATCGCGTTATTCAAGAGCTCCAGCGAACTCGAAAAATGCTCGCGATTCGAGAGAGAAAAGCGTCACGATCTGCACCAGAATTAGATAAACCCTTCTACAAAGGCCCTGTTTTTCTCACTTACGGAGAGAAAATTGATGGACTGACCAAGTGGACGACTAATAACTCTGCAATATATATTGATCGGCCTGCGTCTTTCAAAGTGAGTTAGCTATTTATCGCGGATCATCGAATCCACTCTTATATTCGTATACTAGGCCGCCATTGATCTCATTATTGAGGGTGCAAGGGGTCGGGAACACTATGCAAGAGTATATGAAAGCGTAAAAAGTCAGTGTTCCTGGTTCAATATCTTAAGTTTTAACGGACATAGCTAATCTACGGCGCAGTGTATCAAGATCTCAGCAAAGTCGAGTTCAAGTTCTACTACTTTGTTTCCGTTGCCCAACAGAGTGGCCTTCCTACAACAGATATTTGGGAGGAATTTCCTCCTGATGCATATAGTAACGACAAGATATGGCGCGCCATCGTCCCAAAGACTAGGCAGATCTTGGGTTTTTCTCTGTTCCCAAAGACGTGAGATAGATTGTGTAGTAGATCTAAAATTTTAGGTCGTTTCAATCTACCCATCTCTTTACTACTGGGCTTTAGCTGCAATCAATAAATGATCAACATGCATTGAAACCTCTATTTTAGTGCACGTATTCGAATTCTTTCAGTTCTTTCAGCAATCACGAAGAGCAAACTTAGTCTGCTCAGCTCCATCTTCCTCTGAAATAACAACAGGGTTTAAGATCGCAACACTATCAAGTTTTAACTATTTAAGATGAACGCTGACGCCGGAAGAACACCGATCGGTTCAATGTCATTTTCGGGTGATGGCTGTCGTGAAGTGAGGGAGAAGATCCTTTCTATGTAAACTGTTGCTGAAGCGCATCAAGAAAAGATCTCCCTTGGTATCCAAACAGAAACAGCATGTAAATTACTCAATATCTAATAATGCCCAACTCTCTCGTCTGCAGAACCCAGACATCGCCTTCCTTGCATTACCTAATCGCCTCCGAATAGATGTGACCAGCAGATTATCCATGTCCGACGAATATGGATCTAGACGCCTGACTGGATTACCGCCGAGTAGTTGGTTGATAGAATAAGCGCCTGTGCCAATGAGCCCGCAAGACTCCAGTTCAATCAGGCAATCAAGTCGTACTGCCAAATATATCGCGTCCAGAACATCGTCGATCGTTGGCGATCTCTGTTCTAGAGTTTTAGGAAGTACGACGATTGGCCTCTCAAATCTGGGTACTCTAATCGTAATCGAACTACCTGCATCTGGTCTTATGGCAGATGTGTTCTCCAATCTTCTGGGCGTGGCCTCGATGCATATATGTGGTGGGAAAGGTCGTACATGATTGGGGGGCGCCGATGGCGAATAGTTTGTAAGCAGGGGATGAATTAAGATCACATTGTCGTAAAGGGGTGGAAGAGGAATCAATCGTCAAATTGGAAGAGGAGGGGGAAGTAGCCGATGGGAGGTACCAACTAGGTCGTCTTCCGTGAACAATTCATGGCATTCTGGGCTGAATAGCAATCAGAGGGGTTGATAAATGTGAAATCAATGATGAAATAGCAACATGGCCACTTACATGCCTGGGTGGTAAATGTTGGGCATTGGAATGGGCATTGTTTACGGTAATAAAGGAAACCATTTGAAACGACCATTTAAATACTTCATTAAATGGAACTGCTGGTTCGAGAATTTGCACGCATTGTTTCATAGATTGAAAAGAAATATGAATAATGCACCGTTTGGATTGGTGAACTCTCTATTCGCTGGCTTTGCATCACGAACGCGTGGCCAGTCTGGATTGTTCGAGCTCCCAATTCTATTAAGCCTACACAGATAATCAACTATGTGCACATCTTAGAAACATGTGAGCGACATTACAAGTATATGGCAGAAATTGTTCAAGAGCACCTAAACGGAGGTATCAACGGCACCACATTAAATTTTAACAGCGACAATCTTAAACATTACTCGGGAACGGAGATTGGGCACAGAACGATGCACATAGGTTGAACAATAATTTATGGCAGCATCTATAAATAAATTGTACTTCAAAACGTCGATGTGCATGTGACGAAAGCAGTACAAAATTCATTCACTCTGCAGTGCTGAGCGCTGAGTGGCTGGGTCGCTCACGACTGGGCTCGGTCGTATATAATTGGAAGCTCGCCTTGAGGGACACGTTCTAGCCAATTACAAGAACCAATGGCTGTTCGTGCTGCGGTGGTCTACTCGATTGCGCTATCTGAGAGAAAAATAGGCCTGCCACAACTGGTCGCTGTCAGTCTGACTGATGTGATTGGTGGATGATCATTGAGAATCAATCGCATGTTCTTCAATCATTGACACTTCCGATGAACGTAGATGTTTCGCTGGAAAAAAATACACTATCTCCATGACTCTATCCAGATAATCCGAACAATAGTTAAAGGAAAACACATATCGTATAATTTCGACATCGGCAAGCGCTCATCTGAGATCCTGCGAGAGATTCTGGTTCTCGCAGAGCACGAGGCGGCTGCGAGCAGAAGTAGACGTTGAGGAATATCAAGAGTACCAACTCCCGAGTGCCTGAAAAGTCTGCCACGGCCCACAGTGAAGCGCTCGCTCCTGTCATAATCAAGGCATTGACGTGCGTGTGACAAAAGAAGTACCTACGATTCTCATCTACGCTGCAGAAATGAGGCAACGTTGAACGTTTAGAGGCTGGTTTGCTCGCGACATGGTCTCGATCGTGGACGATTGAAACCTCGCCGCGAAGTACAAGCTCTGGCCACGTACTGGATCCAGCGGTTTTAAATTGTCGTACTGCGGTGGTCTGCCACATGTCTTGTGTGTAATAGATTATAGGCTTACTGTAGCTAGACACCATTAATCGGATCGATATGATTGGTGGGAAGATTGGTGAGTATTAGTACTATGTTCATACATTGCCTTCGACGAACGAATGATATGTATTAGAGGAAGATGGATTGTCCCCGATATCTCTATACAGATAACGCGAACATTGGCCACTAAACGCATATCGCATAATGTGGATGAGCGCTCATCGAGGATTCTCCGAGGTATTTGTAATTTGCGAGAAGCCGGAGACCAGAAGAGGCAGCCGAGGAAATGCAGTTGGTGCGCCTTGAGGCTCAGGCAGATGTTCAGTGGAGTAAGCACAAGATAATCCGAGATTACATGATGGTCTTCTCTCTCTTCATTGCGCCATGACAAGGATGGAATACATTATAAATCGAAAGAAGAATAACGGACATCGGAGTACCTGCAGTCTGACGATGAAGCGCTCAATGAAGCTATAAATAGTCGCGTACTCGGATTGGATTCAGAGTGCCCAGCACGCATGTGCAATCCCCACTTGTCGAGATCGCTAAATCTCTCAGAAAGACGTACAATTTTTGAAATTCAATGATCATCACTTGTTTTGATTACTCCGTCATGCGTGTAATTTAATCTAAAAGGAATCGCCTCGCTTTTCGCGATACAAATACGATCCTGCGTGACCTTCTTGTCAGTCATATGGATACCTCCAGATTCAGAGTGTACATCCAGAGCTCGGTACTCTTACACCCATACCATCGTTTTCACATCCTGTAATTAAAGATGAGCACGAGCAATCGAGCAAGAACCACTGTTGAGGTGATAGACGATGACTCAGTCACTTGCGATTGACAGATGATGCCTCGCCATGTCATAATACAAAATGATCATCATTTATTGATTAGGGTTAGCTTGCGAAGAAGACATAGTGGTGCGATGAGCACAGCAGCAATACATACGCAACCAAGTCTACCCCGATCTCAGCCCATAAATGACGAGACGGAGGGCCAGAACGTCCATAATCCAAGTCGAGGCGGATGTCTGCATGAGGAGTTTAGGATGGCCAGAACCAGGTAGTCAGGAGCACCGCTAGGAACCAAGGATACACTAGACAGGGCAGCGCGGCAGAGACATAGTACGACCAGCCGCTAGCAAATGGGTGACAACTCAAAAAGAATCCGATTGTCACTCGAAATATCGACGGAGAGTCACAGGCGAAAAGGGGATGGGGGGAGCACCGCTATTCGGGTGTAGGTCAGGATTGGGTTTCGACATAGTGAGAAACCAGGGGCAGATGGTTCCTGCGTTAATAATAGCCTCACATTGCTTATTTCCCCTCCTCCCCTCCAGCCCACCCCTCACTTGCCCCCGATCCCGACATAGCCCCTAGCCACAGGCAACAGAGAGCGTATGACAGAGAAGAGGAGACTATGGCCAGAGCATTCCCAAGGGTACCACAGCCCTCTGCGAACAGTCGACACAGAGACGAAAGCGCCGCCATTGAAGAAGCTAGAGGCAAGTAGCGACGGTCGTGCATGAAGAATCCGAGGATCGCTAACACATCGATCTAGAAGTCCCAGAATCCAGCCTTCTGCTTTCAAATGCGATGAGCTGGAGTATGCAAGTCATATATGGGCATAGAAATAGGCGCACAGAAGTATCCCGCAGGACCAGCGGCTAGGTGTGCCACCGCGACTTGCATCTCTACCACACTCGATCGAATAGTACACCTTCTGCTCGCAATCATTCGTAAGTAGAACGCCATATAAATGGAGCGAACTGACTGGCGTACCGTATCTGAACGCAGAACCACTGGCCAGCGTCTCCACCGCTGTCGTCCAGAGGTCAAGCGCAGCCCGAACAGCATCGTCCCAGGTTCAGCGGAACTCAGGTCCTCGACCAGACCAGTACAGAGCAGTCCTAAGAGCAATTCACAGTTTCCATTCAGCATTAGAGAAGCCCACGCAACAAGTACTCCAACGAGTACGTACCTCTTAGCCCTACCATCAGCACCTCCTCCACTCCGTCGGCGACCACCCATCGCTCTGCCTTCCCTCTCTCCTCTCCACCTCATTCAAATCCATAGCTTCATCTCATCTGACTCCTCCCATGCGGACCAGACGCTCCGATTTACTGGAACGTGTCTCTTCCCCCATCCACAGCGCGCCTCGCGGCCGCCCTTGGTGGTCTAGCAGCTGCGCGTTGGTCACGTGAAGTGGCTTTGGAGCCGAGAGCCTTGACGAGCTTGACGATCCGTATTGTGGGTGTTGCGCGCCCAGTGGTTGTCTTTCCGGCTGAGATGTGGTATCCGATTCGCATCGTGGACGTGCTGCGGGCGATTTATGTGGCTCTCTGTTGCGCTGCTCTTGAATCCGCCCACGGCCGCGTTGTGGGTGTCGTCAGCCTGGGTGGCGGAAGTGGGTTTGGTGAGAGTGTTGGAGCTGAGGAGGCTGCTGCAGCTGACGCCATTAGAAGGCACTTTTGCGGAGGTGTATGGTGGGGTGGATTGTATGAGAGCACGGATGAGAGGGAGTGTGGATCCTGAACTTCGTCCTACGGAGAGAAATGGTACTGAGCGAAGATGGTATTGAGCGCCTTTCGATTTTTGGCCGCTTTGCCATAGAACTGGGTACGTCGTTAGACATAATGGAGGTCAAGAGTAGGCACCTACTGAAGAAGAAACGGCGAAAGTGATGCGGGGTGTCGTTGATTTGTTGTGTCGAATTTGCTTTGAATTTTGTTTTCGTTCTTGTAGTTTAGTTGTTATAGGTCACAGTTACGGAGCTGAGCTAGAGTAGAATAATCAAGAGAGTTATAGTAAAACATCGATAGTGATCTGTGGCATGGTGATGGTACGAGTTCAATAAACTCGGGTGAATTGCAAAGATTGTTAGCGAGCGGGATTATACCCACGGTCAGTAGTAATGCGCGCGATCATATATGGATTCGAATTCTAAGCTTTCAGCGCGAGCCACTACGTGGTCTCGGTGCCAACCATTCTTGACGGTTTAAATTTGGTTTCTCATATGAGTAGGAAGGTTAAGAAAGCGGCATGACACACTGGGCACATTCGCCATCTGGGCAATTGTCACCAAATTCGAACGTAGAAAACGACATATGCTGAGAATAGACAACTACAAGTAAAGCGTGGGCGCGATACGTATACAAAAAAAAAAGAGAAAGTACAACATAAAAGACACATGTATGATTTTGGGGCCAGGCCTACCCATCCAACGCACCTTTGTTCTCCAATATCGCGGACTGCAATTGAAATCCATATTCCTCATCACATCTCAAGATCTTCGCGCGCACGTTCTAGACAGAATCAATCTTGGTCAGAATCAACGCAGATTGGTCGCAGTATCCATTGAGAATACGTACTCTGACGCCCCTAATCCATCTTCAGCTATTCAGTAGGTCCTCGTTCCAAGAAAATCTATATGTCCACCCTCAAGCTCGACAACCTCGCATCAGAGAAGTACGCCCTCGGCCCAAATTCCTCCCACTGGTTCGGCGGAATAATCATGCGAATACCCTCATCCGCAAAATACACCGTGAGCTGTGACTTGATCCTACTTGTATACGCCTTGAATATCTCCTGCGAAAACCTTCTTCTCCCAGCATTCGGCCCCTCCGTGACCTCCACACTAAACCGCTCCCCGAGGAGGAGCCCCATCGTCACTTTCATAAGCTTCTCCGACCGCACGAGCACCTTTGCCGTCATCGGGCTTATCCCTGGCTTCCCGGCCATTGCGTCCCTCAGCTCCTGGATACGGATTGTGGACTGCGCGCCATGATCGATTTGGTGGTCTCGAAGAGCTTCAAGATTCCCTCCATGGAATCTTCATGACCGCGCCCCACCAATCGGGGTTGGCGAGGTCGACGGTGTCGAGGTCCAGTCGGCAGAGGAAGAGCGCAGGGAAATGGTCGAGCATGATGAATTGAGCAACGGGTCGCCGTTTGCTTCGAAGATCAGATGAGCTCGAGGATGATGAGGCAGGAGCCGCTGTAGGAAGCGAGGCGGTAAGGGCCATGGGGTTGTTTTTCCTGTGAACGGAGGGGGAGATGAAGTTGAGGAAGATTTTTGAATTCGGGCACTCACCTTGATTTTCTGGTAATAGAACGCGACCAATGCCTCCGCCGTGTCGATGGGAGCGTCGTCTGACAGCTGCACCGCCCATATCTTGGTGGGTGACTGGAGCATATTTTTGAACGGCCCAACGGTGCCTGGAAGACCTTGAGATATCAAGAAATCAAGTCAAAACTGATATTGGGACCATCAAAATGAGGGTAAAATACCGTGTAAGATAATGAGCGGCGGCTCTTCGACGTCATTCCCTTTGACAATTTCAACCACCGTCTCCTCTGACTCCATGGCCTTCTGCCATTCCTCGTCAGAAATTGCGTTCGCCACCTCCGTTTCCCCTCCACACCTTCATTGCCACTCTCCTTTGTGAGTTCGTTTCGATTGCGCGCGTCGATATACGCCGCCCCATATAGAAAGATGGATATCTTTGAGATGGAAGGCAAGTAGTATAGGAGATCAGCGGGAAGAGCGTCGATAGAACGCGGGCTTAGGGCTCGGAAGGTTCGTAAGCCTTTGATGATGGCGTTTCGGATGGCGAGCGCGCATAGGCTGAACGTATAACATAGATGATATATCATGATTTCATGAGTATTTTTATTACCGGCCCAGGATGATTGACTGCGTGGGGAACTCACCTGTCCGCTCCCGCGCGAAATAGGTCGTCGTCGTCGCCAACGGAGTCTCCCAGGATAGTATGTACTGCAGTTCGAACTTGGATGAGGAATTCATCGAGCTTGGGGACCTTGCCTTCGGAAACATCAGCTAGGGCTTCGTTGGTGGAGGGCTCGCTCTCGGTCGCTTCGTACAAACGCTCGATCTCTTCCACGTATTTCTTGAGGGTAATTTGCCGGCGTACAGATCCTTTCGGTGTATATTCGAACTGTTTCTCCGGATTGCGATAAGGATCATCTTAAATCTACGGTCAGTACGCTCGTTTGATTGATCGAAGTGAAGATGCCTACCTCCTTGAAAATCCTCGAGTGTTGTGGAGCATGTCGGTTCACTTCTTCGACGGCATCCCTGATAATCGTCGCATTAAACTGAGGATTATTATGCGGAAGTGTGTCTGCTCACCAGATGAGACTGATGTAATTCTTCGTCTCTTCAACATTGGTTGTGTCAAACTTGAAGTCCGATGATGGCGCTATGAGTACCCCGGCCTGGAATCTTGCCCGACCAAACATTAAAGCGCCGGAGATGTACGGAGAGCTAATCAAGCCGGCCTCTGGAAGAAATCAAAACATTAGGATAGAACGAACCGGAACTCAGGTAACCCACCAATCGGGACTGGATTCGTCTGGATGAAGTTTTCGGTGAATGATACGATTGTCCATGATGTTATCTTGACTCACTTTTTCCTGGAAAAGCGAGATGAATGTCAGTCATATACTTCAGTATGCCCTTAATTTCCGCTCGAAAGGCTTACCCCGGAGCTATGCATGATCTGTTCATCTTTTCACTTCATATCAGAAAAGAGTACATTGCAAGAGCATAAGAACTGACCGGCGCGTCCGTATATCTTCCATAGCTGAGGATTGGTAGGATGTCTGATAAACAAGTCGCCGGTGTCGTATGCAGGAACGCCGTCCACCGTCAAATTTACAACTGCGAGTGTCTTCAACGCATTTTGCTAAAATCCGGTTTCTATTTGAGTAGGTTGGAAGACTTAAATCAAAAAATAAGCTGTCACCTTCACAATAAATCTGTAGATATCGGCTGCGCCGTCCTCACGAACAAACTTAAAATCTAAATTTGGATCAAGCTATGTTTAAGCATCAGCGCCTGATCGGGGCTTGCGAATGACGCCGGTGCTCACCGCAAACCATTCCCATCCCTCGGTATGGGTATGTTCTGGAAACGGTGAACAAAAGTTATATTTCAGCAATTTTGTGCACTACTGGGAAAGAACGTTGTAATTGTACCGACTTCAGTCCTAGGAGAACATTCACTAAATTCAGTGGGATGACGAGTGCGAACGTACATTCCAAGCATTGGTACCAACGTGACACCCTCCTTCGCAAGGTAATCACCAACGCTGCTTGAATAGGGCCGCCGCCGAACATCTAACGTCGAAGAATCAGCGAGAGAAAGAAACTACGCGAAATCGCTAACTTACAATTGCAGTGAATCTCTTCAGTGCATGGACGCTAGATTGGTGTTTGGCCCATCCCTAAGTGGCACAATCAGCGAGTGGTGCGAAGAGACGCATGGGAATTGCGCTCACCTCCAGAAACGACGGTGCGCAAAGTATACGCGAAGAAGCGGTCGCCACCGCGGCGTTGAGCACGCCCTCAGGGTAGGGATGACGGGCGGTGTCGACGGGCGGAATACCGCCAGAATTACGCCATGCAGGGCCTAAATGATATGAGCGCTATGGCTTCCGACCATAATGGGATTACATACCGTGTATACGATAACTTTGAGACCCATAAGATCTGCGCCGCGTCATAACATTTAATTATTCAAGCGACAGCGCCGTCGACAGGGGACTGTAAACTTACGAAACATTGGCATCCGTGGGTGGAGATGATGTCGCCGCATAGATCGCCCTCGAGCCCTGGCCACAGAGAACTATGTAAAGATCATGAACGACTTTGAACAGGTGGTTTTGCTTACCGACTTGATTTCCATGCTCAAAGAACATCTGGTAGGTCAGATATATTGGCTTCGGGAAGGAGACGGTGCCCGATGAATGAATTATAACGCAAGGCGTAGTCGATGGATCCGAAATGACTCGCGTAGGAACCGCGTCTCCTGCCTGTGGGGAGGCGTTGTAGAAATACTCGAACGCAGGCACAACCACCCTAGGGACCGCGCCTTCGTTGTCTGCTTCAAAGATCGAGCAAGAAGCTCGGCCAGACGAGCGACTGCAGCATCAGCCGACGCGAACAACAGCCTGGAGCTGGTTTTAGCCAGGAGGTGGGCGACGCCGTCCGCTGAATTTCTCGTCGATATGGGGAACGCTGTGAAGCCAGCCTTCATGATGCCGACGACCAAGGCGTAGTATGTGATAGAGTCTGACGGCAATGATAAGTACGCATAAATGAGTGCTATGAGCGAGCGAATTTGGACCGACCCAGATTCGCGAGGATCGCGACGACCGGGGGTGCGTCGGCGTCCTCAGCTACTTTGAAGGTGGCGCTGTCCAGCACGAAGCGCGCAGCAACATCGAACGCTTTAGTGGCACCTCCCCACGTAATCGTTTCGACGGCGCCATTCGCGCTCGCATAGCGGAACAGCGGGTATGGGGCGTTGTGCTGCGCATTATGTGCGATAATCTGCAGGAGATCGCGGGAGCCGTCGAGGAGCGGCGGGATGAACGTGGACTTCAGATCGAGCGTCATCGGTACACGGTGTTGGCGGACTGCAGGACTGTAAGTAGTGAAATGCCCGAGCGAGATGCTGGATCGAAAAAACAGGCGACAGTACTCTGCGAGCCTATATGTATGACCCCCCGCGTTTGCCACTAATTGGAGATAGACCGCGGCAGGGCTGTATCCGTATCATGAATTTAATAGTGGCTTGGTCGGAGAGGCCAAGACCAGCCATATGACAGTCAGCGGGGATCATATCTTCGCGCCACCGAGCGTTCCGAAGAGGATTCATGATGTTTGCTGTCATGCTAAGTATACAGCGAAGAGAGCGCTCGTTTCAGCGGCGCGTAGAAGGAGAAGCAAGAGTTCATGTTTGACATTCTTGATTATAATTATAGCTCCGCAGAAAGCGGCCCCAGGTTTCTATATAACGATCAATGTAAGCGAGGGTATGTATATAGATTTGAGACTATACCTACGTCGCGCCTGTCGAAGATATTTTCCACACCTATCTCGCTTGCTGAAAATGAAGTGAGAGAGGCAGTCTCCGCGCCAATCGCGGAAGAAATGAAGATACAAGATCACACTTATCTCTGAACTCACTGATCCCGGAACGCAGTACTGCAGTACATATCAGATCTTGACATCACCATGTCAGTTTTCATTCGCGCTCGCCACAACTCCGCATTCGCGCTCGGGCCGGCCTATCGCTGGCGCCTTTGGGTCTTGCGTCCTTCGACGGCGACTGCGGCCAGCAGCAGCGAGCGCAAATCCCCATGCTGCATGCTGCAAAACGAACTGTATTCGGGGATAAATGAACCACTATCAATGCAGTCCATACCATCAATCAACATTCTGTCGCCAAAAAGCCAAACCGCAATCGTTCCATGTTAACTCCTAAACAGGCAATACCATATTCATGGTAAGCATTACACACCAAAAGCTAAACAATGACTCAATAAAACTGCAAATCCCAAAACCCTCCCCGCCCATCACATCCGCTCCAGCGGCCGGACGCTCAGCAGCCGCATCGCCGCTGCCAGCACGTCCCTGCACACTCATACAAGAACATCTTCGCCCTTGCCTTCTCCAAATCCTCCTCGCCCTTCACGATCACCACATCCCACGCGCTCGAGATCGCGTGCGCGAGCCGGAACGCGAACGTCACGACCCCGCTCGGCTCATGCGTCTTCAGCGCGGTCCGCACGACGTCCGGGTACGTGCCCAGCAGGAACGCGATGTCCCGCGCGTGCGAGTATTCGGCGAGGGCGGTAGTGGCGATTTGGGACGGGGTGGGAGCGGGAGGAGGTGAGGGTTCTTGCGCCCGATGGAGGCGAGCCGGACGTGTGCGTATTGCAGGTACGGCCCGGTGTCGCCCTCGAAGGACTTCATGCGGTCCCAGTTGAACGTGTAGTTATTGATCCTGTTCCGCGATGCATGTCAATATAAAATGCAAAAGCAGGAGATAAAGAGGAGGAGTGCGCACCGCTTCGCTGCCATATCCTGGATCTTCACGCCCGTGATCCCGATCTCGAGCGCCGTCTCCTCGGGGTCCTCGACGGCGTTATACTTCTCCTCGTTCTTCAGCATCTGCTCGTGCATGACATTCCCCGCCTCCTTGATGATTGGTCAAGGAACACGACCGTGCCCTTCCGCGTGCTCATGCCCTGCACCAAGCCGTAGTTGACGTGCACGAGGTCCTTCGCCCATGGCAGGCCCATGAGTTCGAGCACCTTGAAGAATGGCGAGGTGCAGGTCCTGCTGCGAGGAGACGACGTAGATCATCTTGTCGAATTTGTACTGCTCGTAGCGCTCAATGGCGCCGCCGATATCGCGCGTGAGGTAGATGGAGGTGCCGTCTGCGAAGCACGAGATGTTGGTAATTGCTAAGAAAGAACGAGGAAAGAAACACACCCTTCTTGCGAACGACCGCCTTGCCGAGCTTCCACTTCTCCAGCTCGACGAGCTTGGCGCCCTCCGAGTCCGAGATCAGCCCATCTCCTCGAGCTTCGTCAGCGCGTCGTCCATCGCCTTCTTGCCGACCTTGCTCTCGCCCGTGTACACGTCGAAGTGCACGTTCAGGCGCTCGTACTCCTGCTCGTACTTCTTCACGCTCATCTCGCGCCACACGCGCCAGTTCTTGAGCGCGGCCTCGTCGCCGTCCTCCATGCGCTTGAACCAGAGCGCGGCCTCCGTCTTGACCGCGGGGTCGGCCTCGGCGTCCTTGTTGACCTTGACGTACACGTCGAAGAGGTGCTTGATCGCGTCCTTCTCGAGCTCCTCTGTGATCCGTATTTCTCGTATCCGGTCGCGATCATGCCGAACTATCGATTGTTAGTAGGTGCGAGTACGAACAAGGAGCCGCATGTGACGTACCTGTGTGCCCCAGTCGCCGAGATAGTTCATGGAGATGGTCTCCCACCCGCACGCCTTGTACAGGTTCGCGAGGAAGGCGCCGATGATGGTGCTCCGCAGATGGCCGACGTGGAACGACTTGGCGATGTTCGGCGACGAGTACTCGATGATGACCTTCTTGCCCTTGCCTGATTCGTTCGCGCCGTACTCGGGGGCGCCGGACGGGGTGCTATGGCTGAGCGCGTGCACTTGGGTGAGCACCTCGCGGATCATGTTGGGCGTGTTCACGCGGAAGTGGAGGAAGGACTTGTCAAGGACGATGGACTCTATCCATTCGTCGGGGGTGAACTAGAGGGCAATGGGGTTAGTGGTTGGAATGCTCGTCATCCTGGCGTCTCTTCGCCTGCGTCGTTCGGCTCCTGGCCTGACGACACTGAGGAGCGAAGTTGGTACTTACAGATGCGATGACCTTCTCTGCAATCTCCGGGATCTTTTCTTTTAGTCGGAACCGTGGAATGGCGATCGTGAAGTCCTCTCCCTTCTTGCCGTAGTCGATGCCCGCAAAGGCCTGCTCAATCGTGAGCGGCAGGGTCTCGGACAGGCGCTTTGCGATAGCTATCCGGAAGGAGTCGAGGACCGCTCGGGACGGGTCCGTATCTGGCACTGCGGGGAGAGGCGGCATTGTCGACGACGCCATGCTTCTATTGGGTTTGGTGAGTGTCTTTGGGGGTGGATGTGATGATGACGATATAGCTCGGAATCGGGGTTGTGCGCAAGCTTTTGGCAGCGATTTTTGGGTGAAAGAAGCGCAGCTGCGAGGTGTAAGGAAGAGTGGGAGACGAGAGAAGGAGCGGCGGAGGGAAAGAGCGGCCAGAATGGGCGAAAGGACTTGACCGGATCGATAACATTTTTTGTTCGAGTCACAGCGAGATTGGTCGTACTCACGTGACCACTATTTAATGTTTGGTGGCTGCGCGTTCGATGTTAGGGGCTTCAAGCTTCAAAGCTTCGATAGTATTGTCGGATGGTTTTAAATACGGATAGAGGATAGAGTATGGCATCGAGGGTGTCAGACTGCGGAGTTGAGCGTTTGGGTGGATTGTCAGCCGCATACTAGGCTAACGATCACTGAGATCAGTCAGACTTGTCGACATTGGCACTCATGCTACGACACCCGCGTAGGCCGTCCGCCAACAACGGACGTATCTGGACGCGGAGGTACGACGACGGCCATGCCTACACACACGACGACAATAAGGGTGGGCAGCACGACGACGCGGACGCTGACGGATACGACAGCGGCAGCCAGCACGACGGCGGCAGCGGCGATGACACTGAGAGAACGACGGAAGTCACCCACCAGCCCACGCCCACCATCTTCACCAGGTCCGGGCGGCGAGCACGACGACGGCCGCGTTTTAACACATTAGCACCTACGACGACGGCGGGTCAACACCACGCGGACGGCCATGCCAGCGGCACACGAACGTGATGAGCACCCCAGGCGGGGCCAAGGTAAACTCGAGCACGGGCGGGCGCGATGAGGGCAAGTACGGACACGGGAAAGACGCGCATGCAGAGCGCGGGCGCGTCGGGCGCGGGCACGCCAATCGCGAGCATGGGCACGCCGAGCGCGAGTATGGGCGCGATGAGCACACGCACGGGCGTGGGTCGAGCACGAGCGCTGGCGCCTTGAAGTGACTATATGCGCCAAAAAAGGTGAATATGAGCCTAAGGGTAAATTCAAGTCATTCGCGTGCTAAGAATAATTCGCGGTCAGAATCATGACAGTGGTATGGCTCACCTACAACTCGTTCGAGTCCAATCTATGATGTTAAGTCGTTATATGCGCTCAAAAAATTGGCCAATTACTTACCAAAACATGGGTCGTATTCACCACCATGACGCTGTCGTCAATGTCGATGACATGCACGCAGCCAATCCGCCAACTCAGCTGCCATTGGGGTGCGTTAAACAATGCGTTCGGCGGCTTTGTGGCATTCCGCGGCGCTCGCGCGATACAACCATCGTGAGATCTGGTGGGCGTTAAAGATAATGCCGAGTGTGCGTGGCGGACATGGAGGCAGGAGGCAAGGTGTACACGGGAGGCGGTCGCGCATATTGGATTGATGGGACGCGCATCAGGAACAAGTGACTTGACTATGTAGGACTCAGTAGATCCAGTAGAGCTGGTAGCCTCGTAGACATGTCCCCTTTCTGATAGACCCAGTAGACTACTGCTTGTTCTTAGTAGATCTCAGTAGATATACATCATTTCTCAGTAGAACTCAGTAAACCACCATTATGTCTCAATAGCACACTGTAGTTTACTTGCTACCAGTCTACCAGATCTACTGAGTCTACTGAATACTATTGAATCATTGTGCCCCCACGTTGCGTCTCCGTGCCGCAGATCAATGCATATTGCAATGTTCTTTGTATACACAGAGACGGTGATGTGGTGGCGACCCTCCATGATGACTGAACATCAGGTGTGGCAGGAGTATGGCATATGGGCGTGCTGCGAGTGTGTACGACAGGAATGCCACAATACCCACAAAGCTTGCACTAATGGTAGCCTCTCAAAACTCACCGAAAACAAGGATGACGTGGCGCCGCCATCCACCTGTCCTCGTCCCGGCTCTGGGGTCCACTGTCATTTCATAGTCGACCAGTGAACAACGCGCGCTTTGCTGTCTCTTGGGTGTGGACCCAAGAATGCACAGCGATGATGCTGGGCAGCGAGAAGGACTGTTAGTAATTGATACAGTAGGTAGGATGCCAAATGGATGACTTACGAAGACAACACCGCCTCCCGTGTAGTGCCGAGTGCTGCGCATAGCCGTTGTGCAAGGCAAGAACGGGGTGGGCGGACTTTGTGATGGGTGCCAACTTGACATGTCGAACGACGAAGGGTCCATGGATGGCGCCATGCTGGCTCGATCTCTGATGTACCGTATACGCAGCCTCGAGCAGTGGCACACAATACGGTTCGCAAGACCACAGCAGCCGACGATGCCATCAGCGACGGCGTGGATCGTGGCGTGACGGGGACGTACAGGGCTGAAGACAGCGGCGGGAGGCGTGCACTGCACTGCGGGAAGGACAGCAAACATTGTCAGTGAGGGCGGCACGGATCCCTTGGAACGTACCGGACATGCTCAAGGCGAAAGAACGCTGCGGATGAGTGAGAGGCAGACGGCAGCGTAGACGCCGCCAGTGCCTCGCGGACACCTCACGATGCGCGACAGCGCCGTCCTCTCCAGCACGCCATCGTCCTGCGCAGCGTCCCGCCCATCCGATCTCATCTGTATTCAGCGCTGATGCGGATCGACACACCGGACGACTTACCCAGCGAGCGCGGGTGTGTGAGATGGGAGAGGGCTGGGCGGCTTGATAGGCGCAGCGCTGAGCGCTGTGCTAGACGTGAGTGTGGTCAGAAAGTGGGCGCGGCAAGGGGAGGAGACGAAACTCACCCGTTGGTGGTCCCCTCGACGTGGCAACGGAGCTTGGAGATGATGACGTGGCAACGTCCATCGACGCCGCCACGTCTTTGGAATAGCTCTGGGCGGGCGGTCAGCACATGGCGACGGCGGGGGTATTCGCAAAACGTACCTGACGTCTGTTGCTGTCCTCTTCACTCTCACTCCTGCAGTCGCGCGCGTTGCCGCCGAGGACGACGAGCTTGGATGGCCGTCGGAGAGGCCGATAACGCTGATGAGACGTGCGGGTGAGCCTTTGGGAGGGGGCAATGTGTCATCTATGGGCCATGATGTGGCAGATGGACGGACATGGTGGTGGGCGATGGGAGAACATGGAAGGAACGAAGTCGAAATAAAAAATTTGCACAAGTCAATTTGAAAGTCCGCAATGTGCGTGAGCAAGCAAAGCATGTGACCATTTTGAGCCCTGAAGCATTGTGTACTCACAAAGTCAAACAAAATAAACGGTGTGATGGTGCAGCGGTATGTTGTTGTGTTGATGCTCACTTTTTGCGGAAGGTCTCAGGTTCGAACCCTGATGGGTGCAATTCTTGGGCGTCTCTACAGCTTCTACGGCGTCTATGGCATTTGGGTGTTCTCTACTTAGAATTTCGGACAGTTGTTCGATCTACTGAGTGATGAGAAACGCGTGGATATCTATGTGGGTCTACTGGAGAGGTGGAAAGATGTGGTAGGACTATGGGATGTACTGAAAGGTATGTCTTCTACAAGTCCTACCTATTCTAATAGCCGTCTACTGAGGTATTCACTTGTTCCTGATGCGCGGGGGCGGACTTCGAATTGGGAAGCAAATTACAAGTATGGGATGGCCGAAATGACCAAGTCAGAATTGTGCTTGGATTGTGCTCAATGTGCATGGAATAGACTGCGGTTAAATCAAAACTTATAAGGATCTCAATTCACATTCCTAAAATTTACATCTGCCAAGGCAATCTGCAGCATTCTGAGAATTTGTAACTTAGCGCATATTTGCGTCGAGCAGAGTGACGCAGAACCATTCACAAACCACTCATCCAGCCCCAGAGCCGGTTTTCACTGTGCTTCAAGCTCAAGCTTCAAGCTTCAGTGACAACCTCTACGTAGAACCACGTCAACAAACTTTGTGGTTCAAATTTCTGCGCTTTCGGAGCACTGCCGCTAATTCGGTGACATCTTCCTTCGTTATATGTATCCTTATCGATTATCAGGGGTGATTACGTTCGTCAGCACGAATGTGCTTGTTGCTAAAGCTTGAAACGCAAGCCAATACGCGCCCAAGGCACATTTATCGTCAACGGCATTTTTGTCTTCCCGTGGAGTATCGCCGACTCGAACTGGAAGCCGCAGCCATAAGTTCAGATTAGGTTAGATGGACAGGAGGTTGGTAAGTACGTACGCTCCCACCGTTGCCCATCAAGCTGAGCCCAATAAAGTCTCCTCACCTGATGTGCTGAATGCGAGGTGAACACTTTCAAGTCTAGCACGCAATGCCTTGCGATGCGCAAAACCCGGGCCCTCCGCAGCACCTATGTGTGCCGGAGGGTCGATGGACCACTACATCGTCGGTGTTGCTTCGGGCGTCTGCTTTAGCGCTCCGTCGATGACCTTCTCATGGATAGACAGACGACCTGGATCATCGAGCTCCACGGCGCCTCCGCGCACCCGTGAGTACATCCAGCTCTTCTTGACTCTTATCGGGCCCTTAACGAGCGCCGAGCGCTTATCAGCCTCGCCTAACAACCCTTCTATTGAAAGCTTGAGGCGCCCGTGGAGTCTGTGAGAATCCAGTGCTCGGCAAGCGGTCGGAGCATCACAAGGCGAAACACGCTTCGTAGCTAAGCCTCTTTAAGGCCGCGGTAGATCTTGGCTTTTTAATATATATATACGGAGACTCATCGCAGCGGCGCGAATGCATTCCCCATGCCTCCTACTCCCCTCATCGTCGCGCTGGCGAGGATGCGCATAGCCAGCACGCTCTCGCTTCCACGCAGAGTATCCATGCTCGCGTATCTCTACTTCCTCGCGAAAGTGCGGAATCCGAAAGCGTTCTTTGAGATGTTGAAGGCGCGCTTTTGTGGTTGACCAGCCAGCCGGGGCTCCTCGTTCGTCGACTGGTGAAGCTGCTGAAGACCATGCTGTACGGCAAGAAGAAGGCGCTCCTGATCGGTATTCAACAAGTCGCCGACATTCCTCAAGAGGCGCCGATTCCTGTTATTACCACCACGCTCGTCGAAACCAGTACCGGGGGTGCAGCGTCGCTGATCGTGGGAAGACCGCGCGCCATGAAAAAGGCGGGCGCGAAGAAACCGAAAGCCAAAGTGAAGAAGGCAAGCCCGCGGCTCCAGAGACGCAGGCGCCATTGCGGGGCCCGCATCACGATGTCAGATCCATGCAGACGCTCCTGATAGGTACGATCTTTAGCGCCGCCCCATTCTATTCTTACGCAGCGTTCACACTGCATAGACAAATATGGGTACGACCCAGAAGATATCGTCGTCCTTATCGATGATGGCGATCCGGCGCATCCACAGCCCACCAGAGCGAACGTGGTACGTCGAAGCGTTTCTGCATCCCCTAGGCTGTATCAATTCTGATTGGGTTTTCTCTTGCACTTCCAGCTGGCCCAGATCAAGCATCTGGTTAAGGATGTCCGGGACGGGGACAAACTGTTCTTCCACTGTCAGTCCACCTGCATGGGCACCCATCTGAGAGCGCCGGGTTACTGATGGATTGCTGCGATGGTCAGATGCCGGACACGCGGATCAGATGGATACGGATGATATTGCGGAGGAGGATGGAAAGAACGAGTGTACGTCTTCTGTCCTTCAGCCGTGGAGCTGACATACGGCGCTAACGTGGCTTTTAGTTATCCTGACTTGTGATGGTCTCTCTATCATAGACAATGTACGTCGATAATTTCCTTGTTCCATTCGGACCTCATATAGACACGCTCCAATCTAGGAACTCAAGGCAGAAATCGTTGACCCTCTACAGAATATCCAGTGCACGCTGACGGTGAGCGTTACAAAAATGTAACACAAAATTGACTTGACACGGAATGATATTCAGGCAGTGCTAGACTGCTGCCACTCAGGATCTCTTTTAGGTACGAATGGACATGGACGAACATGGAGCCGGTTCTGCTACTTACACTTCCTTCGTCCCGTCTAGACCTCCCCCACATCCACTGCAACGACGTCTACGTACCCTGGCTGAACAAAGGCCGGCGAAGGACGAAAACGCTATGGGCTGATTGTGAGTTACTCCGCCGTGATTTTGAGTCCTCCGCTCTCTTAGCCCATAATACCACCAGGCAGGAAATCTCCAGGTAAAGTTTTTTCCGTAACCTCCAGCGGCATACTGATCAGAATACACCTCCAGAGATGTTCACGCCACTGGAGTCAGCGGTCCCTGACCCCGCGCCAACCGTGTTGGATATCCCAACACTCATAACGCCCCGCAAAGAGCATCCAAAACCTGCTGGCCTCGCCATCACTACCTCGTCGTGTTACCCCACCCCGCCCGCAAGCCATGAGTCGCGTCAGCCAAGCTTCGACGGGATACCGGCTATCGGCGTCACCAACGCCTCTCCCGTGGACGGCGACTTCGACGCGTCGACGATGTATGTCTCGCCGGAGCGGTACATGGCGAATTCGCCGGTGGCCGTTTATGAGTACTGCACGGGGAAGTGCAGAGACGACCCGCTTGTGAGATTCAGGATCGATACCGCCCGTGCCGGAGTCAACGTCGTACGTCCATGGTCATATGGCTTCCGTGGGCTTGGAAAAGTTAATTCACATTCTATTCTTGACAGACATGCATCTCCGCCGCCAAAGACAATGAATTGGCCTGGGAAAGCGGGGAGGGCAAATCGATGACCCAGGTGGGATTTTCATTTAGGATTGTGGAATATCTATTAATACTCTCGTTTTTCTCCTAGTATCTCGTTCAGAACCTCAGTATGACTCGATTATAACTCGACATGTGTAGGCTCGTACTGACAGGAGACTCGTGCTCTGTACAGATGCCAAGTCGAAACCGACTCTTCACAACCTCATGACGTCCATCAGGTGCATCATTCCCAAGTACATCGTTATCTGGCGCTAATTCCGATTTGATAGTCATGACATCCATTTGTACTACGTCAACGATCTGCACCAGAAAGCGCGTGCGTACAAGAAAAAGGTAAACGCGCGTTGTAACGGACAGCGGTCTGAGGACGCGATGGCGCTCGTCGTGGAGATGCACAACTTCCAGAACCCACAGGTGTGTCACGATTTTGCGGTCCTATTCTCCACGGTCCTCTGATGGAGTGCTAATGATGTCGTCGATCCAGCTTTCTAGTCTTCTTCCTATGGTGAGTTCGCAGTTTGAAATGCTCCCGCCTTTGGCTCATCGTGTACAGAACATGGAACAAGTTTTCGATCCATGATGTGCGATCGTTGTTCCGACCGCATTTTCATTTTTTTCGTTCGGTTTTGGGTTTGTGTTATCATTCTGTTATTTGCATATATATACATCTCGTTTCTTTATTTGCATTTCTGTATTATGTGTAGCACTACGATTAGCATTGTTTTTTTTTTCACGACATTGACTCTTGATTGACTCCACCTGTTGGCCCTCGTCAATTTCATATATTTAGCTGGCCAGCGGCTGGTAAGTAAATCTGCGGTAGTCTCCCAAATGGGCGTATCATATAAGTACATGCGCAGTGGCTTTACATACTTGTATGGCTCATAATCAGGCTGCAATTTGGAATTAGACGTTGATTAGAGTCTAGACAACAGCTGGAAATTGGTGATCACGTGTCCACGTTGATATTGGATATCATCATGACATGATCACTGCCTAACCTTTTTCCCTTACTCTCCGTCGACTTTCTGTTTCTTTGCTTCTCTCAGCCAGCAACCTCTGAACAAACCTCGTTCACAGCACAGATTATGAGCCATATCAATTGTGCCAATTACCTGCCAAGAGCCCTTACTCACATCAAAACCGGGGATGTTGTTTTCGACAATGCCACATGTCTGAAGTCGTCTTAGGAAAGAAAGGGATACAGGCCGCACGAAGAATGAGACTCCGGACATTGTAGAGAAGGTCGGCATCTGTGGGTACATCTTTTATTCTCGGTGTCATGCTTGCATTTAGGACTAGAGTCAAAAGAGGAAGGCGAAGAGAAATCCAAATTCCAATGTCACTCAACCAATCTTGTCTTCTAGTTTACCCGACGAATGGGTTGAGTCCATCGTACTCGACAAGTACATCCTCCACTTCCGCGTCAACACCACTCGGCAAGGGCAAGAAGATTATGATCGAGTATTCGTCGCTGAACATCGCCAAGTCATTATAGGTCTTCCATTTGAGGACGACCATCATGCACGCTCTTCTCGCGAACCTGTCATTCGCAAGAAAAGTGCGTCCTTTTTCATCGCGCTGTCCTACTAACAGCTAACCTGCTCATTGCAGGATGAAACTTTGATATACACTACTCGCTCCATCAAACGATGCCCTCCCAACAAGGCCTACATATCGCTTCATTTTTCAAAGTGCTCAATCTCCTAGGTCTGTTTTGGGCCATAGATCTCGTGCGTGTTGAACTTTAATTATGGATCGATCCAGGGCATGAGCACGGGGAGGATTAATAACTGGGGCTGCCCTTCGGGCTCCTTATCCGTCCCGGAGTTTAAGCTCTAGCGCGTTATGTTGCATGGGGAATGTACTCGTTGTCGCTGGATTCTTCTGAGAGGGATTCGTGAAGAAGCCATGGGCATGCAGTTCTGGAAGACGGCCGGGCCGGGCGCTCGTTTATGATCGATTTTGGACAACACCCTCCAGAAGTGGTGGCTCGAAACCGAATACATGAACTTTGGTACCTTCAGTTTTCAATTAATTCATACTATTGTGCTCTCTGATCGCGGCCAACAGGACGCAACCCATTTTTTCACATTCAGCGATTTTGGACTCTTTCACGGGATGGGCCGTACTACTTGCTCATTGACCAACTTCGCACTCACATTGACAATGTCAAAAGATGTCTATTTACTGGGTGAATTGATAAACGTAAAAGCAGCATGTGAACTCGTTTTTTCTTTCTAAACGCGTCATCGCTCTCCGATTTCCTTGAAATTGATGAGCAATTGAAATCGCAATTAACTGAACTGTTGTCTACCCAGAAGTTTGCGGCGTATAAGCGAATCTTTCATGACAGTTCTAAATACGACTTTAAGGTTTCCGAATTCATTACCTCAATATAGATGCAAAAGTTTCAACATTTCAATTTTCAACGCTCGTTCTCTGCAGAGAATTTGCCGAAAGTACGCGAAATGTCGGCTTACCTCAGTTAGCTGTAATTTGCGATGTTAACTGGCAGAGTAGATATTTTGTCGAGGATTCCTAAATGCGAACGTCATGACCTACAAGTT
Organism: Pholiota molesta; assembly: GCA_014925825.1. Lineage (NCBI taxonomy): Eukaryota > Fungi > Basidiomycota > Agaricomycetes > Agaricales > Strophariaceae > Pholiota > Pholiota molesta. The sequence continues at coordinate 524,159 of JACGCK010000015.1, read as the reverse complement.
CCTCATCTCTGTCAAATATCAAAGTGGCTGAGCCTGGAGCCTGGAGGTAACTGATGTGATCTACCGGAGCGCGAATACACGACTTGGAAGCTATTTGAGTATTGATAGGTACTAATCAGACATGGTGCAGAGTAACGATAATATACCCCACCCCGTAAAGTCTTTTCTCCCACCTGGATGCCCGACGCAGTTGGTCATTGCTGTCTTGAAAGGAACCCTTGTCATGAAAATTGCGAACTACCTGGCATCTATGAGAACCCTTTCACTAAGCTTCGGACAGATGTCCATGGATATGCACTTGAAACGCAAATGCTCAAGACATGAGACCAGAGAACGTTGTCAACCCACACAACCGGAGTCTAACTCCAATCAGTGCGAATAGCATGGGTTATAAACATATGCTTTCAGTTTCTTCTCTCAAATTTCCAATCGTGCATCTATCATAACCTCTCCTGTGTTTCTTACGCTAAGCGAGAACTTCTCTCAATGACGCTCAATCCGGCGTCCACGTTCGATCCACCTCTCCTGGATGGATCACTCGATATCCTGCAGATCATTGAACACAATGCGCAGAATAACGCACATCATCCCCTCTTCCGTTATGCATGCGCAAATGGGGCCATCGAAACAATCACTTGGGGAAGTGCCACTAAAGCGTTTGACGTTGCTACTCGTTTCGTGCTGGAAAGTGCGTCATTCAAAACAGCTGATGGGCCTGCAGCACCCCCTGTCGTTGGGATTCTTGCAAATTTGGGTTTGTCCAACCTCTCTTGCTCACAAATTCATTCGTACTCATGCATCTATGATCGTCAGACTCTATTACATACTACGCCCTGGTTGTCGGCATTATGAGGGCTGGCTTCACAGTATTTCCCATATCCACCAGAAATTCAACAGACGGCGTCGCACATCTCCTGGCTAAAACCAGCTCCAAGCTTTTTTTCGCGTCGGCTGACGCTGCAGTCGCTCGTCTGGCCGAGGAGTCTTGCTCGATCTTTGAAGCAGACAATGAAGGCGACCACGTCGCTAGAGTGGTTGTTCCTGCCTTCGACTATTTCTACAACGCCTCCCCACAGGCAGGAGGAGCAGTTCCTTCACGGATCATTTCTGATCCATCAACTACGCCTTGCGTTATAATTCATTCCTCAGGCACCGTCTCCTTCCCGAAGCCAATATATCTGACCTACCAGATGTTCTTTGAGCATGGAAATCAAGTCGGTAAGCAAAACCACCTGTTCAAAGTCGTTCATGATCTTTACATAGTTCTCTGTGGCCAGGGCTCGAGGGCGATCTATGCGGCGACATCATCTCCACCCACGGGATGCCAATGTTTCGTAAGTTTCCAAGTCCCCTGTCGACGGCGGTGTCGCTTGAATAATTAAATGTTATGACGTGGCGAAGATCTTATGGGCCTTAAAGTTATCGTATACACGGTATGTGATCCCGCCATGTGGTCGGGAAGCCATAGCGCTCACATCCCACAGGCCTTGCATGGCGTAATTCTGGCGGTATTCCGTCCGTCGACACCGCCCGTCATCCCTACTCCTGAGGGCGTACTCAACGCCGCGGTGGCGACCGCTTCTTCGCGTATACTTTGCGCCCCGTCGTTCCTGGAGGTAAGCGCGATTGACATGCGTCTCTTCGCCCAACTCGCTGACTGTGTCGCTTAGGGATGGGCCAAACACCAATCTAGCGTCGATGCGCTGAAGAGATTCACTGCGATTGTAAATTAGCGGTATTGCGTAGTTTTTTTTTTATCTCTGATTCTTCGATGTTAGATGTTCGGCGGCGGCCCTATTCAAGTCAGCGTTGGTGATTACCTTGCGAAGGAGGGTGTCACTTTGGTACCAATGCTTGGAATGTACGTTCGCACTCGTCACTCGCACTCGTCATCCCACTGAATTTTAGTGAATGTTCCCCTAGGACTGAAGTCGGGACAATCACAACGTTCTTTCCCAGTACGTGCACAAATTTACTCAAATATAACTTTTGTTCACCGTTTCCAGAACATACCCGTAAGTACACACTACCTGCTTAAGGTCGTTGACAATCTTTACATGTCATGGATCAGGACTCGAGGGTGATTTGTGTGGCCATATCATCTCCACCCACGGGATGCCAATGTATCGTGAGTAGCCAACAGCCGGTGAAATTGCTTGAAGAACTGAATTTATGGCATGGCAGATCTCATGGGCCTAAAGGTTATCGTATACACAGTACGTACTCCTTCAGGCGGATATGACGACAAAGCGCTAAAGGTATTTAGGCGCTTCTTGGGGTCACCCTGGCTGTATTCCGCCCATCTACGCCACCAATCATCCCGACACCTGATGCCGTGCTAAACGCCGCGGTGGCGACCGCTTCTTCGCGTATATTTTGCGCACCGTCCTTCCTGGAGGTAAATGCCTTTGGCGTGGGACTATTGGCGCAATCCATATTCATAACTTATTCAGAGCTGGGCCAAACACAAGTCCAGTGTCGAAGCGCTGAAAGGATTCACTGCAATCGTAAAATATCCATCTTGCATGACTTCTTTCATTGCTGATTAATTTATTGATCCTAGATGTTTGGTGGCGGCCCCATTCAAGTCAACGTCGGCGATTATCTTGCGAAGAAAGGAGTCACTCTAGTACCAATGGTCGGAATGTACGTTTAAATTCCCATACTGCTGCATTCAAGTAATGTTTCCCAGGACTGAAGTTGGGACCATCACATCGTTCTTTCCCAGTACGTCCACGAATTTCTTAAGTTGCCACTGTATTGTAATTTCTCTAGAGCATACCCATTCTGAGGGATGGGAATGGCTTGCGGTACGCACGAGCGTTATCTGAAAATAAAATAGCAGGTCACTGACACCTACATACAGCTCGACCCCAACTTCGATTTCAAATTTATACGCGAGGAAGGCCCAACAGAAATATATCGACTTATTGTCAAGGTGGTACATAATTTCTAATTCAAGTTTTCCATTGTACTAAATTCAAACAAATACCACAGCAAAATACCTTCAAGACGCCAGCAGTTGTCAACACCACAGCGGACGGTGTTCCCGCATACGACACTGGGGATTTGTTTATCAGGCATCCTAACAACCCTCAGTTGTGGAAGATATACGACGAGCTGGTCATCCTAATGTTCTTGCAATGCGTCGTAATTTTTTGACGTGAAGTTAAAGATGAACAAATATGCATAGCTCCGGGGTAAGCTCCTCAAGCGATCATGAACAGCATACTGACGTTGATATTGACTACTGATGTTGTATTGACCACCAGGAAAAAGTGAGATAATTGACTTTCTGAACAATCGTTCATCCCTGAATTTTTTTTGCACATAGACGAACCCAGTGCCTATCGGTATATAACCGCAGCATCGCATTTTTTCCCCCTGATTTATTCTTTTCAGAGGCTGGTTTGACTAGTTCCCCGTACATTTCCGGCGCGTCATGTTCGGCAGAGCGAGATTCAGACTGGGGTACTCATAGCACCGTCATCAGAACATAAATTCGACACAGCCGATGTCGAAAAGACGGAGGAGTACATCAACCTCATTTGGTGAGCAAAGATAATTACCTCGTAATCATCTGGGTCATCATGATGCAATTATGATTACTCCAGGACTACCATAGAAGAAGTAAATCGACGATCTCCCCAGCATTCGAGGATATTCAAGGAGGTGATTGGACGCATCTACATCTCCACCTCATTCCAACAGACGCGCACTGACATGAATTGTGTAGATGATTCTCATCGCAAGGCCCGACAAACATTCGAATACACATCTAAAGGAACACTACGGCGTCGAATCACTCTACGAAATACGAGGATGAGATCAACCGATTATACGAAGCGACTGAGAGCGCCACTCCCCACCGCAGTCCCAGCCGATGCTTCTCAGGACAAGGTCCCGGAGCTCGACGACTTTCTGCCCCAACCCGCACCGCGGTGCGCACTATTTAGGAGACCCGTAGCCGACGACGATGACCTATTCCGGGCAGGTGCTGACAGGTAAGTATTCTCTGCGCCGCTAGTGATATTTTGAATGCTTAGTTGCTCCTATGATACCAAAAGCCTATGCGCGCTCGCCATCCGCAACGCCATCATCAGCGGCCTGCGTGCCTCCCGAGCGCTAAGCCGCGCTCCATCGACGCTCTCCCCGAGAATCTCCTCTACTACTTACCCTCGATCTCGAAATAGCGTCCTTCTTATATGGTGTGGCGTATATCGACAGCACAATCGCAATGACAAGCGACGGCGGCATTACCACACAAGGAGAAGTGGGAACAGACACGAAGAACGATAGTAAGCCCAGGTAATGTCTGACGAGGAGTGGCAGAAGGTGCTGGAGTCAGATGAGACGGTGGTCGAAATCGTCAAGGAAACGGCGAGCCGCCGCTGATTATCTTGCACGGTACGTCGGCTTCATTTATACGAGTCCAATTCCGCTTTTTTGATCGATTCTGCGCTCGCCCAAGGTTCCCCTGGAACGGTCGGCCCTTCCGCTCATGCTGAAGTCGCCCACCGCGATATGGGCCGTGCAGATGTCGGACGACGCGCCCACCGACACAGCCGAAGCGCTCGTCGCCTTCTACCATCAGAGAATCAAGGTGCGCACCCGCTAACCACGCCTCCTCCTTCCATCATCCACACTCACCCGCTAAACCCCACAGGCCAAACAGCCGCACGGGCCGTACCGCCTCGCCTCCTTCAGCGGCTCCTGCGCGCTCCTCCTGGAGCTCGTCACGACCTTCGAGCGCGCGGGCGACGCCGTCGCGCAGTTCGCCATGCTCGACCACTTCCCCACGCTCTTCCTCGCGCGCATCGACCTCGCCGCCGTGGACCTCGCCGACCCCGCGTGGTGGGCCCCCGTCCTCGAGCGTCCTTCAAAGGCATCCTGCGGCTCTTCGAGACCACCAGGCGTGATGGCGCGCAGTCGCGCGTGCGCATTCAGGAGCTGGAGGACGCGCTCGCGAGGCGCCCGGGGACGAGCGCGATGACGGCGAAGATCATCGGGCGCACGACGGCGCTGATTCGCGCGACGCTCGCGTTCCTCCTCGGGGCGCGATTCAGCGTAGAGGATCCGGGGCGGGGGGCGAAGGCGGTTCGCGCCGGAGGTGTTCAGGCGTACACGGCGGCGATCCAGCGCCGCTCACGGTGTACGTGGCGAAGGGCGGCATCCGCGCGATCATTCCGGTGGACAAGTGCGCGGATTTCGGGGCGACGGAGTATTTCCCTGACGCGCGGATCAAGGAGTTCGAGGGGGGCATATCGATTTTTGGGGAACGAGAAGCTGCTGGAGAGTCTCAAGATGGATTACGAGGGCGCATTGTAGATAACTCACTTTAGTTATTTGGCGGTTCATGGCGTAGGGCTTTGTGGCTAGGGCGCATATAAAGTTCAGCTTCGGTCACGGTCACTTCCAAGTCGTACCAAAACGCCATGCTCGAACGCTTCCCCACGCGCTTCCACGCGCGCATCAACCTTACCGACTCCGTATCGGGCCGTATTGATTCCCTGGGGACCAGGCGCTGTTGGAGAGTCTTAAGATGGATCATAAGAGCGCTTCGTAGATGACTTACTTTGAGTCATCTGATAGTTCATGGCGCTGTGGACTAGGATATATATAAGATCTAGCTTCTTCCACGACACTTCGAAATTGTACAAAAAACATGTTGGAAATAGATCGACAGTTATACAAAGAACAAAACTGGAATCTCAACAGGATGGAGCCATTACCAATTGCCAAGGAGGATTCGTCGGATCGTGAGACAGGGAAAAAGAGATGGCCATCAGTCTACTTCTGCTTCGTCGCCATCTGCAGCTTTATCATTCGAGTCGTCTTCAGCTTTACCGTCGTCTTCAGCTTTATCCGCGTCTTCAGCGTCGCCCGATACCGCAGCTCGGTACTTGTCCACGTCTTCCTTCGTCATATGTGTGCGCAGGCGTAACTGATTCCGTTTATCCGACCGGATGTGCATGTTGATGAAACTACACCACGCGTCAATACTCCAGTCGCGCAGAAACGAGAACACGCACTCGAGACACGCCTGCTGCGTCAGCTTCAAATCCGTCTGGCCGAACAGCGCGGACTGCACTTGGAACCCCGCGCCCGCTTTACGCGTTCATCGCGCTGTCCTCGATGACCAGCCCATACGTGATCGTCTGCTCCGTGCCCCGCATATGGAAGTCAATCAACACCGTAGATTATTTGCGAACCCGCGCGCGGCGTTCGGGTACTTCGTGTTGCGCCACACCTCGAGCGCGTGCGGTCCACGGCGCGCGCGGCGTCGAGCGGGAGAAGGACTTGACCTGGAGCATGCCCTCCGTGCCCTTTGCGAGCTCCGCGGCGGACATCCGCCCATCGCCAGCGACATGATATACATCATGTCCGCGGGCTCGACGGCGACGTCGCAGCGCGCGATGCGGGGCGCGTCGAGGACGGGCTTTGGTGGAGGTCGAAGGCGAGGACGAAGGGACCTGGAGGGTGTGGTTCAGCAGCGGGTTGCGATGAGGCTGGCGAGGAGCTTGGGGAGCGAGGACGAGGCTTCTTTGCAGACGAGTTTGTGGATGGGCCTGGGGTTGTGTTAGTGGATGAGTGGAGATGTGGTGGTGGAGTGGTACCATTGTTTCTTCTGGCACTAGAGGGTTAGGTGAGTCGATGCAGATGTTGAAACATGAAGTGACGACACACCTCTTTGGAGCAGTACCACGCGATTTTGCACTGCGCACACGACATTGGATGATTCACAAATAGGGAGACACGCGACGCACCTTGGCGCATTTGAGCAGCTCCGCGCCGTGCGCCGCGGGCTGCATGCACTGCGAGCACGACACGGCGATGTTCGCGCGTCCCTCGCGGATGACCTTCTTCGGGGCGGCGCTCGCGCGGAAGTGCGCCTCCCTGTCCGGGTGCACGGCCGTGAACATGGGATCACGCGTCGGTGTTGCCATCGGGGGACGCCATCTCTGTTGGGGAGGCTGCGGTGGGGCTTGGTGAGGACAGCGAGATGAGCGCTCCAAGAACAGAGACAGGGGCGTGGAATTTTTTAATGTGACGCGATCACATGTTATATTATATTGGTTCTATTCCAGAAAAACAATTCAAAAAAGGAAATAAAAGAAAGAGAAAGAAAAAGCTCATGTATAGTTATATCACGGAAGATAAGTCGGAATTATGTGTCTTAGACTGGTCTTGACTGCGAGTTTGGGTGGAAGACGGGACGCATGAGGCCGTATGTTCGGGTTTTGAGTAATCTATTCAACGCTGAAATTATTTAACATTATAATGGGTATATTGACATTAATATAGGAGTGGAAGAATATGTCACGTCGTCAAAAGTGTCCAGATTGAAGTCCAAAGTATCAATAATGGGTGCAGAAATTCCAAGGAGGATTTAAGCGTGTATCGCGGCACATTATACGTGAAATTTGTGAGGCGGGAGGGCGTCAAAAATCCCGCATAACTCATCCCAAGCCGCTGTCGGTTCGTTTACAATTCAAATGAGGAACACAGCAATTTGCAGACATAATTCAACTCACCGGGAGGATGTTCTTTCCGTAATTTGTCAGGAATATTCTCCGCCATCACAACAGCGAGACCACGGTCGAGATGCCAATCGATATGACTAAACTCACGACCATGTAAGAAATACAAAAGAGACAGTGAAGAAGACGCACCAGTGCATGATCCAAGGGCCGGAATTATCTGTCTTGAACCGAATCGTCACATTGTCCCCGGCGACGCCTATATTGACGACATCGCGGACGACAGGATTATCGTAGTTGTACACCGCGCTTCCTGCACTCCGAACCACGGCGAAAGAATGCTATAAAAACAATAAATACATCAACAAATGCGGATTCATCGATGCACTACGCACCCCATGAAGGTGTATCGGGTGCTATAAGGAGGACGATACCGATAAGCCAAAGGATTTGCTTTTAAGTTATACGAAATTCAATCATACCGGACTCCCTACCGAACCCCCGGGAATCGTCAACTCAATCACCTTGTTCGACGGTAGCGCGTACACCGACCCAGAAGGGAGCAACTCCTGCGCCGCCTGCGCACCGCTCAGCATCTGCAGCAACACCGGCACACTGGGCGGGACGAACGACGCGTTGTTGACTTTGAATAGGCCGGTCGAATCGAGCGCGATGTCCAGATTTATGCTGACATCCGCTCCCCCGAGGCTCGGTGGACCTGGAGCCGGCGCTTTGACCAGAGGTCGCAGGTTGGCTTCTACCAGTGGGCGAAGACTGGTGGGTTGGGTGGTTTGGGGATCGACGTTTGGGGCACCGACATAGCGCAGTATCGCGGAATTGACGCCGTTGGCGAAGCCCGGCGGGCCGTTATTGGGCAGCGCGCGGATCCAGTAGTTCGATATCGGCTGGTCAGCGTGCAGAACGAACGAATACCTTTGCCCTGCGAAAATCTGGATAGAGTCGACGACGAGCGGCTGGACATTGGCGCTGTCCACCTCGATAATTGTCTAGAAAGAAAATTATCTCCCAAAGCTCAGCTAGGGACGCTTCGAGACGTACCATGTTGTGCCCGTCGATGGAAAACGTGAAGTTGGGATCACACGAGATCGATACCAGTCGGAAGCGGTAGCGCCGAAACGGGGATACGGTGATGACAGCCAATGCGACGTCGGGACCGCTGGGCGAGCGTCCTCTGCCATTGATCAGAGTGGCGTCGGGTTGCGGAGGCGCAGGAATAGCTGCCAACACCGGGGATAGGTTGTGGTACCTGCGTGGTCGGAGTAAGCATCCGCTGCATGCACAAATATGGATGGATGCAAATACCAATCTGCGAGGGTGATAATCGTGGATTCTGTGCGATGTGTCAGTCTTCTAGCTGTAAAATGTCGATAATACGGTTCTGCTTGCCATCGTCAATATCATATCTGCAGCGGATCAGTTAGCATTTGCATGCAAACAGAGAAATGATGATCAAATCTTTGGCATACCTCGATCGATGGGGGTCTTGAGGATCATAAACGACCATCGGGCCCCTTAACCCATCGCAGTATTGCGTCGCTAAAAATAAAGGCATCTCAACTCGGCGGTAACAAAAGTTGATGAACACGAAAAATACAATAATGTGAGTGGTACCAAAAAGTGCCCGCTTGGTCCAGAACGGAGAATTGATACTCGAACGAATGCCCAGGCGCGATTGGACATTGCGTGATCCCGACGGGCCCATCCGCCCAGTTGCTACCCTTTTGATCAATGCCATGCCAGTGCTATATATGAAAGGAAATTTAGTTATTGGATGGGGATTGTAGAACAAGTGACAGGACACGTACAATACTTGTACTGGTGAGCATACTTGTGTCGGTCAACTTGTCAATAACGTTCAAACGGAACGTATCTCCCTGATTAGATTTGAGTGCCTTATGTCTCTAAATAAAGGTGTCATAATACTTTTAATCCCCTGATAAATGGGCCGGGAAAAGAAAGACAGCTCTCTGTATCACCTAAAAGGACTGCCCTGTAATATAACGAGACTTTAGGGCCATAAATTAACGCCGAGAACGAAAAAACATACGAGCGGTTGAAACCATCAGGCTGGATATATTTATTCTTGACATAGAGATTCGTGTGAGGACCAATGGCAGCAGAGGTGGCAGCAGCGAAGGACAGCGCGACCACGAGGATGGGGCGCATTTTAGAGGGGATGAGAGGAGAGAGATATGGGTCTGCTGTCTATGACCGACTCTATATACTGTTTCCGAAATATGGTACCCATCGGGCGCACCATTGTGCTCCTGGAATGAATGGGGAGCCGTAGCAGTGGCGGAGATGCTCAACTTCCACGTTTTGCTGTGGCAACACGACAGGATACAGCATAGTGCACTGTATTTACCTCATATGGTAATATGGTTTCCATATAACAATACCCAGATATAAGTATTAGTAGTAGTGGTTGCACCACCCTCGGCTATGAGCTGGCCGTAGAGAGCTGTAGATATATGGCCATTGATGCATCCCAGTCATATCTTCATTGCACAAGATCTATGCGTTGAAATCGCGGTTTAGACGGACACATTGGAGCAAGAGAACTTTCCTGAAATGGCGGACACAGGATTCAGCTTGAGAACTCAAAAGATTGACATTGTACTTGAGCGTTTCAGCGTATGAACAGTTATCAAATCTACAAGTTTTCAAACAGGGATGATTACGTTCATGGCAGGTTTCTACTTGGCTCAAAGTATCAGTATCGTAGCTCAGCGCTCAGGTATTGACTGATATCTGTCATAAGAGTTGTTGACGCGATATCACTGTTTCAATTCGAAGTCATTGTACACTCATAGATACTTACTAGGTATCCGGAACGTCGGCAGCGAGCGTATAAAAGATTGAGCATTTCCCTAAAATTGGATTCAGATACGTGGTGATCGGCGTAAAGCTGTGCTGCTACTGCGTCATTTTAACAATGCAGGATTCAAAGATTGGAGCGATATGACAGCTAACGACAAAAACGTAGACCGCCTCGAGAAATGGCAATGCACCATCCAAACAAAACACTTCCAGAAAAGGCGTTGGTGGCTTATGAAGTCGAATGCAACATTGAGTACTTTTGCAAACTGGCGTCATGCGCCAACGCCTTACCCAAAACGGGCTGCTGTATATGCTTCACTGCCACCGTTTGGTCACAGCGGCACTTGAGACGAAATTTTGCGAAATCGTGTTCGTTTTGCCGTTAGTTGGAATAGAAGAGCCTCCTGTACTTGACTCACGCGGCCGCTAATCCATTCAATGATGTGAATGTAGATAAACTACGATCGACAGCAATATCACAGCACAAGATCAGTCGTCCCAGAAAGGTTTGCATATGCAAGATAACGAATGGAGTTAAGACGGAGACAGGGATATTATGTACCTAAGCTCTTTCAGTACAGCGACGCTCCAATTTTATTGCTACTACGTATATGAGATGTTCTTCTAGAGCCAGAGCGCATCATATCAGGTTCCATGTCAATTTCGCATAATGCAATAGATCGTGTGTTCCGAACTTACTGTGTCTTTGCTACGCTCAAATACAGTAAGTGCCAAACGCACGAACCAACAAGAAAATGAAACGCATATGGGTGCGGCGTCAAAATTTGCTCTCCGCTCGATAGCCATGTCTAGCTGTAGCTACTGAATTAGATAGAAACAATCCTTACTCAGAATCTAGTACGTACAGAGTGTTTGCCGTCTGGATCCTGAAGGAGCTTTGAGTGAACGAGTAAGTAAGTACTTAATATTCCCAGTGAAATCCGGCTCTGCTGCTGTTTTGCGTCATCAGTTGTCGATTTTGTGTATGTTATTTCTTGGCTTCTTATTAATTTCGGCCATCCCATACTCTTGCTACCCAGTTCAAAGTCCGCCCCCGCGTCCCATCAATTCAATACGCGACTGCCTCTCGTGTAAGTACTTCTTGCCTCTTGCTTCTATGTCCACCACGCACCGTCGCATGCCATCTCCAACACTCACCGTGCCCCCTGCCCACCTTGGCCCATGCGCTCCGCACAGCCTTGCCTCCTCCGGCCCCGGTGCCACACCTCCTCACAATCGCGGATGTTGTGTAATAATGGCTCCAGTTCCAGAGTCCAGGGGAGCGGGCGAGCGAGCTGCGGTGCCCAACGACGAATTCAACATATGTGTATCACGGGCGCGTCGCGGGATGCCGCCGAGTCGTCGAACGCGTTTTTTAACCCAGCCCATCGTGGACGACGGCGTCACGGTAAGTAGCAGAGGTAGGGCATTTTCTGGGTTATCAATCTGACTCCCACCCATCCAGTCGCACAACATGCCACGACCCATGGTTTGGTAAGTAACTCGCCCGCTCTTTGAGTGCATATGACAATGACTTAACATCACAGATTGAATTCGAACAAGGTGAGGATGAATTAGCATTCGCGTACTACAGTAATTCGCGGTCAGAATCGTTGATATTGGGACTAATGCTTTAAGGTTACCTATACTCCCATTTACCTTTTGGCCGCATATATTCACTTTAAATCATGGATAGGACTCGAGGGTGAGTCCCCTTGCAGTATTACGCCAACTTTGACAACTATGTCCAATCATCAATTCAGTATGTGACTGATGATTTACCCAAACGCTCGACTCCGCGATGGCCGACATCCTCGACGCCATACGGCCCATACCAGCCCTGGCCCATACCCCATCCATAAACCATCGAGCGTGGGAATGAAACAACTGCCAAACAAGTTCGAAGTTCAGCTCGTTCTCCCAACGTTCTCCCTTGGTTCTCCCGACAAGCCACTCCTCGATTCCACCACGTTAACGATAACTTTGACTCTCTGAATATACACTATTCACATTATTGACTATTTATTACGTGGTCTCTGGCCAGTTCGTAAGGTATAGGAACTAGAAACATTGTCCTGGCAAATATGAAGCCCATTGTCCCAACACTGTCCAACAACAACGGCGGCAGTAGACGATACCCATATCTTTTACAATGCTCGCCGCCGCGCATCTAAACCCGACCCCCGGCACCTCCTGCGACGTCATCAAATGCACCTTCTTTCGAGCCAACTTTTGCCCGACCAATGTTGATACCATTCAGTCCCAACCCGTCTTCGCGCCACAGAGTTCCAGGACCCATACATCCCTCTCCTCCAGGCTCTCGTGCAATCCGTCCCACCAGACATCTCCCTGAAGGTACCTCCCAATGGCATCGGCGGCAGCAGCATCATCAACAGCCACCGGCCCACCGCCAGAACCCACACCGATGGCACCAGCAGCAAGGCCCCCTCCGGCCTCGGTAGCTGCCAAACGCAGTGCACCATACACCGTCCACAAGACATTGATGATTCGAATCGGATACCCCATCTCAGCGGGAAAGACGACCACAGGCCGCGCGACGCCCGCAATCCGGACCGTCAAGCTCGGCAGGGTTCTAGGCTCCACAGCCACTTCACGTGACCAACGCGAAACAGAAATGCCTCCTAGAGCGACTGCAAGGCGCGCGGTGGATGGAGGAAGCGACATATTCCAGTGCATCGGGGCGTCTGGACCTGTTGGCGAATGGTGATGCGAGAGGAGTGGGTGGATTTGAATGGGTATCAGAGGAGAGAGCGGAGGCAAGGCAATCGGCGCTGGACGACGAAGTGTAGGCGGTAATGCTGCTAGGTGTGTATTTGTTGCGTGGGTATTGCTCGTATCGTCGATGAGCTGATTCCCATATGCAGGCGGACTGCTTGATGGTTTGGCAAAATAGGAGGCGTTGTCGCCGCGCCGTTGGAGGGATAACGACGAAGTTGGCGGTGCTTGGCCTCTCCTGGCAGACGATGCTGCATCCCAGCGGTTCTGCGTTCATAAGCGGGGCGTCAGTCAGTCTACTCTGCATTATATATAATGCGCACTTACTACAGGTTGCGAAACAGCGCGGCGATCGCTCCTCTTGCGCATCGAGTGGATGGAAGCTAACGGCGGCACATGTGTACGCTCAGCCTGCCATGCACTGCTAGGATCACTGGCTCTACGAGCGCGAATGACTTGGTTGGTCCAAGTAGCGACGACGGAGAACAACAGGCTGGATTCTGGACCCCCTATCTCAGCACGTTAACGATACTCGTGTCTTCACGCTCGACGGTGATTTTGTCCGCCTACCTCTGGCTTCCTCAACGGTGGCATCTTTCTGTTCCTGTGGATCCCTCTGCGCCGCTCGCGCAAGTGCACCCTCCATCGTGCTCTTTCTTTTCTCTTTCTGTGGGTCTTGGGATTTTTTGGACGACGTTGCAGTGTGGGGCGGAGGGAGCGTAGATGAAAGTTGGGGAGAAAGGAATGCTTATCCTATATATAGCATATTCTGGTGGCACGCCTCCTTTCACACCTTTGTCAAGATCCTGGTCACGGTCTCCTTCAGTGCTCGTCGCCGCCTTGCCGATGAGGTCGGGCAACAGGCGCCGCATGCGCGTCGGGTGTCATCTTTGTTCTTAGACGCACTGTATTTTCACTCAAATTTCGTCCTCGTCAAGCAACGTCATTTGGTGTGCTCTTTTTAGCTTCGCCATCAGCTGAACGAAAATATCTATCATATATCACTGGGGAAGGCGGTCCGTTGACTTTTAGTCGCGCTTCGCTTGTTTTCCTACCGAAGCTTAGAGGACTTAAAATTAGCTGGCAGTTGGGCTGTAAGGCTGCATCAACGCGATGTTTTTTCTGTACCATCGGCCATGAATACTAAATCTTTGTCGTCAATATTCCTGCTACTGCGGATGTCTCATGAGTCATTACAGCCTTGAACGCGATGAGGTATTGCACTTTTATCTCAAGCGCTTGAATGGACATTCTTCGGGGATTGACATTTATGTTGGGCTGTTCGCTTCAACATTAGGTATGCGCTTTTTTCGCCGTTGTTTCTTTCTTCAGTTGATCTTTTTATTTTAAGCTGAGAAGGCGTGGATTACAAGAATGTGGATGAATTGCATGAAAACCAAGTCAAAGACCTTCACATATGTGGGCTTACTTCGTAAATTGGATATTTGATAAATGAATCTGTTGCTAAATTCCACATCCTGTCTTCATGTAGTTTGCGAGTACAGAAAAGCCGCCACTGGCGCGTTCGCGAAGTTGGGGGAGTGATGCACAAGTAATGCATCTGCGCCGGAAATAATGCCATGGCTGAACTTCTCACTGATTGATGCTGCTGACGACGATGCTTTTTTTTTCATTAATCTCCGCGGTTTGTTTACAGGCTATCGCAGACGGGTACGACTGGTGTGCAGTGAGATGATCGGCGTCGGGTGTCCGTCAATGCGAGTGCGGATGATGCGCATCGGCGACAACTCTGTGCATGCTATGCGCCAATTGCGAATAAGTCGAAATAGGCTCGAGCTTCTCAGAGTAGGCATAGATAACTGCGAGGCTGGATGTCCAGCCTGACGTTTCTGGGATTTTCTCTATGGATACTCAACCGCTCCTCTGCAAAGAGCTGCGACATATTATTCAAAGAGTCACTATAACGCGAGGCGGGTCCTTCGTTGTCATTGACCTCTATGGAAATAGAATTTTTTCTAGACCCAACGGGCAGCCAACAAGAGAGAACATCATCTTGAGCAGTGTCGAAAATCTCCTCAGTTCCGCATTTTTAAACCCCCCCGCAACGCGATCGACGTTGTCGTGCTGTCCACTGTCGACGGCTCACCGGTATCTCTGCGTTGGTCGCTCTGCAGCCAATTGAAGTTGATGTCTTTTTCCCTACCATGGTCCCATCCTTCTGTTGCGTTATAAGCACGACAGTCTCTGTACAGACCGCCCGCGAATACTCAAACTGTCGGCATTGAATTTGCATTGAATTTCCTGATGTCTCATTTTCAGCCTTCATTGCAATGCGAGATTCCACCTTTATCTCAAGCGCTTGAATTTACATTCTTCCGGGATTAAACTGGCTATGCGCCCTTGTTGTTTTATTCTCCTTTGAATCTTTTCAATTTGCGCTGAGAAGGCGTGGATTCAAAAACGTGGATGGATTACACGCCCACCAAGTCGAAGACCTTCACATATTTACGCAAGTACTCGGTAAATTGGTTCTGTTACAAAATTACACATCCTGCGTTCATGAAGCTAACAATGTCTACTTTCGTCGACCAGGATATCTACTCTGCCTCCTCCGCGGCGCTGGCGTACCTTCAGCGAATCCCGAGCCTCAGCCTCCAACCTGTCCCTCTTACACTCGTCCCCACCGGAAGTCTGAGTCCTATATGAGGTCTGTATCACGTTTGTCGACACGTTCCCAGAGCCCGGATAATTCACCATATTATTATCATGGTTGATTTCAGTATAAGGCCCATTAAACACAGTTTGGGAGTACGGAAATGAGGCCGCGGGCGCATTTGAAGTCGGGGAAATGATGCACGGTGCATTTGCGCCGAGATTAATGCCATGGCTCAACTTCTCATTGAGCGATGCCGCCGATGATGGTGCTTCTTTTTCATGAATTCGAGCGGTTAGATTACAGGCTATCGAGGACCGGTGATGACTATCGATGACTGGTGTGCAGTGAGATGATCGGCGTCGGGTGTGCGTCACTATCGGCGACGACACTGCGCATGTTGTGCGCCAATCGCGAATAAGCCGAGGTGGGACTGATAGGGTGTATTTGTCGCGTTGGAAATAGGGATAGGTAACTGAAAGCTGGACGTCCAGTCTTCGACGTTTCTGCTACCTCTCCATGGACACTCAACCGCTCCTCTGCAAAGGGCTGCGACGGATTATCGCAAGAGTCACTATGACGCGAGGCGGTTCCTTCTCGTTTCCACCATCGTCTATGGGCATAGAATTTCCTTTAGACCTGCGAAGCGAGTCATGAAGTACCTCGTCCTGAGCAGCGTCCTCCTGATCCATCAGCTCGAACGCAGCAATAAAGTGCGCTGCAGCTTGCGGTGGCATTATGCTGACATCCCCTGCGCCGAAAGATTGGGCCGCATAGGAGACTCTGGAATGCGGGACGCGTAGAATTGTCGCTGTGGAAGGTCGCGCGGGCAGATTCACGGTTGCTGGCTCCGCTTCTGGTGTGCTTAGAACTGGTCATGCTATCGAGGAGGGCTCTGAAGGTGGGCTGGATGGATGTTCTGGAACTCGTCATAGTTGCTTGGGAGGATCTTTGCACTGACTGACGCGATGAATGAATCCCGACGGGTTGCTGAAAGTGGAGACGTAATCACTGATCACTAAATATCGATCTGATTGTAGACTCTGGAGTCTGTATCCTGTATATACCATCGATCTACATAACGTCAATGTATTCCGACTGTGAAACCTGAGTATCATTTTACGCACTGAGGGTAGCCCCCTCGATCAAGCGATAGAAATCAGGGACATGGTAAAGGCTTCCTGCGAGTACGACGAGCCCAGGCATCCGCTCCCCATCTTCGCCATCTCCCACCAGTGCGGCGTGGCGCCCAGCAGCCCACCTAAGCGCGTCCTCCAATGCTCGATTCCGACCTCCACCCCCGGGCGACACTGCGCCCTCGCCGACCGGTGTCCAGATATCGCGCTCCACGAGGCCGGGGAGGAGAGACGAGACGGCGGCGCGCATCGTCGCCGTGGGCACGGGCTTCACCCATGACATGCCCTCTGGCGGAGTGAATGGGAGAAGAGCGACGGCGGGTTGGATGTTCAACGTATATTTCAGGTCTGATGGTTCAACAGGACTGAACAGGGGCCCCAATGTCTGCAGCGGCGTTTTAGGCGGGGAATCGGACAGCCCGAGGACGTAGGTAATAGGAAGTGGCTTCGAGGGGTGCGGGCGAAGGGAGGGCTTTGATCGTCGATCCCAGTAGTGATTTGATATACGCTCCCAGCGTCTCCACAGAAGCGAGGTTGTGCGGTGTCGACGCGAATCGTCTCCTGCGCTTTGATGCCGATAGTGTGGTATGATAGTCGCCCGGGCCAAGATGTATTTTGAATGCCCGCCTCGATTGTCTCATGCGCGAATTCAATCCCAAGGGCCGGTGCGCCACATCCAGATCGAGAGTGAGAAGAGAGTTGAGGACACCAAGTGCAGTAGCGAGGTTGTCCAGTCAATGCAGAGGTAAAGACGCGCGAAGGGGTGTGGCGGATGGAAAGCAGGGCATGTGGGCTATAATTCGCTGGCCGCTAGAAACGGTAGTGGGAAACCTCTGCGAGGAGAGCAGGGAGAGTCCACCGTCGTTGTCGTCAATGTCCTTTTCCACCAAGACCGGCGGAAACAGTAACCCGCCTGTACCCTCGACGACTTCCTTCACGACGTCATTGACTTCGGGATGCGCTTGGTTGCCCAGAATAAGGGGCTTTCCTGGCCTCGCTATCCCTACTTTCTTGTTACCACCGCGTTCAACGCAAGTACTGCTGGCACTCACTAACGAAACCACACGAGTCAATCTGTATGGTCACCGGTCTTCAGTAGCTGCAGTACTGAAATCTGAGGTGGATTTGGGCGAAGATGGAGAACTGGAAATCATGGCGATGATGGACGCAGATGGATGCCATTTTCGAGTTGATGCAGGCGAAGGTCTTACATAATGAGCCCGGCATGGCGGCACCTCGAGTCGTAACATGACGATTCATTCTGATCTCTTCATTCACATAAGTAACAGAATGAGTCTTCCCATTGAGCTGACGGACAAAATCATCGACGAACTTGCATGTGCAGCGCTCCCTGCTTGGCCTGCTCAACGAACGTGGGCTACAAAGTTGGAATCCTCTCTTGCCCTCGTCTCGCTGGCATTTCGGGAGCGCATCAACGCCCATCGATTTGCTCACATCTCGCTTATCATAATCGCGAGCAGAAATCCAGACCACCTCAGCAAGTTCTTCCCTATCCTCCACTCCGATGTGTGGACGCCACGTACTGGTGTTGCCAGGCACATCCGTCGTTTCGAATTATGTTTAAAGCTGCAGGTCCGGGTCGACGATGATGAGGACAAACATACCGATGCGCTATTCGGCGATGAGCGCATTAGAGAAATGTTAAACACCATATTTTTGGGGATGCCGCGCGAAAATAGACCTTCACAGACGCTGGTCCTGACTACACACGATAGTTCTACTCCCTATTTCATTCCAGTTGCTTCAACCGAGCGGGTGAAGTGGAGAAAAATGGACTCTGACTTACGCTCTACGCTTGAAGCTCTGATAAAGGAAACCTCTAATCTGATCTGCTTGGAGCTCGACGGCTTCACCGAGATCCCCCTCGCTCTTCTTACTGCATCCCGAATTACGCAGCTCAGCTTGAGAAGGGTTACATTCGAGTCTCCTGAACAAGGAGAAGCATGTGAAAGACTTGAAATAGGACAATTGCAGGGCCTCGACGTCTTGGAGCTGAATTGTAAGTATTACTGTTTTCTATTCCTGTCTTCTCAGCGAGAAATGTGGGCTAATTTGCTTTTATTCATTCCTAGGCAACCCATTACCGAGCTTTATGATCGTGGAAAATGGTCAATTTATGTCTTTGAAAAAACTAACTTTCAATGTCGACGTTTATGATGCGCCGGAGTGCTATATAGCTGGCGAAACCCTTTCTTCGATGCTCGCATCCATTGTCATGAATATTGCGCCGACCTGCAGATTGGAGATTTCCTTTCGCTACGACTGCCCAGATACCGGATTTCTCTCTGATAATCTTCATGATATCCTCATTTTGGATAACTACAACTACGCTGCTATCGACGCGTTTCTGCACAACTATTCCGATTCATCGCAAACCACCATTTCTGTTCGCTTTACTGCGATCATCTACATAAAGTGGCACTTGGAAAGAGAGCAGAATTGGGATTTGGACAGTCTTCTCTCGGATGGCTTGGACGGCCAGCGTTTTTTTCAAGATTATTTTCCGCTGATGCACAAAGGAGCGAGGCGCAAAGTCTTCAATATTCAAACGTCTGAAGACCGGATGCGCCTGGGCTCAGGATTGGAAAAGGTCTACAAGGTTGAATTCTCTGTCCGATTTATGTATTAACTGATAGAAAAATAAATTTACCAATGGGATCAAAATTAGTTGTGACTGCGTATCAACTAATGCAGGCGCTTAGCGCTTTGGATTGGTCTGGTCCTTGAAAGTAAATGATTTTGAACTGCTTATGTGGGTTATATGTATGTAGACCTTGTGCTCAATTGAGTCCGCAAAGGGTTTGTTCGATCTCTGAAAAATGCCTAAATTTGCACACGTCCATGATACTTGCGATCTGAAGTACTAAAACAACACGCTCTAATTAACAAAGGATCGACTGCGCCTCAGGTCGCCCAGCGACGAATGTGGGCGGGCGGGTGGGCGCTTAGACAGTGCGATATGTCCGTCCGTACTTACTCAAATAGACGTGCGTAAGCTACATACATAAGTGGCAGGACGCTGCCGTTGGCGACGACGACAGCAGTGCCATAAACCTAAATGAATCAACATTTTCGGAAATGGTTACCACGGATGGCGTACACCTGCGATTCCATTTCCAAGAAAATGCCCTTGTTAGTGAGTGAGTAAATTTAGAAGGCCTCACTGATACCTTGTGTCTTCAGTGGGCATGTATTACTATCAAATCCTACATCCAAGCCGTTGTATTCCGTGCGGTAATGCAGAGAACATACATATCATGGACCGGGAACTGGGGCTTGTCAAGATAGCTCAGTCAGTCAGCAATGTAATAAGCACCTCCTGTTTTGCATATTGAGGGAATGGTGGATCCTACATACTTCTTTACATACCAGTGAATGAGATATATGGTCAAGATTTTGGGAGCGCCAGGCAGGCGGAACTGTGCTCCGCATGCGACGTACTGGGTGATATTAACGATGCCCTTAATTAATGAAGTCGCGCGCGAAGATCCGAGTTCTCATCCCCGGCTCGGAAGGGTGGATCCTGGATAAGCGACCCATAAAGCCTGTGAATCGCGCGGCGGCGCGCAGGAAGCGAAAGCACACCAGCCAAAATCCCGCGTCTGATCACGAACGACGGGACGACGACGACGTAGAAAGTCGACCCACATCCGCGACACGACACGGGATAAGACACTACTTGTGCTAGCTGGCGATCCAGCAGGCAAACGCATCGGGGCGCAGGCTGGAAGCTGGAGGGCTGGGTCGCCGTCGGCGCGGTATGCTACGGAATGTATGTGTAAGTACAGCGCTAAACCACCGTCCCCGCAAACGCCGCGCCGCCAGGGAGGGGGAGGAACTTGGAGGGAGAAGCGGGCGCCACCGCTGGCTGTGGCGCCGGGCCACCCCGCGCGCCGCAGGTATCAGCCAGCGGGCCTGCACACGCTACACACCGAAGATCCAGCTAGAAGAGCGCAGGGCGTCGCGTCGGAGGGAGCTGGGGTTGTTCCGGCACGGCGCGAGGGAGGTGCTGCAGAAACGGGGCGCGCGGAGCGAGACGCTGGCGGTGAGGGTGTAAGCTCAAGGTTGAAGGGTCGGAGAGTGGCGTTCTGGAGGCGGGAATACACCCATAGAATGAGGTTAAGTATGTACGAAGCTAGAGCTAGCTGGAAGCGGAAGGAGCCCGAGGCAGCGCCGGGCGCGCGTTCCCAGGCACCCCGTGCACCCCGGGCGGCGCATGCGACGGGCAGTGGGTGGGGGAGGTGGATCGCCCGCGTGCGTGGACTGGCCAGGGGAGCGCAGCAGGCCTACGTACACCTACGTACCCTGATGGATGCGGCAGCGCGTGTGGGGTGTGAGCCGGGGAGGCGGATGGACCAGGCGCCGGCGGTGTTGGCAGGAAGGGGAGAAGCGCAGACCACACTACTTACTGGGATGGGATGGGCGCCACCCGCACGCACCAGAACATCGCCGGGCGGCGGCGGGGAACCGTGGCGAAGGCGCCTAGAAAGGCTTGGGCTCAAAATGAAAAATGATGTCCAAGCGGACGACGGGCGGACGGGGGAAAATGAACAGATCAGTGAGTCAAATGTGGTGATCATGATTTTATGGACCTTTCCACGACGGAGAACTGGAGTCTGGGAAGGAAGAGCGGCGTGATCATGATCATGATGTTTCCAAAGCGCAGAGGTGAGAACAGTGATCATGATCATCTGATGATGCAGGCGTCCGTACCTCCACGGCGAGGTGGGTGGGTACGTATTCCCTGCTCGCTTCCCGCGCTCCCAATCTGACAGCATCCATCGAAGTTCGAACGGTGATCATGATTGGAGGCTATTGGGGGTAACTTGTCGCTGGGGCCGCTGGGGTACGCCGCGCGGCACGATGTTCCGCGTCGGGGATTATCGAGGGTGAACCTGTGCACTGTGCAACACGGATAACGACAGCATCTTCTCGCCCCTCCTCCGTAGTGTGTCCTTCGGCAAGGCAAATTTGAAGAAGAAAACGCAAGAACAAGAACACCCAAATGGAATGTGCATCCGAGGACGCGATGTACATAATCCCCAGCGCACGAGGGGGGAGAGCTCGCGAGATAAAGGAGTGGCCGAATGCGGATAGCCACAAACGAGTGCACGGATTTGGGGTGGGAGGACGTGCGTGGCACCGGGACCCCGGAGTGGGCTACCTCTGCGGGGTGCAGCAGAAAGACGATGGTGGGCGCTGGCCGCGCTGGGTCGCGATGCTGGGAGGGGGCAGAGCACAACAGATGGTGCAGATGCGTGGCCTAGAGACAGGTGTTGGGGAGAGTGCCGCGGAGGATGGGTGTCGTGATCATCAGGAAGGCTGCTCCCGGGGTCCCGCGTAGATGCTGATGGAGGTGGGAAGAGGGAGGAGTGTATAAAGGAAAGGACAAAGCACACCTCCGTCCTTCCCCCTCTTTGTTCTCTCGCTCCGTCCCATTTGGGCGCCAATCCTCCCTCACACCGCGGCCTCTACGACTAACTACTTTACAACGGCCCCCTTATATATTAGAACAACCACCATGCCCGCCCTCCGCCTATCGCGCAGGAGAAAATCGTCCCACATCCTCTGTACGTGCCCCTCCCATCCCACCCCTTACTGACGGATGGCTCATCGATGCGCACAGTCACCGCCGCCAAGCCCGGGATCTACGGCATCGCCCAGCGCCCCGTGACCTTCGCGCCCAACGTCACGCCCGTCTCCTACGTCGACACCGAGGACGACGTCGCCGCCGCCGACCTCGCCTCCCTCTCCGACCCTGCCTCCGCCGGCTCGCCGGGCGCCACCGCGCTGTTCCCGCCGTCCGCGACCCCCGCGCCGCCGCCCGCGCGCAAGCGCTGCCCGCCGGGCAAGCGCCGCTCGCAGGGCTACATCCCGCGCCCGCCGAACGCGTTCATGCTCTTCCGCGCGGACTTCGTGCGCCAGAAGCACGTCCCCGGCTCGATTGAGACGAACCACGGGAGTTTGTCCAAGATCATCGGTGCGTACCCCCTCCCCTCCCACCCCTAGTACTGATATTGATATTGATCGATCGTTCGTTGGGAACGCAGGTACGTGCTGGCGCCAACTCCCGCTCGACGAGAAGCGCGTCTGGGAGGTGCGCGCGCGCCAGGAGAAGGCCGCGCACAAGGCGCAGTTCCCGGACTACCGCTTCCGCCCCGTGCACAACAAGAACAAGGCTTCTCCCCCAGGCGCCACCACCACCACCTCGGGGCCCGCGGGCGCGGCGGGTGATGGGCGCAGGGAGAAGGTTGCGGCGACGCGCGAGGACGAGAGAAGGTGCGAGGAGGTCGCGGCGCTGCTGCTCGAGGGGAAGAAGGGCGAGGCGCTCGCGGCGGCCGTGCGCACGCTCGATCGGGCGCGGGAGCGCGAGCTCGAGATGGAGGGCCTGGGGTTGGGGTTGGACGCGAGCCGCCCGCCGAGCAGCGCCAGTGTGAGCCCTGCGGAGCTGCACATGCCGACGCCGCTGCCCATGATGGGATCCGGCATGGGCATGCACATGAACACCACGTATATGCGCCGCCCGTCGTCCGTCCCGCTCCCGAGCGAGTTCTACAGCTACACCTACGGCGCGGGCGCGGGTGGGATCGCGATGCCCGCGCTCCCCTTCTTCCACAGCCAGTCGCGCGCGCAGTCGCCCGTGGCGAGCATCGCGCGCCAGGGGCAGCAGCAGCAGTATCCGGCGGCGGGGTACAACGGCTTCGGGAACCCGTTCCAGCCGGAGTTCACCTTCGATCACGATGCCTTCGCGCAGCAGCACCACCACCACGAACAACACCCGCAGGACCAGGGCTTCGCGTTCGCCGACCCCTTCGCGCCGCACCACGCCTTCCCCGCTCCCGCGCCCGCCTCCGCCATCCCCCCGTCGTTCACCCCCAGCTTCGCGCACGCCTTCGCCTCCGGCTTCGGCCACCCGGCGCCCGCGCAGCGCGCCTCCCTCGGCTTGGGAAGGCGCGCGAGCTCTGCGCAGGCTATGCTGATGCGGCATTATACCATGCCCATGTACCCTGACCACCACGGGCAGCATGGGCAGGTGGAGCGCGATGAGAGCCCGCTGCCTGATGTCGAGCCGGCGCTGTTCGCGGCGGATTTCTCGTTCGGGTCTGCGTCGTCTGGTGCGGTGGGGAATGGGGTAATGACAACGGGGGACGAGTGTGTGTCGCCGGTGGACCCGGTGTCCGCGTCGTCCGCGGGCTCGTCGCAGTATGATGGGTCGCCGTCGCCTGCGGATTATGTGCACCCGCTCCATGACACGGGGATGGGGAGTGTGTATGCGGGGGAGGAGATGTATGCTGTGAGTGTCGGTGTCGGTGTGGAGGATGCGGGCATGTACGCTATGCCGCTGGAGCTTGAGGGCTTGCACCCTGATGCGCACGTGCACCAGGACGACGGGATGTGGGGCAAGGGGATGGAGATGGGGATGGGGCTGGAGGCGTATTTCGAGGCGGGGGCGTTCTGATCGCGCTGCTGCCGACGCGTCTGCTCTGGATTGTTCCTGCCCGTGTTCTATACCCTCTCCACCACCTCGATTGGTGCCGCTTTTTTCTTCTTGTGTTGTCTTTTTTTCCTATGGATCGCTAAAACATTCCCACCACCACTGTAGCCTTATATTTGCTTTGCCTGTCTCCTTGCCTCGTCTCCACCACTCTCCGCTGTTCACTCCACTCCACTACTATGATTACGCCCTCGCTTTGTGATATACCTTGTAGCCCTTTGTGTGCTTTAGTTTACTTTTATTGTGTAATTATCGACTCTCACCCTGTGTAGCCTTATTGTTTTGTGAATAGATTCTGTGTTGTTTTGTCCACAATAAGGTTTTGTCGTGAATGATGTTCTTGGAGGTTTTGAGATGAGCGGCTTGTAAGCTTGTATTGGATCGTCGAGAAGGCTTACTTTTTCTTTTTCTTCTTGCTACCATTCCAACGGCGGCGTTGTCTGCTGCTCCTGCTGGTAGTATCATTGACAGTCGTCGGGAAGAGGTACTTGAAACGGTTTACATACAGACTCGGATGAGCTCCTCGCGCTCTCGCTGCATCGGATTGATAGGCTCAAGGTGCGCGTTTTGGTGTAGTTTTTTGTATTTGTGCGCTGTAATCTCTTGGTCTGTGTGTCTTTCCACGCCCTGCAGATGTGTAGCCTCATTTATCAAATTTGAATAGACAGAGACTCTGTTGAAGGTTCCAAGAAACTCATCTCGATTTCTTTTTTCGTGTCCACAGATTTCCCCTGCCCCATCTGATTATGCAAAGGCTTGAGATCAAGGAATCGCCCGCAGTGCGGCGGTTGGCTTTCAGCAAATCCTACATATAAATATCTTGGGGGCGTTGGTGTCTTTAGCGCGACCTTGTTGTATGAATAGCCTCCATGGGAGCATGTAAGTTCCCGTCTGAGCTCTGTTCCTCCTCCCACAGGATTCTGCGTTGTTTCGTCTTAATTAATGTTTTTTGTGGGTTTTGATTTCGAGGTTTTGCGATGGCGGCCTGTAATACTTACTTATCGTAAGAGTGAATAGTCGAAAAGACTTGCTTGCGTCAGACTAATAAATATACATACCTTGTAGCCCTTTTTCAAGGTGCGCATTTAGATTAATTTCATTGTACAGTACACTGTCACCTTGGACTCTACGTTTTCGACGCCTCGTACCCTGTCAATGTGTAATCTTATTTATCGGTTTTGAATAGATTATGTGAAATTTTTTTGGGATGGCCACCCTCTGCTGTCCAGCCTCTAATCCAGCTCTAATCCCAATCCCGAAAAAACTCACCTCAGGTTGTTTGTTCGTGTCCACAGATTTTTCCTTGCTCATTTGATATTGATGCAAAGCAAATGCAAAGTCAAAGGAACCGCGCGCAGTGCGGCGGTTGGCCTTCCCCAAACCCTAGATATAAATAAGAGACTCAATGGGAGCATGTAAGTTCCCGTCTGAGCTCTGTTCCTCCCCCCACGGTGTAATCTGAAGCGACATAGACCACAAAGGGTTAATCACATGACAATTGCAATCATTTTCGACATGATGCAGATGATTCGTATCAACTTGTTCGACGACCTGCTTTCTTCTACCACCTCTGAGGCGTATCCTGGGTATACCTTCGTTCTCGTTCCAAGCCACGCCGCCGTTATCCGTATGTTGGTCGAACGATATCATCAATGCTCTAACTCATCCAGGGAACGCCCACCATGGCCGGCCTCTTGCTGGTCTGTCTGCGCCGTCCATCTCTGTCAGGCTACACGCACATGCTGGGATCGGCTCCTTGGAACTATACCCTCGGATCCGGCGAACCGACATCGCCTCCTATCAGCGAACCTGGACGCCTCTTATCTGTCTGCGTCGCCTCGTCTCATTGACAAGGTAGCAGTAGGGCCCCTGGGTCAGCCGCTGATGCCTGTTGTACTTCTTTAGGTGCAGAGATGGCGTGGCTGGTTACCACTATCCTCCGGCAAGACGAGTCGGCGGACAAGGGAGGACTGTGAGCACGGCTCCCGAGGACGAAGGGCCCAAACGCTAGCGCTGACTGCCACGTCAGCTCTTCCTCGCATTCCTCGCAATATGTATCCAACGACTGGGGCTTTGGATCTCTGTCAACTGCGCATTTATGGGCTGTAGATACCCCACCGGTGGCATGTACGCCGCGCAGGATGTGCCTTGGATATACGCAGACAGCAGGACGATCGCCTGGATGTTGGATTGGCGCTAGTTGGTTTGCAGCATGGCGTATATGGGAAGGATGGGTCTAGATCTACCCACCTGAAAAGATGGGCAGAGGTACACCCGTCCTATTTCGTCTCTAATTATTACTGTACTGCGTCTGCAGCCCCGCGGACCGCTTTGTCTAGAGTGCGAGAAGAGATGGAATTCAGGGGGTGACATACGCTCCTATACGTTGGAGCGGGTTGACGACTATCTCCTCACTACGACGGCCAGTCTGGGTCATCTATCTCTAGTCAACCGGCCATAACTAGGTTGTCCCCGAGTTCAAGTCGTCTTCTGGCCCCTCTTAGCGCTAGGCACCCGTTCAGTTGCTTAAACCGCGCAGGGAAGTCTCTCAGGCACGGACCTGAATTTGGTTGTGCCTGCTTACTTTGTAAGTTGACCGCATTCCGACAAACATCGTCGTACTGATTACTACATTTACATAGCGCGTGTACGCGCATCTCTACTCTCGTCTTGGATGGGCGACACGCGCTGCTGGATTTTCAAAGAGAGCGGGAGGAGCGCGTCCGGACATGAATCTCTCTTCGCGCTTCCTTGTGCCCTCGGCGTTCTGTTGGGTTCTCCGCCCATCCTTGGACATCTGACACCAGGGGAGTAAAGAAGCGAATGATCATCTAGCGCCCTTGATACACCGCAACGTCCCGGACGGCGCACGCACTCGAAAAGAGAAGCATCGCGCCATCACCTTGCCTTATCAATTCGCCAGTGACCCGCTGCTCAAATGCCCGGACCAGTCTGGTGCTGTTATTCAGTATTCTTTGGCCTGGTGCGTTTACCCATGTTAGCCTGGAACGGCCTTTTACGCTCCGTTCCTTTCTCTCGATTCTTTCCAATGAGACCAAATTGGGCTCATCATCCGTCATTCTTGGCCTGCACATTCCCTCTGAATGGTGGATGGTGGTAGCGCACCGCTCCTTGCATAGATATCTGGCTTTTACATCCGTCCACTGACTTTCCGCTCCATCCGGCCTCCGTTCATGTTCTGCACTTCTACCACCCTCTCTATCGAACAACGTTTCGGATGATGCCTTTTCATATAGGCGCTGATCGTTCCTTTTGGTCCTGGGCGCCGGTAGAAAATGAAGAAGCGGAGAAGCATATTCAGGTGCGCCACGTTGTCGATGAATTGGATATGGCTTTACTGATTCTGGCTGTCTCTTTAGACTTCAGCGAGCTTCAGCGCTGTGGATGTCTCGGATAGTGGTTTGGCTTTTGCGGCGCTACGCTGCGATACCTGCGTCCGAACCTCGCAAGTCAGCGCAAACAACCCGTGCACTCGCATCGCTAGGCGGATGCAATGCCGCATGGTACCTGGTGGTTCGATTACTTTTATTTGGACTTGTGACTTTTTCGGCGAATCGTATGAATTTGTCTCAACGGCCTTGTGACTATCATCAGAGTTCTCCCTGATTTCCTGGCCATTTTTCTCTGCCTTGCACGCTATGCTCTACAGCTCCTTTTTACGCGATTTTACTCTACGAAGGTATTTATGGGAACCTCATAAAATTACTTCGCTGCCTGTGGAGTGAGCCATCTCCGGAGTTGCTACATATCTATGGAAACGTCGCCTTTGTTGGACGACGTGATGAGCCCATTTCTCTGATTACGGCCCAGATCCAGATAAGCGGGATATCACGATATTTCGAGCTGTCAAAATAGACTTGCATTCGACTTTTCAAAGCGGTGATCACCGCCTCCGCCATAAGCCTCTCTCAGTATCCGAAACGAATAAGGGAGGACAGTCGCCGGCTCTTCCCTTTAGTGAGACCGATTTCGAAGGCTTCAACCGTCATCTGTCGGGGGAGTGTTACCCGGCATCCATTCCTAAGGCGGATAGCGAGAACCTAAGAGGAAAAGCTGTGAATTATCGTAGCACTGTCCTTCAGATACCCTTCGATCTATACAGGCCTGACTTTCTCTCTCTCTGAATCTAATGGTACGCAGTAGCAGCCTGGGAGTAGATACTCAGGACCGCACTTTCGTCGGAGATTTTCATGCGCTGCATAGAGCTGCATCACACTTCTTTCCCTTTATATAGGGTTACTCCATACCTACTCTGTATGCCGCAGGTGCTTCTTCCCGTCAGGTACATCCGATTCCGGCTCATGCGCTCATGATGCATGTGCCTGCTGTCCTTATTTATTCCAGGCCGTGCATATATAACATGTCCCGAATTACATGCAAAGGACTCATTAGTCCCCAGCAAGCAACATGCGCTTCTCCACTATCGTCGCGATTATTTCTTTCACGTTCCTTACTTCAACCCAAGCGGCTCCGGTACGTTTATCATATATTTTGGGAGCGTTTCAGTCAACTTAACCTGGGTACCCGTCTCGTTTGCAGGCCCTTCACAACATCGCTCAGAGAGGCGTTGCAACTCCAGCTGATGATCCAGCGCCACCTTGGAAAAGAGATGCGCCCACTACAGAATGGCGGCGCTCTGCCGAGTCCACCCACTCTGACGCCCCTCCCTGGAAAAGGGATACCTCTGCCTCCGACTGGCGTCGTACTCCCAAATCCACCGAAACCGACGCCCCGCCGTGGAAAAGAGATTCATATCCCGAAGATCGCAAGCGTGGTACGGATAGCGAGCAAGGTTATCCTGCCAACGATTGGAAACGAAGGGCGGATTTGACTGCAGAGAGCGCCTCGGGGTCACCTACGGAGGGCTGGAGACGCGGAGAAGACGTTGCAGATGGCTATCCCAGTCAGGGTTGGAAGCGCACAGAGGGGTCACCTACGGAGGGCTCGAGACGCGGAGAAGAAGTTGCCGATGGCTATCCCAGTCAGGGTTGGAAGCGCACACTATAGACTCCTCGACATTCAAAAGAGATCTTGGCCCAATTGTGTCAGGGCAACGATATGCATCATCATTTCATCCATCTTCTCGTCCTTCTCGCTCGATATTTAGGAGTCTAGCTTAGTAGTTGACGTGGTTCTAAGTCTCTTCACACCCGATGCGCCCGACAGTTCTATTATGTTATTCCTTCTTAGTGTCCTCACCACTGTCCTAGACTCTAATTTTCTCCTTGTATCTTGATAACCGTTTATTTGACTTATTTTGGGTTCAGATTTTTGCTACTTTCCTACCATGTTATGTATGAAATTCCCTGTACTAGCTCATGTTTTTATTATTAAAATCGATAGACTGATAAATTTTTGACATGGTGTCTACCACACGTAGCCTAAGCAAGACTCCTCCGTCAACATCGGTTCAAACCGCCTGTTAGTGGCGAGTGCATTCGGCATCGCATTCAGGTGTCGGTGGATACAAGTATAGGCTAGAGCGTGAAGAGGTTAAATAAACTACTGAACTGGACTATCTGTCGGCATAGACCCTCAGTGATATGGCGACAGGTTGGCGTTGGACAGCAAGGCAGCGGGTGACCGGTGACCGGTAACATACTATTAAGCGGCGGTAAGCGCCCATTCTCTTACATAACGCAAACTGATCAGATCAATTGGCCTAAGCGCGATTCTAATCCAACCATCCAAATGATCCAACCAACTTATCCAACAACTCTATCATAGAAGTTGATTGCGACATAGACTGTCCTTTCTCCAACTCGTTCTGTTCAAACGACGTACTTGAATCTGGGGCTACAGGTACTAGACACTGCAATGCACGTACTAGCTGTCTTCTAGTCCCAGCCGTCGACGTGGCGGCCATGACTCTTGGCTAGGAGTTTCTTTTCGAATACGAGTGAGTCGCCGTGCTCTACGACACATGCATTTCTGTATATTCCAACCAAATAGTTCATCAATGAAGAACTATCTATGAAATGATTTTGACAATCTTGCGTGTTTTATCGTTCCGCTCATCTCCTCCCAACTTTCTCACCTTGGGTTCTCCGATCTTACCAGACCAGCTTTATAAAAAGGCACGTAGCAACTCAAAAACATGTTTCCAAACTTGTCCTGCGCGTATTCAACTTTGACCAAATTGCTTTCAGGTTTTGAAAATCGTCGGTAGCACTTGGGGCGCTATAGAATTGAAGGAACTTTAGAAAAACATTACGGTCGACGTGGCGAAGTTACTAGGATCCCAGGTCAGTTCTCCAAATCATGTCGCAACTCTGTATTACTAACGAGACTGCTCAGTTATTTTAAAAGCGACGATAATAACACGATGCGAGCAATGACGACGGCCAGTTTTAGCAAGGGAGGGCGCAGCCGAACGTTCTTATGCTTCAACGTTCTAGAGTTCACACAAAATTGGACGAGGGTTTCGCCCCTTTCCCAGTAGATTTATACCCCACTTTATTCCCATTCATTCTTTTAAACGTATGTACAACAAATACCGACCCGTTTTATCACCAATAACCCGATAGAAAATATGATTCTGATATGTAAAAATTAGAGAAAGTCCGAAACTTTGTTATGCGCGTGCGTGTGTGTTCAACGACAAGGAATCCAATTGCTGGTCGCTAATTGAAGGTTTGCGCCGGTAAAGCATTGAATATAGGACACAAGTCATCCCAGGAAGCTGCGGAAGTAAACCAGGTTAGCTTAGACACTCTTGTCATCTTAACAATTATCATTACCGGGATGGCTTTCCGTAGCAAGTGTGGCAGGATCTTCAGCCATAACGATTGCGAGACCCCTAATAATGACACAATATGTCAATGTAAATCCTGCCATAGCTGCAAAAATAGACTGACTTGTCGAGATGCCAATCAATATGACAGTGCATGATCCAAGGTCCAGCGTTATCGGTTTGGAATCGAATCGTGACAAGATCACCAGCAAGACCTGAGTTCACGACATCCCTGCGAACAGGATTGACATAGTTGTACGAAGAATTACCCGCCGATCGTACGACTGAGAAAGCGTGCTAAGAAAATAATCTGTTAGATGCTTTTACAATTCTGAATACTTGATTTAGCGTACCCCATGAAGATGGATGGGATGCTATGCAATGATGTGGTCAGAAAAGATTCTAAATAATATACAACAATTGAGCTTACAGGGGCAGCAATCGCTCCACCAGGGATGGTGATCTCAACAACCGCGTTGGGGGGAAGGGTGTATACCGACCCCGACGGAAGCAGCTCTTGCACAGTACGCGCGCCACTGAAGATCTGTAGCAAGACCGGAACGGAAGGAGGCTGGAATATCGCACCGTTGACCGCGAAGGAACCACCAGTCAAAGTGATATTAAACCAAAGAGGAACGTCGACACCATCAGATCCTGGGGCACCAGGAGCGGCTGGATTCTCGAGAGTCTGCAGCTCCCATTCATTCATTGGTTGAGTGCTTGTTACCTGAGGAGTAGTTGGGTCTGCAACAGCTGTGCCGGTATATCGCAGAATCGCGGAGTTCACACCGTCCGTAAATCCACTGGGACCGCCGAAGTTGGGAAGAGCACGGACCCAGTAATTGGATACTGGTTGATTGGCTTGGAGGATGAACGAATAACGCTGGCCAGCAAAGATTTGAATCGAATCGACAGTGAGAGGTGCGACGTTGTTGCCGTCAACCTCAATGATTGTCTTTTATATATAGCGTCAGAATCGAGACTCAGGATAGTCGATAATTGAATACTAACCATGAGATGCCCATCGATAGAGAACGTGTAGTTGGGATCACAGGAGATAGAGACAAGGCGGAAACGATAGCGAGTATTCGGGTTGACGGTAATGACCGCAAGGGCGGCAGTAGGATCAGCTGAATAGCGTCCTAAACCATTAATAAGTGTTGCCTGTGATTGAGGAGGAGCACCTGAGGCGCTCAGAACTGGAGCGACGGAGTGATACCTATGATGAGTAATCCGATGAGTATTACTGATACTACGATATTCCGCAAACTCATACTCACCAATCCGCTAGCGTGATGACAGTAGATTCTATTAGGAAAAATGATTAGTAGTGTGAAGGATAAATAAATTTCATCAAAGCGTACCGTCATCGACATCATATCTGGAAGCAACCAATTGTCAGCTTGATACTCAAAAAAATGTCGCAAATGCTTACTGTGACTTGTAGGGATCGTCTGGATCGTAGACGACGAATGCGCCTCTCAATCCATCACAATATTGGGTAGCTACGAACAGCCTTTCGTCAATGTGGGACATCAGAAGAAATAGATCAAAACATACAATAATGCGAATGATACCAATACGTTCCTGCTTGATCCAGACCTGTAAATTGATACAGGAAAGAATGACCAGGAGCAATAGGGCATTGATTCACTCCAACAGGACCATCGGCCCAGGCGGTTCCGCTTTGGAAAAATCCATGCCAATGCTGTATTGAAGAAGTAATAAAATTAGAAAAGATTCTACATTTGAAGACAATTGCTCACAATACTGGTACTCAACAACATGGAACTGTCGGTCAATTCGTTCACAACGTTGAGATTGAAGGTATCTCCCTAAATTCAAGGCCTTTGAGTGTGTGTAGTCACCATGAATTGGTCGAAGCTCTCGTACCTTATTCCCGGTAATGAGAGGTCCCGGGAATGTCGGAGCGTTCTCAACCCCTCCAGCAAGGACAGTTCTGGACTTGATGGGTGAGTACAACAGTTGAAAGAACTTGAACTATCATAATGGACTACGTACGAGCGGTTGAAGCCATCTGGCTGAATGAATTGGTTTTGAATATACAAATTGGCGGTGGGTCCTACAGCGCCATAGGTCACTGCAACGAGATAAAAGCTAAAGATATTCAAGAACGAGCGCATTTCTGTTGAGGAAAAGTGTTCTGAAGATTTCAAAGTGAGTTCCAAAGCTTATATACCATTCAATGGGAAGCGCATGCCGTTTCAATCTTGTCATCGAGATTCTGCTGACCGGTATGCATCTTTCGTAAAAGCTGTGAGCTTTCACACATGAACGGAGACAACGATTTGCCTTGTGAGACCGCATGGAATTTGAGGAGATTTATACCACCATTACGACAAGATACGGCTTGGGAGAATTGGTGACAAATAGTACTGAGGCATATAACCTTTCAATGTGTCTCGAGAGCAGCTACGTATCTATTATGGGTTGAACGAATATTTTTGTCATGTTATATTAGAGGTAACCCCGTTAGCGCCGAAAGAAAAGATCCTTGTCCGGAATGATGAACTCATCCTGAAACAAAACTGTGGGAATAAAGTAGACAGCCATGAAGTTGAGCTCAAGTGCCATTGCGAATTCAGACGTAGGCTGGGCACCTGAATTGATATCATACATAAGCTTCGTATTTAAACCAAATGCTTTAGCGGAAGGGTACTATCTGCTTGGGCGTGATACACAGAATTTTAGAAGTAGCAAACTACGTCTTTGAATACCATGCCGCTGAAACATGCAAGTCAGTCGCATAACCGCAGCCCGGAAAGTCAACCCCGCCTGATGCGTATCTATTAGATTATCGGCCCGAAGAACGCATTCTACAAGGCGATTGCATTTCCCCAGCTGTTTGTCGAAAGTGTGTGAAGTACCCAAAGTACTACAGAATACGAGGGCTTCGTGTGCAACGAAATAACTTTTTCGTAAGACGACTAGCCGATCCATGGTCCGAATGACTGCGTTCCATATCGGAACAGTTTGGCTGCTTTTGGAAAGTCTTTGTCCGTTTTTGGCGGATGTCTTGCACTTCCCTCTATTTTATGTCCTGGGAATATGCAATATCCAGATACATAATAAATGCCAAAAATCGGTACTGGGTCATGCGAGTAGATATACGCACTTCGTTTATATATAATTGACTTACCACTCGTCCTTCATGAGGACTCTTTGACTATTAATAGGGATAATATCAATCAGAAATTCCGCTTTACATTACTCTTTCTGTTTGTTACGAAATACTTGAATGCTATAAAAACCAGTAGATATACGGATTTCATTGTACTTTGGTGAAGAGTAGTAACAAGGATTGATCGATGTTTTGAACCCGCCGATGCATACACCGATAAAATCACCATATAGCATTATGCAGTAGAGATTATCTGTCCAGGTGTTACATTGCATCGCAGCAATACTCTGAGGCTGGGCTTGTCAAGAAAGGTGCCAGAAAGGCGCCATTTATGCGCCGCTCCCATGGCCCCGTAACATCGCATGATAAATGTTATCATTACCATTCCCAACTCTTCGCCTCGACGCAGCTATGCAAATTCTCTTGATTATAATCTCAATTAGCTAATGTAGGTTGGTCTTGGTGATCATACAGCACATGCTACGTCTCGTAAAATCTCGAAATCTACCGAACCAACCGTATTATTTCAACATTGTGTCAAATCTTTCGCTCGAGAGCTGCAATCACCCAGGCGTCCATCACAGACTGTTCGTATTAGAAATGTAAGTTCTTCTGTTTTCTCGTAATAGAAATCTGAGAACTACTTTCTGTGTACTCGTGCTCGTTTATATACTTTCGACGATCTGGTCAGTCAAGGGGTTCAACGGGACCGTACAATACGCATTCCAGTCTGATATTGGTCCTTCCCAAGTTTCTCTCTCAACATCGGACTAGGTCTTCAAATTCAGCATTTTAATAGCTAGAGTCTGAATCATCTGAAAATACTGAGCCGTAACTCAGAAGCATGCGTGAGGAAAGATTTCAAAATGCTTACTCCTTTGAACCCAATGCATCTTCCTGAAGACTCTAAGTATGTAACTCTCTCATGATGATTTTCGGTGATTTGCGTGTCGTCTCTGGCATCTGCCTGGGTTTCGCGTCATTCTCTTGACTGATAAGTTCGGATGCTGAGCCTCGTCGGATCCGTTTCTGACTGGACACAATTCCAAAGTCATTGTTCCCTATCTCGACTGGCTCAAAACGCATTGCACTTACTTCGCACCAAGCTGACCAATTTAGCTCAAATAAACGCCTGTACTCAAACCCATGGCGATGTAAAATAGACTGTAAATCTTCCCACGTTGTGTCGGAACTTGGAACACTGCTGAATTGATCCCAACGTGAGCTTGTTTCCTACCGTTCACCTCTGTTCACTCAGCACCTGCTCAGCACTGTGATTTCTGGACGATGTCAACACGCCTACTCCTGCCCCATCCTAATCATCGTGATTCACGTGTAGGAGCCGTGTATTCTGTGTGTAGCTAGAGGATGTATCCTCGAGGCATCGTGCCTCTGAAGGCCTCACCCATGACACGCTTGCCACCAGGCCCATATACATAGACTCGCAAGCTCAATGGCGACCCCAAATCCCTCCAGTTGCATCGACTCTAGCCAGAGTTCAACCGTTTTATTGGTGATTTACTTCGACATAAATCTCTCTAATATCTGAATATGATATACCATTCTCACCCGCTTGAAGGCACAGGAGTTCGAGTTTATCTATCGAGTTCATCCTCCCGCAATAATCTTTTGGCCGCCCACGCCTACACGAAACATGTCGACCAAACGTTTCGTTCCGCCCCAATGCATAGCAAGGAAGGAACTTTCAAGGACGGGATTGCACTTGGACGGCGTCTCCAGCTGGAAGATGACAGCATTCATTTCTCTCGATATCGAGGACGGCTACAGACGGCACGCAGACAGCAGGAGGAACTACGCGTCTCGCAGCATCGGCACCGGGAGCGCACTGAAAGCCTGGAGGCAGAGATCGGAGTCCTTCGAGATAGGCTTATGGCCATGCAGATGGCCTACGATGACATAGTCGGCCGCGTTGATGGTGCACCACCGTCGCAGTGGGCTTCTGACTGCTTTTCATTCGAGCCTGTCTCCCATGCCAATTCTCCCGCGTCGTCCACAGCGTCGTTCGAGCACGCGGGAAACACAAGTAACACTTGGCCAGACGACGACGCCGTGATGGTTAGGCGTGAAGAAGTTGGCTTTGGCTTTTCCGACGATGGCGATGATGAAGACGATTTCCTACTCGCTCAGCAACTACAATTTATGGATGGCAGAGAGCGCCTCGAAGAAGGTCGATTCTGGGCAGGTTTCGGTAACGGCAATGTTAGGTGGGTTTAATCCTCTCTGGTTTCTGTTTATTCGACGCTCATATTTTCAACGAAAGCGACAGTGAAAGCGACGGCTACAATGCGGCCACGTCGTCCTCATCTTCGTCCCTTATCTCGAATTCGGACTCAGATACGCCTCCGTCAGAGGAGTCGGACACTAGTCTTCACGAAGAGTTACTTTCAGCGCCTCTCCTCGAA
Organism: Pholiota molesta; assembly: GCA_014925825.1. Taxonomy (NCBI): domain Eukaryota; kingdom Fungi; phylum Basidiomycota; class Agaricomycetes; order Agaricales; family Strophariaceae; genus Pholiota; species Pholiota molesta. The sequence continues at coordinate 487,516 of JACGCK010000015.1, read as the reverse complement.
ACAGAGCTTAGCATCGACGAGCTCTCGACGCTTATAAATGCCGCTCAGGAGATCGGGAATACCGAAGCGCTCGGTGATGTTAAGTTGCTCGTCCAAGACGCGCACCGTACCCCCCGGAAGAAGCGCACCGCTGGCCAACTATACCTTCTCCTCACCTGGCGCACTCCATCATGGGTATCGGCCTCACCACGTGCTGAGGCGCCCACTCGTCTGGGCCCTACCTCGCTCCCTTTGCCCTCCACATCTTCATCTCTGCCTACGCGACCGGAGGTATTTGTGGATGCATCGTCCTACGGCGTAGGACTGGTCTTCGGCCAGCGTTGGCTTGCTTGGAGGTTCGCGCAAGGCCACCCTGCAATCCCTGTAGGCCCTGACGGCATAATCATTATGTCGTGGGCCGAGCTCATCGCTGTGGAGCTGGGCGTGATGACCCTCATCGAGGCTGGATATTACGACGCGAGGGTCGTTATTCGGTCGGATAACCTCGGCGTTGTGAACGCGCTGCGCGAAGGCCGCTGGAAGCCTCATTATGATTTGGACGGTATCCTAAAACGTATCGTGCGCTTATGCCAGAAATCCAAGCTGGATTTGGTCGTGAGGTGGGTCTCGACGAAAGTCAACCCAGCTGATAAACCATCGAGAGGAGTGTTTCCACCTCCGGCGTTGGCATTGTCTCATGCACCGGTATTGCCGGTGCATCTCATGGGCTTTCTGACTCAAGTCAGCGCTATCTGATTTATATTGCCTGTATTGTGTACTATAATTATTTGTCTTATGAATCTTCGCGCAATCGTTACTTACGTTCGGGAACTTACAGGCAAGTGATCATCAGTCGTATGTCCATCATGTTCAAGCGACTTCTACGCACCGTTGCAAACAATAATTTTCAGACGAATATTGCTTCTCTCTTGCGATTGCTGTGGAGCTCAAATCCAAGAGACAGTCTGGGTTCAACGTGAACTACTTCCTCCGAAATCCTAGGAGGCACTGATGGATTTCCAACTAGCAGCTTCGTCGAGCGCTTCAGACTTTTAATCCTAAGTATTGGGTACCCTATCATATGAGTTCTAGCAACGACGCTTCGAGCAAAAAGGCACCGTCGAGCCAGACTCAGTTTCTGGAAGAGTAGGTGTTCAAGAGGACAGGTTGATTGCGACTCCCATTCAGCGAACACAGGTCAAAGAAATCCGACGCTCCGCGGATAACCTTCAATCAAAACATCAAATATTTAACGCTGTAGAAACTTATTGGTGTATCACTGATGGCGAATGCAAAGAAGTGCATTCTGCGGACCCAAGGTGATTTTATCACATTGAGACGTTGATCCCTTCGCACTGATGAAGACGTGATATCCTTTCATGCGTTGCGCATAATAATAGTATGATTCTCTTGATAGATTAAAGGGCGACAGAACGAACACTTATAAGTAGAAGGGGCACAGAAGTCTAGGAAGATATGGCTTCTAGTGCAAGGGAGCATCCAGGAGGGAATAATTTCTCGATACGAAGTTGATGGTATTACATTATGGGTTGTGGTTTGCATGTTCTCGATGCAAGGGTCCACAAAAGATAATGGAGCGTTTTGCATGATTCAGCAGTCATATAGAGCTCGAATTTTGAGAAAACTCTCGCTCCGAACTTTCAATCGTGGTGGCTCTGTCTCTGGACTCTGCCGATTGGACATACATGCATTTCGGCTGACTCCTGGGGGATCGCTCCTGATTGCTCTATTAAGACTCGTAGCGATATACTGGCTGTCTATAGTAGACATTCCGTAGCAGAATTGCGACTTCAAAGCTCGGATGCTAGCAGGGGTCTGCAGTTTGAGTTAGCTTTTACTTACTTACGCTCCTAACGTCGAAGGTTGGTCGAAGGACATTTTGAAGGGTAAAAGGTCACGTGTTGACCGACCCTAAGCTGTCTCACATCTTCCGTCTCCTAGTAACTACGCCCGCTGCCTGCGTTGCCTCCCATCTTTCACAGTCTCAACCAAATGCAAGCTTTGGTTTAGTATGGCTCGAAAACACGCGAATATTAACCTCTGGAACATATCCCCTGACTTTCATCATCTAAAACGCGTCGAGCCTTCCATAAATATCAACTTCTGGGCAGCTGTTGTCGATCGGATGACATGGTCTTTGCTGGTGCTGCTTTGTTTTGCTAAGGGATCTCTGGTACGTCTCCGCACTTCAAGGTCTTCTGGGTGAAACAATGCGTTGACGTTTCATATAAGACGCCTGATCATGAACATGCACCCACATGTGCGTAATGTGGGCAGGAGAGAATGATGATGCAGACCTCGAGGCCGCATATACTTCCGGATCTACATCGTACATGGCCTTAACAGCGCGAGTCGTGACTTAGCAGTTAAGTCTGGTCTCCAAGTTGGCTCATGCACGCGCTGGCCACGAGGTGTTTTCAACGAATGGACTTGGTTAAAGTCTCTTCTCAACCCAAGCTAAACTGCGCATGATTCTCACTGCGCACGATTACCACTCGAGCTAGCATCTCTTCTCACTAATCTATGCTGCCCGCGCAAAGATGGCGAGATTGCCTTGAGGTTGCCATCGGTGGGCACCTTGCGCCCACAGTCACATTAACGCCGCGATATCGTGAACGTGGTGGCCAATGCTGCATCCTCATGTTGATAGGGGTTGCGTATTTAACATGGTAAGTCATTCAGATGCTGATGGTTCCGCCACTACTCCCACTGAATCATCGCTCAACTCTAGGCTGAATCGTAAAAGCAGATATACCTCGTCGCTTGGGACGGACGGCCTATGCAAGTTCTTTGTTTTCATGACATCTCTCTTCGATGAATCTCACCAGTGATGTATTGGCGCTTTCTCTACGCCACAGAACTATAGCCAAATTATTGAGTTCTTATTCCCCCACCCATGATCCCATTGACGTAGCTCTGCCCTTTGTTCTTCAATATATTCATGATAATGAAAGGTTCGTGTTCAATCAGCGTCGAGGCCCTCTCAGACTTACCACTTTCAACAGTTAAACCTTCTCTCTCTTTATGGAATCCATCGCTCAGATGTGATTGTAATCGTGAAATAAGCTCGTGTCATTATCGCCCAAGGTTTAATTCTCATCCCTGCTACGATTTATGCTCAGAATATCTAACTCAATTATTCCCCTTCGCCCCGCTGCAATAAGGTTTGCACACTTTCCAAGAAGAATCCCGTGTCGTATAGCGAGACAAGCAGTCGGTTTCGACATACCACACTGGTCGCTATTTTCTTTACGCAATGTTCCCAGCATTCCATCACAAACCTCAAGCGCGCCTAGGCCATATACATCGGACTCTATACTGTCGTTCATCTCCGCCCTCGGCCTTCCTGATCCATACGCTCGCCAACGATGCGACAGTTCTGCGCCACATGATGTCCCATCCTGCTCATACTGGATGGTCCCTGCGCCACCGACAGTCGGTGGGTCGCGCCTGCGTTTCGGGGTGCGAATTTCTCAGCGCCCTCCGCCCCGAATTCCTCCGCCCGGTGCTTCTGCGCGTCCGAATTTTTAACACTCTCAACACTCTTCTAGAAATAACCTTTCCTCGTGGACAGGTTCCCCCAATCAAAGGTGAGCATGCCGAGCGAAAGGATTGAATAATACTGATTATTTCCGTATCATTTCTCCCAGCCGCCATACGTGGTTAATCTTATCGGTCTTCGCTTACAGGCGAGTGTGAGATAATCGAAGTCCTTTATCGGGGACCCCGCACCAACTCCGATTCCAATCGAAAATTCGACTAACCGAATTGGCATTTTTCTCCGGTGCGTCTTTCTTATTGTCTTTTCATCTATGATTGCAAAGAATTTTTACAGTGGAAATGAAGTGTCAGAAAAACAATTCACTTCCCGGAGAACCATGTGTACAGGACTACGAACAAAAGTGATGATGTTAAACGCCACGACAAAAATAAGGCGCGAACTCGGCGAGCCGCAAGGTTAAGTAATAAAAGTAAGTGAGGAGGGTATATGCGGAGTGGGAGTGGTATGGGTGGGTTCATGAATGGATCGTGAATGAGTAATCAAGCGTGGCGCACATGAGGGTGGATATGGTGAAGCAAACATGGGGATGGTCGTCGAGACGCATCCGAGGATGGCCGGCAGGATGGGGTACCCAGTACGCCGCGACGACACATCCTCACATCGTGAGTGGTGGGTTGATTGATTGGTTACGCAGGAAAGCGACTATGATTACAGACCCAGAATCGGGCAAAACAACAAGTGGGGGGGAAATGGATGGAAAAGAACAGAAGACGTACACAGGCAACGTCCGCGACCGGGCCCTAGGCAAGGGCGGAAAAAGAAGAAGCGCGCGGGGGAGAGCGGCGCAGACAGACAGACAGGGTGCGCACAATACAAATAATCCAAACATATCGTCCAAAAAATTAATGAAGGAAGTCGCAGGCAGGCAGGCAGGAAACCCAGAGACGCGCAGCATCCGCAGGCATGCCCCGCTCAGAAGCCGCCCGCCATCATCTCGTCGAACCCGATGAGGCCCATGTTGTGGCCGTCGTCGCTGTACTGGCGGCACTCCAGCGCGCTCATGAACTCCTGGCCGAACTCGAGCCCGGACTGGTTGTGCGCGACGGCGACGTTCTCCGTGTATTTTGGGATGCCCAATTCGAGCGGCGGGATCGCGTTGATGTCGAAGTCGTCCGTCAGTAGCACGGCCGGCTCGGAGGACCAGAGCGAGGCGCTGTCCCAGGTGAACGCCGCGAACTCCTGCTGCATCTGCATGTTCGCGTGCAGCTCCATCTCCGCCTGGGCTTGCGCCTCGAGCGAGTTGTCGACTGGGAGCGTGTACGTGTTCTGCGGCAGGAACATGGAGGTGGGCGTATACGGGCCCGAGGAGGGTGATGGAGGCCCGGACGAGCCTGGGGACACGATCTGGTGTGCTGGGAGCAGGAGCGCGTCGGTGGAGGAGTTCATATTGGGATGCATTGACATGGTGAGCTGTTGAAGCGGTGTTGAGTTGTTCCTTTGGCTCGGGGTGTTGAACATACTTCGTAGGAACTCGGACGACTTTAGAACAGACGCGATCACGTCAGTCTCCAACGGATCAAGAGCACGAGAGGCGCTGGGGATAAGAATACGCACCTGAAGGCTAGCTTCAAACTGTCCTTGCATCGCGAACGAGGGCGCCACATACGACGGATTCGGCAGGTAGTCGAAACCGGAGACCCCTTCGTCTTGGTACCCTGGGGCCGCGGCTCGCCGACTGATCATGGGCAGCAGCGACGGCGACGTAGGGCACGACGGGGTCATGTGGTACACGTTAGGGATCTGGATCGACTGGTAGGGCGGCGGCGTGGGCGCTGAAGCGGAGCGATTCTGCGGACGCGCGACTGGCACGATGAACGAGACCGAATCTGACTCATCGAACTCGACCCTCTTCAGCATCTTCTTATTGCTCTTCGTCCTGCCATCCTTGTCCTTCGCGCGCTGGGGGCGATACACGTAGTTGGGGTACAGCTGCTCGTGTTCCTTCTTCTTGGACTTGGCCAGGTCCTCCCACATCTGGCGCTCGTGCGCCGACAGGCTCTTCCACTGCTGGCTTATGGTCTTGGAGAGATCAGCCTGCCGTTGCTTCTTGGCAGGCCCTTCAGGTGCGGTGGCGCTCTCCTCCTGCAGTTGCTGGCGGTCCTCGCAGCATTTGCGGCGGAACAGGATGAACGCGTTCTCTGGGCGTTTGATGTAGTCCTCGTCGCCTTTCTTCGGCCGGCGTTCGACGACGTCACTACTGCTCGTTGATTTTCTGCGCTTGGTGTTGGCGGATTGGGGTGATATGGGGGTTTCCGGGGAGAGCGTGCGCGTAAGTGGAGGGGGCGTGAATGATGATGATGATGAACTGATTGCTGCTGTTGTACATTGCGAAGGGAGAGAACGAAGGTCGGCTTCAAAAGGAGAACTACAAGGAGAAGAGTAAGGACTGTCGGCGAGGTTGTGGGTTATAGGGAAGGTGAAGGCGCGTGGCGTCGGCGATACGATGTGGAGGGTGGGGGTCTGCGGGGCATCCGTCGTCACTTCGAGTGCTGTAAGGGTGAGTGGTTCCGCGCTCAGAATCTTTTTCATTGTCTCGTGGGGAGGAAGGACTTACTTCGGGATTGGTTATCGCGGGTGCGTAGGGCGGGCATGATTGTTGATCGTAGAGACAATGAAGGATTCAGCGGGAGGGGGTCGTAAGGAGAGTGGGAACAATGGTGGAGGAGGCGGGAGAGGAGAGGAGGGAAAGAATAATGGTGTCGCAGTATGCCAATCGTTTTTGTTTGTCTCTGCGATCGGGGAGAACAATTGGGCGGGCGGGGGCACAAAAGCAAAACAATACGAGCGGAGAGTTTTATAGTTCTGGTCGGGAAAGCGATACCAAGAAAGGTTCCGCCGAAGAACACGAGCCCCGTTTCGTAAGGTGCACCTGGGATTCGCTTTCATTGTCTGTTCCCAAAATGGATCCATCGAGGGACCATGGCCCGATAAAGCTTGGACGAGTGGACGCGACGTCCTGTTGCACTATGTTTGGCGCTGATATGGAGATCCCTATTGTCTTGCGCCCCCCCGGCCAGCTGGCCCGCGAGTCACCAGTCAATTGTTGCCGCACACCGCCCCACGTAACATTGTCCCTTGCCTCCGCGGATGCCACCACCACCCACTCCTCCTGCCTCGACAGCAGCCTGCTCAGCATCTCTGCGGCTTGCATCGACCGCCAACAGCCTCCCTCGCCCGCACTCCCCGTACGCAGTCCGTCCATCGAACATGGTATATTTATCCACGTGTGCTAAAAACCCACCATCGATAAAATAGGCGCATTGCCTTCACGCTTCCCGATTAGGCAGGCGAGACCCGGCCGTCTGTTCCCACTCTACCCACAGGTCAATGTTTCCATCGCCCGATTCCACATCTCACGATCTGCACTGCGTCACTCCTCCCTCCTCCTCCACTGATGCGCTATCTAGAGCCACACCCCGCAAATCATCCATTCTGTGGCCCGTTAAGCGCTGGTGCGGGGCCCACGGCCCAAGCGCTGCCACCCGCGCGCGAGGGTCAATGCGCGACACATCCTGCTTCTCCCTAGGGCGCAGGGCGTCCCGTGGTACGCGCGAACGTCATCTCTTCTCCGCAGGCGGTGGCGGCAACTTGAACGGCTGGCCAGAAATGGGCAGGACATACCGGACCTTTGCCTCCAAATGGGCGCACGCTCGGCTGAGCGCAATGGATTATAACTCTGCCCTGTGCCCATTCCCGTTGATAAAACCCAGGCTGACAGACTTTACGCTCATCCGTAATAGCCGATGGAATCAAGCTCCATCAATGGACTATGTGTGTAAGTAACCCCACAGAAGCGCGCTCGCGCTGCGCGTCGTGCGCTTACGCTCGAGCAAATATTCATCCAATACATATCCATGTCGTCCGCGAGCGGAAGCATAATATGGGCCCGTTGTTCCAGCAATTCGCGCAATCTATTTCATTTCTGTGCGCGATCTGAATTCTGGTCCAATTCCACTCCCCCAGGATGATGATCACGATCAAAGGACGCGCTGATGCAGATATGACAAGATCGGGCAAGAGATCGTCAAGACTTGCATTAGGGTTAGGATGGATTCCATTCCCTATCCGCGTTTGGCATCCCACGCGGTGTCGCCTGCGTCTAGATTCCACGGTGAGATCCAGCGATGCCCTGCGTATGAATCCCATTTTAGGGCCGTATGCCCAGAAACATCGATTGCCTTGTCTGGTGAAAGGGGACTTGATGAACATCACCTCGGGCGTGTAGGCTTGAGGAGAGGCGAGGGGCTTCATCCATGGCGCGTGGCGGAACCTTCGCTCGAGTCAATCCAATGCACAATGCCTATGGCTATCGACGGCAGTGAGAACGCAACCTTATATAATCGTATGACCATTCAAGCTCAAGGCGGCGGGAATAAGAGGGAAATGGATTCTGGACTACGATCTATTCTATTTGCGAGGCAACTGACTGATGCTACTCTTGAAATATATACTGCTCTGCATTCGGCGATGTCGTCGATGTCGGACGATCGCTGCTGTGCACTTTGAAGGCCATTGCATACCGTGCGCGCTGGCCTTCACCGCACGGTCATAGAGCAGGTTATTTTAAACCTTCCCAACGTTTATTAATGCCACAAGAGCACCTGCCACAAAACAACGGAGGTTTGATATGATTCAGATACGCAATGAATACAGGTATGGAACTGCGGTCAGCGAGATACGATTTTGTTTATTTCCGACGGGTGCGATCGATCATGGAAATGTATCAGTGGGTCCAAATTGCCATTTGATTTGCGGCGCGTCTATGGGAAGTGTACTTGGGTGAGTCGTATCACAGAGGCTTCAAGGGAGAGTTCCCTGGCCTGTGCCTCAGCGAGTCATCGTCTAACTCCCATAGATAGTTAATTTGAAACATCGAGGGAAAGAGAGTCATTTCTTCGAATCACTTCTGGGGTGGAAATCATCGGTGAAATTACCGATAGGATAGCTTATATTGGAAACATGAGATAGTGAACAGTGCGTGTAGAGATAAACTTAGGATAAACTTAGGTACCGATAGAAGTTGAAGTCAGTTTCTTAGCAATCACAATATGCGTTTGGTACTAGCGATAAGATATTACACCTTGCGCCTATGCGGAAGCCTTGGAGATTGACAGTACGTGGCTAATTAACGAAATGGCTTCGAAAGGACAATGTACTGATGTGGGGTATGATGCGATATGCCTGGACTATTTTTTATAGAGGATGTACAGTGCACGAGTCTATGAATAAACGACGCGTGGATGAGCTTGTACGCCGCACTCCCATTGTTCGTATAAGCCCGTAGATTGCCGTGCTAAAATTCGACTGACAGCTCTCTACATACTGTGCTTCAAAAAATCCTTCTCCCAGACCTGACTCTTGACTCGACCTTGAATTGCAGATTGGCACCTCATTTGTGCCACCACGGCGCGTCAATCAGGGTCTGAATCAAGCTTCTAGATCCTATCGGGAGGCATGGGTGGCCATTCATTCGAAGCCAACAGGGCGTCGAGTCAGGTAATTATCTCTGTTCATAGTACTTACGCACCCACCGCGGGAACGGCTTGGCCAGAGATATGCGATGTAGATGCAGGACGCGCTGGGTGGCACATCCATACCGACTCCGAGCCGCAAAGCTCTGCAACCGCGGCCAGCCATTCGGTGGAATTTGTTTGAACTGTACATATGCTACTGCGTATATCGTATATAAGGTCGCGGATTCTCGAGATATATGGATGATAGTCCCGAAATACGGTGTTTACGATCATTCGGGCGCGTCCCAACTGGGCGAACAATGAGTAGGCACGAAGGCGGCTCTAAAGCATCCACCGCCATTCGTTGCATATGCACCCGAACCTCCCAAGAAATATATACAAAATGATTCAGAGGAGTGGTAATTAGTTGAAGCACTACTATTCATGCGATAGAAAAGTTCCCCGTTCATCTCATGAGAATGACGTGCTGTAAGTGATAATTTAATGAAACACATGAACGCGTGATTGCTTCCTCTCACACTCTTGGGTTTACGGCGGTGGCTAGTCATTCCTTGGGCCCAGAATGCGATATTTGTGGCATTCTAACGCAGGGATGCTTACATTGCTGCATGCAACCTGAAAAACCGTTGCGTAGCGCTCCAAACGACTATGTATCAGCCTAAGCATCCACTGGTGCCGCATGTTTTTGAGATGCGTCCGCTCTGAAATCCTAGGATTTAGCCCTGTGATGATATGACATGAGGCAAAGAGGATGGAATTGGAACGGTACAGCCACCGCATATGGGGGATGCCGTCATACTTGGTCGGCGCTGGGGATATCGATGCTCCACCTTACGGAAAGCGTCGCCGGTTACGCTGGAAGAGAACAACGGAGCGAGCCCTATCCATATATCGGTCGGATTATCGCGCCTGGGGGCGACAAAACCATGCTCCGCTGAGCGATCCGGGCAGACGCTCCTAAGATCCGTCGCTATCATTCGCCCTGACAAGCACGGAGCATGCGTGCAGTGGAGGAGCCTGGGGTACGTGGAGAAGTTTATATCTCATGGCCGGTGATAGCTTTGAGGTGGTAATCGATAACCATTACATCGATGTCGAGCTTGGGCGGTGAGGCGTGGTGTATTAGTGTGGTTAGAACACCGAGGTTCACAATACATTTATCGACGGCCCCCAGACATCGAAACAGGCTAGCTTTCCTGGTTGCTGCTGTCAGTTCCTGTAACCAGATTAATCCACCGTCTCCGAATTTATCTAGCCCTCGTCCGTGAATATCACGAGTCTCGTATGTCTCCAAGCAGATTTTGCCTACGATAAGAAAGCCTTCCCAAGCATCCCAGTGTTCCCCGAGATTGTAGCAACGTGAAAGAGATATTGGAGCAGCACCCATAGGCTAGAGACTTGCAGCGACCGAGGCTCTCGGCCCGTCACTGCGCCATACGACGAGCAGGTCCGAAGATGCGCGAGACTATGTATCATGATCCATCTCGAGCCTCGAGGCAACCTCGAGGCGAAGATACAGCCGCCAAGCCGATGTCGGCAAGTTAAATTGGAGTCACGAATCGCGACACGTCACACCATGATACTTTCTAGTCACGCGTCTGGCTTGAAACGTTGACTCACAAACCCAATTCTTCCTCCTTTCTCATCGCGTTCTATTGACCTTGTGCCATACTCATCCGACGTGATAAATACCTGCCACTGCCTTCCGTAACGCTGAATCTCCTGCGATTCTCGCCTTCTCTTCCAATTCTCTCTTTCGGTCTGGCGCACGCATCATGAGAACCAAACGGCCACGTTCGACTTCGATATCTGGCATTCCTGAACGCGCCGCTGCCTTAAGCTCGACCTCGAGTCAGGTTGTTTCCGCCTCAGAGGCATCGACCAGAACCAAGAAACTGAAACTCCACTCATCCTTCGCACTCGAGTTACCTTTCCCTGAATTCGAGCATCCGACGCCCGCCGAAGCGCTGGAGGTGTTTGATTTACTTTCCAACGCACACCGGAGTAATCGGCCTCCCCTCCGAAAGCCATCTCTAGCGCCAAGCAATACTTCGCAGACGTGCGAGAATGCGCCGAATGTCATCGAGGCGCTCATTGGTACAATTCTTTCACAGAACACATCTGCGCAGAATTCAACCAGAGCGAAGAAGGCATTAGATGAGACATTCGGGCGGAATAATTTTGCTGCCATTGTCTCTGCGCCTCAGGCTGACGTCGTTGATGCCATTCGCTCTGGGGGACTGGCGAATAAGAAAGCAGCCACGATACAGAAAATCCTGCAGTCGATAAAGCACCGTCATGGCGATTACTCACTGCAGCACCTCGCCGCCGAGGGCGATAAACGAATGGACGATGCGGAAATTATGAAGGAGCTCATAGCTTACGATGGCGTCGGTCCTAAGACTGCGTCTTGCGTGCTGTTATTCTGTCTCGGCCGCGATTCATTCGCAGTCGATACCCATATTTTTCGCCTCAGCAAGGTTCTTGGATGGGTGCCCGCGAAAGCGGATCGAATTCTTACGCAGGCGCATCTGGATCTACGGGTACCCAACGAACTTAAGTACGGCCTTCATTTACTGATGATTCAGCACGGGCGCGTATGCAAGGGTTGTAAAAAATCTGGCTCACGCGACAGCTGTATACTCAAAACATACCTGAAGGAGAGGAAGTCTCAAAACCCAGCCGAGATTGAGGCGAAGCTCGAGTTGGCCAAAGAGGAAGAGCTTGGTTATTGATAACCAGTCTACATATGTTGTCTAATCTATCGTACGTACCGTTTGAATGAACCTCCCTTGTCGAAAACCTAGCTGTAAACCCTATCCCAAAATCCAAATTTCTGGGATTTGACCGCTACCTTTCTGACTCCGAACCCAAAAATCTGGCCGCTCACTTCTGATTCCGGATCGACTAGTGGATTTCCTCTTTGAATTTGCAAATCTCTCAGCTGTATAGTGCAGATCCTGTAAGCATCTCATGTCTAAAGGTAGAACAGCCTTATGCCGAGACTGCCTACCAACGAACAGATGCGCCCTCCGCCCACATACATACTAAGATTACGTCCACAGCATATCTGATTAAGACTGCCTGTGGCCATCCTGTGTCGTCATTTGTGGATGTTAACGTTATAATTCTGATCCGACATGACCTTGGCTTAATATTCAGCCCATGGATTAGAACATGGCCAACCATTGAACGTCGAATCAAAACTTTTGGACCCACAGTGATGCCTGATTATATACTATTGTTGCGCTTGGTGCATAGCCCAATGATTCTATAAATACCTTCAATCGCAAAGATATCCATAGGCGCTGCCTGCATAATTTCTAACAAATTCCATTCCTTTCTCTTTCCGCAGCATACACTTTACGAGCACGAGTCTGATGGCTGAAGAACCGTTCCCAGATCACAAGATTTATATCGCAGACGAACCGCGGACCTCCGAAGTCTACAGATATGCCTTCCATTTTGGTTTGAATTTAAAATAATTCATCGGTGGCCGACATTCATGCCCGAGCATCGGAAAACGTGCCTATCAAGCCCAAAAAGTTCTGTCTCGTACAGCCTATACGCATGTATGCGTCGATTATTTGGCAAGGAGTTGCTGTTTTGATACGCCACAGACGGACCATCAGATCATCTTTGAAGAATACTAAAATTGGCAGGATAGCTATTCTGACTCTAGAAGTCTCCGAACGTCCCACGGATTAGTGTGTTCAATCCAAAGGCGTCGAATTTCTAATAAAATGTTTGCGACTTCGTGTGGTAACGCCCACATCAATGGTATGGTAGTGCCAGAGCTTTCTTTCTTTCCGTCGAATCAGTCAGCCTAATATGTGCGCACAGGGACCGCAAAGAGCGCTATAAAGATTTTAGGTTCTGCTAAACCGTTTCCAGCGGCATTGCCTCTGGATGAGTATAGTCTATTTACAGAGACGAACATGAATCGAAGTTCTGATACCATCCATTCATGACCCAATACAGGCGCTCGCGCATACGGCGGCCGACGGCATGATAACGCGGAGCACTGGAATTTCACCACTGCACGGCGACGAGCTAGAAGGTGAAGGTTGGTTTCGGCCGCGTATAGACTGGGAAATGCAGCCGAAATCGTGGCGCCATGAGTATGAGTATGAGCTTATTTCTCCCTCGTCAGTTGAAACGTCTGCACAGGGCATCTGATGCCTCAGTCAATCTCGTTTTCACGCTGCGGCGGAACGGCTTACAAGTGGATGCTTTCTGAATTTTTGTTCCGGGAGTCGGCGAACTCGTTGTGTGGCGTACTACTGCGATTTGGAGATGGTTGGCCCATTCCTGTAATGACTCGTAGCCTCGTGCATTCATCCAGATTAGAAATTGCTTTTTGGGGTTCTTTTTCATCTTATTTCGCATTTAGCAGTTGGGTAAATGAACGGGTGCTGAGCGATATTGCCAAAAACTACATTCCTCAATCGTTCTATCAGACTTTATGGCTCCACAAAGCAGAAGTGGGGTATTTCTGGACTACCTTTTAAGGGGTTTTAACGATCAATGTGCGAGGTAAAACATCTGATGGTCATCGAACTTCGAGTCGCCAATGCATTGTTATTTCAACGATGGCAAATCGTCGTGGGCCTGATTTTAACTTTACCGAGGGATTCTCCTGCAGTAGCTACTTAGCGCCCCAGCCGATCTCGGTTACAAGTAGTAAGCACATGTTCGCTTTATAGGGGATTGTTTTACTCGTATGACTTCAAGAGAAAAGACTTCAAGAAGTGGTCGAAGGCAGTCAGCAAGTGAGCTCTCATAGACCATAGCTGTCAGTGGTTTCTTTCTTCTGAGATAGTTAGCGCCGAGAGAGCTTGTCAGATATGACATTGATTTGCATGCCCCGGGGTCAATAACACTCGAATTTCACACCTATCACATAATCACACCTCTTGCAAATGGCCTCAATTTGATTTGAGTATTAGGCATCAGAAAGTACTCGATTAAATCAGACGTTCGGGCATGGTCTTCGGGGAGGTACAGTTAGAACGGCCGAAGCGACTATGTCTTTAACGCATTGGAAACTTCGTCATCATGTCCCTCACATGCTTAACCTATCCTCGTGAACCCTACCTGAAACCTCATCACTGTCCATCTTCAAGGCTGTCTTAAATTTTCTGTTCAATTTCGGGGTCTTCGCTGGTCTTCGCTGGTCTTCGCTAGTATTTGTTAGTACCATATCATTTTAAAGTTCGAAGAGTACCTAGATAGATTAACTAACGTTTGAATTAGATCTGGCCGTTGACGCTTCTGGAAATAAGTGTTCATTCTTCGAAATGGGGGACTTCAAAAGTCAAGACACAAGACACGAACTTCCGGCTTGGGGAGTCTGCGTTTTGGAACCTCTTCATGGACTAATATTCCGGACTGCTCGCTTACCGTGGCTGGCGTATACAAATATCAAGCTATATATATGTATACAAGTGCCTACAGAGTTGATAGCACTTCACTGTATTTGTGCATTAGTTTGTACTTGAAATATCTTTATTTCGGGCGAGAGGCCTTATGCTTCCAAGCTGAGCGCCGAACGTTGAGCTTTGGTGTCAAGAAAATCCGCGCACTGAGTAATCGTTCCTTTGACTCTCCAAAGTGACAGATTCTAGCAACCGCTCGCAAAATACATTATTATAAGTGCGGAGACCACAAGACGAGACATCGAGTTCCTATCGCCCATGACACCTCTGCATTATTCCGTCCGAAACTAGAAACATACCGTCTCATGTAGTACCCAAAGCCAAGGGAGCGGTATCACCCATAGGCCAACACCTCGCCTGTATCGTCTCCGGTTCTAAGCTCTGAGATCTGGACCTTCTTTTTCTTCTCCTATCCGCGCAAAGTAGGGAGCAGTCTATGTACATAGCAAAATGGAAGTTGGTGAATGTCTATGTGCTTATACCCCTGGAAAAGCATCACCTATTGCACTAAGGCTTCAAATCTGCCACCCGGAGTCGTCCCAAGTTTCTGGTTCAAGCGCTCCAAATGGCAACTTGAAGACAAAAGATCGGTATACTCGTGCCGAACATCTGTTCTGGTCCTATCTCTGATCCTAGGGTTCAATCTCATTCGGCACAACTTCTTGAGTTACCAATCATACAAAATACTGCCCCGTTTCCCATCTTTCTGTTCTTTCTGGACCTTCGACAGAACCAACCTGAAAGCCTCAGGAATTCAACTTCAAACATACTCATTTCATTCTCGTGCTCGAATTTCGCTGCGTCCTAAGTACCACTGTCAAAGCGTCATGGCCTTTACAATTACATCCTAGCCCAGAATGCAATCACGAGACTGATATATTTGGACGAATTTCTGGCACGAGCTCCTAATTGAAGAACGTTGTCTGTAACGGCCATCTCACCCAGATTTCATCGACGTGATTGTAAACCTCGCTACGTCTGGACGACCAAAAGTACTCATATACCAACGCCCTCATCCCTGGTACGATAAGCGATGATATCTGACATGCCTGAGGATATTGTGTGAGTAGTCACTGGTTAGATTTTTCATACTGTTCTTGGAGATGTAAAGGCTAATGTTGGACCTTCCACGAAAGAGACCATGATATGTCACCTCATCTATGGGGCCAACTACCTCTAGAGATGATCTGTGAAATCTTGCTCGTCCTAGCGCAAACGAGCCTCGAGAAAGCTCGACAGCTTCGCCTCGTATCCAGCGACGTCAACATCCTTATGCTTCCAATTCTTTTCCGCCATGTCGTGATGGTTTTTCCTGAACATATTCACCAATTCACCACTACGCTCCTACCGAAGAGGAAGAACTACATACCTGCGCTCAAATCCAAGCTTCACATAATCCCTCGGATGTTGTCCAGTTACAAAGTCGACACCTGGGCGTTGGTTGTCAACGAACGACGACCGTCAATTGAGACCGCACTGGCCAGCGTGGCACCTGTATTCGCAGGCCTGTCGAAACTCGCCATTACGAGCCAGAACTTATCATCGAATGCATTTTGGCTGCGACAGCATTCTATACATCCCAAACTCATCTTCCTCCTACACTATGGCTGCCCGCACCTTGTCAACTTTTACGATCCCATATTCAAATCCGTTACACATCTATACACGTGTCTCACTCACGGCCACCGCTACTCCACCATTGCCGATCTCCCATCGTTGACCCACCTAGCTGTCAGTACACGGAAAGAACTGAACGAACGAACTGCGCTCAACGTCGCAGCATCCCTCAAAGACATCCTCAAATCATGCGCCAACCTCATGTCGCTGATATTCCTCATGGCAGTGACGTCCTTGGACGACCCGTTGTATATGACTTGGCACGGGTGGCTCAAGGACTGCTTAGAAGATAAGCGATTCGTCTTCTTACCAGATTACCGTCTTCCACGGATGGAATGGAACAGTATTCTCAACGGGAAAAAGTCGCTGTGGGACCGCGCGCGGGAGTGGCAGCAGTTCGAGCTCATACAGGAGCCGCTGCGGACGCTGATACGGGAGCAGGCGCTGGATGAAGCGCACGACGAACGCGAACTGTTCCCTATGCTATCCAATCGAAGAGAGGAAGAGTGGGAGATCGATCTTGTGGAGCGCGATAACTACGAACCGCCGACAGATGACCCGGATCTGCGAGGAGGGATGGGCCTCATTACTGCATTTACATAAACGATTTGTAAAAGGATAGTCGACGTTTGATATCTGATACGATTGGGTGCACCGTGTTTACTTTTCTAACAGTTTTTGTATCAGGCGTGACAGGCCTGACAGTTTGCCTTCTAGTTGCACGCTCGTATGACCAATATATCTAGCTATTCGGTGGCTGTCGTCTTCACCGTTCTTGTTCGCAGTTCTAAGGTTGCGCCGCACCTCAGTTGAAACATGTGATAGTTATTTTTGTCGGTGTAGAGGTGTTGAGCTCGTCTCAGCGGTTCCCTTTGTAAGCATTCTGGCCACGAAGATTCAGATGCCCTTTTTTGAACGCTGATATCCATTAAAGCTCTGTTTTTAGATATGCACACAGTGCACGTTAGTGTACCGTTGGATGCCTCTCAATTTCGGGGGCTCGTAGGTTGCAAACGAGATTCTACAACGGTAATTCATCATATTAGTCTGTCAAATTTATAATGGAGTATCTAGCATTGCCTCAGATTGTACAATAAACTACTTGATCAGAAAAAAGGTACACTTGAGACTCTGAATGATGATCAATGTGGATGCAGTCCAATGCAGTTCATGATGCTGATCTTCAGTTTATGTGCTCTTCTATCCATCACTAAGCTATCCATCTACAGTCGAACCCACCCCAAAACCTAGATATCAACTGACGATGAGGCGGGCAAGATGTACCGTTCCTTCTAAATACCACTGACAATCCAGAGTGGGTAACTTGATAACGCTGAAATTTTGCAGAACCACACTGCCACTTTTCCCTATTAATTGATAAGGTCTAAATCTAGATGACTTTGAGCTGTACGCCATTGTACTCTTTCTGAATTTCAGTGGATGGGCGACTCGGATAACAATTGCTGAAATGGATGACCGGTATTCAAATATTCAAAGACGATTGGCTTCATTCCATCATAATTGAATCTAGTATACAATCGATTGGATCAGCTCCGGGCAGACCTAGTTGTGTACTGTATATACAGAGATACAATAACATATAACAAGATATTTGGTCTCGATCAAGAACAATCCATGACGTGATAAACTGAAAGGTTCCCTGCGGTTTGGAATTGGAGAACTGGCATGCCCCATCATATTCTGGCTTTCTGTTTTACATGCCTTCCAGATGGAAGGCCGTATGCGCGGGCATCCCTTTACGCTAGAACCTCGCATTTCCTCGGCATTATTCAAGTTGTAGAGTTTCATTAAATATAGAAAGCGCTGGGAGCGTGAAAGACCACTCCGTATGGAGTGGAATACACTGAAATGAAGCGAGGTTCGATGACTTACGGAATCGGACCGAAAAAGACAGGATCAAGTTGTGGATTTATTGAGTTTGGGTAAGAGCGGTGTCTATGAGAAGAGGAGGGGATGAGATGTGTGTGTGGTATGGTAAGGGTAGGTGTATATCGGAAAGGAAGAGGTAAGATACTAAATGGATCGGACGCGTCGTATGTATCTACTGGTGTAAGGTCAGGTGACGGCCATCCTTACACTGCTCCCCCCAAAGTAAAATCGAGAGCAGATAGAAGAAAAAAAATAAAAAATAAAGCAATGGAATACAAAGATAAATGAGAAAATAGAAAAAAAATCCTTTCACGGGTGCGTTAAAAACCCCGTAGGGAAAAGCTACCGCAGGCAAAATATGAGAAGAAAAAAAGTACATTACAAGAAAGGATTGCCCCCAGGTCGGTCGGCCCAGTACTTGTCTAATGCCTCATTTTTGTCCAGATATTCACCGGCGATCCAGCGGTCTTCTTCGGGCCCTTCACCAACCCATCGTACTAAGTAATGAACTTTAGAACCGATTTTCTTATGGTCTACGAATTTTTCCACGTAATATTCGTCGAAACCATCCACTGAAACAGGACCCGGAGCTTCCAATGTGCGTTGTGGGAATTTATCAGAGTCATTTTGCTGGAAAGGTTTAACGAGCGAAGTATGGAAGGTAGGGAAAATATTCGGGGCGTTCGGGATCTCAAGAGTAACAGTAGAAGCATCCGTGTGCGCGCTAATGACCATGTACGGGCCGTCGAACCGAGGCATAAATTTAGCCACCCTGTTCTCTTCCGCGCGCCTGTAATCTCGGCGCCTATTAAGCGTGCTGAGCATAACCTTATCACCAGGCGCATAGACAGGTGCATCAGAACGGTGCTTGTTCGAGTGGAAAGCTTGAGTTATTTTGGCAACCATTAAATTATCCTTTGCAGCGGATACATCTAAAGCGACTTGTTCAATAATGTCTTTAGCAGTTGTCTTATAAGTTGCCGCCTCAGTATCGAGGGGGAATAACGGAGGTAAAACGCGAGGCTGTTGTCCAAAACGTAATTGGAAAGGAGAATAGCCCGTACTTGCGTTCACTGTAGACATTATTTGAAACCGGATACGCTTGAGAGCACGCTTCCAGCCGGTTTGATTACGTTCAACATGGAATCGCAGGCACTGATTAACGGTCTTATTCGTGCGTTCACTAGCACCATCAGATTCAGGATGGAACGCGGAGGACATAGCAATGTCAATTCCCGTAATTTTGCACAATTCACTCCAGAAGTTAGAAACAAACAGCTTGTCTCTGTCAGATACTAGAGTAGCAGGCAACCCGTTCTCGCAATACCATTCATCAAAAAAAACAATCGCTAATTGTGGAGCTGTCATGTCGGAGCGGACAGGTACGATGCGGACATCGGAACCCAATCTATCGGTAATAGTCAAGATCATATTGAAACCGTCGTCTTCGGGTAAAGGCCCAATGAAATCGAGTGCCACCGACTGACATCTACTATCAGGAACCGGCAACGGGTGTAAAGGCCC
This sequence comes from Pholiota molesta, assembly GCA_014925825.1. NCBI lineage: Eukaryota > Fungi > Basidiomycota > Agaricomycetes > Agaricales > Strophariaceae > Pholiota > Pholiota molesta. Next base: position 468,011 of record JACGCK010000015.1, on the reverse strand, counting down.
GGAAGGCTTGGTTGTAGAGGACTTGTTTCGCTGACAGTCTACACAACTAGGAATGTAAGAGTTCTCAAGATCAGTTCTCATGTTAGGCCAAAAATAAGAATCTCTGATAGCGTTATAAGTCTTTGCAAAGCCGAAATGACCTAATGTATCATGGGCAATTTGGAAAACTAAGGAACGCAGACTACAACCTGCAGGGACAATCAAACGGTCAGACAAAAACCATAAACCGTTCCTGATATTAAGATTTGTTATTCCTTTGCTTGCTGAGAGTAGCTTTTGGCACCAAGGATCACTTTGGTAACATGCTGTAATTTCTGAGACTAATTTTGGGTCCAGTGTTACGCTCGAGCTTAAACGGACAATTTCCTTGTCTGAGAGCGCGTTTACGCATGCGAAAACTCCGCTACAAGGCATTATGGAGGCTATGACGACTTCTTCCTCCGGGCAAAAGTGGTATGGATGCGAAGCCGACGCTTCTGCTATGTCGAGAGAGGCTAGTTTGGCATGCGGGAAACGAGACAAGGCATCGGCCACAGTGTTATCATCCCCTTTGACGTAGACAAATTTGCAGTTGTAAATTGAGAGCTCCTCCATCCAGCGCGCTTGTCGTCGCGATAATTCTTTCTGAGTGTCGAAATTTAGCAGAGTCTTATGGTCTGTGTAAACCAAAAATTCTGAACCCAAGAGGTCAACTTTCCAGCGCCGAATTGCTCGCAAAATCGCTAGTAATTCTTTCTCATGAACAGGATAATTAAGCTCAGCACCCTTGAAAGTCATAGAGTCGAAGGCGACAGGTCGAGAGCCAGACCAGGTCTCTCCGAAGGAAAGCACGGCGCCAGAGCAAGTATCTGAAGCGTCCGTGGTAACAAAAATCTTCTTGGAGGGATCGTAGTGATCAATTACTGTAAGACATTCTCTGGAGGTGACAATTTCTTTAATATTTTGAAAAGCCATTTCGTGTTTCGGTGTCCAAGCTGGAAAACATTTGTCGTATTTTCTAAAAGTCAATTCACTCAATATTTCTGACTGTATTGCTAAACGTGGCAAGAAAGCGTTTAAATAGCGCACGAGGCCCAAAAATTTGCGAACATCCTTCGTGGATTCAGGCGTAGGCCAATCTAATATCTTATCCACTTTCTTAGAATCAGCCTCGATACCAGATTGGGAGACTTTGTGACCCAAGAAATTAATCTCGTATTTAAACAAGTGAGTCTTTTTCTTGTTTACATATAAACGGGCGTCAATCAGAGCTTGTAGAACCGTTTTAACATTCTGAATATGCTCTTCTAGGGAGTCGGACCAGATTACAATATCATCTAAATAGATGTAGCAAATTTTTCCAATGAGGTGTTGCAAAGCTCGTGTAACTCGTCTCTGGTGGATAGAAGGCGAATTGCGGAAACCCATGGGCATCACGAGCCATTCGTAGGCGCCAAAGGGTGTAGTAACCGCTGTATATTTAATACTATCTGGGTGCATCCGGGTTTGGAAGAAACTATCAGTCATGTCGATCTGCGCCCAGATTTTCCCCTTTGCGCAGCTGCGTAAAACATTATCTACATCCGGTATAGGGAAGTTATCAGGTACAGTATTGTCGTTGAGTTGACGATAATCGCAAACCCAACGGGGCATTGCCTTTGGATCGGCTTTTGGGGTAATAAAGGACGGTGAACAGTGGGAACTGGAAGAGAGCCGAATAAAGCCAGAGTCTAAACGCTGTTTGATAAGAGCTTGGAAAGAGTCTTGATATTGTCGAGGACATGGGTACGTTCGAGTTTTTACTTGTCTCTTAGGGTCGATCAGAACAATCCGGGCTACTTCATCATCCGGTAATTCAGAGCTGTGAGGGATAGGTTCGAAGATAGGTGCGAAATCAGCTTTAATTTGTTCTTCGTATTTCTGGAGTTCGAGTAAAGAGGCTAATTCTTCTACTCTATTCGTGATAGCTGCTATGGGATTAGCTGGTTTGCTTTCTTTGTAATCGGTATTCTCGGATAATTCACGGCGTCGAATTGCTAGACGCCACTTCAATTCAGCTTTAAACCTTTTCCTATTTTCTTTATATTCTGACCGGCGCTCTTTAGGAGTTAATAAAACAGGAGGGGGAGAAATCTTCCCCGGGTTCAGTAAATCGTAGCCACATTTTTTATCAATGACCGTTCGAAGCTCATGATCAATAACGATACCATTATGCTGGAGGAAAGGTAACCCGAGTAAAATTTCTGCACACAAGTTATTACAAATCAAGGCAATTGTAGGCTTAGACGACCAGGCGTTGTTAACGGAATTAAGAGTAATGACAACGAAATCGACAAAAGAGAATGGGGTATCAGACCAGGCCAAGGTAGCGCCAATGGGTTTCTTGAGCTTGTGAATAGGTAGCGCTAATTTCAAAACGAGTTCAGGCCTAATTAAAACTAGGTGAGCACCGTCGTCGAGTAACGTTCTGACAGGGACAGAAAAATCGTTCACGGGAGAATCACAGGTAGCAGTCCACCAAAGGTGCTCGACTGTTATAGGACTTGTGCGTTCAAGACAAGCGTGATTACTCACATCATCTGAAGCGTAGCCATCATCGTCAGAACGTCTCTTTTCACTCGAGGAAGAAGGGGAGATCCCTCGCTGTGTTACTAAACCAATCGGTGAGCCACGTTGGGAGCGCTGCTCAGGCGATGGAGAAGGAGTACGCGGAGAACGGGCCCTGCGCAAGTTCGACGGTCCAGCTGAAGCGTTCTGGCGTAAGAATCTACCGTTAGTGACCGGCGCAGACTGAGCCCTATAATTCAGAGGGACTTCATGTTTGTAAGGGTAATTGTGCTCGAGACGCTCTCGTTTGTTATCGACGCGGGGAGCCGGTGGGGGATTTTCGTGACGAGTGTATTGCGATGGACGGTTATGGTAGTAGCTCGCGGTGGCGGCGACAGGGGCGACGGAGGGACCCATAGGAGCAGGGTTGAAAGATGCCTGAGCAGGGACGATTTTTGGATTGACAGGAGAAGGTTTACCGTTGAAGCTACGCGCCCAGTCGTCGGTTATGACCTTGTAATTGATACCAGAGGGGGGTCGTCATTGCATTTGGCGCCAGAATGATCGTCAGACAAGACATTGACACGTCGGCATTTGTAGCAGCCACGGTGACGCTGAAGGATCGAACGCTCGTCCTCCGTGAGTTTGGGAGGGAAAATCCTGGGCCCAATGAAACCAACAGGAGGGTTATGAGTTGGATACGCGTTAGCGCCCGTTGCCACGTTTGAAGCCATAGCAGCGGTGGGAGCGTAGTACCCAGTCCTCTGGCGCTTGTTCATAGAGTCGTAGTCATTTCTGTTGAACCCAGCGTAATTCTCTCGAAACATCTTTTCGGCTGCGGAGGCTAGAGCTTCGTGCGCTTTAGCGCTCGTGATATCAAGCTTTAAAATCCTCGCAATCCATTTATCGAAGACCGGTTCGTCTTCGATACGCTCTCGTTCAGAGTCAGACAGGCTGTCGATAGCGTCGCGCAAACGTTTGGAGAAATTGCGGGTCAAGATATCACGAAGCTCGGTAGGTTTCACGTAGTACTCGGAATGGGATAATTGGTTGTTTGCGATGGTGATACGCCTATAAAAGGTGGAAAACTTCTCATCGGGTTCCATGCGCGCGTGAACGTCGTTCTGTAAGATTTTTCTTTCCCAATCTTTCTCGAGGAACGAAGATCGCATTACGGCCATGAAATCGCGGAAAGAAAAACCGTCTTCAGAATCTATAAGCGCTTCCCATTCGTCTCTGTTGCGCTCGAGCCAAGCCTCTAAAAGCTCGTTTTTGCGGAAACAGCCAAAAATTTCGGTGACGCGTTCCTCCTCGGCGATCTTCTTTCGATGGAAGTGAACAAGCGCTTCTTTCTCCCAGTCGCGTAAGAGAGCCGGGGTGATATTCTCGCACTCGAGGATCAAAGGAGGATATTTATGGGAAGTTTCAATGAAAGACGGTGCGCTGGCGGTAGTCATGATTTCGGAATCAGAAGAAGAGTCAGAGCCAGTGGGGTGAATGGCGATATTGTCAGAGTAATTCGTTTCTACAACTGAGGGTTCGCTTCCGGCTGAAGATTCGTCCGACGAACTCGAATTGTCTTCGGGATGAGAAGGCTCGGATGGGTCAGAAGAACTTGAAGAATCGTCAGAAGGATCCGGAGGGCCGTCGTTTAAGGGACCGACGGAAGATGGGTTTGCTTCGGTCACGGAAGAATCACTAGAATCCTCGATAGGGATGAGATCTGGGAGAGAGGATAAAGAAGAAGAACTGGAATCGGCTGAAGAAGGGTTTGAGGATAAATCTTCGATATCTTTTGTGAAAGAAAAATCCGAAGGGTCCGAGTCACCCGAAGAAGGGGACGAATGGTTAGAGACTGGGCTTTCGACCTTAGGTTCCGGAGATCGAGACGTCCTAAGAACGGAACGGTCGTTATCACCCGTTAAGGGACCTAAAACGGGCAAGTTGTTCTGCCTAGCGGAAGCCCTAGTGAAACGAGGTCTAACAGGGGTGATGCGTGAGCCACTAGACATCTTTTAACAGTAGGAGTCGAAAACGGGAGCTGGATTGAGAGAAATATCAGCGCTGGACAAGAGATCACAGCGAAGATCAGGGACGGATCAAAAATAAGCTCGAGTCCAAAATATATGCGCGCTAATTCCAAAAATAGCGAATATATGCGCCCCAAGAAGTACGATAGCCCAAGTACCTGGGGATAAACTGAGACACGCTATAGGCTGGGGCTGGAGCTGGAGCTGGTGTCTGGAGAAAACTGGAGGATGCGGGAGACTGGAGTACTATACAGTTCCGTAGAAGAAGGAGAAGTAAACGGTGAAGCCGTTGTGAGAAAGCGATTAACGCGAGTCTTTGATGTGCACAGGAGTGTCTCGAGTGCAATAAATCCGTCACAAGTTGATTGATGTCAAAAAAAAAGTGAAAGACCACTCCGTATGGAGTGGAATACACTGAAATGAAGCGAGGTTCGATGACTTACGGAATCGGACCGAAAAAGACAGGATCAAGTTGTGGATTTATTGAGTTTGGGTAAGAGCGGTGTCTATGAGAAGAGGAGGGGATGAGATGTGTGTGTGGTATGGTAAGGGTAGGTGTATATCGGAAAGGAAGAGGTAAGATACTAAATGGATCGGACGCGTCGTATGTATCTACTGGTGTAAGGTCAGGTGACGGCCATCCTTACAGAGCGTCTGAGAACTGCACACGCTACTCACGCCTGTCTTCTATGGATGACATGCGAAGTCATCTTCCAGGTGTCGGTGGGAATGGACAGTCATAACTTATAAGGCACGGGATAACCTTCCCAAATCTAGTGGCATGTCCCTTCTTCAAGCGGCGGCCAAAAGCCGCGCTGCACGCAGACACTCAGAGACACTCCCGCCCATCGTTACACGTGTATTTTCGCGCTCTTGTAATTATGTGAGAACCGACGCTTCTATATACACAAGGATGACAGATAGATGGCGTTGAGAATGATATTTTACGCGTACGTCACCTACATAGCGGCCGATAAGAAATGAATAGATGAAAGTCCAGTTTTGTGATATGTATATTCGGAGCTTTAGGAATTGAGGGAAATATCATATATCCAGAAAACAAAACCCCTTGCCCATGTTTAATTAAACTACTAGGCCGTGTGCGTATGCAGTCCGTATGTTTGTTAGACTTCGATTAATTTCGAGCAAAACCACGCTGCTTTGTCATTTCACGATATCATGGCCATGGAACATTCCCTAAGTCTTTCACACTTCAGCATACGGCACGATAAAAAAAACATAATTCTAGACCGACTAAGTCGTTTCATTACTTTGCGCATGTCCATGTGTACTTGGTGTATACGGTGGGCCATTTGGATTCTGCGTTGATTCTCCGCGCCGTTTGTCGAGGGCGTGGGAACGCGGTTGTGGCGTTGGACAACGTTGCGTCGTTGCCCAAGCTTGCTCCTAGACTCATTCCTCCCATCTTCCTCCCATCTATAGTCTTGCTATGCGGCTTGCACTTTGCGCGAAGTCGTCGAACTGTCATAGGCCGAAGAAACATGTTGTCATCCTACACGTGGGTATACCCGCCTCGAGGCGATGCAATCGGAACAAGGTCTGCCTTGTTGCTTTCCTTCATCTTGTACTACATGCAGCAGTGTCGTTTTCTACTTCCACCTTGAAGTCTGTATTATGCATACTTCTCCAGGCCGGCCCAACTATCAACACCATGCTGGATTCTATCGCAGTATCAACCCGGGCCACGATTTCTCAAACCCATGGGAGTCGAGCCCCGAATCAGCTCGATCTCTCCCGATGTCTCCATTCAGGCCTGTGTTTGAGCTGCCTAAGCCATCTCAGGATATAGGGAATAACAATAACTCATCATCTTCGACGAGCACGGTAGTCATTGCTTCAAAGGCGGAGAAAAAGGGACTATGGAGGCGTATATTCTGGTTTCTGAATCCAGGTGAGCCTCAATCCTTGCTAATTTCTCGTAGCCTTATTTAAGGATCGACTAGGCAAAAATCGTCGACAGGGTGACGCTCTCGAACCATTGGCTAAAATTCATGACCCTCCGAATCCCTATAGCGAAAGGGTTCCTTTGCACGAATGGAAACAATACGGGTATTGGGCTCGACCATTTATAAACGATGTTTTGTGCCAGAACTCTCGTGAGTCGCTTCGTCCATCCCCAAACCCGTTCCAAGCTGATTATTCATGTCGCATTTCTGCCTACAGCCGTCACCAGTGAGAAGACTATAGCCACGGAAGCACTTGTGGATCTCGTCACGAACATGCGAGGAGCCGAGGATCCAGACTTCGACCTTTTCCCTGAAAGATGGATTGTTGGTGCCAAACATCGAGCACTTCCTCAGCGTCCTGCGCGGTGGAAAGATCCTGACCCCGACTTGCCCCTTCCATTCCCCTGGGAAGTTCAGCTGAACCCGCTTCTTCACCACCTGCTCTGGGGACCATCTCCTTTGCGCTGGTGCATCTGGGATGACCCCTACATGCTTCTCTGCTATGGCCGCACATCCTTCAACGTTCATTGTACCGATCCGGATAGAGCGCAACCAGCCACGTGGCCGTTCTTGACCTGCATGCATTTCAATGCTGTGCAAGGAGACGACGCGTATCACTTTCCTTGGCCTTTTACGGTCTACAACCCGAAAGGTCTAAAGGTCGGCGACGTGCTTGCTGAAATCCACTATAATTTCAGTCTAGCTATTACTGAAGGCGAATTCAGTTCTTGGCCCACATACCGCCAGAAGGCCGCTCGGCAATGCCTGAAGCAGAGACAGAATCGACATGCTGACTACGGCGAGGCGCCGTCAACTGACTATCTCCGACGCTGCGATGCTCTGGGAGCAAAGATGTTCTTTCGAGGCATCGAGCCTACTGTCGATGGTGGCGGGTGGATGATCGTTTTTGGTCCTTACTAAGTCTCGCTCTCCTTGATTACTATCTGTGGCCTGGCGCCTATCTCTTGTCTTAACCACTCCTCGTTGCTTTCAATCTGCTATGTACTTGCCAACGCTTGTTTTCATCTTGTTTTGCGAAAGACGAGGTTTGATTGCTATGACTCTGAAGTGGACAATGAACCGTATCCGAATATAGCGCATCACGTACTCAATGTTTCTCAATGACAGTTTATTTCCGTTCTTCGTTCTCACTCCTGTTTTGCTTCTTGCAGAAATTTCCAGGATCCATTCATAGCAATGTACTAATCTGTGGGTAAATGCCGACATGCACCCTCAGACATACGGGCATTGAAATCTCTCCGATCGAAAATTAACGAAAATTTGTATTCGTGAATGTGGCTCGACGTGAACAATGATGGCCTCAGAAAAACAACGAAGCCACAAGAAATAACGCATTCATCCTCGCGTCGGGCACACGTGGACGATGGAAGACGATCGATAAGAGATATCTTGAGAACTTGGGCCCTGATTCTGGACTTGGGCCCTTCTTCGCCGTGGTAATCAGACGGGTGCTCGGCGTGGCCCAGTACGCTTGGGGATCTGCCTGCCACGCCTTTGACTTGATAACAGACGTTTATAATGCTCGAAGCCATTGTGTTGTTTCCTCCCTTTTTCCAACCATGCCACTCTTTAGCGGAAACCCTCCTCAGTATAACGGATATCCGCCGCCAGTGCAGCCTCCGTCGCTCTTCTCCAAACTACGCCAATGGTTGCATTCCGGTCCCGAAAAACCAAGATCGGCCATTAAGTGGAACCCCGAATATACTGCCAACGCAGTGACCGACGCTGGATATCATCGGAAAGCTCTTCGAAAGACTCGTAAGTCCATATTCAGTCATCTCCCCATCCGCTATCGCCTGGCTCTCATAATGACTGTGTCACCCAGAAGTTCGGATTAGTGAACCAGTCTACCACGGGACACCAGCACATCCGCCGTTTATCCTCCCACCTCTGCCAAATCACAGCAGATCGCGGAGCTCTGGTCCGGCTTATGGTTCTCAAACTCAGCATTCTTATCCATACTCCAGCAACACTATCGTCCCTTCTATGTCGTATCCATCGAAGAGTCAACAATCCTTGGATAGGCGTCATAATGTGTCCAGAGCGCGTGATGAGGTTTTTCCATCCAAACCAATTCACCGCAGCCATATGTCATATCCATCCCAGACGCACACTGGGTCTTCCTCGAGAAAGCTTATCGCTTCCAGCCCCAGGAATCGTTCGCCCTCCTCTTCGCCACGACCACGCAGAGACAGAGAAGAACGCCATCGGAGCCACCATACTCGACAGAGGGATGCGCGGATTGCTAGTAAACCTTCATCTTCCCTCCCGCGACACCACAGAGAAAGGGAGGAGCGGCATCGCGATCATCACGTCCCACGTAGAGCTCTTCAAGATGCTAACCGCTCCAGGACTCAGAGCGGAAGTCGGGCTCATCCTCCCCGTATCGGCTCAGGATCTGAGAGGTATAACGCGCCCTTCGCCCTTGTGGATGAGCTTATCCCGTCTGTGTCAAACTATCCCTCCATAGACTGGAACATCTGCCTACCTCTATCGTCTGCGTTCAAGTGGATTGGGCCTAACGCTAAAGGCCCCATAAGATTCGAGACGCTCGCGATCAGTCCTCCAGTGAGGGAGGTCCGTATCTTCGCCCGAAAAGAGAACGGCGCGCTCTCGCTCGTCTTAGCAAAATTTGGGCCGATCAAAGTGGCATCCAAGGACGATCTCACCATTGGGCATATCCTAGCGGAGATCAGGAACTACTTCCACACACCGTTACACGTCCGGGAGATGGACAGTCTCACCGCAGATGTGCGCAACTATGTTAGTAGGTCCTATAAGCGTCGCTGGGACTCGCAGGACAAGGATGTCATGGGCGAGCTTTGGCCGAAACTCGCGTACTGGGGGCCTATTCGCGCTGACATGCTGTTCAGCTTTTTTCAATACGCTGGGCTGCAGATGGACGAGCGCTTTGCTGAGACGAGACGGCTCTACTTGACTTTAGAGAATAGATGGTCTACGCGTTTATAGTTATATTCCTAGCCCGTTCCACACTTGTTATTGAATATCACGCAAGCTTTTTTTATATATTACTCGCCTGGATCTGCTTTGAAGCTGAGCGAATTGAACTGCACGATTCCTGGCGCCTACTCAGAATAGCGATCATGTAAACCATAGGTTTGGAGAGCTTGGGGAGTGAGGTCAAGGTGAGGTATTTACGCGCGGTTACATACGCGGTGTTGGACATGTTCGCGGCCGCGGCCGGAGCAACCAATACAACGTCAAAAAGTCAACATTTCGCCCTCAACTTCAGCCTAGTCCAAGCCTCACCACACCCTTTACTCTTCTATGTTTTCGGGCGCGTCGAATGTTGAGATATTCGGAGGAAACTTTTGCCAGATCAATGGCGCTTACAATCACTATGCATACAAAACCACTGTCTCGAACTACAATTCGAACAACGTCACTGGGAACACGATGTGATCGAGGCAGGATGCTACGGGTGTTGACATTGACATATTGGTCTTGTTCAGCGCACTTGAATAAAGTTGAACGCCGAAGTTGAAACTTCCATCACGTTTGAAGCCTCGTGCGGTTTAAACTTTCGTAAGTTTTACTTCTAAATCTGACTTCCATATATTATAACCGTATAACGGTGAGTCATCCTGGCTTCCTATTCCCGTACAAAAGGCCGTTGCAGTCGAACGTCACTCGCATTAGAAATGCGACCACCAACAAGAACTCGAGCTCTAAGATTCGGAGCGGAGAGTGGATTATCCATTGCACAGTTTCAAAAACACGCCAGCAGGGCGGGCACCTGAGGTTCAGATCAAGTGTGAGCAATACAGAATAATTTCGATCCATTTGTAGACTACGGAGTGGTATTCTTCTATCAGTCACTACATAAACCGGACAGAGAATCGATCTTGTAAACCTTTTCCGATCTTTCATCCACATACATCCTATCTTCAAACGTTTGAATGTTAAAGACTTTGCGCCGCCCTCCTTTGTTCATCAGAGGGAATTTCTTTTGGAAAAAACCCTGGCCGTCCGATGAAAATGTCTCGAAATCCCAATCCTGCTCTCGTAGCCACTCCCAGTCGAGGAAGATTATTGCAATAAAACGAACGACGATGTTTGAATGCGATGAACGGGAATAGTCGTGCAGAAATGCGTCAATAGCGGCGTAGTTGTAGCGACCTTGAGCAAGGATGTCACGAAAATTCTCAGCGTCTTCCTCGGAATCTGGGTCGTCGTAGCGAAAGGAAATCTCCAAATCGCAGGTTGGAGCAATATTGCGGACAATGGCTGCGAGCATGGAAGAAAGGGTTTTGCCGGTTACGTAGCACTTGGGTGTATACACGTCGACGTTAAAAGTTAGTTTCTTCAAAGACCTAAATCGACAGTCTTCCACGGTAGCAAAACTTGGTAATGTTTTACCTACGAATTGATAAAAATAAATTAGCCTACACTGCTCGCGGATAATACGAGAGCAAAACACTGCGATACTGACAATTAAGCTCCAAGACTTCGAGACACTGCAACTGTCCGATTTCGAGTCTTTCAGGCGCTTCTCCTTGCTTGAGAGATTTGAATGTAACGTTCCTCAGACTGAGATGCGTAATTCGAGATGCAGTAAGAAGGCTGAGAGGGATATTGGTAAAGCCGTCGAGCTCCAAGCGGATTAGATTAGGATTTTTCTTTAACAGAACTTTAAGCGTAGAGCGTAAGTCGGGGTCCATTTTTCTCCACTTCACCCGCTTTTTTGAAGCTGCTGAAAAACAGTATGGACTAGAACTGTCGTGTGTGGTCAGGACCAGTGTCTGTGAAGGTCTATTTTCGCGCGGCATCCGTCGGAATATGGTGTTCAACATTTTTTTAACCTGTCCGTCGCCGAATAGTCCATCGGTATGTTTGACTTCGTCATCGTCGACCCAGTCCTCATTGGCCCACAGCTCTAAACATAATTCGAACCGACGGATGTGCCGTGCAACACCAGTACGTGGCGTCCACACATCGGAGCGGAGGATAGGGAGGAACCTGCTGAGGAAATTGGGATTTCCGCGCTCGATAAGCGAGACGTGAGCAAATCGATGGACGTTGATGCGCTCCCGAAATGCCAGCGAGACGAGGGCAAGAGAGGATTCCAACTTTGTAGCCCACTCTCGTTCAGTAGGCCAAGCAGGGAGTGTTGCACATGCAAGTTCGTCGATGATTTTGTCCGTCAGTTCAATGGGAAGACTCATTCTGTTACTTATGTGAAGAGATCAGAAAGCAAAGTCAAGGTTTCGTTCGATCAATAGATGTTACGAGGTGCCGCGATGCCGGGCTCATTATGTAAGACCTTCGCCTGCATGAAAATGGATTCCATCGAATTCCATGCGCGTCCATCATCGCAATGCATCAACAATGCATTCCAGTTCTCCATCTTCGCCCAAATCCACCTCAGATTTCAGTACTGAAGCCATTGAAGGCCAGTGACCATACGGATTGACTCGTGTGGTTTCTAGCATTAGTGAGTGCCAGCAGTACTTGCGATGAACGCGGTGGCAACAAGGTGGTAACGAACTACTACAATGACAATGCTCAAGAATTCCGTACGTCTTTTCCTTCTATTACTATACTGTCCTTCTCAAACCTTCGTTTTCTTTTGAAAGATGGTGTGAATGCGCAGGGGAGAATATACGTTCAGGCTCTGCGCCATCCATCTACCCGGTCTCGACCAGACACGTTAGGTGACTACCACAACGAATGTGTAAATATCAACAGTATATTGAACAATCCCTTAGTTCCAGAACATTTATCCAGCCCATCTTTAGAGCCCTCCGCAATAGCAGGGCCAGTTCTACGCGCACCAGAAGCGGAGCCAGCAACCGTGAATCTGCCCGCGCAACCAACCACAGCGACAGTTCTACGCGTCCCGCATTCCAGAGTCACTTATGCGGCCCAATCTTTCGGCGCAGGGGATGTCAGCGTAATGCCACCGCAAGCTGCAGCGCACTTCATTGCTGCGTTCAAGCTGATGGATTCGGAGGATGCTGCTGAGGACGGGGTACTCCCTGACTCGCTTCGCGGGTCTAAAAAACTCTATGCCCATAGACGATGGTGACACTGAAAGAACCGCCTCGCGTCATGGTGACTCTTCGTACAATCCGTCGCAGCTCTTTGCAGAGAGCGGTTGAGTGTCCATATAGAGGTCCAAGAAACGTCGGAGACTGGATGTCCAGCCTCTCAGTTGACTATCCCTATCCCCAACGCGACGACTCCGACTCATCAGTTCCAGTCCCAGAAGCTCGAGCCCACCCTGCCTGCGCAAGAATGTCGTCGTACATCCCGCATTCCGGAGTCTCTTATGCGGGCCATCCTTTCGGCCTAGGAGATGTCGGTACCATGCCACTGAAACTTGACAGTTGCAGCGGACTTCATCGCTGCATTCAAGCTGATAAATCAGGAAGACGCTGCTGGTTCTCTCTGACTCTGCTGGCTTCGCGTTGCGTCTAGGAAAAATTCTATTTTCATAGATGACAAGTCCGTCGATGATTTTGTCCGTCAGTTCAATGGGAAGATTCATTCTTTACTTATGTGAAGAGATCAGAAAGCAAAGTCAAGGTTTCGAGAACTAGATGTTACGAGGCGCCGCAATGCCGAGCTCATTATGTAAGATTTCGCCTGCATCAAAACACGAAAATGGATTCCATCCACGTCCATCATCGCAATGAATTCCATTGGATTCTATTGGAATTCCAGTTCTCCATTTTTCCTCAAATCCACCGGTGACCATACGAATTGACTCGTGTGGTTTCTAGCGTTAGTGAGTGTCACAGTATTTGCGATGACCAAGATGCTCACGGCGGTGGTATCAAAGGGATAACGAACTATAGCACCTACTTATCAGATGTCAATAGACCTCAGTCTCGACAGGTTGCAACGGCTTGTAACACATTTGCGTCCATATACGCGGCCAACTATACATATCGCGGGGACGAACGGCAAGGGCAGCGTCTCTGCCTTGCTCACTTCCATCCTACTCGCATCGCACCCAGTCGAGTCTCATGAGCCCCTACGCGTCGGTCGGTATAACAGCCCCCATCTCATCTCCATCCTCGACTGCATCACCATCGACAACAAACCCATATCCCGCTCGCTATACGATGAAACTCGCAAAGAAGTTGAGGAGGCCGATCAAGAGCATGCGACACATCTCAGCAACTTCGAGCTGCTGACTCTGACCGCCCTGCTCGCATTCGAGCGTTTGAACGTCGATATCGTGATCTTGGAAGTTGGAATGGGCGGGCGGCTGGACGCGACGAACATCGTTCCGACGTCCTGTATCCTCGCGTCTGCACTGACTGCGGTGGATCTGATCATCAGGCGTTTTGGGTGATACAGTCGCCAAATCGCAAGAGAAAGTAGGGATCGCGAGGCCAGGAAAGCCCTTGTCCTTGGCAACCAAGCGCATCCCGAAGTCAACGAAGTCGTGAAGGAAGTCGTCGAGGGTATAGGCGGGTTACTGTTCCGCCGGTCTGGTGGAAAGGGAAACGACGGTGGTTTCCCTGCTCTCCTCGCAGATCGTTTCAACCCGCTCCGGCCAGCGAATTATAGCCCACATGCCCTGCTTTCCATCCGCCACACCCCTTCACGCGTCTTTACCCTGCACGGAGCTCATCAACTGGACAACCTCGCCGCTGCACTCGGCGTCCTCAATGCTCTTCTCACTCGCGATCTGGACGTGGCGCACCAGCCCCTACATTGAATTCGCGCATAACGCCTGAGGCGATCCAGGACGGCATCCAAAACACATCCTGGCCTGGGCGGTTATCTTTCCACACATCGCCTCAAGCGCAGGAGGCGAATCGCGTCGACACCCTCCTCGTGCTGGCAGATGGCGCGCACAACCCCGCTTCTGCGGAGACGCTCGGCGCGTATATCAAATCGCTACTGGAGGCGACCACCCCCGTCGCCCGCGCCCCCCGCGAAGCCGCTTCCATCACTTACGTCCTCGGGCTATCCCACTCCCCGCCGAAAACCCCGCTGCAGACATTGGGGCCCTGTTCAGCCCCGCCATCAGACGGACGTCGGCGCTGGACGTCCGGCCGGGCGTCGCGCTGCTCCCGTTCACCCCGCCGGAGGGCATGCCGTGGGTAAGCCCGTACCCACGCCGTCAATGCGCGCCGCCGTCAGGTCTCTCCTTCCCGGCCTCACGGAGCGCGATATCTGGACGCCGGTCGACGTGGGCGCAGAGGCGCCGGGGGATGGGGGTCGGAATCGGGCATTGGCGGACGCGCTGAGGTGGGCTGCTGGGCGCCACGCCGCGCTGGTGGGAGATGGCGAAGACGGGGAGCGGTTGCCTGGGCTCGTCGTACTCGCAGGAAGCCTGTACCTCGTTGCTGATTTCTATCGCTTGATCGAGGGGGGTACCCTTGGTGCGTGAAGAGATACTCGCGTTTCGCAATCGGAATACGTTTATGTTATATAGATCAATCATATACAGGGCACAGAGTCTTTGGAATAGTACGAGAGATATCGACAATAGCTCGTGGGCTGCCCTTCTGTATCACTCCTTGCAGAGATCCTCCCAAGCAACTAGAACGCAATATCACATCAGCGAGGGGTGCGTTCGATGTTCGGCTTGAACTCACTAGGAGGGTGCTGTTGTGCAATGCCCGGATATTCTCAGCGAAGACGACGTCGAGCCCCTAGAATGGGGGAATAGAGACCGCTTTAGGAGACATCATTGAAGTAAGCCAAAAGCAGTACTCACCGCTCAAGATGCCAGTCGATGTGGCTAAATTGGTGGGAGATCATAAGAATCTAGCCGATTTCGTCGTGAAAGGAAATTCGAAACACGAACCAGTGGAGAAGCCAAGGTCCAGCGTTGTCCGTTTCGAACCGGATGGTGACATTATCACTGGAGTCTCCTATGCTCACAACGTCTCGGCGAACAGGCTGTTGTAGTTGTATGCATCGTTTCCTGCACTTCGTATGACGGAGAACGCGTGCTAGCAGTTCATCAGTACGTTGAGACACTGCTGTTACAGTATTAATGATGTGCTCACTCCATGAAGATGAATTGGATGCTGAAAACATATCTTCGTCAGCCGCCACGCCATAATAAAGAGACGTTAAATCTTACAGGCCTAGTGTTATTTGGCATTCCACCACCCGGGATAGACAATTCGATGACGGAATTCGGCGGAAGGTCGATGATGGATCCGCAGGGTAGAGCTCCTGTACAGTATGCGCGCCGCTCAGAATCTGCAGCAGCACAGGTTTCGGCGGCGGCACGAAGCTCGCGTTGTTCACAAACCACGCCGTCCGTTGAAAGTGATGACCAGATTCAGGTTCTTGTCCGCCTTGCCGGGCTTCGGGACCCCGGGCGCCGCGGGGTTGACGAGGGGCTGCAGCCTCCACTCTTGCAGAGGGTTGGACACTGTTTTAATATCTATCGTTGGGTCGGCGATGTCCGCGCCACGTAGTGGAGGATGGCAGAATTAATACGGTTAGCGAACGCAGCTTCGCCGGCGTCGGCCATCTGTCCAGGGAGAGAGCGGATCCAGTAGTTGGACGTTTTTCATCAATATATTTGTTAGCGTGTAGAATGAAAGAGTAACGCTGTCCTGCGTATATGGTGATCGAGTCCACAGTCAGGGGTTGGACGTTCTGGCCATCGACCTCGATAATTATCTTCATTCAAATCAATGATTGGTTAGGCAATGTTAACATCTCTCAATCACAGTGCGGACAGGGACTAACCATGCTATGATTGTCGATTGTGAATTCAAACTGTGGATCACAGGAAATGGAGACAAGTCGGAATCTGTAGCGCTTGTTTGGTATGACGTTTATGACCGCGAGGGCGGCAGTGGGGTCATCTGGGTAGCGTCCTTTCCCGTTGATTAACGTAGACGCTGGAGCGACCATCGTAGACATGCCCACCACGGGCGCCGGAGCATGATACCTATTGTTCATGAATATGTTGTCAGTTTAGAGATCACTGAGGCAGGTGGACATCGAGAAATTGAAGTATTAACTTACCAATCAGCGAGAGTGATGACGGTAGAGTCTGCAACGATAGATTGAATCGATTTACATCAGCTCCATAAAATTCTCGGCTGCTTACCATCGTCGACGTCGTACCTATTAAAACGACATAAAATCAGCTTGACTAGAGATATTGTTCTCTGTTAATACGTACTGAGATTTGTAAGGGTCGTTTGGATCATAAACCACGAACGCTCCTCGAAGGCCATCACAATACTGAGTAGCTAAAAAGGCCAAACAAGATAAATGAGTCTAATGTGTAATAAATATGACATGAATGCCTACAGTCGTGCGAGTGGTACCAGAAAGTTCCAGCTTGACCTGGGGTTGCGAATTGATATTGGAAAGAATTTCCTGGCTTGATCGGGCACTGGGTGACACCGACAGGACCATCTGCCCAGTCAGTTCCCTTCTGGAAAAAACCATGCCAATGCTGGTTCGTGGTGGATTATGAAGTCAGTAAGATATGTTTCTGCTAGGAAATGATGCCATACAATGCTAGTGGTTGTCAACATGCTTTGATCAACTAATTCATCGATGACATTGATATTGAAGACGTCGCCCTATTGAATATTAACACTCTTCAGTTTCAACTGTAATAGCTGTTTCGTGAACGAACACGTACGATCTTGCCTGTAATAAGAGGTCCCGGAAATGACAATGAGTCTGCTGTCGCTCCAGCGAGCACAGTCCTGAGATATAAGATAAGGTTTAAAATATGAGCACAACGCTGGCTATGGATTCAAAGACAAGATATCACGCACGATCGATTGAACCCATCAGGTTGAATAAATTTGTTCCCAATAAACAAATTTGTAGTTGGTCCTATAGCAGCATAGGCGCTTGCAACTAGAGATAATTCCAAGATTCGGTGTAGGGCTTGCATCTCTATGAGGTGATATACCTTGCTGATTGAAAAGAAGTGAATACGGTAGGGATTATATACTGCACGATCCTACCTGCTTGGAACATGGGGATAATGGGGAATATGGTTCCCGCGAACTCGGGGCTGAAAAATGGGCGGCAGTATGAGCCATTTGTTGTGAAATGTATGTATGAGTGCCTCTGTAAACGTACTTCAAGGTAGGTTGGCCTTACTCTGAGGTCAAGTCTTGAATGCCGAAGGGTTGAAACACTCATCCCTCCTCTTGGCATATGTTACGGATCAAAGGTGCGCTCACTTTCGAGCCTGATTTAGCATTGATGCATATGAGCCTCCGCCTCCGACGCTGTAATTGCCTCACATAGAAACCCGTCGGCCTTCAGTGCTTATGCCGAGCTACTCGGCCAGCCTTGGCTCTCAATGTGAGCATGCTGTATAACACTTGGCATTTCTCGAGATAGGCAACCTTTCTTTCAAGGGTAGAGTCTAAGAATTCGAATTTAGTAGCTGGCAAGCGGTAGAGCTTGCTCATACATATCGTTCGACTCAAGTAACAATAAGCTTTAAATTGAGTGCATGGAAGGCTTCAGATTTTCGAAAGTGATCATGCAAGACCTCCGTTTCGACCGGTTTCTATTTATACCTCGCGGGCGCTTATAATTATACTCTCCGACTGTAGATGCATTACAAATGTAGACTAAGCACCCAAGTAGTTGTGCATTGTAAGGTCGTCCATTCTTCGACCTCGGATTCAATAAGTAATTGTACCATAAAGTTTGATTCCCAAGTGATTGTGTGTAAACATTAAAGATCCCAAGGATAAGACCTAGCCGCCTCCTTGGGTTTTAGAAATGGAATTGGTCAGAGTCAGCGAGAGTTCAGGATGCTCGAGAACATCATCTGCTTTCACGAGTAAGTCAAGAAAAAGTGATTGTGGTCCCGTTCATTTTCTGGTTGTCATTGAGAGGTACAATTTGCGATGATTGTAATAAGACATGGCTCGTCTACACATCTTAAAAGAGCGGGCTTGAGCTGCCTTTAACCGTCGCACATATGTTCTACCGATATGGCACACGGGTATCGACGGAAATGCTTGGCTGGGCTTGAAGTCTTAACTTTGGCCACTTCTGGGTACTTTATCATCCAGGAAACTCTTGTGCGCTCGAGAAGTGAATGAAGCTGGACCACTAGTCAAGTTCAAACATTTAGAAGAAAGGCTTAGCAGTCCGCTTGACACCGATGCTAAGATAAGATAGGATCCGATCTAATTAAGTGTACTCCGTCACGCGTCAATGCTTAGTATTTTCGCTTTGGAGACATCTCAGTAGGCCTGATCTCTTCTGATTTGATGTATCTTGAACGTTCGAGCCATTGTGCTAATATCTATTCCCGTTTCTCTTTCAGGCTTCTTTGATTCTCACACTCGACTTGACCTCATATATAAAATCCCGCAGCGTTTTGAAAGGGCTGTCCTTATAATTGGGTAATGAGAGGCGTAGGGCCTAAGGCGCTGATTTCTGATGGAGCAAAAAAATGAATCCGACGGTTGCCAGCGGTCACTGACCGGTCACTGGTTGAACGTTGAGTGCTTGCCTTCTCTGACGACCTCATCCCTATCAAACTACACAATTCACCTTCTCATCATCCTGATGCTGTCGCTGTTCTTCAGGCGCGAGCCACAGGTGGTCAGAACGAACTCGGTGCACATCTTCGTCCACGTCGAGACACAGATCGACACGGATGAGCGAATTATTTCCCACGGTCTACCTCCCATCAACCACTCCGTTGCGTCCCCGCAGCTCCAACCCTCTTCACCTGTACCACCACCATTCACAACGAGAGACCGCGGAATGTCGTTGCCAAGAGCGAACTATGACCCGCGAAGGGTCTGTTTGAACCCGTTCCCCGAGTTCACGCTTGGAAAACATCGACGGACGGTCGGTGTTTATCTGGCAGGCGCCCTGGTATGCCTCGGTTCTTTGAGGACCCAGTACCTTTTCCTGACTTTTCTTACAGTTCGCGCTTGCAACTGGACATTCATGGACGCCGCTATACTCTCTGCGCATGCAAAGGCACCTTATGGTGCCCACCGATGCTGAAGCGCCAGTCACGTTACATTCGTTGATTGGGTCCCTGGCATTTGCTCCCTGTTAGGATATCTCGTTATCAACCTCATCGACAAGGACCGGATTCGTGGAGATGAAGGGTTTGGAGACTCGCGGGCAGTGTGGAGAGCACGTCTGTTCTTGTTCATTGGATTCGCTTTGATGGCAGGAGGACTTGCTGGCAGTGTGGTGCGTAGCTTTTTGTGATTCGCCTTCTGATTCGTTAATCTCCTGGTACATCTTAGACGGTACTTGTCTTGAAGTACGTCCTTCATGGATACCCCGAACAGTTCACATATTACGGCTACGCGAATGTATCACAAAGCGTCGCGCTTATGCTTTCCGCCATCGTGCTCTGGATTTCACAGAACACCAGCAGCGAATACGAATATAACCTCACTCTGTAGTCCTGCCTCTTGGCTTTTGGCTGTGTATCCCCCTTTGTAATTCGACTGACGTCTGAAATTTTATTCGATTTCGGGCGACATTTGCCCTTCTGAAGATGTATCTTCTTCCGTTACTTGCAAGGAGTAAAGTGCCGAGGTTGTCGCGTTCTTCGTCAGTCTTCTGACATGGACAAACATAGAGCAAGCCAATCGAATTTAGTCGCTGACGTTGAAAGGGCAGGACCGTTATTGTGAGTATCAGTCCCGCTATGTTTAAACATGGGAATAACATTCTATCAAGCCTAGGGACGCATCATATGACTTCACTTTTTTATTTTCAATAATACGGAGCGGTCAGTATCCCAGAAGGATAACTGCGTAGTCATTGGGGGCATTGAGTGGGTAGCTGTCAATTCATCCCGTCTTCATTGTTTCTTGATTATCATGTTTATCAGCAGAAATTCATTCCAAATTTTTCATCTACTTGCTTTCATGCCAATGGTTCTATGAAAAAGGCAGCTAATCGGAGCAGTATGCATCCGATGTAGCAGAGTTTTATTTGCGGCGATCTGGAAGTTCTGAGTGACTGAAATGGTTCGACTTCTTCCTACTATAATCGGTCCAGAGTCCAGATGGTATCGCGCTATCTTGAACCTCCAAGATAAGCCCCGTGGCCGCTTTGTGTGCCTAGAACTATACCTCCGATCGTCTCTTTCTATCCGTCATTGGTGGGTCTACATGATAAATTATTGACCTTTTGAGCAGATGTGTTATATGTTCGCTTCAGGATGCGCTACGTAGTTGTACGGATCTTCTGTTGACATTCGATGATGGACGCGCTTCCAACGTGCCTGTTGCTCGGCGACGACGCCTTGCGATACTGATCAATGGGATACGAGAATCGACGAGACCGACTTTAAGCATATCGCAGCCCAAATCCAGCTCCAGCCTTCCTGTTGTTGGCTACTATAGGAGAAACCAGGCAATTGGAAAAGCCGGTCACCGGGGCGTCTACCTAACCTTAAGCTTGCCATACAATTTTTATTGCAGATAATAATACAGACTTATCAAGGTTCCGAAGTGTACTGTGGAACTTCCTGTCCTCGAAGTGTACGAAATAGATAGGTTCGGTATTATCTCGCTGTTTCTATGACAAAACTTAGAATTTATGCACGATACAGAGGTTCACTCAAATTTCAGAGCCACCCAGCTATTCATAGTTGAGCCACAAAAACTGCGTGGTGCCCGGCATGGTAAATGTTTCTATTCTAGGACAAGTAGAATGAAAGTTTATGTCTTAATAATTCCTTAATAATTCCTTATAAGTACTTATGTACTTGCCTCTTATTATTTTCTGTGCAGCGATTGAGTTTTCCAGGCGGGAAGTGGTCCCAATGCCTACTACTTCAGTTTTCTACGTCAGTCCATGTGCGTCTCTTGCCTGCAACCTTCCCGGATGCTTCGTGGCGTCGGACAAGCCATCTACCGATGTGAATCCCAACCCTTGCTATTTTCCCTTCAACCGCAGTGAACCAGCCCGTTGGCTTTCCGATTGCTGACAAGTTTCGCGAAGTGAATGAAATTTTAGACGCAACAAAGCAAACACAAGGCCCGAGGTAGGCTGTGGCTGGCTGATACAGAGTATAGTCGGTCGCTTGAGCCAACGAAACTTTATAAAAGACAGTGTGGATTCCAGTTCAAGACTCACCTCCAGCGCGCCAATTATCAACCAATTGAAGAAACGACTTCAACGAAGAGCAATGGCAACCTCTCTTATAGATAACAACGTAAGATAATTAAGTGTTCAATGTCGAGGAACGTAAAATCAACGATCAATATGCCTTATACATAGGTTACAATGGAGTCCAGCAAAAAGGAGGCAATTCGGAGCGCTCTTGAAAACCTCCTACTAAAAATCAAATCTCCATACATTGTGACTCATTATGCACAAGACTTTCACGACCTTTGCTGCAAGGTGGCCATAGACCGCGGATACCCCATGGGCACAGACCCTTCCATCCCATCGTTGCTCCCATTCATTCCGTCGGGTGTTATCATGGCTGCCATCGCATACGCCCATATCGAAGACGAAGCCACACGCGTTTTTATTGCCTTGTACACGGCATTCCTCGTCTATGGCGACGATGCCTTTGAACGGAATGTCGAACGCGTATCCGTCTTTATCGAGCGGTTCGTTCGCAAAGAGAAGCAGCTCGACCCCGTCCTCGACGGATTGGCGAGTTTCTTGCTGAGCATTTCCGACCATTATGAGCCCGTTGTGGCCAGCATCATATTGACGGCGACACTCAATCTTATCAATGCATCTACCCTGGAGTTCCAGACTCAATCAATGAAGGTGATTGAATTTACACAACTTTCTTTGTGTCGATGTTCCTAACGCTTGCGTACCACAGGCTTCGTTGCACGCAAAAGAATATCCGGAATTTACGAGGCGATTGTCTGGCTCATCCGAAACTTATGCATTAATGGTGTTCCCTCGAAGCATCCCAATGCAGAGGTATATCCAGGTACGTTACTTTGAGCGACTTTGAGAGCACAGAATATACACTAAGTTTTGGCTCTTTTTCTAGTGTATACCCGAAGCCGCAAACTTTATAGGCCATGGAAAGTAAGTCACAAGAGTCGAATATTGTGAGATGAACAATCTAACGGTATATTTGCCATAGTGATGTTCTGTCCTTTTACAAGGAAGAGCTTGCCGGTGACACTGTCAACTATATCTCCGTCTTTGCTCGATGCCACGGACTTCAGAAGATGAAAGCATTTGAGAAACTTACAAGCGACGTCGCCGATGCTAACGAGCAAGTATGCAAAATTTTGGAGGCAGATCAAGAAGCATATCGAGCATGGCAGAAGTTCAAAGTTGGATATGTCGGGTTTCATACTTCCTTTGATCGTTATCTCCTCGACGACTTGATGAATTAATTAGATAAAAATAACTTGAATTGTTCTGTACATACTGATTTTTGTTTTAGAAAGACAATATTAGGGACAGTCAGAGTTAGTGATTCAGCTTTGATTCAGCACATGATTCCGATTTGATTCACGGATTGATTCTGGAGGCCAGAATCGTGGGAATGGAGAATCAAAACTGAATCGCAGAATCTCCTCCAGAGGAGATTAGGGACAGTCAGAGTTAGTGATTCTAAGTTGATTCGGTGCTTGATTCAAAGTTGATTCTCGAGCCGTGAATCAAAGTTGAATCAACCTCGAATCAAGCTCAGCTTTGACCGCCCCGATTCTGCGGTTGATTCTGATGAGATTGATAATTGATTTTGGTCTCTCAACTCTATGTTGATTCCATGCAGGCAAGAATCAACTCAGAATCAACTCACAGAATCCTTGATTCCGTTGCAGAATCTCCTCTGGAGGAGATTCTGCGATTCAGTTTTGATTCTCCATTCCCACGATTCTGGCCTCCAGAATCAATCCGTGAATCAAATCGGAATCATGTGCTGAATCAAAGCTGAATCACTAACTCTGACTGTCCCTATTCTGCAACGGAATCAAGGATTCTGTGAGTTGATTCTGAGTTGATTCTTGCCTGCATGGAATCAACATAGAGTTGAGAGACCAAAATCAATTATCAATCTCATCAGAATCAACCGCAGAATCGGGGCGGTCAAAGCTGAGCTTGATTCGAGGTTGATTCAACTTTGAATCAAGCACCGAATCAACTTAGAATCACTAACTCTGACTGTCCCTATTGATTGACTTAGCGTGATATCCAGCCAACAGCTCTCGGCTGCGGTAAATAGCGGAAGTAGAGAATATCATCGATCCTCCTCATCAATCAGCCCTGCATCAACGGTCCTCGACTCCAGAGACTGTATAGGCACCGTACTATTAAAAGAATAACCAGACTGAATTAAGTTTTGAACATTTATGGACGCTGCTATACTCTCTGCGCACGCAACGGCACCTTATGGTACACCGCCAGACGCCGAAGCACCAGTGCACGTTACATTTGTCGACTGGGTTCCTGGTATCTGCTCCCTGTTGGGATATCTCGTTATCAGCCTCATCGACAAGGACAGGGTTCGAACTTCGTGGAGATGAAGGATTTGGAGACTCACGGGCAGTTTAGAGAGCACGTCTATTTTTGTTCATCGGAATCGCTTTGATGGCAGGATGACTTGCTGGCAGCGTAGCTTTTTGTGATTCATCTTCTCATCCGCTAAGGTCCTGATATATTTTAGACTGTACTTTTCTTGAAATATGTTCTTAATGAATACTCCGAACAGTTCACATATTACGGCTACGCGAATGTATCACAAAGCGTCGCCCTTGAGTATTCCTTCTGCCGTCCGCAGCCGTCGCGCGCTGGATCTCACAGAATACCAGGAACAAATACGAATATAACCTCACTCTGTAGTCCCGCCTCATATCTGGCTTTCGGCTATGTATTCCCCTCTGTAATTGGAGTGGTGCCTAAAATCTTATTGGATTTTCGGGCGACATTTTGCCCTTCTGGAGATGTGTTTCCTCCATTCCATGAGAGGAGTAAAGTGCCGAAATTTGTTGCGATCTTCGTCGGTCTTCTGATATCGACAAATACAGAGCAAGCCGATCGGTGGCGACAGCTCCAACGAGCGTGGCTTCGGCGGCGTCGTCGTCCTCGATGTCGTCGGCAGCGGCTATACTCTGGCGAATTTATCATGCGCGTGCGGTTCGAGGGGTTGGAAGGAGCAAACGTCGTTGAAATTGACTGGACTGGTGTGGCCAAGGTAAGTAAGTAAGAATTCATATCAAAGAAGGAGTACTTACGTTGATATTGGCTGCCAGGAATCCACTAGACCTCCAGCGACATCGAATCGCCATCGCGTGGTGTCGAGCCCGCTACCGCTGCGTACATCCCGCAACATCGCACACGACGCTCACGAACATTTCCCCGCAGCGGCGCACCGTTGTTCGACCATGAGTTGAGACATTCTTGACTCAGCTCCGGTGGCGACGGAGACTGTGGAGAACTCAAAACGCTAATCAGCTTCAGAACTGATTTAGGACAGCGCACTGCCGCACGCTGGACTCACGCAAGCGCACGCTAGCGGCACGCTGGTCCACGCTTACACACAGTCATAATCCCAAGGTTTCAATGTCCTTCAATTTTATTGTTTAACGTTATTTTATGTTTCGTAATACAACTAGGCAAGCCTAAGACACGCCTACGCCGTTCTGGTGGCTGGGGAAGTCTGGATGATGCGGAACGGCCACAAAGTGATTGACGACATCACGCTAGCGCACGCTATTGGTGCTCACGCTATTAATAACGCACGCTCGTCCACGCTGCGTCACGCTCACCCACGCTAAGATAATGGTGCCCCCTCGATTCTCGCAACCCGTTGATAAGTATAGCAGGATAGAAAGAGATAGAAAGCAATGCTCGCCGCTCGGAGGTATAACTAGTTAGCGCACAAAAATTACCCGGAGGGCTTATCTTTGAAGCTCAAGATAGCGCAAAACGTTCTGAATCCGTGGCGGGAAGCAATAAACCGTTTCAGTCACTTCAGAACGTCGAGGTCGTCGGGCACGGATTCAGAACATTTTGCGCTATCTTGAGCTTCAAAGATAACCCTCCGGGTCATTTTTGTGCGCTAACTAGTTATACCTCCGAGCGTTGCTTTCTATCTCTTTCTATCCTACTGTACTTATCAACGGGGTGCGAGAATCGACGAGACCGAGTCTGACCGACTTCAAACATATACATGAAAGGGTTGCTTATTTTTGTGAATCGCAGTGATCCAAATTCCGTGCTGCGGCCGAAATGCAGCTCCAGTCTTCCTGTTATTGGCAATAAATCTTGTAGGTATTAAAGGAGAAACAAAAGCCGAGCGCCGGGCGTCTACTTAATCTTTCTTTTGCCAAATGGGGCCTTATCAAGGTTCCGAAGTGTAATAAATTGATGGCGACATAGACTCGACTCCAGTCTAGATGGTGGAATATTACTTATGTATGGTGGGATGGATGATTGTCCCCATAACTCTGGGTCGAGACTAATGGCGACGTTCACTGAACCACCCGGCTATTCCTATCTAGTTGGACCAAGCTGCGTGGTGTCCGGCATGATAGTGTATATAGGTAATTTCTATTTTGAGAGAAGTAGAACTATAGAGTTTAAATCATGCAATTGCTTATTGATTCTGATACATCTATTTTCTGTTCGGCGAGTATGTTATTCTGTGTTCCTATCGCCTACTTCTTCGATTTGCGAGCCCATTTGCTGATATGTGTCTCCTTTCTGCAACCTTCTTTTATGCCTTGTGCGCCGGAGATCCTATCTGCCTATGTGAGTCTAGACCGGTTGGCGTTCTAACTGATACTTTTGCAAAGTACTGAAATATTAGATGCATGGCAAAAAAAGGCCCGTTATAGGATGTGGTTAATACGGTCGAAAAGCTATAAAAGTCAGCATGGATTCAAGTTCAAACATTCAAACATTCAAACCTCATCTCCAACGCCTTCTATTCTATCCCATCACCACCACTTGAAGAAACACTTGAGCGACGAGCAATGACAGTATCTTATATCAATAACAACGTAAGACAATAAAGCATTCAATGTCGGGAAATGTATGACTAGCGAACTAATATTCCTACAAAGGTTACAATGGAGCATGGCAAAAAGGAGGCGATTCGCGGCACCATCGAAAACTTCTATTCAATATCAAATCGCCTTACATCGTGACCCCTTATGCACAAGACTTTCACGATCTTTGCTGCAAGGTGGCCATAGACCGGGATACCCCATGGGCACAGACCCTTCCGTCCCATCGTTGCGCCATTCATTCCGTCGGGTGTTATCATGGCTGCCATCGCATACGCCCATATCGAAGACGAAGCCACACGCGTTTTTATTTCCCTGTACACGGCGTTCATCGTCTATGTCGACGATGCTTTTGAACGGAATGTCGAACGGTTTCTGTCTTTATGGAGCGATTCATTCGCAAAGAGAAGCAGCTCGACCCCGTCCTCGATGGATTGGCGAGTTTATTGCTGAGCATTCCCGACCATTATGACCCGTTGTGGCCAGTATCATATTGTCGGCCACAATCAATCTTATCAATGCATCTACCCTGGAGTTCCAGACTCAAGGAATGAAGGTGATTGAATTCACATGACCTTTTTTATGTCGATATTCCTAACGCTTGCTTACAACAGACTTCGTCGCACGCAAAAGACTATCCGAAATATACGAGGCGGCTGTCAGGCGCGTCCGAAACTTATGCAGTAATGGCATTCCCTCGAAGCATCCCAATGCAAAGCTATATTCAGGTACGTTATTTTGATCGACTTTAAGAGCAAAGACCATTCACTAAGTTCTGGCTCTGTTTTAGTGTATACCCGAAGCAGCAACCTTTATAGACCATGGAAAGTAAGTCATAAGAGTCGAATATTGTGAGATGAGCAATCTTACGGAATATTTGCCATAGTGATGTTCTGTCCTTTTATAAGGAAGAGCTTGCCGGTGACACTGTCAACTATATCTCCCTCTTTGCTCGGTGCCACGGACTTCAGAAGATGGAAGCATTTGAGAAACTTAAAAGCGACGTCGCCGATGCTAACGAGCGAGTATGCAAAATTTTGGAGGCAGATCAAGAAGCATACCATGCATGGCAGAAGTTCAAAGTTGGATACGTCGGGTTTCATAGTTCCTTTGATCGTTATCTCCTCGACGACTTGATGAATTAATCAGATTGAAATAACTTGAATTGTACTGTACATATTGCTTTTTGTTTTGTTTCAGAAAATAATATTGATGGCTTAGTGTGATATCCAGCTAACAGCTGCAGTTTGGCTGCGGTAGCGGAAATGCAAAATATCTTTATCCTCCTCTTCAATCAGCCAGCCACCAAGCATCAACGCGTCCTCGACAACTCCAGAGACTGTATAACAGAATACGAAGGAAAAATCAGACTGGGTAAACTTTAATCCCTCTTAGCTCAGTGGTAGAGCGCGTCACTAGTATTCATCCAAAGTAAGATCAATCCAATTCCAAAAGTACATGACGAGGTCAGTCGTTCAAGTCGGCTAGAGGGAAATTCGCCATCTTGCTACAGATTTTTTTGGGCCCTGAAGCTGGGCTTCATGTACTGACTCTGAGCCTTCAATCGCCTCATCAAAGCTTAAAATTTGAATCGCTCTTCCCTCTGCAGAATGCATATTTGAATCTCGAAGAATAGGCTTCTTAGGCTCGATACTTTATAATCATAAATATACATAGACAAGAAAGCAGTGCGACATATTCAAAACATGATATCATAGAGGAATTGAAGGAAGAACAAAGTAAATAACGGGCCAATGTCTGCCAACAGGCCACATCGACTCGGAAAATGACAGGAACGGGGATGAGAAACGAAACTAAAATGGGGATTCTAGAACTTTACGTGTATGGAATAGGAATATGTATATATGTCTGCAGGCGTTTAAGAGAAAGAAAGGCAAGGAATCAGAAATATACGACCAGGGTATATCGAGTGACTATACATGTACCCACATCCCGTCCTATGATGGTGTGCAGTATACAAGAATAAAGAATAAAAAGGTAAAAAAAAATTGCCTCGGCGGGGGCATGGAAGCGCAACATCGTTGGTGGCCTGTACCAACCACCATCGATCGTCGTCTCTCTCGTGACTCGTCTTCTCATAAATTATACAGACTCGGGGTAGTTATCGACCTAACATCGCTAACCACCCTACCAGCACGTCTCGTCCCGTGTATCTAAACCGCGTCCACGCCCGCAATGAGGAACATTCGAAACATCACTCGTTCACCGGAGCGCCATTCTGGATGCCTTGGACGCCAATGAACCCGTGGCAGCCGCCGCGTTCATCGCGGGTGCTGGGACGGCCCCCATCCCAGCCAGAGCCGACCCCATGGCCTCACTCTCCTCTGGGACACCCGATCCGCCCGCCACGCTCGCCGTGTGTATGCTGACAAGCACCTCCTTACAGTACTTGAGCTTGTCGACGAGGCGCTGTTGGAACTTGACCTGCTCGGGGTCGGCATTCGGTGCAGGCGGGCGCATGGACTGCGCCATGATGTCTGCGAGCGGCCAGCGCGTCATCTTGTAGTGCTTATCGATATGGGTCACGAGCAGGCCATGGGAGGAGAGAATGAGCTTGGAGTGATCGTAGAAGTTAAACTGTACGACATAGGAAGGACACAAAAATAATCAGATATTAACGGACAGAAGAGGAGGACATGCATGTGAAACGTACCTGCAACACGTCGTGGCTGAGCTTGAACACAATGACATGCTTCATGCGGAGATACTTCTGTACCCATTCCATGCCCTTCTCGCGGCCAACATCCTCGAATGTGTACGCGTACTCGCCATAGAGCCGGTCCATAATATACCGCTCGAAGTGCTTGAGCAGGTACACCTTGCTTTTGAGCTCCTCGGGGTAAACCTCAACGGTGTACGCCTTGCGTACATACACTGAGCCGGCACGGCGTGAGGTGATATAGTCGAAGTGCCTATAACACAAATTCATCAGCATCAGAGAATATACACTCG
Source organism: Pholiota molesta (assembly GCA_014925825.1). NCBI lineage: Eukaryota > Fungi > Basidiomycota > Agaricomycetes > Agaricales > Strophariaceae > Pholiota > Pholiota molesta. The sequence goes on along the minus strand of JACGCK010000015.1, from coordinate 438,575 downwards.
ACTACAAGAGAACCTACACTTTATCAGGACTCAGCACGAGCGTCGTGCTATCATTGAAATGCACACCCACGCTCCCATCGGTGAGCGCGTACCCCATCCCGTACTTGTTGCAATAATCCACCCAGCTCACGATGAATACACGCTCATCAGGCAACGGAAGCATATCTTCGGGCGTACGGAAAACCCGGCCCGCCGCCTTCGCCTCGAAAGCCATCGTCAGGGTATGTGCGGCCGCATCGAAACCGTTGAGTTTGGCTGGAGTCGCGACAGGCGCTGGTGGAGCCAGCGCAGCATGTGTATGTGCTGTAGATAGAATATGATGGTCAGATCCCCTTTGCAAAAGCGGCGAAAAAGAAAAACTAACCTGTAACGTGCACATTTTCCTTCTCCGACGCCGTCGTCTGAGAACGCATCCGCGAGTTGTACTTATGGGTGATAGCAGTAGCACCCGCCCGCGGTACTGCTTCTCCCTTCCAACAGCGACATACGCTTCGCGCGGTTTCTCCGCGGCTCATAGGGGGCATCGGCTCCTCGTCCTCGTCCATATCCCGTTCACGCTCGTACTCATGTTCCTGCTCCTCCCTCACAGGCGCCATCTGGGCAACGATCCGCGCCTTCTGCGCCTCGAGCTCCTTCTTCCGCAGCCGCATCTCCTCCTCCTCCTGCTCGCCCTCCTCCGCCAGCGCACCGCCCCTCCTCCGGCCCTGCAGAGAGCCGAAGTTGCGGTCCTCCTCCACAATCCCGTCGAGGCCGCGCGTGACGCTGCGCCGGCCCAGCGGGCTTTCCTTCACCGCCTGCAACTTGCGGAGCAGCGGGCTCTCGCGGGGGGCGCCGGCGCCCCCGCCCCCAGCGGACGGCGCGGCCGTGCCCATGAGCAGCGGCTGGCGCGCGGACGACAGAAGCGCCGAGATCGGCGATCCGGGCTGGACGGCCTTCTGGAACTCCTTCTCCTGTTGCGCGATGCTCGTGGTGATGCTCTTGCTCGCGGCGAGCGCGTTGCCGGCGCCCGTTGAGTTGCTCTGGGGGAGAGCTGCAGCGCCTAGGGTAGCAGCGTCGGCGTCTAGCAGGGAGTATTTGCGAAGACGCTTGAGGTTGGCGTCGGATGCTGATTTGGAAATGTGACGGAAGTCGGGGCGGCGTCGTGGGCAGATGTTGGAATATAGGAGGGGACAGGGCCTTGGGTAAAAAGGCATGGTCGACATTTCGTGGAGAGTCGGCCGTTGCGAGGGGTCTGGAGTGAGGATTTGTTGAATAAGGTGTTGTACGGCCGAAGAAATAACGCGCTCGGTTGGGAATTCATATTCGTTGTCGCGAATACGCCTTGGAGAAGAAAAAATTAAGATGACGCCTTTTCGTATATAAAGAGACTTACTTGTATATCGCCTTGACGTCCTTCGTTTGGAAAGGTGGACGGCCAACGACAAGGGTGTACAGAATGACACCAATCGACCACGTATCCACTCAAAGCTGTGGCCATTAGCGGTATCGAAAAGTACCTCGGGCGCGATGTAGTTTGGCGTCCCACAGATGGTTTTCTTCCTCTCCCCGGGTTCTCAATCAGAGCAGCAAGACCAAAGTCGCCCACTTTGACATTCATATTCACGTCAAGGAACAAGTTGCCAAGTTTGAGATCCCTATGGATAACCTGGTGCGTGTGCATGTAGTGACATGCACCAATAAGCTGGACCATGAAGAAGCGCGCTTCCGGCTCAGTAAACCTGCGCCGACGACGTAACATATCCATAAGAGAGCCTGAAGGGCAGAGTTCGAGTGTCATGTAAACGTTATCGTTGTCTTCGAAGCATTCCTGGAAGTTTACAATGTTGGGGTGTTGTAGCGAACGGTGGATTTTAATTTCTGCGTAAAGCTATATGGAAAATGTTATATTACATTAAAAGGAAATTGGAAGCAACTTACTTTTGTTTTAGCTTTCTTCGTTTTGAGAGATGACTTCGTAACAACCTTGCATGCAAGACGATATCCTCGGACGTCTTTGACTTCATAAACTCGCGCAAACCGCCCTAAAATACATTCAATATTGGAAGTGTATCACGCTGAACGAGCGCCTCACCTCGCCCAGAAAACCAACACGATTGAACTGCAGCCTCCCTGTCTTGTCGGTAATGACCTTCGGTGGCGAGGGCGGTGTCGTCTTGCTGTTCTGCCTGGGCAGGGTGGCGAGGCAGGAGCCTTCGGAGGCGGCTTCGGAGGGGTCTGTTGGTGGTGGTTGACTTGGTGGTTGGCCTGGTGGTTGACGGCGTTGGTGAGCGGGTGCCTGCGCAGGATGGGGGCGGGTTGAGGCGCAGCAGGCACCCTGGAGTAAGTCTGTTGTTGATACATGGAGCCTAACGCCCGTTGTGGTCGCTGGATGACCTTGAGATGACCGTCCTGAACGGTGAGGAGGGAGTGTAAAGTTGAACACGGCAACGCATGGCAAACGCGTTTTGTCCATCAATCACGTGATGGTTCCAACCAACAAAGTCGCGTTCGACCCTGACAAATGCCATTAGATATTCACACCTTCATGATCATAGTATTCCTGAATAAAAACTGCGGCGAAGCCAAGATTCTAAAATTGAGGGAGTCAGGACAAAACACAGGTGCCTATGAGTGCCTCCGGTACAAAAAAAATGGTCCGACCACGAGCTCGAATTCCCTCTAGCCGACTTGAACGACTGACCTCGTCATACACGGTGAAGTGTACTAGTGACGCGCTCTACCACTGAGCTAAGAGGGACTGCATGTCGTTGTCAAATATACTCAAATATGCATGGGCGCTGCTTTAGAACAACCAGGCGCACTGGCGCAAAGATGAGCGCTAACTCCAGCTAACTCTCTCTAGATAGATAAATCCCACAAACCTTGGCAATCCGTTCCTGCCTCGCTTTTGCAAACAGTGTGGAACTGGCGCCGACGTTAAATCTTGGTGAATTCAGCAGATACGACGGCCAATTGTCCAGGATAGAATAATACACAAAAAATGAACGTCTTCCTTTTCTCGCTACATATCGTTCGAACTTGGAACTTGGAAATCCGTCATTTCTCATTTCGAACCCTTTTTTCCGCGCAGAAAACGTCGTTCGAGTCTTTGATGTGGTTATTAGCTTGTTTGTTCGTAGGAAGGATATACGTTGAGTTTGGCCTCGTGCTATTTCTGTCCTCACGAAAATACCTCCCATGTTGTGTGTTGTTGCCTCATACCCTTTGTCTCGTGTTTCATAGAGTCAACCAGTGGGGTACATAAGGGCAAGGAAAAAATATGAAGGCTGTCTTAGAGCAAACGAATGTTGGAACAGGACCGGTTGGTTATTCGATTCTGAATTACAAGGATACATACACTAATTGTTACAACATTCAGCACGGCTACGCTCCGTCAACCTTTGAGCTCTCCCAACATAGCAAAACGAACCAGAACATGAGATACAGTGGAAAGCCTGCCGCAAAAGTAACAACCAGTTCCCTTACACAAGGACGATGATTCACGACAGACTATTGAAGAGCTGATGGCACGGCTGGAAAATGCACGCAAGATGACACCGAGTAACCAAGACAAAGTCGGAGAGATATTCAAGACCAAAGACAGCAATCAAACCATACCGGCCGGGCCCCCGGAGGTCCGGCACCCATTGAGGGTGTTTCCCTGTCCTACGTCTGCCTCGAGGCAAATATGAGATGGCTTTGACAAAGGTGAGAAACAAAATACCAGGGGAGACGAACCTAATAATAGATAAGCATTGCTTTATCCCCCCCCACTTTCATCCCTCCTCCCTCCCCACCACTACAACCGGAGTCCAGGCCAGCCATAGTCCAGAGCATCCAGAGCGAGAGCACGATGCCCGATACATTCCCAAGAGCACCACATCCCGCAGACAGGTCCACAGGGACAGTGGGGCGCCGCCGTCGCAGAGACCAGAGGTAGGTCGACGAGTGACCGTTGAGCTCGAAGACTCGAGTATCGTTGACGTGTCTGTCTAGGGCGCCCAGAATCCAGCCTCTTGTTCTCCGCCGCGGCGACGTGGGCAGCCAAGACGTCCTTGGTCGTAGAGCCAGTGAGCTCGGCACCGCAGCGCAGCTGGGCGTACAAGTGTGCCACCGTCAGATTCCATCCACACCATACGCGAGTGGGGCCATCGCCGTTCTGTTTCTCAGCCCACGGTAAGTACATCGCATGTCATGTAGAGTTGGCCGACCGACTGACCGTATCTGGGCGCAGAACCAATGGCCTGCGTCGTCGCCTACGACAAGAGGCCAAGTGCAACGGCTAACACCACCGTTCTCGCCTCAACACCACAACAACCCCACAATTTCGCCGTCTCATCCAGCGGCCTGCCTGCTTATCCAATCAGCCACCGACAACAATACATGCCACAGACCGCATACTCACCTAGCGCCACAACCGGCACCCCCACCACTTCGTCGTCTGGCACCAATCGCCCTGCCCCACTCTCTCCTCTCACGCCCGTACAGATCCACCCAGTCATCAGCTATCACCCATCTCCAACCGGCCCCGACGCCCCAGTGCACTGGAACATGTCGCTCCCTCCATCCACCGCGCGCCTTGCATTCGCCCTAGGCGGCATATCCACTTCGCGTTGGTCACGTGAAGTGGCTGTGGAGCCTAGAACCTGCCGAGCATGACGGTCCGTATAGCGGGCGTCGCGCGCCCGGTGGTCGTCTTCCCCGCTGAGATGGGGTATCCGGTTCGGATCGTGGATGTCTTGTGGGCGGTGTATAGTGCCCTTCGTCTGGCGGCTATCGAGTCAGTCGGCGGGCCTGCTGCTGGTGCGTCGGTTGGAGGTGTTCTGGTGGGATGTTGTAGTCGACGATGCGGTCGCAGCCGATGCATTAGGGCGTACTTCCGCGGAGACGTCTGGTGGGGTGGACTGTACGAGAGCCCAGAGGAAAGGGATGTCTGGGTCCTGGAACTCCGTGGCACAAAGACGCGTTGGTACTGAATGGCCTCAACAGCGAGCTGGCGTCGAGGTCGAAAGCTGGGTGACGCCAAGGAAAAAGACCGTTGCAGAATACGCCGGAGATCGCGGTTGGAAGGCAGGTGGCCACCATAGAGATATGGTATTGACGATGGGTGTCGCTGTTGTGAGATTTCGTTTCGCCGTCAAGGATGTTGTAATATTATCTATATTTTGCGCCTTCGCTCAAGAATAAATGTTTTGGGTTCATATATATGTTTGGAAAGTCGAAACCATCGTTAACGCAGTGAAATTGAGGGTAGTATGATGATGTTGGGAGTATGAGGTGAAGGACTTGTTGAAAGTTGTTGAACTGTTGCTAATGTTTGGCTGTCTGCCATTCCCACGCCCCGTAAGCTGCACGCATCCATAGCTTTCCACAAAACCAATTTCTCATCGGAATCTTCAACACGCCCAATCTGGCTCTCCTTACACGTTTCTTGCAGCTGACGGTCTCTATTCCTTCCAGAAAGGCATATCCTCTGTTGAATTGCTTGTATCTACTCCTCATTGTGATTGCAGTAAGTTCCTGGAATTTTGATATCGCAGCCATGCACGCGTATGTGCAAGCTCATTTCTTTCTTGTAGGTCAGAATTTTCAGCAAAGCCTGCAATGTCTGCCAGGGTACGCACGAGCGAACGCCCTGACTGGTATGCGATCACTGATAAAAGTCATAAAGGTGTGCAGCATTGGTTTGGGCTTAGTACCTATACTAGTGCAGATGTGGGTGTGGCGATAGGTCCGACCAATGCGAGCGAAGCGGCGGCGTCAGTTGTAGACATCCTGAGACGGGTGCGAATACAACTGTTGAAGTCGGCATAGCCTTTCTGACAATGGTACGCCACGTTGCGATATTGATAACAGGCGTATTGATAATTTTCCTTATCGCCACAGCCTTCTTGCATATCACGTCAAGTCAACACTGCTCCCCCCACTAACGCAGGAGGGATAGCTGCCTACTCTCTCTTCCGTTTCCCCAACATGGACGGGAACCGAAGTCTGGCAGCAGTACCACTTCGCGCCCACTTATTAAGTAAGAATTCTGCTCGAAAATCGGAGTATTTCGTTGCTTATATTGTCGATGATAGGTATCGAGGTCGTGGGTGATCTTGAGGACAAGGACTCCCCTAAGCGTCGGGACCATTTTGTGATTGTTCTGTGGATGAAAAAGCAATCGCAAAGTCAGAGAAAAGACCTCCTGCAGCTCCTGCCGGTCGATGGGAATGGCCAGACGCGCATCGATTGTGAGTTTGGATTTGCTTTCAAACTAGAGATTAAGCTTTAATTAATCCAACTTTTTTTAAATCAGCCGGATCCACCCCTCATCGACAATCAAAATCATTATCTACCGCAAAAGTATCCTTCGCATCACTAAGAATCTGGTCGGACAGCACAGCGGCAAAGTCGTTGACTTATTCGAGCATTGTGCGTTCCGAATCGATGTCGCTTGCTGTCTGTTTGACTACGTATTGATATTCTAAAGTCTAACGTGCTTACCAGACTCAACTGTTGATCTTGAAGACGAGACTGGTGTCGCAATCGCGCCAAAGCTCAAGATCAGCTTATCCCTTGTTTCCGAGCCTGAAGATCAAGAGGCTTTCGAGAACTTCATGAAGACTGTCGACGCTGATGTTTCCCAACTGGATAGCACCGTCCGAGCACCCCCCGGAATTTTAGCACTCGCGAAAGCCTTACAATCAACGAAGAGCATTTTGGATATCGTTGACAACGTATGCTAATGCTATTTCTTTTGGGTCTCTTATCGTAGTGACATATTGTGCCAATAGGTTGATCCAAGTCCGATCTTGAAGACATCTTTGGCGGTTATGTCCGCCTTATATGGGGTGAGTAATTCAACTTTATATTCATGTTGAATGGCTACAGTTATGAATATTATCCGTTTAGGAGATACGTCAGACCGTGATCCAGGACGACACCATTTGTGACTTGGCTGAAAGTCTGCGGGAGATGTTAGGTGTTGCGAAGGAGTATCCAGACCTACCATCGACCAAACGCACAACTGATGTCATCGAGGAGATTGGCTGTACATCGCTCAAGGTCACATCACTTATTCACGAGTATACGAGAGCTTCTTCCGGAAGTAAGACCCTCTAATCGCTTATTATTACATCGTTATTTACTGATGGTCATCTCATAGGGCGAACTTCAAATTTTCAGTTATCCGCTGATATGAAAACAGTTATCGCACAATGTCGGACATCCTGTGAAGACGTGAAACAAAAAATATATGACAATTTGTGGCTTTTGCTTGAACATTGACGTGACGATAGGATGGGTATTGGGTTCAATTTCGGATGGGCCAGTGGGTACTGGGCGCAGTACGAGCGCGGCTGACCGTTCAGGAACAAGAAGTGTTTGCAACGCTCTACCCTTCCCACCCATCTCTTCTCTCAAATCCTTCGACCATCCACATCTAGCGTTGAAGCAACGGCAGCAGCGGTACCGACTTTCTTCGACCATGCCCATCGATAACCTTAATCACCGGCCCGAGATCTACTTACCCGTATACAGGTCAAGCTAGGGGGCGTTCGAAAGCTTCATACACTTACTATTCTGAATCAGTCCCAATACCGCATCCAATTTTACTTTATGTGAATAGTTTTTTCCAACATAGAAGGATTTTGATATATCATAGCCTTACACGGCCACTTCATTTCCAATCAGCAGCAGACGCAATGAAGAGAAGGATACTTGGGATCAGCACGGCCTTCCTGATACAGGCTTTGAGATATTATTTATATGTTTGATGGTATCGCCACATCTTAGCCCACAGCCCTTTTCTCGCCCACGTCAAACGAATAAGACAGCGCAACGCCGTGGTTTCCTTCAGTGACACCCCTACTCTCTCTCTCGTTTCCTCAACATGGACAATACTAAGCGACAGTCTGTAATACCAATTCGCGCCCACCTAGCCAGTAAGGAGACCGTCTTTGCTATGAAAATAGGCTCGCATTATTTATACCATCAATGCTAGGTGTCGAGGTCGTGGGCGATCTCGAGAGATGATTTCGACTAAACGACCGGACCACTTCGTGATAATCCACTTAGACGATAAGGAAGTTACAAGGTCGGAGAAGAAGTTAAGGCAGCCTGCCCCTCGATGGGAGTGGCCAGAAGATTATCAGTTGTAAGTGTACTGTTCTTATGAAGCCACCTTCGCTTAATATCACATTCTGGATCAGGCTATTCCACCCCTCGTCTACAATCAAGATCGTGATCTACCGTAAAAGCAAGAACCGGATCGAAAAGCATGTGGTCGGACAATATGAAGGAAAAGTCATCGAGTTGCTCGATAATGGTGGGCATAATATTTTCTGCCTGCATTCCGTCGAAAGCTTATTCATGTAGACGCAACTGTTCATCTCCAAGACAAGACCGGCGCCGAGATCGCATCCAAGTCAAGATCAAGATCAAATTGTCCCTCGTTCCTGAGACTGAAAATACGTTCAAGAGCTTCATGAAAACTGTGGACGACAATATATCCCGCATGGAAAGTGCTGTCACAACGCCTGCCGGTACTATTGCACTCGGCGCGCTCGGTAGAGCATTGCAATTGACCAAGAACATCATGGATTTAGTCGGGGTGTACGTCCTTCCTACTTATTTTCTACGTCGCATCGTAGTAACCGCTGTACTTTTGCGAATACTTAGACCCATCCAATCCTGCACGCGTCTTGGACTGTTATGTCGGCTGTTATACGGTGAATTATCTATACATAATAAAATGTGGACATTACTGATGGCCTCTATAGGCCGTGCAACAGGCAGCGCTCCTGGATGATACCGTTCGAGCCTTGGCGAAGCTTTGCGAGAGACCTTGGTATTGCAAAGAATATCCAGACCTGCTATTAATCGAAGCACGACTAATGTTATTGAGGAGATCGGGCGCACTTCACTCAAGGTCGCGTCGCTATTCATGAGTATACGAGGCCAGCTTTCATGGGTATGTCTGACATCATTACTCGCCGATGTATCTTATTCAATGAAAATTACCGTGTAGCACGAACTGTGAAATCCCAGTTATCTGACGATATGAAAACTCGGATTACGGAATGCCAGAAATCTTGCGATGATCTGAAACAGAAATTCAATACAAGAGTGAATATCGACACGAACCGTCAACTGAAAATAATCAAGGATACTCAACTAGGTAAGCGCGAATTTCATAGCGCCTCGTGAAAAATGTTGAATAAGTAACTGGTTCTTGAATAAAGCTAAAACGATCTATGAATGGCTTTCGGCACCTGACAGTTCCAGGAACTACAACGAAGCACGCGAGAAGCATCAGAAGGACACTTGCTCCTGGTTTCTCGATGGGGAGCGTTTTCGTGAATTCATGGACAATGCGGACTTTCTCTGGATCAAGGGAAAAGGTGAGCGACTTAATACAACTTGTAAACTCTATGCATTATTGAGTGATTTTTGAATTATAGCGGGTGTGGCAAAACGATTCTATGGTGTGCTCTAAGTCTCTCATTACATGTAATTGAAGAAACTAACATATATTTTAGTTCGACCATTATTGACAGGATCAAAAAACTTCGCAATGAAGATCCTTCGACGACTTAGCTTATTTCTTCTTTGATGGAAGGGATTCACAGGAAGATCTTCAACGACACGACAAGCTCATCCGATCCCTTATATTACAACTCTCTCTCCAATGTGACGGTATCCCGCTGCGTTGGTGGATTGTATGGCCATGGTACCATCACCCATCCACTGACTCCCTCGAGGAGGTCTTTATCATATCATTGATGGAATGCATTCCACCTATATCATCATTGACTCCCTCGATGAATGTACTGAACGAAAGAGGTTGTTGCAGTGGATCAATCAGCTTGTCTCGCGACGAATCGGCACCCTGCACATGGCAGTAATATGTCGACCAGAGCGAGACATCGAGGACGTTCTACAGCCACTTGACACACACTGCGTTGACTTGGTGAAAGAATCCGCCGATCATGACATCGCAATGTATCTCGACCACGAGCTTTCGGTGCTGGAGACCCCTTGGGACAAAGAGACGCAGGACATGGTAAAATCAACGTTAACAGAGAACGCCGATGGCATGTACGCGTCTTTCCACTGATTCGAGTTTTGTGGGGTTGTCGCTTACAGTTTTCAAGGTTTCGATGGGTCGCATTACAGCTCATGGAGTTACAAATGTGCTCCAGCCCTTCTGCAGTGATGACGCAGCTCAAGGCATTACCCAAAGGTTTATATGAAACCTACGATCGAATTTTGTTGAAGGGCAACGAGAAGGATCATACTGATACCAAGACATTGCTCCGCTGGTTGTGTTTCTCTGTTCGTCCAATGGAACTTTCCGAAATTGCAGAAACTGTTGCTGTTTACTTTGATGCGGAAATCGGCCCACATTTTTCACCATCGCATCGGTACTACGATAAAAAACATGTTTTGAAGAAATGCTCCGGCCTTATCATCGAATCTGAAGGTATGATCTAAATTTCAAATTATAACATTAGTACATTTGCTAAAGAATATATCAGGGCAGATCAAGCTCGCTCACTTTTCCATCAAGGAGTATTTGCTTTCTGATCAGCTCCTTCGATCCGAGGGAGTCCTCTCGAGCTTCCATCTGACCAATATTGAAACCTCTCATGCTTGGATATCTCAGATCTGCTTGGCCTACCTTCTACACTTCAATGCACCCAACTCAGTAGACAGCAATACCAATTTCTCCTTCCCGCTCGCACGTTATGCTGCTAAACACTGGGTCTCCCATGCACACTCTGGGGGCATTGATAATCTCGATCCATTATGCACGTTAGTATTGGCCAAGAAATTGCTCCTGCCTAACAGCGCTACATTAACAAATTGGGTTCGGATTGGGATTGGGATAATGAATTTTGCCATTTATTATGAGGAAATAAACCTAGAACAGAGACTTTCGCCCCAGCTCTATACTATGCATCATTGATGGGTCTACACCAACTATCACTGATCTATCCAAGGAGTGGACGTAAATGCACATGGTGGAATGTACGGGACAGCACTTCAGCAGCATCATATGGGGGATACGAGGCAATCGTAAGGCTACTGGTCGAGCAGGGGGCAGATGTGAATGCCCAGGGAGGACAATATGGCAACGCACTACAGGCGGCATTAGCATCAGGAGAAGAACGAGGCGACTGTGGAGCTACTGCTGAAGAGTGGTGCGGATGTGAATGCCCAGGGAGGAGAATACGGCAACGCACTACAAGCGGCATCATGTGAGGGAAAAGAGGAGACCGTAGAGCTGCTGCTGAAGAACGGGGCGGATGTGAATGCCCAGGGAGGAATTTCGGCAACGCGCTGCAGGCGGCATCATCGAGGGGGAAGACACAACCGTGGAGCTGCTGCTGAAGAATGGGCGGATGTGAATGCCCAGGGAGGAATACGGCAACGCGCTGCAGGCGGCATCATGGATGGGAAAAGACCGACGTGGCACTGCTGCTGAAGAACGGGGCGGATGTGAATGCCCAGGGAGGAAATTTCGGCAATGCACTGCAGGCGGCATCATCAGGGGGAAACAGACCGTGGAGCTGCTGCTGAAGAACGGGCACATGTGAATGCCCAGGGAGGAAATTTCGGCAACGCGCTGCAGGCGGCAGCATGCGAGGAGAAGACGCGTCGTGGAGCTGCTGCTGAGGAACGGGGCGGATGTGAATGCCCGGGGAGGAATTTTCGGCAACGCCTACAGCGGCAGCATGGCAGGAAAGGCGGCAACCGTGGAGCTGCTGCTGAAGAACGGGGCGGATGTGAATGCCCAGGGAGGATATTAGGCAATGCGCTGCAGGCGGCATCATGGCGGGAAAGAGCACTGTGGAGCTGCTGCTGAAGAACGGGGCGGATGTGAATGCCCGGGAGGAATTTCGGCAACGCGCTGCAGGCGGCATCATGCGAGGGAAGACGCACAAGCGCAGCATGGCGGAGCGGCACTGGGCCTGCTGCTGAAGAACGGGCGGATGTGAATGCCCAGGGAGGAAGTATGGCAAGCACTCAGCGCAGCATGGCGGGAAAGAGGGACGTGGAGCTCTGCTGAAGAACGGGGCGATGTGAATGCCCAGGGAGGACAATACGGCAACGCGCTGCAGGCGGCATCATTGAGGGGGGAAGACACGACCGTGGAGCTGCTGCTGAAGGACGGGGCGGATGTGAATGCCCAGGGAGGACGATACGGCAACGCGCTGCAGGCGGCATCATGGATGGGAAAAGACACGACCGTGGCACTGCTGCTGAAGAACGGGGCGGATGTGAATGCCCAAGGAGGAAAATACGGCAACGCGCTGCAGGCGGCATCCACTAAAGGACACGACGGGATTGCGGAGTTGTTGCTGGCCAATGGGGCGGACAACACCATCTCCACTTGAGCGCCTCTTCTTCAACTGTTGCATTTTGTTTTGTTGTTGACCAGTTTTCGTCTGGCCTACTGCGCCCTCGCATCGTGTTCGCTAATTATCCTTGGGGGAATTTCGATGGACGCCTTGTATTTGTGATCAATATTGAGCGTGTAAAGCGAGTAAAATACAGCTAATGTGAATGAAATCATCGTCGGACTCCACTGTATCGTGCCGCTGAGCATGATGTTCCTGCACTACTTGCGTATTCCGGAGCGAAACTGTGACATCGCAAGCAACTCGTTGATCAGGCAGTCCAGGCCGTCGGCGATGAAGCTGGCAAATTTCACTGTGGGCAGTGCGTAATTAGATTTAATGTACAGGTGAAGAAAATCATGGTACCTGGCGATCATTCAGGTATGACAATGAAGGCGGCAAGGCTTCGAAAAACGGGATCTCATGGCTCTTGACAGGGAGTTAAGAGTAGCTCTTGAAGCTTGAAGCTTGACGGGGCAGGCGTAGGCAGAGAGCGAGTGGGTGTTTGGTCAGAGGCTAAATAGATGATTAGACCAAGACATAGATGTTTGAGAATAAAGAGCAGCTAATCACCGAAAGCAAAGAAGAATGCGCGACATTATCATTTGCAGAATTTCCGTGCGAGGTTCCCTTGTACTTGTACTTCGCTCGTCATAATTCATTTGTTCCAATCTAACCAGGAAGTATGAGCAAGAAATTCATTTAACAAAAATATAACAATACCTGCGTTTCCAAACTCCATATTTCTGTTTCATGGCTTGGCTCTGGCGATGCGATGACCGTTTACGAGAATCGTTGGAAGCTGAATGCGGTGGCGGATCAATACAAGATCAATACCATTACTCCTGGAAGCGAAGGACAGCGGTTTACAGAATATGAAGGTGCAATTGCAGACAGTGCGTAGATTGTGAAGTATGAGTTCGTGGGCCAGGATGAGGATCAATCAACAAACGAAGCACCTACCGGAGTTTCCCGTAGCCTGGGCACGTGCATCTGCAGCGCAACTTGACGCCAACTTGAACTCAACTTCACTGATCCAACTTGATCATTTCTACCAGAGTTCTACATTGCTCTAGAGGATAATCTCGTCCACATCACATTACTGAGTACCCAAATGCTCCATTATTATCGGTTTCTTCATGCACGCGTAGCTCTTTGATGCCACTAATAGAGCACATCTGGGAGCGGATCCTCAAACTTCTTTGTAACCAGGACCGTACACGGACTCTAGTAGAAGCTCGCGCCCAACAATACGCTCCTTGGATTTGCGTAAAATCGACCAAGCATGAGATTACCACCGTTACACTAGGCCAGATGTGTACCATGGAACCAGGTGAGCTCTTCGACAGTTTCCGTCCTCATGCCTGCTAATCTCATCCTAGGGTCTTGCCGGTGCCATCGCCCGTTCTCGGGCGTTCACGGCACTTACAATTACTGGCTAAGCTATGACTTGGTTAGTTACCTCCATGTTATTCATCATCTCTCGCCTTAATTTGCATAGTATAGGTGGAGACGTGAATCGGTTTATCCGTTAAGCTCGCTTTCGAAGGGCTGCAGAGTACAATGAGCACGCATGTTGGCGGATTGTGATAAGATTTTGACGGATTATGTCAAGGTTCGTACGTTTCACTCTGGTTATAGTTTCTCTGGGCCTTGCTGACATTTTTTTGCTCTGCTTTCCAGCCTTCCTTTTCCTCTCTTTGCACCAACATGCCGATATAAATTTCCTGTATAACTCTCTTTGGATTTCAGACCCAATTTCACCTCGTCGCTCTCACGACACCCTTCCTAAAGATTTCTCCGCCTTATTACACGACGGACTCGACTACGTCCCAAAGACCGGGTTAGAAGAGCGTGGGCTTCCAGGAGAGGCAAAGTAAGTTCCTTTCTCAAATCCTACTCGCTGTCGCTTTGGGACGGACTCTGAACGTCACATTGACCTTCGCGCCTCTTCCCTCTTCTGGGCGAACTATGCCGTGCATGACTTTGGGTGGTTGCGCATTTCGTTCCCTAACGAATATGTGGGGCCCGCTGGCATCTCGCGGCTCTCTATCACCTCAGCTTCGCTGTTCTTTCGCGGTGGGATTCACTGCCTCATGTTCGGTGTTTCCTTCCCGCGTGCTCGTATTTTGTTGAATCGAACACGTACTGACGAATATGCTTTCCTTCCACCCAGGAGCTCGTACATCATCATACCGTGCCAGAGCTACGGTCGTCGTCCTCGCATGGGTCAGCAAGGTCGTCACCTACGCTTCCATTTGAGTCCATGGCGAACGAAGATGTGAGTGAACAAATGGCACCAGTGTTGTATTCTTGTGTCTTATGGACATTTGCCTCTGTCTTCAGGCCTGGCGGTGGTGTAAATGATCATCTCGACGAGACCAATGTCCTGAACATACTTAACAATTCAGGACTGGCGACGACATACGAAGACCCGAAGTCCAACGGAAGACCCGAAGTCCAACGGAAGACCCGAAGTCCAACGGAAGACCCGAAGTCCAACGATGACACGTCGCGTTGAGACATATTCTAGCTTGATAGAGATGTATTGTTCAGATTGGTAAAAGCTCGAACAGATCCGATGACAAAACAGAGGCGGAAGTCTGGTACTTATAGGCGTATAATAGCGTTCTCTGCTTCTGTGCATGGTAAGTTCTCTCGGACGCTGCGAATGATTTAAGCACAGCCTTCCAGTCCCTCCTCAATGTCAATGTCTTTAGCGTTTGTATTATATTACGTGCAGCCTGGAAACTTTTCGTGCATCACGCTGGGGCAATGCAAAGAGTTCCGTTCAAGAATACAACAAGCGCTCAGGACGTCGCGTTGCAATCTGTCTGTCAGGCTTCACGCACAGACTGCCAACGTTTCAATTAACCCTGTCGCTCATGCTCTATCTACAAAGCTTGAGAATCGGGTACTGAATGGAATCTACACCTCGACCTCACGTAATCGGTATCAAATTAGACCGGTGATACGGGGGGGTTTCCCCGAGATCAATTAGCCTAGAAACCTTGTATCCCACACACTGCCCATAATTGCCAACTAATTCCCGGCTAGTATTAGATATTCTGGACAAGTAGATAATGATAAGATACCTCAGATCAGTCCCAGATATGATAAGATACACAAGGGCCCCATCATTGATATGATAACGTCCGCTCCCGCGCTGTTGTCCCGTGCTCCCGCCGCATCAAAGGGCTCGGTTAGCGGCCGCAATGCCGTGCGCCGCGTCCCGCCTCTTCCCCGCCCTCCCTTCCAGCCCCAGAGGCCGCTTTGCCATTATACTCCCTTTACAACGGGCGCGTTTGTTGAATTAGCTGTATACATCTAATGTAAATGCAATGCGTACACTTTCAAGATTATGCGCCCTCTTTTCGGGGTGTTATAATGGGATTTCATAGATGTAGTGAGCGCACTATTGATATATCTACAATAACGCACGCTTAATAAATTACAAAGTAAATGTATTCCTCTAGAACTAAAGCGCCGTATGCAAGGACTACTTGTTGATATAGAAAATGTGTTGCGCATCGTGCGCATTTGCGCGTGCGCACATCGCGCTCGCAGCGCTGACGTGGCCTTTCAACCACGTGAATGTTGAACTTTGAGCGCCCGCTATTTTTATCATTGTTGATTTTCTCATGGGTTAGGGGGCGTTTGACAGCGAGATCCCACAGCCCCGCGCACGCTCCGTGATCGCGCTATTTTAGGCGCATTTGCAGCTGTTTGTTTCGAAAGCCTCACAGTCGTTTATAAGGAGGATACTTGGGTGCCGGCGCCTTCTTCCCACCCTTTGTTTTCCCCCCGCCGTTATGCTGGCGCGTGGCGCGTGGTGCGCGTCGCTCTAGCCACCCTCTTCCTTCCCACTTTCCCCCTTGCTCTGCCGTCGCCGTCCGCTCCTTGCTTCCTCCACCATCTTGGCGTCAGGCTGCAGTTCTCCCATGCTCACGGTGTATCTCTTGTGCCCCCCCCTTTTCCCCAGCAAAGGAGGGCTCGAAAATTAACTTATATTTGTATCCATAGGTACGTTTGCCACTCTGTTGAGGGAGTTGCAACTGACGTTTCCCCAGACATAGAATCCGCGGGCACTCTTCGCACAACTGGAGGTGCCAAACGATATCACGGAAGCTAGGCGCTTCCATGCGAGAGGGAACCATTAGATGACTCAAGGTGTGTGTATCCTTCACACGAGGGAATTGAAACTGACCCTGCCCTGGTTGAAGAATTTACCGGTGTATCCTCGTGCCTTCAGGTGTCCGATGACATCGTGGAACCCAGGCTTCCGTGCAAGAGTCGAGACCATTAGACGTCCCTGGGTGTGTGTTTTTCACCAGAGGCGGAATTGAAACTAACATAATCCCCGGCGCAGCATCCCCGCCGTATCTTCGCGCCTACAGGTGTCCGATGACATCGCGGAAACCAAGGTTCCGTGCAAACGGGCATCCTTGGCCGGCTGTTGTGTTCCTCCGATACCCCTTCACCCTTCTTACCCCTTGGATTAAAAGCTCATGTTTCATCTGCTGTGTACGTACGTGTTCCCCCATCCACCACTATCCACTCCCGCTTAACGATGCACAGCAGGAACAAGCGAAAGCGTGTCTCAACGTCGGTTCGCGTATATGCGGAGGAGGGCAATTCCTCCATGCTCTCCCAGGCAGACTTGGCGAGCCGTCGTCAGGCGTCGGGTTCGCGGTACGCCTCGCAACTCCAGAGTACGTTGCAAAGTCGATGTCCATTTTTCTTTCTACTGATTTTTTTACACGCAGCGCTGAGTGACGCAAGTCGCTCTGTTCTCTCTACCATCCGCCAAGAGGATGGCTTCGTCCCCGCCACCTTCGACTCCGTGACCCCAGACGATGATTTGGAAACGTACGCCAGAGATGTTGGGGATGCGGAGTCGGAGTGGGTCGATGATGATGCGTTCCTCACCGCTGTCAGGGATACCATCACCCATAGGTGTGTTCATACTGCTTACCACATTGATGTCTGCTGACGCATATCGTACCATCAGTCAAGGTTCCACTCGGCATTATGTTGATGAGCGCTCATGGCGTCAACGTCTCGACAGGCAACATGACAACTGGAAGCCGTTGTTGGCAGACCTTGTTACTGTGTTCCTCGACTGGCGCTTTTCTCCTGCTACTGACTCCGTAGATTCTTCCATTCCTTCAACCTCCGTACCCATGTCTACTGAGTATGACTTTGATATTGATGTCCTAGATTTATATACATTACTACCTTCAATTCATGTGGCTCTTGCGGCGAATTCTACTCCTCCCCTTGCAATGATGCGTCAAGGTTACTTAGCCAACTCTCCTGTCAACCCCACTCTCGGGATATCTGTCCGAACTTTGGATTTGTTTGCCCGGCTTCGCGCGCGCAAAGCGTCCCTGAGCGTGGAGTCCTTTGCCAAGGTGTTATGTGATCTATATAATGTAAGTCTGCATTGTTACATATATGCACTGCGTTAAGCAATGTGATGGCAGATGCCTTACAAGCGGAAGTACCGGAAAGCGGTCTCTGATGCCTTTGATGTATACCTCACCATTTTGCGTGACGTGAACGCACAAGTAGCGGAGATCCTCGGGCACGATACGCCGAATTGGAGAGTGATGAATGCTTGTCCTCCCTGTACATATGAGGTGCGCTCATGTGCTGTTCAAAGTAATTACCACTAATGAATAATAGCTGAAGGATGAACCGTTCTTGAAATATAGACGTCTTATTGCAATGGATGG
This sequence comes from Pholiota molesta, assembly GCA_014925825.1. Classification (NCBI taxonomy): domain Eukaryota; kingdom Fungi; phylum Basidiomycota; class Agaricomycetes; order Agaricales; family Strophariaceae; genus Pholiota; species Pholiota molesta. The sequence continues at coordinate 420,469 of JACGCK010000015.1, read as the reverse complement.
AAATAACTCATTGAAGAGGATAAATACCATATCATCCCGATCCGTGGCCGATCAGCGCACCTTCGACAGCGATTATTTCTTATCCCCGGAATACGTGGACAATTTCGCTAATGATGTCAAACGTCGGGCTGTGCCACCAGATGCATATGAAGAGCTTGATGATACACACCTGGATCAAGAACAAGATGTTACCACGGAAGGCGATCCCACTGATGGTGCTGGCGACACATTCCAGCCATGTGCCGATAACTGGAAAGCCAGCAAAGCGGACGATAACCGCTCGATGTGGGGCATCTTTTTGGAAACCGGGATCTTTCCAGCAGCCTGCCGACATGGATTTTTCCTATGGATTGCTGATATGCTGAAGAGTGGAGAACTGTAATGTTGTTCGTTTCACCAGCTTGTCAACTTGCTAATTTATTCTGCGCAGCGCAAAATACCCTTTGGCGATCACGGCTAAAGCCCTAGAGACATTAGGTGACCGATTGCTGATTGGCTATGATATCGGATGTACGTTCTCCGCTACACTGGCTTCCAGCTCCCTCGCAGATCAATTTTGCACCTCGTTGTCAAGATGTTGTCCAAACGCATTCCACGGCTACAGTCACAACTATCTATGCCAAGCTCGTAATCATCTTAACATCATCGAGGGCGCTGGCCTCGAGGATCTCGAAGTGATGGAACGTGTCTTCAGCGCATCGAATCAACTCGCCCCCGTTACACGATATGCAAGCGCTTACCGACGTCGGCTCCTCATTGACCAGTACGTCCGACAATGGGATGCGGACAAGTATGAGAGCCTGCCGTCGTTTCTCTATAACAATTACAAACAAGCACTCAAGATTATTCACGAAGACTCTATTGCGCTCGAACATGCAATGCAGGTGCTGGAAATCGACTCAATCGATCAACTTGAAGCGTGGCATGTGGAGGAGCTCAAGTACCTCGAGAGTCTGGGGAAAGAGGATGATTATGACGTGATGGCTGTAGCATACGTCGAACGCCTTGATGAATACAATGAATTGAGGTGAATATCGATGTCTATTTCTAATTTTTGTACCTCGCTAAATTTAACTTTCAAGCCGGAGATACGATAACGCATCTGCGTCATTCCAGGCAACATTTGTGATAGCAACACCTACCGAATACGGAAGTTCAGCGTCGAATCCCTCTCTCACATATTCCTCCGACCTCTCAAAAACGCGACTGTTAGAAACTGAAAGACGATATGCAGATGAACGCCGAGCATCTGTCCACCGGGAATTGGTTGAGATGGAGGTAAAAATGGGCATCACCACGCGCTGGCATGCCTCTATGCCTGAGTACATCGACGCGAAACGGTACATGAGCCGGCGAAGATACGAAAAAGCTGTTGACGCGCTACAGAAGTTGGTCGTTCAGCGGCTCTTTGAGCTGCAGCGAATGAATCAATCAAAGAACGGTGATGTGTCCTAGTTTCAACATGCTTCAAAGTCACTGATTTTGGTCATTCCAGGATATCGAATGCGCACGCATATTGCGAAGGCATTACAACGACGCAGCAAGACAATTCATCGTGCTGTAAAAGCATACAATGCTGCCGCTCTTGACCTCTCACCTCCCAGGCCGACGATCGATTGGAACAAAGTGTCGCACTATCAATTCCTTGAAGAGTTCCCGCTGCTTCGCAATACGTCGCAAGATCTTACTGGAAAGCGGTGGGCAACACCTGCTGTGCGTGAAACCATGAAGCAATACAACCGCGTCTGCCGGGCCCGTGAAGAAATCATCCGATGCAATGTCGAGATACGGCGACTTCATACGTCAATTGTCGATGAAGCCAATTTCTTTCGTGAGCTCCTGCCCAAACTCAACACACTCTCCAGTCCAATTTTTGGCGCTGTCAAGGAATACATCATCCTTCGTACACGCGTCAATGATAATATACTTGAAAGACTGTTTCAGATCTATTCTCTCGATGGATTCTCAGGAAATCCCGCACCTGGGACCAGAAGATCACAAGGTAAGTTTCTTTTGCTTTTTCTAAACGTCTTCTGATGTTCTAATTTCCACCGTAGGTCCAACCTACGTAAAGAATTCTACGACAGAAACCCATGCAGATATCCGACGGGAAATAGAAGCATTGATTATGCCTCATGGCAGGCCTCATGGTAATACAAATTCTCGTCAAGAACCTGAAGTCGATACAGATGAAGAGTCAGACTTGGAGGAAGAACGCGAGAATGTCGTCAATTTAGTTGATTTTGTATCCAATTTGCCACAGTAAATCAATTTTATTCATTGAGAATGAAAGCTTTGAAGTGAGGGATAGTATGAGAACGACATGCATATCTTCTGCCTCATGGTATGCAGTTACACGATTGTGCCGTTAATTCAATGTCGTTATTCTACATATAGGCACTCTATTGTCTTTTCTCGAGTATTTATGAAGCAGTGTATTCATTACCGCTCTCACCGCACTCAGAACACTCTATTCTTGCTTTATGATGGAGAATCAACCTTTTGTCGTCGTCATTGGTGGCGCAAGTCCCGGCGTCCAACAAATCGAGTCCGTATTCTTTGATCTCGAACCATGATCATTACCTTGCTCATCACAATCCTATAGACCTAATCTCACTCCCGGCCACAATCGACCTACTTGGCCGATCATTGTGCACTGCGTCAACCATGCACAGGCCAACCTTATTGTTGATATTCACAATTCGATTGCTCGAGGCGTAGGCTTCGAGTCCTCGGATGAGCACATCGCCCGTTTCCTTAAGAATGACGAGTCAGTAGGGGCTATCAACAGCAACGGCTTTCTGAAAGGTCCTTTCTATGTATTGGTCTTCTCGATCAAGCACAGGGATGGTACCGGGAAGACACATGGCATCTATTGCCACTGGACGTATGTATTTCAAGATATAACATCGAGTAATCCAAATCTAACGCGATTGTCTAGTGATATAAAACCAGACGTACATGGTGCGACGAAGCCCAAGTACCGCCGTAAAGAGAATCTAGTCGATGCTTTGGTCTACATGATATTGCGCGGGGATGAGAACGCACTTGCTTCGTACAACCTGCAGAAGAAGCCCGAGTATAATGCACCATGGGTCGTTCAGTCAAACGGTCAGTAGACTCTTATCTTATTTCTCATATACTACTAAGTATATCTGACATCACATTGCATTTAGCTGTTGTAACACCCGTTGCGCGAGGTAGTTCGTCTCGTCAGGTGAACATCAACGATACACCTGTGCGGACGAAGACGCAAGCACAATTTCGTTCCCAGTCCCCTACAGCCGCTGGTCCCGCTACCATTAGTACCCTCCTCTCACCATTTTCGACACCATTATCTGCATCCGATCGCTCGCCGTCACCCGACACCTCCACTTTTGCGTATGCATACTCTCCAACTCCATCACCATCTTTGGCATCTTGGTTCTCTTCCAATGAAGCCGCGGTTCTTCTCGAGTCTTTGGCAAGGCCAAGCGCCTCGCAGAATTTGCCGAGAACTCTGACTCCACTGTCATGGACGACCCCCCCACGTGGATTCTTTTCGTACGCCCGCACAATCGGCAGCTGTAGTGGGTATTATATGCAGGAAGGCAGCGACGACTCGAGTGCCCATCCACAGCGAGAGCCCTTGCCCAGGTTGACAAAATTAGCATCTGCTTATCTCGCAGCACATGGGTATCACTCAACCTCATATTTTGTCGTTCAGGAGGCTCTTTTCAGGTATCCCCGGGACACCGCCCAGTTTGTTCAATATCTTCAGGGACTCGGCATGGCGGAGACCGAGGCCAAATGGCTCTGGCTTGTCTTACACATAAAAATTAGCACGTAATTCTTTGTTTATGTTTTTTTTTTTGCCTGAATAAATACGTTGACTGCTCCCCCAAAATTCTCTGCCCCTGCAACATGGTCAGCAAGAAAAACTGTCCGATTCTTCACCGTCTACTCAGCACCCAGAGAAAGTATTCAACAGCCAAGCTTCGCAAGGCATATCTACAAAAGAAGCCCAGGCGTAAGCTCACACCTGCTCAAAAAGCTTCGCAAGTCGAGAGCCGTCGCAAGGCTCGTGAATCTCTCAAGGCCGATCTTTTGGCCTGTCGCCAGCTGATCACGGCTGAGGCAGAGAAGCTTCAAGAGAAGCACGGGGGTCACTCTGTCGAATTCTACCGCAAGGCTATCTTGCAGGAAGGTCGCCTTAAACTCGGCCGAAAGGTCAGTCCATGGAACGGATGGGTCTATCTTGAAGGTGCCCGTCTAAACGAGGGTGAGTTTCCAATTCATTCACTAGCATCTTATATTGATGGATTACTTGTAGGCGCTGAGGACGGCAAGCGTTTGAAAGCACACGAAATAACAAAAATAGCGAAGGCGTCATGGGATAAGATGAACGAAGAAGAACGCGCGACTGCCGCTGCTCCTGGGGTTGCAAAAATCCTGGAGGAACGAGAGACGAAGACTCTCGCCATTCGTAACACCCCAATCTCCTCATTTCATGACACCCGGCGAACGTTGGAGTTACTGGATCATGAGGTATGTAGATGTCAATTGTGTACCAGTGAACCAACTCAAACAGGATATTGTAGATTCGTGCTCTTCATGCTCGCACCTCAACGGAGGTCCTTGTAATTGCAGTGCGCAAGTCTAATGACCAGTTCAATGCACCCGCCGTTCTTGTTACCAGTGACCGCATTATGGACTTTTTTGATATTTCGGTCAAGGAACCTCTCGCAGACTTCGCGATGAGGTTTGAAGCCTTCAGTTTGTCTGGTGTACAAGGTGTGTTTCATTCTTTCAAGCTTTATTCTATCTACTGACTGTTATCTTTCAGGTGTTGTTGGTAACTACGTTCAAACTACTCTAAACCTCAAGTCTCAGGTGGCAGCCCTTATCCTCGAGAAACTGCGTACGAGCTTGCCTTTTGCGGTACCTATGTTTCCAAATTTACTAATCTAAGTTTGGATTTAGGCGCCGCTGCGGGTGTGCCTGTCCCGAGAATGTGGTATTCAGGTTTTGACAATGCCATCACGGCTAAGTATGCCGTCGTATTAGAGTGCTGGCCGTTGGACAAATTTTGTCCGCCTAGCGACATCGCTTCACGAAACGAACTCAATGTTCTGCTGAATGCCTTTCAGTCAGGTGCTACTCGCTTTCGCAAGCTTTCACCCATAGAGTTCACTGCGTGGTCGGCGCAACACATCTCAGCTTCAGCTGCGAGTTCTCTCAGAGCCGCCGACGCTGTTACCAATCACCCCACTTCGAATCCCGATGCACAGACCCCATTTGCGCCTCCGCTCACCACAACATTACGCAGCAACGATGAGAATGCTCCACCGGCGCATTCCATGACCACCATCCCTGCCAAGCGCACGGCTACAACTTCTCCGCTGCAGACCATTACCCATAACTTTGGTGTTACAGCAAATGATGGCACTAACATTTCCGTAGTAAAGAAGCCACGCAAAGAGCGCAAGGACAAGGGGAAGCCACGAGGACCCAGAACTAAGAAGGCGTAGAGTACATAGAGATTCCGAGTATAGAGTACATAGAGATTCTGAGTAATACATTGACTCCATGTCAGCTTCATGTGCATATGTTGACAAGATCCTAAATACGACACTGACTATTGCTTAGAGAGATGGAAGGCACATAAATTACCAAGTGACTGAACTACCATGTACAAAGGCAACATGACGGCATCATTCTTGACAACATGTGGGCAACAGAGCAAAAAAACGTGTATGACAGCGATGAAGGAACAAGGAATCTCAGAAGGCAACATGGGAAGCAACAGCAACATAAGGCTAGATAAATACATAAACACGGTGGTAGCGAGAGGGGCAGATGGGCTACAGAGGATAATGTTAACGGAGTTCACAGCGAGGTGGACAGTCAGGAACATACCTAAGGCGTAAGCTTACGAAGTGCGAAAATGTGAGCGGGAACCTTAACGACAATCACAACGTTCATCAACTCAACATAACAAAGAAGCAGTGAAGATGTAGGATAAGTGAGATGGAGGGGGGATTGCTAAAATGATTACCGAATCAACAAAGAGGTGACGAGATGAACATGAGGAACACGTACACAGCAGATGAAACATGAGCTTTTAATCCAAGGGGTAAGAAGGGTGAAGGGGTATCGGAGGAACACAACAGCCGGCCAAGGATGCCCGTTTGCACGGAACCTTGGTTTCCGCGATGTCATCGGACACCTGTAGGCGCGAAGATACGGCGGGGATGCTGCGCCGGGGATTATGTTAGTTTCAATTCCGCCTCTGGTGAAAAACACACACCCAGGGACGTCTAATGGTCTCGACTCTTGCACGGAAGCCTGGGTTCCACGATGTCATCGGACACCTGAAGGCACGAGGATACACCGGTAAATTCTTCAACCAGGGCAGGGTCAGTTTCAATTCCCTCGTGTGAAGGATACACACACCTTGAGTCATCTAATGGTTCCCTCTCGCATGGAAGCGCCTAGCTTCCGTGATATCGTTCGGCACCTCCAGTTGTGCAAAGAGTGCCCGCGGATTCTATGTCTGGGGAAACGTCAGTTGCAACTCCCTCAACAGAGTGGCAAACGTACCTATGGATACAAATATAAGTTAATTTTCGAGCCCTCCTTTGCTGGGGAAAAGGGGGGGGCACAAGAGATACACCGTGAGCATGGGAGAACTGCAGCCTGACGCCAAGATGGTGGAGGAAGCAAGGAGCGGACGGCGACGGCAGAGCAAGGGGGAAAGTGGGAAGGAAGAGGGTGGCTAGAGCGACGCGCACCACGCGCCACGCGCCAGCATAACGGCGGGGGGAAAACAAAGGGTGGGAAGAAGGCGCCGGCACCCAAGTATCCTCCTTATAAACGACTGTGAGGCTTTCGAAACAAACAGCTGCAAATGCGCCTAAAATAGCGCGATCACGGAGCGTGCGCGGGGCTGTGGGATCTCGCTGTCAAACGCCCCCTAACCCATGAGAAAATCAACAATGATAAAAATAGCGGGCGCTCAAAGTTCAACATTCACGTGGTTGAAAGGCCACGTCAGCGCTGCGAGCGCGATGTGCGCACGCGCAAATGCGCACGATGCGCAACACATTTTCTATATCAACAAGTAGTCCTTGCATACGGCGCTTTAGTTCTAGAGGAATACATTTACTTTGTAATTTATTAAGCGTGCGTTATTGTAGATATATCAATAGTGCGCTCACTACATCTATGAAATCCCATTATAACACCCCGAAAAGAGGGCGCATAATCTTGAAAGTGTACGCATTGCATTTACATTAGATGTATACAGCTAATTCAACAAACGCGCCCGTTGTAAAGGGAGTATAATGGCAAAGCGGCCTCTGGGGCTGGAAGGGAGGGCGGGGAAGAGGCGGGACGCGGCGCACGGCATTGCGGCCGCTAACCGAGCCCTTTGATGCGGCGGGAGCACGGGACAACAGCGCGGGAGCGGACGTTATCATATCAATGATGGGGCCCTTGTGTATCTTATCATATCTGGGACTGATCTGAGGTATCTTATCATTATCTACTTGTCCAAAATATCTAATACTAGCCGGGAATTAGTTGGCAATTATGGGCAGTGTGTGGGATACAAGGTTTCTAGGCTAATTGATCTCGGGGAAACCCCCCCGTATCACCGGTCTAATTTGATACCGATTACGTGAGGTCGAGGTGGGAATCTACCCGGATAATACTTAATTCAATTGGAAGAGATATTAATAGTGTCAGCCTGGTGTCAGCTCTGAGAAAATAACGGTAGTAAGTACAAAGTAAGTATTCAAATATTCAAGCATGTCAAATGCTCAGAGGACTTGGTGTGTGATTTTTGTAGCGTTGATTCAGAGCCATCAATCCCTATTTAACGGGCTCCAAATAGCACCTAGTCTTCCTCCAAGTGTCAACCCGACATGGGCGGAAAAATTGGTCATTCCCAGGGAGGTCCGGAGCCCCTGTGGTGCGTTGTTTGACCCAGGGAGATCCCGAGCTTTCCCAAAAATAGTACCCAGGGATTTCCATTGGCGCCCAATTGTTTCAGCGGTGGCCGGCGCTGGCGTCGAGCTCTACCATTAGAAAATAGATGTATAGTAATTATAAAGGCCACAATAGCATTATTCTAACGAGACTGAAGGTTAAAATGACTAAAGATAATCTATTGAAGATGGCTCTCAATCTCTAAATACCCTCAAAAAATGAGTCGAGGTCATGGGGATTGAAGAAATCATGGCCATCAACAAAATTTGTCTGGGACGCAAGCATTCTGCTCAATCCTCTAGCATGTAGCTAGCTATGGCATCTGGACTCTTTGCAGTCTGCTCCACAATACTTTATAGAGATCACAAACTCTAAACAAAAGCTTGTATTACAATTTGATTGAAGTGCTTTCCTCCCTTGAATATAGGCTATGGCCATTCCAGTAGTGAGTTGGACAAGCTAGATATTGGATTTAATGCAACTCTGTCGGCAAAGATGCCCTTTTTGTGGTTCAAGTTCATATCTTCAATGTACATTACTTGTATCGGCAGGCCGCTGCTTCGTCACGGTGTGGTAGTACTACTCGTCTTTTCAGTCATTAAATAATGTAAAGTATGAGTATGTAGTAATTAGGAGGGTTTGGGTAATCTTTTTTCAGTTATTTTCCTCTTCTTCTTTAGAATTCTTGCTTGAGTCTTGCAGAACTTGTTCAAAATTAAGATAAAACAAATTTTATTAAGATACTACGTAATTTACTCCAAAAAAACTAAACTACGCGCAATGCAGACGGACAAGTGAGCACAAGCTCGTCTATCCGTTAGACATGGCAGAGGTGGCGGTCGGTGGTGATGTACAGCGCGGGCGGGCACGGGTGGTGTCGACATCAGCCATCATGCGTTGGGCGTGCGCCGTCGTCCATCCGTCATTCTGCGCCATCGTCATTCATGCCTCGATAGGCGCCGTGGGCAGTCAATGACTGTCAGGACCCAGCGGTGATGTGCAGGCGGCGGTGGTGTTGAAGGTGGGGGCGGACAGGCGTCTCGTACATCATCGTTGGGGCCGCAGGGAGGGAGGCTAGAACACGCGGCCGCGTTAGTGTCCTACAAACAAGCAGCTCGTTTGTCGTCCTCGTAGCCACTGCAGGAGGCGGCCGCACCACCACGGTGTTGAACGCGGCGTCGCACTAGGGTAGATGAACGAGCAGCGCTCGTTCATCATCATCGTTGCTGCCGAGAAGGGATTGGGACAGGCGGTGGTGTCCAACGAACAAGCAGGTGAGCGAAAGAGCTCGTTCGGCGTCGTAGTGGCGGGGTAGGGGCTGGAGCAGGCGGCCATGGCCAAGTAGACGAACGAGCAGCGCTCGTTCGTCGTTGGCTATGTTAGAGGAGGTGGAAGCGGCGTCACTGGCTCCTGTAGGCGCAAGTGCGCGTCATTAGGTTGGGACGTCGTGAGGGATGTGGGTGGTGGTTGTCGATGTAGCGCAGGTGCTAGCACCGATTCTTGCTGCAATTCCCAGTCAGTGAGATGAACGGATGGAGGGCGGACTGCGGGGGCGTCGTCGTCATTTAAGCGCTGGCCAACAACCCTTGTCAGAGGGCAGAGGCACGGGACGGGGGCGTCAATGGTCGTCGGCGTTGCTGGCCTTCGTCTTCGTTGGCCATCGTCCTGGCTCGCTGTCATCCCAGCTCGCCGTCATTGGCGGTTGGCATGGCGTCGTCGTCTTTGTGCCATAGAAGCCGGCCAACAACCCTCGTTAAAGGGAGGAGACACGCGGCAGGGTTGTGGAGCTAAAGAGCCGGCCCACATCCCTCGTTGGAGGGGAGGGGCACACGGCGGGGGGGTAGGCAGGGGCGCCGTCGTATCCGAGAGCCGGCCCACTCCTCGTTGGCTGTCGTCAGCGACGTGGGTGGTGGTCGTGGGCGGAGACGTGGCATGTGTCCCAGCGCCAACTATGGCTGTAAATTGGGGTCAGTGGGTGAATGGATGGGGGTATGGGTGGACTTACCGCGCTGCTTCCACTGACATGGTCGCCCCGCCATCGTTGTCGACGTCGTGGTGCCCTGGCCCCGCTGTTCTCCGCGTCGTCGTCTGCATCGTCATCCGTATCATCGTTCGTGTTGCCCTTTGCGTCGTCGTTCGCGTTGACGGTCGTGGGCGCTGTGGGGGCCTGGGCATAAGGAGTGCGAGTGGGACAAACGCCTGTGCCAGATTGAACTTGAGATAACGCAGCGTGCGTCATATCACGTGCTTCTCATTCGGTGTAATTCGGTCTGCTGGGTTGCGTTCGGTCCTGTTCGGTCCTGTGGCCGGAATCGGTCGGGCCGGGACTTCCCTGGAATGAGGAAGCTCCCCATGGGCGTACAATTTGAACATCACGTGCCGTTCCCACGACTCGCGTCGCGTCGTTAATTACATGCGCTACTGTATTAGGAGTATCAGAATATTGACGCGATTAAACCTCTCTGACGCTCTATCCATGCCCAAAACCTCAAGCGAATCGTCCTTCAAGTTCAGCTCTCCTGAAGGCTGGCAACTTTGCCGCAGAATAATCGCTCAACGCCTGCCATACGGCCCTCATGACTATCAGCTGAGTGGGATTACCACAGTTCTTGATGGCATCGACATGCTCGCCATCTCTGCAACGGGCTCTGGGAAGTCGGCATACATATACATGCTTATGCATGTAATATTAGGGATTGTTGAATCACCAGAGCTGTGTCCTATGGCCAAATTTCCGAAAGATCCTGCTATATTTGTCGGCTTCGCGGACGAGCTTATTCTGGACAATTTGAGCCGCAAATGATGTTAATGCGGGACGCACAGCCTTGATAGATGTGTAGGGGACAGAAGTCGAAAACATAAGTGAAGAATCGCGCTGGAGGCGGCCATAGGGGTGTGTAAACCAGTTCTCCAAAACAGAGGCTGGAGCATATTCACCGCTACCATTAAAAAAATGCTGCATGCTCGCAGCCATTTGTTCGCGTGTTGCCAGTCCGTTAGAGTTAGGATTTGATGAGATATCATAGCCAGAGAAGTCCTGAGAAGTGCGAAATAGAAGCTCTCCATATGTCCATTCAAGCTCATGCTTTAAGAACGTGTAGAACTTTTGAAGCTTTTGATATGTAGATAATACCCGCTTGGGTTTCTGCCTCCCAAGAGAAGGAACTGGCGTCTGAAGGGATCCAAATTTTCTTTATCCTTCCGTCTGCGAGAGGAGGGAGGTTTTTGGGCAGGGGTGTGGGGAATAGATGTGAATGAAAGTGATGCTGGATAAGCAGGGAAGTTATCTGCTGGTGAATTAAAATTAGTGCCCCAAGCGTAGTTGGGTGTCAATATGATACTATTAGGTTGCTGGTGGGGTGTTTGGGGAGGTTCTCGAGAGGGAAAGCCAGACATTATGAGTAGAGAGCGACTGAAAGGAATATATTCTCTATTTATTTACATTTGCCGAGTGTCGCGTCGCGTTAGATTTATCTGATCACATGCTTCGACGCGGGTGTCCTGGGAATAAAAACAGTTAAAGACATACGCCGTGGGAATAAAAGCGTGGAAAAATTGGTACGCCCATGTCGGGGGCGCGTTTGGCAGCAGACTCCATATGAAGTGATTGATCGACTCATCATCAAAGCTCACGTGAATATCGGAGTCTGCCTACGGGAGACTAAATAGCACCCAGTTTCTGGAGATTCTATTCTTATTGGCTACCAACGAAGCAAAATCGGTGTATGAAGGTCATGCGCCAGCGCTGCCACTGAGATTTTCGCATCTGATGTCGTCATGTGTTTTTCACACATTCGCTAAGCTCAATTTGAATCAGGCTCAATCACAAGCCAAGATGGTATATATCAGAGTGAACGACATATTGACAATGATCCACCCCACATTCGACGACGACGACGAGAAGAAAATAAACGCGCTCTGCTTGGGTGAGTGCCTCGTTTGACTATGCGCGGCCAAATTCTCGGTGGGCATTAGGGTAGGCGTTTTGTAGGCGTTTCGAGCGTGTGTCGTCTTCCATTGCATCTCTCACGAACATGGTTGTCGAACATACATATGTCGTGGATGGAGCCTTCTGCGGCGGGCGGCTTGAAGGGTTGTGATCGTTGCCGACTGCTCCGTTCATGGCGTGCCACGCTCTTGACCTCGTCTTCCACTCTTCGAACTGCCATCGCGACTGCCAGAAGCTCACTTCTCTTCCATCAGCTCTATTGCCACACGAGTGCTGTTATTCACCAACCATCTGTGCGATGTGCGTACCTCTTTGTTCCTCCATGGGTACAACGTCCTAAACGCTTTTTGTTCTTTCTCGAACAGCCAACGCAACTAACAACCGAGGCGAATACTTGAAGAAACATGGCTACGCTTGAATATACGCCTATCGACCAGATCGAAGGGGTGAGTCGATTCTTTCCCCGCGTGCGTTTCAGGGGTTGGTGGCAACGATGGTCGTGGGCCCTATCCTGGGGAATTTGCAATTCGGGGCTAACCAGCGATGCGGGGAAGATTGAGCCCAGTCGGCGAAGTCACACGGCCTCTAACCACAACCCATCCTGAACGTCCGAAGTCTATCGCCACACTCCATCTGCGCGCATGTTCGACAGATTGACACTGACAATCACCTCTTACCTCGTCTTAGATTCGCGATGAGCTACGCGCCGGATTTGCCTCTGGAAAGCTCCAGGCCATCTCCTACAGGAAGTACCAGCTCATCCAGCTCATCTACATGCTCAAGGACAACATGGCGCGCTTCGAGGAGGCGTTGAAGAAGGATCTGAACAGGCCCGTGGTGGAGTCCCGCTTGTGAGTAGTTATCCGTCCCTCGTACCTGTATCTGTCGTCCCCAGACGACCCCCTGAAGTCTCAATGACTGACACTCATGCGGTATCCCAGCCTCGACATCGTGCCCACTATCACCGAGGCCATGGCACAGCTGAAGAACGTCGACAAGTGGGCGAAGCCCTCCAAGCCGCCGTTCAGCCTCAACTTCGCCGCCCTCCGGCCCCTGATCCGCAAAGAACCCAAAGGCACCGTGCTGATCATCAGCCCGTTCAATTACCCCGTATGGCTGTTGCTCGGGCCTCTCGTATGTCTTCTCCCGTCAACAAAAAAAAAAAAAGAAGAGAGAGCTGAGTGCGCATATCGTTTTTAATCACAGGCAGGCGCCATTGCCGCTGGTTGCACGACGCTGCTGAAGCCCTCCGAGTCGACACCTGCGACGAGCGCGTTGATAACGGAGCTGAGCGGGAAGTATCTGGACAAGGACCTCGTCCGCGTGGTCAATGGCGCTGTACCGGAGACGACCAAGGTATGCCTGAGGGATGCGCCGCGATGAGTCGAACACCTGCTGAAATGAATTTGATACATAGCTTCTTGAGCTTCAATGGGACCATAGTGCGTCCTGGTTTTATCATGTTCAACCTTCAGAGCTAATATATTTTATCTTGTCTCATTTGCGGATCGCTAGTCTTGTATACGGGTGCGTAGATCGAGGAAATCAACTCCAAAGTCGCAATTAACATTCTCTTCTTTTTTCATTATAGGTTCAGGGCGAGTTGCCAAGATTGTGGCTACTGCTGCCGCCAAACATCTTACACCAGTCACACTCGAGCTCGGAGGTACGCACATCTGCCTTCAGTTGACTTCCCACTCACTCAGCCGTACATTTCTCATCTAGGAAAATCACCCGTCATCGTCGACCCAGGATGCGACCTGAAGACCACCGCCAACCGCCTCCTATGGGGCAAAGTCGTCAACGCCGGCCAGACCTGCGTCGCGCCCGACTACGTCCTCGTCCCCAGAGAGTTCCAGGACAAACTCTGCGACGCCCTCAAGGAGACGTACGTCCCTCTCTCTTATCCATCCCTCTCTCCATGCGCAACCCATTGACCGACGCCTTTCTGGAACTTACAGGTACCAGGAGTTCTACCCGGAAGGAGACGCCTCGATCACGTCGCCCGACACGTACTCGCGCATCGTCACGCCGCAGGCGACGGCGCGCATCTCCGGGCTGCTGGAGCGCACGCAGGGCAAGATCGTGTTCGGCGGCGAGGTGGACAAGGAGAACAAGTTCATCGCGCCGACGCTGGTGCGCGACGTGGCGCCGGATGATGCGCTGATGACGGAGTGCGTTGGGTTTTACTGTACGCTGGTTTTTGGTGTATGTGTCTGATGGTGCTTGGGATGCGTTTTAGGGAGATTTTCGGGCCTCTTCTGCCTGTGGTTCCGGTGGATGATATTGATGCTGCTATCAAGTTCATTAATGATCGGTGTGTTATATGCGCTTTCTTCGTGTTTTTACGAGCTAAATGTTTTGTCTATCTAGCGATCACCCTCTTGCTATCTATGTCTTCGCCAAAGACGAGAAAGTCAAATCTAAAGGTGCGTTCTCGCGCACTCGATGCAGTTCAACGTTAAATTAATTAAATCCCAGTCTTCAACCAGACCCGGAGCGGTGGTATCATGGCCAACGAAACCGTCATTATTCCTGGTGGTGGGTCATGGTTACCTTTCATTCTTGATCATATTTATATTGACAACTTCCATGCAGCCGAAGGAATGCCCTTCGGAGGATTGGGCCCAGTGGATGTGCGTTTCCATTCGGAGCTTTCTTCGAATTCTTCGTTTACTGACGAACCGCTGTTGTAGACGGACAACACACCGGCAAGTACACATTCGACATGTTCACGCACCTGCGCACGTCGCTCGACTCGCCCAGCTGGTAACTTGTCCCAGCCGCTCTTTGTCCATATTGTCGTTAATCCTTCGTCTTTTTTTTGTTTTCTAGGGTTGACATGATCCTCAAATTCCGCTTCCCGCCATATAACGTGCGTCATGCCCTCCACCCGCTCATCCTCCTCACTAACCCCGCCTATCTTCACTTTCCATGTTTAGGCCAGCAAAACCGCGCAGCCCCTGCGGCTTATTGGATCGCTCCCAGCGCGCCCGACGGGCCCTCCGAGCCGCGCGGGGCAAAGTAAATGGTGGGGCAAATGGTTCCTTCTGGCATTCGCCGTTGCTGTTGCTGGTGGGCTGACGTCTCGGCTGAAGAGTGCTTCCTCCTCCTCTTCGTCTTAGTACGCTACTCGGACTCTGAATAATGGCGCTGTGGTCGGGGCGTCTGCGCTGCATACTTATATAATTTTTACACCTACTTTTTTCTTCTTTGTCTTGTTTGAATTTATTGATTTTGATTTGATTTTGACTGATGGGTGTTGTCGTGAACGTTGAGTTGCTTTTTTTCTGCTCCGGCACTTTCATTTCGAGATGTTTTTTTTTCAGTCTTTTTGTTCTTTTCTTTTTTTTTTGGCTATGAACAGGATCGATCAAGATGCGGGAACGAAAGGCGAAACTCGATGTTCATCGCAAGGCCTGAGGTCAACGTCACAAGCAGATGGTCAAACTAGGTGCCGGCGTATTCTCTAGCTGCTCTACAAATGTACACCCATAATACGGCACTCCTGCCTAGGATCCGGATATTACGGACAGTGGTGGAACGGACTCAACCGCGGTGGACTCGTCTCATAGTATATGTATGCATCCTTGAACATCTGTTTCAGAAGCCGACCAGATTGAAAGGAATTAAGATCCAGTTTTAGAGCTGAATTTCGAGAGCATCATGCTTGGTCGGTGCTGTACATTCAGTTTGTGGGAAGGATAACCTGCAAGTTCTTCACGAGGGCGCTGAGCGCTGTCACCATGCTTGCTGCCGGACTAAGTCAGTTTGAATGCATGTAATTATGGCTTCCATTGCCTGATATGTTCTGATACTTTTTTTGGCGCTATCCTGGACAGATGTCGACATGTATCACAAGCATTGATCATATAGATCATCGCGGATCTACGCCATGACGTTCTGCCATTTGATATGTTTAGCGCTTGTGATTGATTCGTCAGGAGACGATTCTATGACTGAGCGTTTAGCGACAGTGAATATGGAAACAAAAGTCACCGTGTATGGTCGTTTGCTTCTGGTCTATTAGAAACTGAGGATGGTTGCATAGTTCTTCAAGTGAATCTAGATCTCTCGCACTGACTAACCAAAGCCTAATGAGAGTTCCACGCAACGTTATCATGTCACATGTGATAACTGACATGGGGAAAATAAGCGCCCGTATGTGCCTGGAGGGGTGTTCCCAGCACGTTCATGATGAACATATTGCAATGTATCGGTCGACATAGTTTAGCTGGAGGGAGAGATGTATTTGGATTCTCATACCCCTTGGTTCCGTACAAGTTCGTGTTTCTACCCATATACTGAGGGACTTCTACTTGAAACCAAGTAGTGGACGAGTTCAATCGTAATGCATAACATTTATTTCGGGTAAAAGTCCGGGCTGCTTTCCACATACATTTACAGGAGGCATACAAGGAGCCGTAAAGTTTGATTTCCATCCGCATACTCTGCTACTACATATCTACTTTACTGGAGACGAAAAGTCGAATGAAGATTCAAACCTATCAAGTGCAACTACAATCTGTATACAAGTCAGCAAAGATATTTTCGACAAGTAGAGATCAGTCACCGTACCAAGGGGAAGAACAAATCCTTGGATACCAGAATCCACATACCAAGCTGTATCATACGATTCCGGCCATTGATATTGGTAGTGTACCAATGATCTCCAAGCGACGCGCTGAACACCGAATACAGCGGGATGCTCCCGCAGGTCTGCGTGGGGTACACGTAGCGACAACGCCGTCCACGGTATAGCCTGACGCGCTCGGAATCGCGCCATCGGTCGACGCAATGAACATCCAGTCCAGCAGCGAGCCACTGAACAGGCGGTATATCGGGACGGTGAAGTTGGAGGGACCTGGGAACACGCGCGCCATGGCCCTTGGAGCTGGAAATCCGACCCCGTGGATATGGCGCCGATGATGTCCTCGAGAAGCGGGTCCCACAGGTGGGCTTTCCAGCCTGGGCTGTAGGATTGGACAGCAGTGACAGCGGTGGTTGGATCGGCGCATGTGAGAGCTGCCCTGTTCTATTGCGCCATGTATGTATGCGTTCGTTAGAAAATGCAGGGCAGATACAAATAAGAAAGAAGGACTTACCCCGAGGGCATCGCCTCCCGCTTTGACTATCAGAAGCATAGAGACAGATAGGATAGTTGAAAAGAGCTTCATGGGAGACTTTCAACTGTGGACTTTCTGTGGTTATGTTTACTTTGAAACGGGTTGAAGCAGAGCTTTTAAGTCTCGCGTTAGACAGTAATCGATACTATTCTATTTGAGCTTCCAAAGTCATGTCACGGAGGTTTGAAAGCTGCGTCTTTCCTCCGTCCTTCGAGCTCCCACTGTTGAGATTATGTCAAGCAAGAACAGAATATATGGCCCACATTTCCATTTGAACTCGTCCAATGTGACTATTTGACGGAAGAGCACGGCAGCCGGTGTACCTGTGGGATAAGTTATTCGATAGAATGTTTGAAAGTTCCAGCCTCGAACGTTTGAAAATGGACCACATGCTGTTTATATGACAGAAGCAAACTCCACATGCGCCATGACATCCATCTTCCTTCCCATATCCACCACATAGCCTTGGGCAGTGAATGGCGCTTGAGCGGTCCCTGCGCGTCTAAATTGAGCACAAGCGCTTAAAAGTGTCAAATGGAAGAGCGTCATCATGACTGAATCCGGATTGATTGTTATAATTTGTGTCATCGAGTACACTTGAAAATATGTGCAGGAATGATGCAGGAGAAATATATCATAACATGTCATACCACAGAGACCATCTGACAAGCCTTGTAGCTTAAGTTGAATTGAAGCTTGAACCGAATCAGTCTGGCCGCAATCATTCGGTGCTTAGCGCTTAGTGTTCAGGATATGGCGCTCAGATTACTGTTCTTGAAACTCAATCGTTTATCAGATATCTGGTCCAGGAATGTATTCGCCATAGTTCAAATGTTCAAGCTCTGTGACTTATATACATATGCGTATTTTGATTACGAAGGATAGTACACGAGTTTCTTGCCTGAAATTCTCCATCGAACGCATCTTTTCGCCTAGTTCCTGTTTGCATTGTCGAGCACTTTGCATGGTACCTACACATCTCTGTATAGACGTCTGACCCAGAATTTTATATTCTATGGCCTGCATTCTTCTCCCTGCGGTGGCATATCTGCACCAACAATCGCACTCAGATACTTGTCAGCAAGTTGCTGATCAAGCCAGCGTCAGATGCCTCCAGCAATCCAAACCCCGCCAATCCACTTCCTTCTCATCCACACATCCAGTGATTGAAGCTCTAAGGAAGTCTGACCGATGTCGCAGCACAAGCTCAACTTCGCCGCCTCGCGCCTGGTCAACCCGCCCGGCGCCGCGCCCGTGCTGACGGAGGCGCAGGTGCTCGCGGGGCTCGAGCTGAAGGTGCGCGCGCCGCAGGACTTCGTGCCCGCCATCATCAGCTGCGACCTCATCAGCGACACGGGCGATAAGGTCGTTCCCGTTTCTCCCTGGCGTTGTCCGCTGCCCCCCGCCCGTGTTTGATTGGTGTACTAGGTCGTGCGCTCGGTGGTGTTCCGCGGCGGGCAGATCGCCGGGAGGATATCGAGCATACGAGGGCATCGTGAGTCCCCCCCCTCCCTTCTACTTACTGACTCACTCCTTCGTCCGCGGCGCTAGGTCTACTTCGACTCCCCCGGCATGAGCACGCGCATCACCAACATCCTCTCCTGGAACGAGGAGCAGGCGATGGTGCTCACGTACTCCTTCGCAGGGGGCATCCCCGGGTACTCACCACCGCAGACCCCGGGCGGCGCGCGCCCCTCGCCGCAGGAGATGAACGACGCGGTGGGGCCCGCGGTGGAGCACACGCTCGCGCGGATACGCGAGCTGGTGAGAGCGGGCACTATCGCTTGAATTTTGGCAGAAGCGAAGCACGCAACGGACTGGGATGTACTTGTATGTAGTTGTAGTTGTAGTTGTAGGCTGAACGCAGATGGGCTAGGAACAGATATACATTAAAGGTCTAATAAACAACGAATACTGAGTGGTGGATGGAGAGCAACGATTATAATATTAGTGGGAGACATTGGGTCAGGATGGGCATGGATGTATGTAAAGGATAATGGGACGGGGCGGAGGGTCGATGAAGGGGTTGTGTCACGACCACGCTCCGCATCAGTGACGCAAGGATACTTTTCGACGAGGCCAGAGGCGGCCAGAGCGATCCACTTAGAGGTCGATGAAGTTCTTGACCTTGCACAACCACTTGACGTACTCCTACAGATGATGTCGTCAGCAAGATGCAAAAAAAACAAAAAAATCTCGAACGACCTGTTGCTCCTTGTATGCGGCGTACTCGGGGATGAAGAAGGCGACAGAGTCGTTGATACCACGCTCAGCAATGAAGGCATCGAATGCGTCTTGCACTGCAACGTCGAGGGTCTCGAACTAATCAATCATGATTAGCATATCGATTCTTCAACTACAGCCAAAGCTCACCTGAGGACCGATGTACAGTCCCCGCCTGTTCCAGTCCGCCTCAGCAGTGAGCTCAGTGCCGACCTTGGCATCATCGTAGAACGAGACGTTCTCGACGGAGAACGCGCCCTCCTGGCAGATCATGTCGACGTTGATGGCGCCGGGCCCGTTGTTCTTGGTGATGGAGACGGACACGCGGATGGGCATGGACGCGGTGGGGACGTCCTCGGGCTCCTCCCGCTCGACTTCAGTGTCCTCGAAGTCATCCTCGGGCTGGATGTCGGCGATGGAGAACATGACGCGGATGCTGGAGGGACGTGACGTGGTTAGCATTCGCGGGGGGAGGGGATAGGGGGGTAGACATACTTCTCTTCACCGAATTTGCGGGTCAGGGTGACTTCGTCGTTGCCCCGGACGTCGTTGATCTAGAAAATTCGCGTCGGTTTAAGGAATGAGCTGGAAGTGAAATTTCACATACGGCCCAATGCCCTGCTCGGTGAAGGACTTGAGGAAGTCGGGGGTGGCATCACCGGCTTGCGCCATCTCGGCCTTCTCATACTGCAGCTCCTCCTGGAGCTTCGACGACAGGGTGATATCCGCTGCAAGAAAACAGCCACGTCAGCGACCACAGCTCAAACACATGCACACAGGTGCCAGCCCCGCACGACCCCAAGGGCCGCACGGACACGCGAAGGATACTCACTGGTTCCGCTCCCAAAACGGCCAGCAGAGGCAGAGAACGCCCGTGTGACGGTCGAGGGGGCCATCCGGGCGACCATGGGGCGCGCGGCGAGCGAGACGCGCATGCCTGCGACGAGGCGGGCGGGGCCGACGCGTGCGGCGGTGCGGAGGGCAGCAATGGGGGACATGGTGGGCTGGAGGTGGGAGAGGGAATGAGACAGACTTGGGAGAGCCATTTCTTTTTTTTTGGGCAGGTGCGTCACGCGTTGATGGTGTTTGGCATAGGCTTCGGGAGTAATCCTTGCCACTGCATCGCCTTGAAAAAAAGCGCTCATCACCAAAAAAATGCTCGAAACACTTCTGACGTTTGCAAGACAGTTCTGTAATAGAATCCCAATAAAATCCATTAGAACGTGAATGCAAGTGATTACAAGGGTTTGTTGAGCTGGAATCCTACGCAAGAAATCTGAGATTATGTTCGTCGGAACCCAAAGTTCCAAACTCCGTCGAGCCCATTTTTCTCACCGCATTTTAGTTTCATCCCCTTCCACTGCCACCGCCCGCGCACTCCCTATCTGATTCTCTGATAACCTGACCCTCGAGCTCACTAGCCCAGCATGGACGTTGACATGAAGAACAAAGACGACGGCGAAGACAAGGGCATCGTGCCCCCGAGCAACGGGAATGGCAATGGCCGTGACCGGGACTACGACCGCGACAACGTGAAGGACCCTAGGGATCGCGGCGACTACGACAGGGAGCGCCGCGACCGCGACAAGGACAGGCCCCGCGACCGCGACGACAGGCGTGATTCTGGTGCGCATATTCCCCGTGGGCATCCGCCATGCATGTGCTAACGAGCCCTGTTGACAGGCCGTGCGCGGCCGAGAGTGGGCGACCACTGGGAGCCTGAAAGGCGCAACGACGTACGTCTTCCCTGTGATTTTGGTTACCCCTTTAACCTGCTGTTCCAGCGCCGGAGACGGTCCAGGTCCCGCTCGCGTTCGCGCTCGCGGAGACGCTCAGCTTCGCCGCGGCGCCGCCGCCGCTCACGCAGCCGTTCCCGCACCTCCCGCTCGCGCTCGCCGCGCAGCCGCTCGCGGAGCCGGGACCGCAAGCCCTCCGACACCTTCTCGCGCTCCCTCGGGGGCCCGATGAACGCCGACCACGAGGAGGCCGTCGAGTTCGCCAAGATCAGCAAGCGCGAGAACCGCGTCTACGTCGGCAACCTCAGCTACGACGTCAAGTACCGAGACCTTATGGAATTCATGCGGGGAGGTGGGTGGGGGAATTTCAGCCTTTTTGCTCTTATTTGTGGGGCGCACGGTGTATGGGCGCGGTCGAGGTGCTGGTGCTGCCGAGGGGTGGCGTGACGGTTCGCTTTCGATCCTGTTGTGGCGGCCTCCGATGAACTGGAGCGTTGGCGATTGGGGAGGACAGGTGTTGCTGCTGCGGAAAGTTGATGATGCACCCTCCACTTTTTTGTTTGATGGCATGGCAGAGTTGTCGAGAGGATATTGATGGGAGTTTTTGGTTGGCAGCTGGTGAGGTTCTCTTCGCCGAAGTTCTTATTACACCTACCGGTGTTTCGAAAGGATGCGGGTGAGTGGAGTTTTCCTTGAATTTATGTAAAAACATGAATGCTTATTCATCTTAGTATCGTCGAATTTGCGTCACCCGAGGATGCGCAACGGGCCATCCGCGAATTGTCTGAGCAACCTTTGCTTGGCCGCCCTGTTTTCATCCGTGAAGTAAGCACAGCTGTACCGTATGCATCCATCCGCTAATAGTTTTCTTTTTTACCAGGATCGCGAAAACGAAGCACGATTCGGCGCAACACCCGTCCCCGGCAAATTGGTATGGCCATGGCCGGCCAAGGACTCAACGCGCGCCTCCCCCGCGCCCCCTTCGCACAACTACTTCGGTACCTCCGCGAACCCGGGCAACCAGCTCTACGTCGGAAACGTAAGTCGTTTTCTGTCCACATGACGTGCATTTTGACAATGGTCTGCGGGTCCTTAGCTGCCTTATCAAGCGGGCTGGCAAGACCTGAAGGATCTTCCGCACCGCTGGCAACATCATCCGTGCCGAATTAACATCGGCGCTGACGGCGTCCCAAAGGGTCGGGCACGGTTGTGTTCGAGACCCCAAGGACGCTCAGCAGGCTATCAGTGCGTCCCTGTCAACTAAATTATCACATAGAATTGCTAAACACCCTAGGCATGTACCACGGCTTCGACTGGTACGGCCGCACCCTGGAAGTGCGCGAGGTACGTCACTTCCTCAAAATTCCAAACCATCTCCCAATACGTCTCTTTCTCTCTAGGACCGCTACGCCGGCCTCTCAGGCGGCGGCTTCCGCGGCGGCCTGCGCGGCGGGCCGCGTGGCTCGGGCGCGGGCTGCGCGGGGAGGTCTGCGCGGCGGCGGCTTCCGCGGCGGGTTCGCGGGCGGCGGCGCGACTTCTCGAACCAGGACCTGTACGCGGACTACTCGGGCCCGGACCAGAGCGGCGCGGGCGGTGGTGGTGTGGGCCGGCTGAACAGCTACGGCGGCTCGGATGCGGGGTATGGCGGCGGGGCGGGGGCGCGTTCGTGGACGGGGAGCCGAGCCAACAGATTATGGTGCGCAATGTACGTTGTTATTTTTTTTTTTTGCGTTTTTTGTGCTTGGGTGAGGGTGAAGGCTGATTGATTGTGGTTGTGGTGCGTGTAGCTTCCTGGTCGACGGCGAACGAGGATCTGGTCGAGCTGTTCGAGACGACGGGCCAGGTGAGCTCGCGGAGATCCTGTTCGACGGCACGCGCTCCAAGGGCTGCGGCGTCGTGCAGTTCGCGCAGGTCGGCGAGGCGGAGACGGCGATCGCGAAGTTCCAGCAATACATGTACGGCGGGCGACCTCTGGGTGCGTTTCCCTTTTATTTCCTCCGCGACGCACTCTCTCTGACGACATGCTGTTTTCTCTTGCGTGTAGATGTGCGCTTCAACGACCGCTGGCATACGTTCACGCCCTCGGCGGCGAAGGGCGGGCAGATCGCGCCGATGCAGGCGGAAGGGCTCTGAGTGGCACTGAGTTGTCGGAGTATCCCCCTTGTTATGTATTGGACTCCTTTTTCCCCCTTTTTTGCCTATATATTTTCTTTTTGATAGCGCAGGCTACCTACTTCCTGGAGCCTGTCCGCGACAATTATGCGTGCTTCCGTGTGACTCTGACTGAAAGACACTAGTACTCTCCCCACTCCACTCCGTGTTTCTTGTGCACTTTTACATATTTCCTTTATGTTTGGCCATTCCCCCTGCGATTATATTCGTGGGGCTATGGTTTCGCCTCTACATCCAAAATACTTATCGAGGCTCTGCGATTGCATGGCCTTCGTTTCCTGCGTTTGGTACATGTACTTGTATCCGTTGCGAGCAGAATAAAGGTGCCCATGATGATGTTGTGGTGCTACTAACTAGTAATGGTGATACTTTTGAACAGCCAGAGCCTGATTTAGACTGCGATCGGTCGTCGTCGAAGTGGACCCGTGGTGTGACGAGGTGCGTGGAGGCTATAATTCTCGATGCCAGTGAAATGGCTGGCCTGCGAAGAGACGAAAGCCTCTGACACCATATCTCGCTGAGTACTCAAAATACTCAATCCTGGTCATTTCCATAAGAACGAGCGATGGATGTTCTTCCAAAAGGGAGTAGGATTGTTCTTTGGTTATTTTCACTTCTGGGAGGTGAGAGCTGTCGAATATTCCGATTCTGCTGTAAGCTATGGCTAGAACTTTATCTGCTGAAGTTGACGAATACAATCCTTCGTGTCGTTATCAAATTGGTAGGATCCTGAAAGGAAAGCTTGCCAAGAAAGCAGCTTCCCATGATGCAATCTGCACGTGGCTTTGGAGTGAACTTGGATCCTGATTGTCAGACACCCCTGACCGTTGACGTCGTCGATAATGAAGAGAGTCTGGGATTGACCTTGAGAATAACCTCCATCTCGAGTACGTGGGCCAGTTGTTCTTTTTCGGAGACGCTAATGAATGTATGCAGACGACGATTCTATATATTCTCGTTGTACTCTTACTAGCAGCAAGTTGTGTCGAGAGATCTGAAATGGCCTGGAGAAGCACCGGCAAGTCGAACGCGCAGCTCATCGCGAATTGAAGCAGAATGGCATCCTGCATTCGGACAGAGTCATATCTGTGCGTAGCTGGTTTCAGTCGCCGCAAATCCAAATATCACTCACTGAGGATCGATGTGTTGTTTGTGGTTCCAGGCGATGAGCGCGGTTGATCGTGCAAACTACGTTTTGCGTAGCTATGAGGCATATGAGGACTCCCGCAGTAAGCGTTGACGAGCTCAACTAGGCATGAGGAAGAACGATAGCATTGACGACGACTATGGACAGATACATCGGCCACAATGCCACTATCAGTGCACCGCACATGGTATGTCCATTTCGTTCCGTCCTTTCCATCCCACTTCACATCCAAATATCTCCACCATAGCACGCTTACGCCACTGAGCATCTGCTACCCTATCTCAAACCCGGTGCCAAAGTCCTCGATGTGGGCAGCGGAAGCGGCTACCTCGTCGCCGTATTCCACCACCTCGTCCAGTCCCCGACAAGCAAGGTCGTCGGGATCGACCACATCAAGGAGCTCGTCGACGACTCCGTGCGGAACCTGCGCAAGGACGGCCTGGGCAAGGCGCTGGACAGCGGGCAGATCGTGATGGTCACTGGGGACGGCCGCGCGGGATGGGCGCCGGGTGGTGAGTGAAGTTGGCTTGTACCAGGCTTAGCTTAGCCCGGGATCTGGGACTGACCGCGTTTGGTCTTGTCTTCGTTTAGGTCCTTACGATGCCATCCACGTCGGTGCTTCGGCCCCCGTGGTTCCTAAGGCGTTGATCCAGCAGCTTGCGAGCCCGGACGGATGTTCATCCCCGTAGGCGACGATATGCAGTACATCGAACAGATCGACAAAGATGCGCACGGCAATATCACGCAGAAGAATATTATGCCCGTTCGGGTATGTCTGTTGAAACTATGCTTCTTCGGTGGAGCGATTTTCTGATACAGCTTCTCATTTCTCTGCAGTATGTTCCTTTGACAGACCGTGAGGCGCAAGTGATGAATTAGTGAATGAGGTTTTCGTTTTCTTTTGTTAATCATTCTCCACAATGTATCATATTCATAATTCTTGTACACTATGATATTCTGCCATTCCATCTCATTTGAATGTCGCATAAAATGCGGTCATTTTGGCCGCAAGGAAGCACTCAACTGAGTTGGTTGCGAATTTGAATCAGATTGTTTTGCTACAAATTTTCTCAAGACGGTTTGCATATCCCGCGCTGCGCATGAGTAGGCGCATGCATATCAAGTGCCAAGCTTGTGTGTGTGGTAAGTGCCCTCATTCCGCTCACCATCCGAGTCGGAATTTCAGAGTAGGATGAATATCGCGCCGCTGATCTGCAGCCTATTAGATTTGCACCTGGAGAACCCCCTGCTGCGCACAAATGTGCAGTGGGGTTGTATTTTGTTTCTATTTTCAAGTCGTGTACAAGCAAGTATTAGTATTCGGCGCAAATCCTCCAGCCGCTTTCCCTGAAGCCAACGTGCATAAATCGCACTTGCTGAACGTTCACAAGTTGTTGTGTCGCGAATTGCTTTGGCACATAATACTCTTTTGCTTGAAAGTTAAATACTATGTATCATACGAACTGTACGGCTACAAGACAGAGACTACAATAGAATTCATTTGTAAGGTGTTCGCAAGTTTTCCAAAGACTTGTAACTCTCAAATTCCTCACGTAGAATTTCAGCTCAACAAACCCCTTGTAATGATTACTTGCATTCTAATGGATTCTATTGTAGAACTGCCTTGCAAACGTCAGAAGTGTTCCGAGCATTTTATGGTGATTTATGACATTGTAATAAAGCCCCTATTACCCTACGTTTGTGACCATTGTATGGGATCTTAGCAGAAGGTATAGGATTCCTTCACCTGGTATAGAGGGCGCTTTTTAGAAATGGCGATGACGGCATGAAGCGGCAATGTTCGGAGTCTAAAAAGATGTAAGGTTGTCGCTGAATGCACAGCTCCTCTCCTTCTTTGTTTCAACTTTGTTTTGTCTTAAAATCGTTCTTCTTATCCAATATGATTCGACCTTTATGTTTTCAAGTTTACCAGATGTCGTTAGCGCATATTTGAGGCGAGCGTCGTAACCGCTAAGCCCCTCTACGATGATTTCGGAGATTGGAAAGATGTGCCGGGCACCACAGGCCTGTAACAAGGTCGTGATCATTGATGGTGGGTCAATACTATTACCCAACTATTACCAGCTCCTACGCCCCACTTTTCACTCCATCTCACAGCCAACTTGGAAGCAAGTACTGGCTGCAGCTTCCCAGGTTTAGCTTACAACCGCGCACGCACGCACATCGACCCACGCGATGCCGTCCGTTGGATTCTACGAACAGCAGCTGCTTGGGCTTGGCGTCTTTTGTCTCCTGGCGCTGACGGCCGATCGATACGTGGCGAAGAGCACGAAGCAGCTCCAGAGCAAAATCAGCGCGGATGACCGTCTGGAGAGCGGGAAGTCGAGCAGCAGCGCGCTCGCCACGCTGACACGCAAGTATCTGCTCGTATACGCGATCGTCATGGGTCAGTAGCCGTGTCACCGTCTTCGAGCTCCTGAATGCTGATTTGGACACGCGGTGTTTGCAGGTGCGGACTGGCTGCAAGGCCCATATGTGTATTCGCTGTATAGAGAACAGTACGGGTTCCCCGAACGTCTCGTTGCCGTCCTCTTCGTGACCGGCTTCGTCTCTGCGGGGCTGGCCGCGCCCCTGGTCGGCGTGTGGGCAGACCAGCACGGGCGGCGCAAGCTCTGCCTCGTCTTCTGTGTGACGTACGGACTCGCCTGCCTCTTCATCCTCGTCCCCTCCGTCCCCCTGCTCCTCCTCGGCCGCGTGCTCGGCGGCATCTCCACCAGCATCCTCTTCTCCGCATTCGAGTCGTGGCTCATCTCCGCTGGCTCGGCCTCTGCGCTGCCGTCTGCGGATCTCTCGACGATCATGGGCCGCGCGACGCTGGTCAATGGGATCGTGGCTACTGGCGCGGGCGTGGTGAGCAACCAGCTGGTGGGCTGGACGGGGAACTTTGCTGCGCCGTTCGTGGCGAGCGGTGCCCTGCTGGTGTTGGGCTGGATCGTGATTCGCGCTTCGTGGGGGGAGAACTATGGAGGAGGCGGCGGTGGTGTTTCCAGTGGTGATATGTTCCAGGTTAAGAGGCTCGGACAGGCGTGGAGCATCGTGCGCAAAGGTATGCATCTCGTTTTCTGGGATTATTTCCTCGTTCTCATATCTATATGCAGATCCCCTCCTCCTCGTCCTGGGACTTACGCAAACATGCTTCGAGGGCTCCATGTACCTCTTCGTTTTCCTCTGGGTGCCCTCCCTACAAGAAGCCTCCCCCTTAGCATCTTCCCTCCCCCTGGGATACATCTTCTCCGCGTTCATGGTCAGCATGATGCTCGGGTCGCTCTTATACACCGCAATCGTCGCGCACCACGCCCGCGCCACGGCCGCCTACTCCAACGGCTACGCCAACGGCCACGGCGCGCACAGCAAGACCGCGGGGGTGGACTCGGCGCTGACGCTGCACGCGAAGCTGAGCTCGATCGTCTGCGCGGTGAGCGCGCTCGCGCTCGCGACGAGCGTCGCCTCGGCCGACGAGCACGTCCGCTTCTGGGCCTTCTGCGCGTTCGAGGCGTGCGTGGGCATGTACTACCCCGTGCAGGGCACGCTCCGCGGCACCCTGATCAGCAACGAGCACCGGGCGACGGTACGTCATCGACCGCTGGCTTTCTCCACATTTTCCAATTGTTGACGGTTTTATTTATAGCTCTCGTCCCTGTTCCGCGTCCCTCTCAACGTGTTCGTCGTCGCGTCCCTCCTGACGGGCGTCTCGGACGCGCGGCGGGCCGTGCTCACCGCCTCGGCGATGATGCTGGCGTTCTCGTCGCTGATGACGGGCGTCGTCATCGTGGACAAGGCGGAGGAGGTCACCGCCGCGCGCGGAAACGCCACGGCGGATCGCTGATTCCGTTTGAGCTGCCACTGATGGAGGCTCCATCTCATTTATTTATGATCTTATACACCAAAAGTTGCCTACGCAGCCTTATTTTTCCTACCGATGCAAAACGTTCGCGGAACCAGTGCTTTGAGCTACAGTATACCCCCACCTCCCTTGCTACGTATCTACTATTGGATTGATCTCTTGCTGTAGCGTTATTCTTCCGTAATTCTAGACACTAATAGAACTGAATAACCTTTATTGCGGTCCCTGCTACTTGGCGTTTTTGCAAGGAATCACCGCTCATGTCAACGAAGATTATTGCCGTTTTCAATGAACTTGGCGGTGGGGTCACGACGCGTCACACGCGGCAATCCTCCGAGTTCAATCTTCCATCCGAACTATCTCGAGAACGGCTGGGCGATTTCGACGATTTTAAATGCGTTAGAATTGTATTGATTAGTAGATGTGCGCCCACAAAAAAAAAAAGATTTGATGAGTTTTGATGGAGATCCAAAACTTGGACCATACCAACATTGAGGCTGAACTTCTGACGGAATGACACGGTAAAAAAATCGATTCTTTCGTAAAACAGTGCTTATACATGTAGATGTGCGCCCCATAAAAGAATTCGGCAGTTCTTGTGTTTGTGGAAGCAGAATTCATGTATGCGGCGCAGGTGGTGACCGGTCACCACTGCGCCGCATACATGAATACTTGTCGAGGCAATCGAGTTTGCGATGACAACTGTAGCTCGGAACGAAGATGAAATCGCATATCTCCATCAGCTCATTGTTCGCTTTCTTGAGGACTATGAGTTAATCTACATTGGTCAAGACCCCGAGAAAATTAATCGTGCTCGCCTTTGCATCTTTCAGCTTATTCATGTTCCTATTCATATCCAGTGGAATGGTTCTATCCGTCTAGGGTCTCAAGCAACAGTCGAACGAAGTATAGGCGAAATGGGCCACAAAATTCGGTCCAAGAAGGCGCCATTTGCCAACCTTGCCAACCTTATCTACCAACGAGAGTTGGTAAAACTAATCCGCCTGTATTATCCTATGGAAATGTCTGATGACACTGGCAGCTCAGATGACGTTGATCTACAGCCTACACCGACAGGATACAAGCTGGTGCAAAGGCATAATATAGCATGGACAAAACTGCACGAAAACCCCGATCTGGTCGCCGATCTCAAGGCTGTGGCACAGTATATCGGTCTCAGCACGGAATCTCTGAAAGATCTCAAAGATCATGTCATTGGACGATGGGGAAAAATGAAACTTGTAAACGGAAATGTATTGTGCAGTCAATTAAGCAGAAAGAAAAGCCGTACTATCCGTCGGTCAGAATGGTTCGAGGTATGTCTCCTCGAAATTTTTGACAAGATTACACCCTTTGACTGTAGTCTATGTCTTTACTTAGGCATCGCGTACGCCAACCACAAATTCTGCTTCTGGGAATGGATTTAATCTTATTTTTGGTGAAGCCCGAGCATTCTATCAGCTCGGAGAAAGATTTGGTGATCAAAAGCTAGCGCTATACTCGCCTCTGCAAGAAGTAAAGAAGATCTTCCATATTCCCAGAGGAAAATGGAACCTGCAGGCTCCAGAAGTCCTTGAAGTTACCGCAATAGAATCATTGGTAGGAATCTGGGTTGGCGTCTTGTCAAAAGAGATATACATACTACGGAAGCATCCTGGCTTACAATTACTTACCCAAGAAGAATGTGGACTGGACCCAGAGGAATTGGATGACGAAGAGGACCAGTAGCAATACAAACATATCTGTTCTAACATCTAATTCCATTGAAAATACCTGAAACTAATGGGACAAACCTCTGACTTTTGTCATATATCTACTGTGATATTCGCTCGACTTTCCCTTGACATCTGCATGACATGATAATGCCTAGATCCAGCTATTTGATGGGCTCGCTTGGAAATTGGCGCTACTTGGATTAACTTGATCTTACTCAGACATTCTGCACATTTCGCGACCATTACTAGATATACCTGTGATAGCCATGTGACATGACCCGACTTTGCGTTTTTGCTGAGGGTGACCCATGCGAACGACAGTCACACATATGACTCTTGCCTCTTGACATCCATATTCCACACATTCCTTTGGCCATCCACACTCTTTCTACACAATGGCTCTGTATGGCAGTTGGCCTCAAAACATTTTCAACCAAAGGATCATGTTAATCATCTCTATTACATTCTAAATCAATCCAAGAATGTAAGCAAATGTCGAAATTAGGGTAAATGTAAATAGCAGGTAAGTAATAATACATTCCACGGTCATCCAATCCTCCACAGAGCTAAGCTATTCTACACATCATGAATCCCAGGGACTGACACCGCGCGCGGCGGCGGGCTCCAGCTCTCCCCAAACGATGTCCGCAGGAAATCCACCATCGCCATCGCCCGCGTCACGCGGCACAGCTTGCGCGCGTGCCACCACCCGGACTTGCGCCAGCGCTCCTCGCGCATCCACGTCCCGCGCATCGCGTCGCGCGCCGGCGGGTCCGCGAGCCAGAACTGGTAGTAGAACCACTCCGCGCCGCACTCGCCCAGGAAGCCGCGCTCCAGGCTCGGCACGAGGCTCGGGCTGGGCACGATCCCCGCGTGCGCGGGCGCGCGCGGGTCGTTCAGCCACACGGTGAAGATGCGCTCGGGGAAGAGGAGGAAGAGCGCGTTGAAGATGTCCTGGTCGATCCCGACGAAGAGGCCGTGCGCGAGGTAGTGGTTGTGGTACGCGTAGAAGATCTTGTCGAACCAGTCGACCGTGGAGGGGGAGCCGCCAAAGAAAGAGCCTGGTTAAAAATAGGCCGATCGTGGTGAGTGTCCGGAAATAGCTGTGTAAATTTTAAAATACACACCTTCGCTGAACTGGACAGGGTTCGCGATGGGCCCCATGTCTTCCTGCCAGTCCTTGAACTTCTCCACGGGGCTGGAACACGGGGAAGAACAGCAGGTCCTCCGTGCTCTGCCCCGTCAGCTCACGCCCCTCCCAAACACCTGGTCGATGCGCGCAGGATGTGGCCAGTCGCTATAGTGATGCTCCCGCCGAAAGCTGCCCCCTCGTTCCAGAAGGCGTAGTCGTAGACCTTGCCCTGCGCCTTCAGCACGTTCACCGCCTCGTTCAGCAAGTATGGCTTCGCGTTCCAGATGGCGTACAGCCCCGGCGAATGGTGCCACTTCTCCGCGTCCATGTCGTTCATCCGCGTGTAGGTCTCTCGAGGTCCGCAGTGGTGGACCTCGAACGGTGAAGAGTAGTTCGTGTCATCGTGATAGGAGGTCCCCCCGAACGCGTCGGAGCGTCTCCCCTAGGTCTGGTGTCGTGTACATGTAGATGTCGGTCGTGATGACGCCTAGGAATTGGCCCAGCCAATTCTCGTAGTCGCCTTTGAGTGCTTCGCCTTGGCCAGGGGGAACATCGCAGACACGATGAGTATGCGAGTAGCGGAGGTGGTGGCGTTGACAGGGGCGGTGGTGGCATGGGTGTGTTGGGTATCGTTCAACGGCTTTTGGTGGAAGAGCCCTCGGCCTCGAGATAGTCCTCGATCGTCATTTCGCGCAGCGGGGGTCGTAGAAGAGGATCGAGGACCAGGAGGTACAGCAGCACCGCCCCGGTGACGATCGTAAACGAGCGCACCTGGCCGGGCGACAAGGTCAGCTTGCCAAACTTCATCGCGAAGCGTGATAGGCAAGACCGTCTATAGCTCGGAATCGGGAGAGGGGAGGGCGAATGTTGGAGCCCTTGGAGGTGGTGGTGGAGTCCAACCAGGATATTAATGGAGCGACGTGCGCAGCAGGATAGGCTTAGCCTGATATACTAATACGTAACAAATATAGTGCACTGCCGTGACACTTTCAACGGACCCTAACATGGTTCCCAGCGGCCATGTACCGCCGATTGGTATTTTATTTGATTGTCGTTAACGAAATCGGAATACCCCAAAATACACCCAACCATTGATCAGCTCCATGCAGTGCAAATCTCCGTATTTGGAAGTACATACAGCAGTAAACTGGAGTAGATTAAGGTTACGAATTTTACCAGTCTGTAAGGATTACTACATAGGGGGGAAGATGATTATCGATAATCGATAGGGTTGTGTTTGGATCCGAGCGCTGGTATACCGTATACTACGTGGTGAGAGTTAAGCGCTAAGTACAAAGCACCGAAGACGAAGCTCATCAGACATTTCGCCAAGCGTTGCGGAGTCCGCAGCAGTAGGCTTGTGATGGCCATGTCCAAAAATCAAAACAGCGGTAAAGACGGAACGATGTGACTGGAAGCCACCGTTGAACGTGCGCGTCTGAAGCAGCCTGCTGCCTCAGACTGGCCTCAGATATCGGGCATCTCTGATGTTTCAACAGAGAGCGCTACTCGGATGATAATCAAACTCTGGAATTGGGGGTTCCTGGTCTATCTAACCGCGTGATTGATTTGGAAAATTGGTACAAACCTGGATCTAATTCATTCAAATAAAATCTTACAAAGAAGTTAGAACATTACGAATAAAATGAGTGACATTATGTATTCGAAAGTCATATCGGACCAATATCGGACATATAAATATTATAGTATTCTTAGAGATGTCAAAAATCTTGAATGAAAATAGGCGTGTATACCTACATAGAAATGTACAATTTATATCGAGACACTTTCATGATATACCTACTCACGTTTAATTCAACTGCTCTAAGTTTCTCCCATCGGAAAGAGAACCGGGCTCGGAATGACTGCAAAATGACTGCCAACATTCAAGGACTCAGAGGCCTTAGATACATCGACAAGGTAGAATATTTCCTTCTCAGGCCATTTCCCTGCCTGACTAGACGCCACTGAATTTCTATTATTGTGACAAGTGCTGCGCATTAGACAACGGCAAGAGATTCAAGCGGCTATCCAAATGGTTCTATGCTGTTTTCAATCTCCCGACAGGTTCTTTGTTCATGTTTTATCAAACGAAATACTCACAACTCTGTGGTGATGCTGATTAGAGCTGACTACCTGGGAGAAGCTCGGTTACATGCTGCGGGGCCTGTTATGAGATGTTGATCATAAATTTCAAGCAGGAGGTTAGATATCTGTCTCAAACGGTGTTTCTTTGAAGAATGCCACCTAATGCATTCCAAACATCGGACATTCAAAATTTGTACACTCTCAAGTCCACAAGCTTCCTCTCGGGTATTGTGAGACGTGCCGATTTTGTGAAGGCAACATTACCTTTTATCTTCTGCGATTTCTGACATGATCTGGCGCACTTGCTCTACTGATGGTGAAAGACAAAGATGGAATCCGCAATCCTTCAATTAAAGGCCTTTGATTAGTATTGACTGCCAAATCCTCTATACTCTGTGGCCTTCGAATCGAGTTACAGAGCGATATCCTTTCGTCGTCTTGAAATCTCGTTGTTTGAGGTCCTCGGGCATCGGATAGCTCCAGATGCAGGGTCGCCAAGAGCTATGAATTATTTGAACCTTGTGATCAGACCAGGATCAGACTCCGAGCCGTCGACCCTGGCGTCGACCCATGGGCGCCAAAAGTCGTTGGCCGGCCTCTATACTCCGCTTTGAACGTTATAGTTTGGATTCTTTGTACTAACAGGCTTCAAGAGAGCTTCATCGAGTCTCGTCGCTACCCTATGACAGGTGCACGAATGGATCACTCAATCCCTCTCATTCCCATGTATACTTTGTGGTACAACTGATTCGACTTGAGCTCTTCGCTATTACGGTGAATATCCCCAACGGAATGCGCGCTGTGCAACCCCCTCCTTCGGTAAATATCTATTTGGTAAGAAGAAGCTACGCCTGATCTAGTCCGCAGTGCGTGACGAAATTCTTCACAAAACCAAAAAAAATAGATTGAAGGAACCAAAATACCAAGAGTAGAACTAATTTGTTACAAATGCGTATGAATCTTTCTAGATAATATGTATACTGCGAAAATATGAAGTGTATCAATGGCCACAATGTCCGTCTATTTGGGTCGTAAGAAATAAGCATCATCTTAACAAGCGCGTGAACAAGGCGAATCTCGATCTTCGCAAAGCTGCATGAAGCGGGCATGCGGAAAGCCGAAAATACGCTCAGAGATTCGCCTTCTCTTTCCCCTTCTTCAAGCGGGTGTCATTTGAAGGCGGGGTATGGGACATCTTTGACCAATGTCAACATATGTCCACCACCTCGTGTGGCGTGTTCACATGCCATACGGCCAAGGTACGCTTGCTGCTATGACCGACAGCGGTGGTGAACACCGCCTCAGACTCTATCTTGAGCTCGACTGGCTGCGCTTTGGGGTCGTCCACAAGTGTTACAGACACTGGCGCTGGAAGGGTCACTTTCTTGACGCCGGGAGGGAACAGGAGAAGAGCGCGGAACATGTCTTCATCCGTCTGAGAGAATGCGAAAATATGTAGAAAATAGTCCGAAAAGGTCGGGTAAATCATACCTTATCGTCACCAGCGCAGAAGATGAAGTCCGCATCTGGGTTCTGATACAAGATGCGCTTGACAATTTCACCCTGGAATCCGCAGTATTAACACGACAAACAATTGAATGATTACGAGAGACTACAACCTTGTTAACTGCGATTGGTCGAACTTCAGATTCTTCTTGCCGACAAGGACTAAAACATTAGAGTATCAGCTCATCGTTCCCAGGTTACATCCGACAGAAAGGGAGAGGGCTACCCTCTATGGGCTCTTGTGCGCCAGATTGTTCTCCAACAAGTCCTGACACTGGCGGCATTGGAATTGTCTATCAAAAATATTGCATCAGATTAGAGGGAAACAGGGTAAAGTGAAGGACAAGTCTTACCCCCATTCTGGGTCGGTGGCACGATAATGCCAAGTAATGGAACTCTTCTTCATCTCAATGTGGCTTCCAGTCGTACGCTAGAACGCAGAGATGTCAGCCCATACACCCAATCAAAAGGAAGTCAACGTCGACATACCTCCGTATAATACTGAAAATCTCTTCGACCTCTGCCATCCAGCTCATATCGAGGTTCTTGGTGAAATTCGTCCACTGCGAGCTTCCACGCTCCTTAACGAACCCACCGTGCTCAGCGGAGAAGCCAACGTTCGTCAGGTGCCCGAGATGTTGTTCAAGGAATGCGCCGTCCCGTCCCGAGATGATCCAGACGATGTTTTTGGGTCCTCCGACAATTTCTGCAGCGCCTCCAGCGTCGCGTCGGACGGGGTGGCCATCGACGGCGTTTTGACGATGGGTGCCAGCGTTCCCTGTAAATAGACATATGGTATTCAGATGAGACGCCTCATGTGATGGACAGCGAACAGGTACGCACGTCGTAGTCGAACAAGAAGAGCCTCTTCTTCGCCTTCTGATAACATCCTTCGAGCTGCTCGCGCGGGATGTAAGGAGTCTGGCGCGCTGTACCAGATAGGCCCATCTGGCTGAGCAACATCTTCACTAAGACCGCGCCCCAAGTGTGCGAAGTATGAGTAGTAACGACTTTGTAGAGTTTTTCATGACGAGCAGCCTTTTCCGCGGGATCCATGATAAGTCCTTGGTTATTGCAGCGGCGACGTCCTGAATGTAGCAAATACAACACCGAGGGTCAGCTACCTTGAAGAGAATCAGAGGGGGGGAAGGTACGCACTCCGAGATTCCACGGGTTGACAAGGAGTGCGTTGTCCATGTTCTTACTGATACCCATAAACTCACTAAGAACGCTAGGGTTCTTCCCGGTGTCGTTCTGCGCGATAACGTACTCCATGCTGGTCGTGTTCATGCCGTCGCGCAAGGGGGTAATGACAGCGAGGTCTGCGACGCTCAAAAGTGCGTAGAACTCGTCTTTCTTGAGAGTTTGATGGCTCAACGACAATTCACATTAGCTTTAGACGGCGTCCAGCGGCAAGTTGACATACTAGTGGTGGACGGGGATGAAATCCAGGCTTCCATACTCTCCATTGATGTGAGCAACGAGCTCACTAACCATGCGCTCGAGCTTGGGGGAGTCGGTAAGAGCGGGACTCGTTACTTGGATCATGACGACGTTGCCGACCCATTGAGGGTAATCCTGGAGGAGCTTCTCAAATGCCCGAAGCTATACGAATGATCAAAGTCGAGTTAGGATATGAAAGTACAGTAATAGATGCCGCCTAAGACGAACCTTTTGCAACACTCCCTTCACGACGTCAAGCTTATCACGGCCAACGATGATCTTCTTTCCCTCATAGAGAGTCCTAAGCGCCTCAAATTTGGGCTTGATTCCGGGCCTAGTTCTATACCAAATGATAGATCAGAGGGAATAATTGAAATTGAACTTGCATGTACGCACATGTCACGGGCGACGCGCTCAGCGTCGATTCCAACAGGGCAGTGCATGACGGCGGTGACATGTCCCTCGACATCGATTCCGCGCAGATTCGTTTCGTACCCACAAACACGGATGCAGGTCGAGAGGAAATGCCGAGAATAGGAGTAAGTCTGAATATATTGGCCTTCGTAAGAGAGTTGAGAGAGCATGATATTGTAATATTACATACCTGGAAGCAAACCAAGTTCGCACCAAGCATGCCATCCAAAATCTCTTTGCGGCCTAAGGGGACATAATGAGTAAGTAAATGCAAGAGCGCCCCATGATTCAATCCTGCAAGCAGGCCTGAAAGGCATTATATCGTCACAAATACATGGCCCGTGCATAGGCGCTGTATAAATACACATGCGAGAAATGGGCGTCAAACCCCGGACCGCGGGATTTGACTTGCGCCGCGATCCCTAAGACGCCGCGCGCCCCGGAAGTCCCGGCAGTGTGAACTGGTTTCCCTTGAGGAAGGATTTGCAGTCCATACGAGCCGAGGGAGCCGACAAACACACAATGACGAACGTGATGACTCGTGTGCACCAAACGACGCGTGGTCCTCAAAAGGGCAGAATGATTGAAAAAGTAAAGAACTTACGAGGCAAGCATCGGAAGACCTCGCTGCTCGGGAATGGCGTGTGGACGAAGAGCCCAATGACTGCGTCGGGGATTGATTCGCGGACGAGCCTAAGCGGCACATGGAGCTGATCAGTATAGGGGTTGATGATAGCATAAAAAAGACGTGGATATTGTCTTTCCCGGCGAAGGGCAGACGAACAGAGAGAGGCGTAGGCGTGCTTACTTGGGGACGAGGAGAAGATGGTAATCGTGTACCCAAATGAGGTCGCCGGGGCGGTAGATCTCGCCAATGCGCCTAGCGAAGGCAGCGTTTGCAGCTTCGTAGAAGGGATAGTGAGAGTCAGCTGAAGAGTATTCGGTGGCGACGTCCTGCCAAAGCAGGTAATGGAACAGGGGCCAGAGAGCTGGAGTAACGTTGTTTCATGAGCGTGCGGTATCTTGTCGGATTGTGGAGAAATATAGGTAATATTGTGACATACTTTGCTTGCAATACCCATCGTAATGCCCGTGCGCGACCTTATCGTCCAGCCAGACGGGGACGTATTTGGTTTTCCCATCTCTCTCGTCATCGGGATCGCTTTCCTTGGGGTGGTACGTCTTCAACGCGGCTTCGAAATCGGCACGCTGTTGAGGAGTGACAGAATCCACGGGTACCTTGTCGGTGGGCGACGTAAAGATATCGCCTGTCCAGCCGACGATAAGTTGCTCGTGAGTCGCTGATAACGAGCGAATGCCAGAAATCATAGCGGCGTGTCCGTGACGAGGGGCGAACGACCACGTCGCTTTCTGTTCGTCTACGAGCTCCGCTTTCGAATCCGTCTCGAGGTTTCGTGAGTCTTTGGTGGAACTTGGAGCTGCAACATCTTCGTGTTCTGAGGGCGGGACTTCGGCGGATTTGGTGGGCGGCGTGGCGGGTGGGCTGAGGACACCGATGTCACTGGAGGGTGGCTGCTTCTGGGTCAAGGTGGGGGAGAGCGGGAGGTAATGGCAGACGTGGATGATGCGACCAGATAGCGGAATGCCCGCCTTGCGGTGCTCCGCCTCGAGCTCTGCAATGTTGGAGCGGACCTGTGCTATGGAGATGTCGTCCCCTTGCCTAGTGTATGGCTCTGCGAAGGACTCCATAGCTGGTAATGTGATGATGTGCTGTGGGGTGCGGTCGGAGAACAGAGAACAGGGAGATGGACGAAAAGGATGTATAAGTAGAAAGATGGAAGATTCAGAAATGTAATCGCGATGCTCGACAAATCGTCATAAGTGCCGCATATGGAAAGTCCCGTATGCAAGCATTGATCCCCGATGTTCGTCCGGTCCGGGCCTCACCGAGGTATATCCACGTTCCACGTTCCTCTCGACGCGCCCTACAATGCGAATTCCATGGCTTTTTGGCGCATCAGAGACTTGAGTATGATAGCTTGAAGGCCGTTTTTTCGTGCAACTTTCTTATCTGTTGGTTTTCAGCAGGAAAGTCGGACCCCTTATTGAACGTGTACTCCACCGTAAGTAGTACTAAGTACCCCTGAACGGCGTTTTCAAATCCTTTGGGCCTCTAGAGATGGATAGAAGGACTTCTATCATAGTCGCGTACGACATTCCTATTTTGAACATAACTTTGTATTGTTTGTGTGTGGAAATCATTTCCATACATAAGCAGGCATAATTAAATATAAGTAATAAGCCACGTACGTGCGCGCACGTTTGAATGCAATATATATTTCCACCCTTCTTGTCTTGTATCTTACCTACATCTACATTGCGACTAATAACTTTTTTGTTCGGTTAATTGCCCCAAAACATCAATAGAATTTCTTTTACATGTTTGGACAGCACAGTCGTCGAGGGAGCAGAACTTCGACCGAGCACATGACGGATTCACTGGCAGATGCCTTTCGAATTGAGGTTTTGTCGACCTGGACCAAAGAGTCATTGAAGGGTTGTTTTCAGAGGTCAAATCCCGCTTCAGGAATAACCCTCTTTTATTCTGATCTCCGTGATCATGAGCGACTTGTGTTTCTGGGATATGAATCGATCTAAAGATATCAATCAGTCAAGGCCGTTATGATGGGTTCTGTCTGCCTTGCTCAATTCGATTGATGGGGCTCCGAAAGGACCTTAGGTCGTTGTCCGGGCCATCGCTCATCCGCAGATAACTGAGGGTGACTGTCTTTACGCGACGTCATCTTCACCTTATCGTAGAAAGCAGTTGATGAAAGAAGACGAAAGGAATGGAATATTGCGATTGTAAATGTCGCACCTATGCAATTTCCGAAGTCATCATTAGACGCATCCATGTGCTAAGATATTTTGTCCAAGCAAAGATAGTGAGCCTAAGTACCTTCTGAGCAGAAGACACTGGAATATATGCGTGTTCAGACGCACCTACAAGCTCAAGCTCGACCCTTGTTATCGCGTGTAATACACATGTACCAGCCAGCCGAGAGGCGGAACTCATAAACTGTTCGTCCTAGCTTCTAAACACATGCCTTGGTGTGGTCTGAACGTTACAGCATCTGACGAGGTTCGAAGATTCTAACCGGGAGTCCGTTTTCAAAGTTCACAGCACCTTATCTATGTCTTTTGACCACAAGACCATGAGGACAGTGTACCTCCTGCCGAAAAGACGTTGTAATAAGCTAATGGTGTGCATAGGCTCTGTGACTTAGCTTTCTTCTTGTCTAGTCGAGGTGTTTGTGGCCCGGGCTATTGGACGACCACATGGTATATTGAGATGGAGATGATAAGATAAGATTAAGGCCAACGGGCGTCCTATTTGGTGCCAGCCGGCAAGCGCCGTCGAAATCATTGCCTATTACGCTTTGCCGCCATCATCGCGGCCCCCTCCGAACAACCTCCGAATTGCTGTCGAATTGTTCTCTAGTATCCTTTCCACTTTACCACCTTCTGGATATTCCTTGAGACCCATTCTGCCCATTCTATGTCCTCTGACGATGGGGCTATCTTTGCTCTGAAAACCCATTCTGACTTTGACTCTGTCCTGCTGGCAACGATGTCCAAATTCCAAATTCTTTTGCAACTGTCGTTTGACTGTCGTAACTCCCGACTTCCTTCAACTGCTGAGTTCAGGGACTCAATCTCTCATATCCTGGACTATTGGCTATACACTGAATATGACTCTGCTTCATGCTTTTACATGCAGAAAAAAAGGGGGCGCTCCGAATGCATCTGACAGGACATCGAAGTTGAGCGCCGTGGCCCGAGGCTCCTTATTCTCGAAGCCCACACTTTCTTGGGCACCGTACTAGATGCTGGCTGCCAAACTTATGTGTATGTCGACGCTGGAAACTTGAGCGACCTTCGCTGCTGCGGTCACGTTACCTACTTCTCGCGCGAACGAATTTTGGAGCAGATTTTACACCCACCGAAGCTTCCGTATGCCCGAGGAAGAACTGTCAGAGATTTAAAAAAAGTTTCCTGCCCCAGACGAGAGGAATGGCTCACACGCACTGGATTTGGCTACAGGGCCCGCTGATTGGTATCACGATTTTACCTTTGCCCTGATCAACTGCCCGCCTAGCGCCCCGCCATCTGAAATTGTGCCCCAAATCCTTCTCGCTAACCGATCCCGATTTTACGCATCAATGGCGCTTCAACTAGGCGCCCAGGCACCTGTGAGTGACCGGGCATCGTCGTTGATGGGTCTTCCCCTCGATATGCAGACCTACTTGTTGTCGTTTGTCGCGCCCCTCGATATCTTGCATTTGAGAATGGTGTGCACCTTATTTTCATTCGATTTTCACCCGATCACTGTGCTCAACTGCTATAAACAGACGTGCCGCGCTTTTCACGCCGTCACATCCCAGCAGATCGTCTGGATCGAGGGGCTTAGGCAGATTTGTCTTGCAAATGCAGTTTTCCTACCGACTTTCCCTCTCGATGAAATGTCCCTTGCAGAACTCGAACATGCCGCCATAGCTCCTTATAAATGGTTGGCTTTGGCCTCCGCTAGGGACGGTTCCGCCTCGAGAACTGCGCTTAATACACACAGGATGCGGTTCCTCTCCCCGTTGGCGGCTGAAAGTCTGGACTCGGACGAAATGGATACCGCAGAAGAAGACGATTTTGAGGTTCGGTCACTATTTCTTGTGCCTGGTGGCCGTTATCTCGTCACCTTCGCATGGAGATGGATCTGTGTGTGGGATACAGGCTTCTCTCCCCACCCAGAGAATGATTACATTCACCGGCCAATGGCTATGGTCAAGGTGAATTTACATTCAACGCACCTCGTCCATGCCTCGCCTGATGGACAAGCCCTGCGAATAATTATTTCCTGTCCATCTTACGTGAATGAAGAAAAGATGTAAGTGGCATTTTGTTTCGCGCAAGGTATTGAGTGGCTCACGAATATATTGTTCTGACCGATAGTGCAGACGTACTACATGTTTACGAACTATACCCCCAGCGCACGGAGCCCAGCCTGGATTTGATGGCGCGCTTAGAAGTCGTCGGCGAGGACGAGATCAGCTTTTATTCACTATCAGGAGATTGCTACATATTTCTGCACGGTTCAGTCTTGAAAATCTGGAACTTCAAGATCAACGGATGGACGAGTTGGACCGTCCAAGGTGAATTCCATCAGGTAATTGCACACCTTTTTAGCCGAGGCGTCAACACATTGATCAACCGATTATTATTCCTATAATAGGCAATTGTGACGCCAAACTTGCTTCTCCTCATCCATTCAGCAGGGGTGTCGATATGGCGCATACCCAGACTAATGACGAACTCGCCCCTCTTCTCATTCGTGAACCCCACGCCTCTCCCGCCCGCTTTTGATATCCCATACACGACCTCCAGACCGCCGGGGGAGGACCTCTACGCCGGACCGAGCGACTGGTACTCCGGCACGCCCGTGCCCATCACCTACGACGTCGCCACGCCCCTCTCCCCGACGCGATGCATCTGCAGCGCTATGAGATTGTATTCGCAGCCCAGAATAACCTCGCGCACGCCGCGCTTATAGAGACCCCCGCGGCGGTGATCCCGGCTGGGACCATGCTAATTTTAAACTGGAGCCGTACCGCTTCTGTCTGGACGCGCTGGCGACGTGGTGGTTTGAGGCGGATACGGATACGATGAAGATCTATACCGGGCTGGTGCGGGCGCGCCGCCAGCTGGGGCTGCGGGAGATACGGCCGTGGGCCAGCGTGCGCATGGGGTGCAGACGGCGGCTATCACGGGGGCGGCTACGGCGTCAGCTTCTGTCCTATTCGGGGCGGTTCGTCTACCTCGACGATGACGATGAGAGTCTTGAGGTGTTGTGATATTAGATTTTTTGCTGGT
The DNA here is from genome assembly GCA_014925825.1 of Pholiota molesta. NCBI lineage: Eukaryota > Fungi > Basidiomycota > Agaricomycetes > Agaricales > Strophariaceae > Pholiota > Pholiota molesta. The sequence continues at coordinate 378,096 of JACGCK010000015.1, read as the reverse complement.
GCGCGCTTTATCTTGATTGCGGCAAGCTGACCTGATGGAATCTTTTTTTTCCCCCCAGCCAATGGACCTGTTGCGCTCTGAGAGTTTTAGACATGTGCCAGCTGCCCATTCGAGCCGACAGCGGTTTACCAGAGGGGAGGTGGAGGGACGAGTTATCGGGATGGAAGTAAATTTGCAGAGTCCTACACAGTTTTGAAGTACTATCGTCGTTATTTTGCTTTCGTAATTTCTAATAGTCGCAGTGTTATGTCGCTAGGTCTGAATCTCATAGTAGCTAATTACTTCACCAAAATCGTAGACGTTGTTTTTGAATGTCAATACAAGTCAGAATTCCATTGGGAGAGCCCTTCGATCTTCGATTTCTCATGAGTTGTCTGTATGCTAGGGCACGTTTCTATCCAACCGTCGAAATGATCCTGGAAGATACTCGTGCTACCGTGATTGGCGAGCCAATGCAAGTCATCCCATGATGAGATTGGTCGAAAGAACGCGTATTTTTGGCGTCTTACTGGAAATAGAGTCTACTTTAGCTCGCGGCGTCTTATCGGGGGAATATGTTAAAGTTAATTTCTTCTCGCGATTCTCAGTGGCTTTCACGATTGCAACAATTCCGTCCTTCTATGTATCACATTGGAATAGTATTGGATTATATATGGATCTGTCGTTTTGCGCGTAGCTTCCACTTCGTAATAAAAACTGTTGTATTCAATTGGACTCGACGTTGACGACGAATTTCTCATCGATACAATCGTTCGGTAAACGAGGCTGTGTGTCGACAAGGAAAACATGCATACATACAAGTATGTCTAGATTATACATATCGCCGAGAGTGATCACAGCTTGATCTTCGACGGGACATGGATGCAATTTGATTCTAAATATAGGACATCCTGGATGAATTGCAGTGTCAACATTCTCATTCCGAGGCGGTATCAAAATGTTATTATGTTAGAGACTGCTGCTGCAAGCAACCAGCACCATTTGACAGAGTTATCATGATTGAGCCTGCAAAAGGGCATATGAAGAGGAGCAGTGACAGTTACACCGACCGCAGCAAATTACTGACATTGCTCATCTGGCCTTTTGAGGACATTATCACAAGTTTGCGTGGCGTAAGTCGTCGAGGTGTTGCATTAATTGCAAATAAATATGTCGAGCCCAGCCCGAGAAAATGAAGCATTTCCGAAGAGCTTCCGCGTGTCGATAGATGATGAGCGCATCGATGAGCTGGGTAGCACTGCAGCGAGCCCACGTTCGAGGATCTGAGAAGCCACCGTCGATCATGTCAGAATACGGTTGAAGAGCATACTAGTTGAATGATGTCAACGCCAAGTCATTTGCATCTACTTTCGCCATCGATTCCTGGCGATAGCAATCGTTCAAACCAAGCATGGCATGTGTAACGAAGGTTGAGGCTATTGAGCGTCGATTATCGTCTACGGATGGCGCACTACGTCGTAGTTTATTACCTAGGCAGCGGCGCGAACGCTGCCAACTGTCTGTTTTTAGGATACATGTCGGACCCAGTCTGGTAAGAGCTTCATGCCCACGTCAAACTGATATCAATTGTATCGTTAATCAAACTGTCCCATGAAAGATAAGTACTGAATTCGACTCACCCTGATGCGCTCCAGGCCTGCGCGCAGGCTTTTATCCCAGTAAATTTAGCGCTCGTGTTGGTATCTCCCGCGCGGCGAGGGTTCATCTCCGTAGATTCTAGCTTGCGACGTCAAAGGATACTCTTGACGTGTTCTTTCATGGGAGCTCGGCATCTGGGATGGCCGGAGACACGCTGCTAAATATACGCCTCTATTCAGTGGCTTATTGTTAGAGGCAAGTCAGACTGTCAGTGGCATCAGTTGCGTCAACTCTCCATCAGTCCGAATTGAGAGATAGTTTTATTTTGCGTACACGGGTATGTATCACTGCCAATGGCATCTTCGAATGTTCGATATCATGATCAGTGATGAGTGTTTGGAACAGGGGACTGTGTATCAGGTCTGCAGAGGCTGTATCTTCCGAGGTTCGAGGAGGCAGCTGGAGGGAGTGAATAGCGAGGGAAGCCTTGGCGATCAGGAAAATCAAGAGGAAAAGATGCTCACAAGGCAGTGGCCAGACGCGGATGCGAGCCTCGTGGGACGGTGTCGAATATCACTCCACGTGGTGAAAAATAACGATCAGGGTCGCGTGAGAACGGTGCTGGTGATGGACAGTTCTCGCTGCACATACGCCCTTGCTCCTGCCCTCCATCATCCCCGCCCGCCGACGTCCTGCAGCGCTCACGACGCGCACACCGTCCAGCTCGCAGCAGGTGAGCCGCGCTTCCGCTTCAACCGTCCCGCCATGTTCAAAACTGATCGTGAACCCTGTCGTGTTCCTGCTTTTTCCACAGAGGAATAATAACATCCGATTGATCCCCCTGTTGGTTGGAGTTTAGGCTGTCGTTTGGCTCCATACTTTAGCTGGGCCTCTCGGGCGAGGCTTCTCGCGTATTCCCCACCCTCCGTCACCGCTCTCCCTCGCGCCTGCAGCACCCCATGTCGTCCCAGACAGCACCGAACCCCACGTTCTCTCGGTTCAGCCGGGGCGGTTTTGGTTTTGCGTCGCGCAACGACACGAAAAAGAAGGCGGGGCCCGACGACGAGTGGTACATCCCCTACAACGGCCCCTACGAGCTGCCGCGCGACCAGCCGCGGCGGGAGAAGGCGCGGGACAGCTGGGGCGATGTGCTGGAGGACTTCGACGACGCCGTGCTCGGCGACAAGGAGCTGCAGATGCGGTACGGGGGCGACGACTTCGCTTCGCGCGCCGCCAGCGGGCGGTACGGCGAGGACGAGCGGAAGGGGCGCACGCGGGATAGGACGTTCTCTGGGACCTCTGGCCGGACGATGTCGTCGGGCGCTCTGGATCCGGGTAGGGGAAGCCTCACGCTGAACAGACGGTCGACGGTGTCAGCAGCCCAGCCGCCGCCGCTACCGTCGTACGTCAGCATTGATGCTATCGGTGGGGGTGTCGGGGAATCACCGATGCCCCATGTTAAAACGTCGAAGGACGCACACCGGATCAGCATTGCCAGTATCTTCAGTTTCGGAGGGCTGAATCGCAAACCGTCTACCACGTTGCCGTTTTCGGAGCCCAACACCCCCAAGGTCAATCGTTCCCGATCGAAGACACTGCAGCACGAAAAAGAAAAAATCTACGCAAACCTGACTCGCCCGTCGCCCGAGGAAGTATGTCCTCGGATTCCCATTCTAAATCTGGCACCACCGACAGCCAACGGCGTCGACCGCCCGATCAGCAAAAAGTATACGGAGATAGGCTCGAACCCACCGCCATAGACGAAAACGACTACTTCAACTCCTACTACGAGACCCTCATCCACCAGCCAGACCATGACCAGACTAAACTATCCCCCGTCGCCGCCTACCAGCGCCACTCGCCTTCCGCCTCGTCAGACTCGCGCGGCTCGTCGCAGCGCCGCCAGGACTACGTCGCCATGTCGCGGCAGAATCCGCATCCACCACCTCGGCCCACCCTACGCCTACGCTTCCCCTCCACCGAGATCTCGCCGCCACCGCAGTCGGCCCCGCTGCTGTCCACGCCGCACACCGCGCTCAACCCGGGGCCCAGCAACCCCCCGCGCCTGGTGTTCACCACGCCCAGCACCGCAGGGCCGAGCAGCGCCGGCGCGTTCCCACCGCCGACGGCCTCAGGGTCCAAGGCGGTGAAAACCGCGTTCTCGACGCCGAACCTCCGCGACCGCTTCTCCGCGTCGTCGCGCTCCACGCCGTCCGACCACCCGCCCCACGCGGGCACGTAAAGGCGCGAAGTTGCAGACGGGACGCTCGCGGCACCGACGTTCGCGTTCCGAAGGGCAAGGAGCGCTGGCTCTCCGCGGAGACGTGGTGCGACGCGGTGCTCTTCCCGCGCCCGCGCCTGCGCGTCAAGCAGGAGATCCTGCCGCACCAGGGCTCGCCGCGCACACCACAACACACCAACACCACGAGCACGAACACGAGCACGAGTACGGGGCGCATCGTGAGCCCGCCGGTGACGCCGACGGAGCGCGAGTTCGAGATGCAGCAGAAGGAGCGCGAGCCGGGCGTGGCGTCGCGCGTGCTCGCGCACTCGCGGTCGCTGGTGGACCTGCGCCTGGGGAAGGGGAAGAAGAAGGCGGAGGCGGAGGTGGTGCGAAGGGAGGCGGTCGGCCGGAGGGGCAGGGAGGGCCGGGGTTGCGGCCGCCGCGGCCGAAGAGCTTCGCGATGGACGATCTGGCGCTGCCGTCGCCCGTGCCTTCTCTAGCGCAGTATGTCGTGTTCTTCCATGCATCTAGGGACGTTCAGCTGATCGTTTCTCCACTTGTTTAGTGTGCTCCGGGAAGGCGCGTTGCTGGAGAGCGAAAGGAGGGAATGGCAGCGGCAGGCGCAGCGCTCGTTCGGGAACACGCGCTCGCGCACCGTGTCGCGGACGCGCTCCAAGTCGCTCACGCAGCGCGCGCGCGCGCGCGGCCACCACCGCAGAGCAGCATGGAGTACATCGCGGCGCAGGCGTGCCTCGGCAGCCAGAACTACTCGCCCGCGGTCGCGCCGCCGCGGCTCGCGTTCGTCGACGGCGCGAGCGCAGCGCGCCACGACCTCGCGGGCACGCACGCGCACTCGCACTCGAACTCGAACTCGCTCGTCAAGACGCTGACCAAGTCGTCGAAGGCGCACTCGAGGACGCACTCAAGGTCCGAGTCGGGGTCCAAGCCCGCGCCGCGCCGCGGCGACGAAGTCGAAGTCGAATTCGGGCCTGCTCCCCGTCGACCCGTTCTCGGGGGCGGCGACGCCCGCGCAGCAGAAGGCCGCGGACCTGGAGGGCGCGCTGCGCAGCACCGGGACGCGCGTCATCCGCCTCGCGGACCCCGCGCATCTGCCGCTGGACCGTGGCGCGCCGGGCGCGGGCGGGCGGTGCGCAGCGGAAGACGCCGTCGCCCGCCTTCTCCGCGATCAGCGACTCGCGCGTGGGCATCGCGCTGGGCACGCCGCCGGAGGAGGACGCGGACGCGAGCGTGCCCTACCTCCCGGCGCACCCGTACGCGCGCGGCGGGCTGTCGCTCAGCAACGCCAGCGAGCGCCGCCACACGGACTACGCCGGCCGCACGCGTCCGTCGGCCACCCCGCGCCCGCGCCGCCGACGACGACGGCGCCCCCGATCGCGGAATCCTCGCGCGGCACAAGCTGCCGCCGCACATGGTGCTGCACCCATACGCGCAGCCCGCGTCGCGCCGCGACAGCTACATCGACGCGAACGGGCTCATCGGGCAGTTCCGCTCGGAGGCGGGCGCGCCGCACGCGGGCCGGATGTGGGCGCAGCTCTCGCCGTCGTCCGAGGGCGTGGTGCAGGAGGTGCTCCCGACGACCTGGTGTACTCGCCCTTCTCGCCGGAGGCGGCGCAGCAGGGGCGAACCGGCAGACGCTTGGGATCCACGATATGTGGGGCTGGGGGAGACGCTGGTCAATGCGGCGAGGTACCGCCGCGCTAGCCCGGATAGTGGGTTGGGCACGAGCGAGAGCCATGGGAACAATTCTACCAAGATCGTCAACAACAACGCGGGGTCCTCCACCTGACTGGGATGAGTCGTTGGACCTCCCAGAGTTTGGGCCGGCGGGTCGTCAACGAGAGAAAGGCTTTGATACTTCGCGCTTTGGTGCCCAAGGGGAAATGCGAAGCCCTACTGACAATTCTGTTGTTGTGTCGAATCACACATTGGCTTCATCCAACTACGACTACCTCTCCTTCCACCTCCAGACCAGCAATTGCGCAATCCATCCCCCGCCAGTGCCATGACCTCCGAGAGCTCTTCTCCACAGCAATCGCCCCAGCCTCTAGGAAGCCCGCATGATCTTGACAGTTTCCAGGATCTCTTCTTCAGGCCCAACATGAACAGCGCACAGCGGACGCCAAATGAAGCCGCCTGCCCGACAGCCCACACAGGTCTTCCGATACCATGGGACAACAGCATGCGCACCCACCGCACGGACAGCAGCCTCACGAACCTTGCCCGCCAGCTCAGCGACGAGTTCGAGCAGATGGAGCGCGAGCGCGAGCGGTCGAGCAGCCTGTACTCGCAGTCGGTCACGTCGTCGTTGCGCCAGCAGAGGCGCCCGACGGAGGGCAGTCTGCAGTTTGTGTTTGAGGAGATGCATCGCTCCGCGTCGCCTACGGAGGGCATCATGGACGATCCGATCCACGCATTTAAGGCGTCAGAGACGCTTCCTGAAGACGTTATATCCTCAAGGGCGTCTTCTTTCATAGAAGGCACCGCAGAGGATGACGATCCGACTGGTAAGCAATTCCACGTACGCTAAGCTTGTTCTTGCAGCTGATGACACGATTGCAGCGGTATTCCGTGTGGGTATGGTGGAATCGGTCTCAACACCGCCTGCTGTTTCATCCGAACGCCGCTTGTCGTACACCGGTCAGACCGCCTTCGCCAACAACAGCCTAGATCAGCAACAGCGAAGTCTGGCCAGCCCCGCTTCTCAAGACCGCATCCTATCTGGCCTGCAGGCCCCGCTCACTGAGGCTACTCGAAGTAGCTACATGACCAGTTCCACTCTTTCCCGCATGTCCAATCTATCAGATTTCCCGGCACCACCGAAGGACGGCAGTCGGTTGGCGCCGAAGCACATGTCCCTCCTGAGCTCTTATTTCGATGAAGCGATGTCGACCAGCGAGGCGCAACCAGGGGCTCTCCCGGCTGCCTCATCTACCTCTCTCGAGGAGGATCGAGTCACGTTCGGCGGCAATCAGAGCGCCAACGACCTTGCGAAAACTCTTTCCACTCCTCAACCTGAACCGTTTTGAGGGCGCACTGGATTATAACAAAGGTTAAATATTATCTTTACTTTATTGTATTTTTTTCAACAGGTTCTTCTTTTCTTTCCATGCTAGTTTTAGACCATAAAGGCTTTCTGTTGTACATCTGTATTATTTTTCAACATCCTTGTCTGCTGTACATTTTTGCCCGCTTTCGCCTGTCTATGGTGTACATATGGTCCCACATAATGCATTCTGAATTTTGCGAATATTAATGGTATAACTGTTACGATCGTAATATTACACACAAGTACAACAAGGAAAATTACAGCACAATAAAAACATAGCGAAGTAAACAGAACGTTGGTATTTAATCATCATATTGAGTCAACTGTAATCGCCACGTCAGCATTGTCGCTATAAGGAACGAAGGATTAAGAAAAACTCACATCAAGGGTCAATGTCCGTGAACTGTTTACTTCTTGATCCGGTAGATACCAACCAGAGAATGACCTCTTTCATAAAGCGAACCTTTCAAGCTGATAACGATGAACTGGAAAGCGTCGGATGCATGAGCCCTGATGTAATTTGCAATTTTGGCAACATTGGTGTTATCCAACGCAGCATCGACTTCATCAAGAACAAAGAAAGGCGCTGGTTGATAACTAAGAAAATATGCGTTAGCGAGGTGCGTAACTTGTGCAATCCTATATTTACCTATGAATGGCGAATAGCAGAGCCAAAGCAGCCACCGTCTTCTCTCCTCCTGATAGCTGCTCCATATCTCGGAAGCGTTTCATCGGTGGCATGGCATGGTATTTGATACCACCATTATATGGTTCCTGCAATACAGATGAACATCAACGCAATTAATTTGGTCGAAGTGCATACCTCGCTATCTTCCAAACTGAGATAGGCAACACCACCCATAGGCGCTGCCTTCCCCTTCGTCAGCTCTTTGTAAACTTGATCAATGCGATCTGAGATATGATTATATGCCTTGTTGAAAAGGTCGCATCTAGTTGTCCTTTATTGAGTAACGACAGATAAGGCGGAAACGAAATACTGACCGGCGTTTTTTGACGTCGTTAAAGTGATCGCGAGCATTTTGGAATCCTTCCGCGCCTTCTCGGCCTCTTTTTCGGTATCTGCAAGCTTGGTCTCGACGTCATCGAGGCGTTCCATTGCTTCATGTTTGGCGCCATCCGTTCGATCTCAGCAATTTTATCAGTGATTTCTTTGTCTAATCTTGGAAGCGCCTCGTTCAGATCTTCGAGATTGTCCTCATCAATCTGTTCGAAGTCCACCTGAATGCCATAGTCTGCAACGACTTTCGGTTGTGAGTACCACTATCATCTTCATCGACATCCATGGCCATCTCTTCACGGAGATTCTAAACGTAAAATTAGGATATTATCAGCAGATACGAAGCACGTGACTCGCCTCCTCCATGGGCACGTTCCTGAGATCACCTTCCAACAAAGGGATCTTTATCTCTTCCAGCCTACACTTGCGATACAGTGCTGATCTCTCCAGCGCTAGCTTCTCGATTTCGTCGTTCTATTCCATATAAGGATTAGTTAACCCTCTTGCCCGGACTAACGAGATTAGTACTGACCCAAGCAGCATTTCCTTCAATGCCTGGTCCAGGACTTTAGACGACTTCGAGGCAGTCCTTTTAACTTGGTCGACAGCCTTGGTCTTTTCTTCGAGTGTCTCCTGCAGTGCTGCTAGTTCCTGCTTAAGCTTCTCCACGACAGTCTCAGAGGATGCAATCTCGTCTTCAGCGGCTGATTTCTGTTCTTGCAGCTTCGCGAGATTGGTTTCTTCCGTATCAACAAGTGTGTCAAGGCGTGCTAAGCGTTCGCGGGCAACGTTGAGGCCTTCCTGCTCGAACTCAATGCTATATGCCTTCGTCAACAATGCTAATGTATCCATCCGATCTGATTGAACAGACTTACGCATGTGTCAGCCTAGCGATTTGCGCGTCGAACCTTAGCCGCGCCTGGCTCTCCTCCTGTGCGACCTTGAGTTGTCTCTCTTCGTATTCTCGAATATCCGAGACGCCAATCTTTCGGCAGAACGCGCCAAAGACACTGTCTTCCGCTGCATTCACAACTTCTGCGAACTCGGCGATGCGATCTGCAGAGACTTGTGAGCAGTACGAGACTAGAAATATGACAGTAGGGTTAGTCGTTACATGATGTTATCACTGTCTCCGGATCAAAACTCAGAAACACACCTTCTTCAGCTCGGGGGAAACAGCCTTGAGTTCGCGATCAATAAATTTGAGCTCGTCTTTCAGACCTGTTATCCGAAGTTTTGTGGCATTCTACAGTGTCGGTCAGGGAGGGAAAGCTGGTTAATAAGCATGTATGCGCACCAAATCGTCTTTAGCAACGACAATGAGGCTCTCCAATCTCGAAATTTCTGCGATAAGCGACTCGTCCGTCTTGCCACGAGGTTTTTGTTGCTGAGCTCGCGTTGTTCTGCAAGGAGGTTATCGCGAGCGCGTATGAGACCTAAGAGAACGTGTAAGTGTTATCACCGATGTTGAAAGACAGATTCAAAGCCAACACATACCCTGTACATCCTTCTCGTCCCACTTCTTCGCATTGTTATGCGTACTGCGTCCACCGGTGATTAGACCACTCTTGTGGATGATCGTGCCCTCCAGAGTAACAGCTATAATCCAAATTCGTGAGCTTCCAAACGAGTGCAACATGAACAAAAACAGTACCTTTCACCTCCTGGCCCTTCTCATAACATACATACCGCGCCACCTCCATATTATCACACACGAGCGCACTACCAAGCGCATGATGTATCGCTCTTTCCACCGCGCCCTCATATTGCACAACGTCCACCGCAAGCCTTGCACCCTTCGCAAACGAGCGGTACTTGTCATTGATCGGCTTGACCTGGATGGTATCTAGGGGGATGAACGTGGCCTGCCCGGCCCGCTGTGTGCGCATATACTCGATACAGTCGATCGCCGTCTTCTCTTCATCAACGACGATAGAGGAAATGTTGCGCCCGAGAACAACAGAGACCGCTGTTTCATACTTGCGTTGGATGGGCTTGCAGAGATCGACAATTCGGCCGCGGACGCCTGGAAGGATCAAATGAGAAAATGTGGTGGGAGATATGATATGACGCAGACACGTACCAGGGAAGATCCGCTGCAGGTTTGCCAAAGTCTCTTTCAACTTGGCCTCCTTCTCGTTCTCGTGCTTCTCCACACCAGCCTGCAGCAACTGCTGATAGACGTTCTGGAGTTTCTCATCCGCCTCGACTTGCAGTTTTCTGAGAGTACAAATAACGGGGTGAGCTCTCCGCAAGGTGGGTCCCGTAGTCGACCACCTACGTTATCCTGGCCTTCTCCGACTGCTGGTTATCCAATTCCTGCCTGACACTCCCTAACTCGCTTTGCAAACTTGCTATCTTCTCATCCAACTACAATCATGGCATGCTAGTGAATATTCTTCCCAACTCAGAAGATGCAAGAAGGAAAATATACCTCTTGTTTCTTTTCGGTCAAAGTTCTCAGCTCCTCTGCCCGCGCCGTCTTTTTCTCAGCCAAGCCTTGCTCCTTCTCAGTAAGCTGAGCCAGGGCTCTGGAAGCGGTTTTCTCTTCGCGTGTGAGGGTCTCGAGAGACTGTCGTTCGTCGACAGCGAGGGAACTTGAAGTGGCTTTGCTATACAATGAAAAAAATCAGCTGCAATGATTAGCATCGACAATAGGAAAACTTGCAGTTTACGATACTCCTCTAAACTCTCCTCGCTCAAAGCAACATTATGTTGTGATGATTTCCTCTGCTCCTCTAGATGAAGAAAATGATAAAGTAAATAGCGATCCAAAGAAATAGTCGCCTACCTTGAGCCCTTTGGGCAGCTTTGCCTACTGTGACCAGCTCTTGCTGTAGTGAGGCGACCTTAGCTTGAAGTTGGCTTTCGGTTTTCGCTAAATCCTCCTTTGATTTTGCGGCGTTGTTGAGTTTGCGGGTGGAATGTGTGATTTGGGCTTCAATGGCTACTAACTCGGGTCTCTGAGGCGCAGAAAATCCAGTTGAGGTAAGCAAGTGAGAAAAATTGCGAGCTGCAACGCACCTTATTTTCCAGGGCCTTCTCCGCCTTTTTGATGCTTTTTTCCTTCTGCATAACTCCCGTCCTGACCTTCGCCTGTTCTGCTCGCGCCGCTTCCACTTCCTTCTCCTGCGCCTTCTGCACCTGCCGCAAACCCGAGAGTTCTTTGTTTTTCGATACGATCGACCGCGTGTTGTCCTCGATTCCCAAGTCGATGTGGTACAACTTCGTCAGCACGCGCTCCCGGATAAGTTCATCCTTCTCTTGCACGAGTGCCTCAAACCTATCAGCTTCGCTCTTCTGCTCCTTGTACTGCTTGATCTCCCCTGCAATTCCACGCCGCTTGGTGAAGTTGAAAGTCGCGTTCTCCGTTGCGCGTTCCTGCGCTTCCTTGGCCTTTTCGTATTCGGCCTGTAGTTCAAGCGAGCCACTGATTTGCTCGATAAGTCGGGAGAGCTCGCGTGGGGACTGCGAAGCGACGGCCTCGACGTCACCCTGGAAAACAAGGAAGTTCTTGGCTTTGACAAGAATGTTGTGCGAAACTAGCGCAGCGTTGTAGGCGGTATATGTAACGGTCTTGCTATTCAGCTTGTATTCGGAGGCTCCAGTGGTCGATATTCTGGACAAGTTAGCCAGAGCGCATAGTCAGCGCGGTCATCGCTCACGTTCGTTGAAAGCGCCATTCCTTCTTGTCCGCGTCGACATAAATGGCCATGACCCACGCCTTCTTCGCAGTGCCTTCGCCTTCGCCTTCTTCTTCGGCGTCCTCCTCGGGTGGCACAGAGCCGTCCTCCGCGGCCATCGTCGCCCGCGATAGACCAAGTCTTTCAATTGTGAACTCCGGAGCTGCGCGCTCTTCACGCCGAGAACGAACGAGATGGCGTCCATCAAGTTGGATTTCCCTGCGCCATTTGGGCCAATGACGGATGTGAAATTCATAAATGGGCCTATTGTCTGATGTCCTCTGCAATGCGATAAGTACCCTTCCATTCAAAGGTTTCCCAAACTTACCGATAGGACTTGAAGTCACATACTTCAATCCGCACAAGTGGCATCGTGACTGCTTATATGACCTTTTCAGCCCAATTTACACAGTGAAAAGGGTTAGGAAGGTGTTGAGGACGTCGACGGGGAGTCCAAGTTGTTTGTCGCCTGGAACATCTGCGAGGCTCATCGACGCGTTCTCGAAATTTCAATCTCAGCCATTAAGCCACGTGATTACCATTGCCGCGTTGTAACGCGCGCGGCAGACGCGCAATGCATCGTTGTCAATGAGGCGCTCACTCGGAGTCGCGCGCTCGCGACTACTCAATTCCAATGGCGAGCTGTAACTCGCTATATACACATTTCAATCTAAGCTCAAGTATTCCTATCACTATTTCTTATATTTTTGTATGTGCAACAAGTTTTGACTGTATCATGAATTCATGTCAAAGAATAGGCAATTCACAGGCAGAATGCTTTCCCCTTTCCCCGAGACTTGCAAAGCTGTACATTCCTTCCATCCGAGCCATATTCCTCGTAATGTCCTATTCAGTTGAGCCCGGTCAAGCTTTGTATTCGTCAGGATTCGAATGTCAAAGTTATCTTGGGACTTGACACACGGAATGAGAGGGCTGTGCGTTGCATATGAGACGGTGGTTCGTGAAGGAAGGTGGCTCCCTGTTTCTCTCTCTCTCTGACCACGTCAATTTTTATCAGTCATTGCTGGACACTCTCGACCCTTGCGTAGCCACACCAATCTAACGACATGCCACCAATTGCAAGTGATGAAATCTCCAGTAATAACAGCCCCAGTATTGGCACGGTCAGAAATTGTACCCAAGAAGGTGCGGTTGACGGAAACCACAACCTCCAAGCGCACATGTACTCATGGACTGCGATAGACCCCAATTTCTTACCTGCTACAAGCACTCAAGCTCAAGTACTACTCGAAGCGCTGCAGAACTTTATTTTTCCCCTCGTAAATGCAACCAGTGGCTGGAGCAAATACGGTACGTTTCGCAAATAACATGAGCCTATCCCGGACATGCAAATAATTTCAAGCCAAAGACGCCAACCAAACCCCTTCGGGGCCAGAAGCGGGGAAGTTTCTTACTGCCCTACAAGAATTGATATCGTCCATAATTCGCTCTCATTCCGATGCGGGTCATCAGAAAAGAATTCAGGTTAATCTAAATGGTAAAGCTTCGAAACATCTATATTATGGCTCACGGCATACGGCTTACATATGTTACATATCTACGTACACAGACAATGAAGACAAAGTCGCTGAAGACCCAGAATTTGAACTTCTACCCAAGAACGACGAGCTCATTACCAGAGAGTTAAAAAACGACGTCGAAGGCAATATCCACACGAAGTTTTGGAAATAAATATAGAACTAACAAATACCTTCTAATAGCTAATGGCGATACCAGTCTTGACAACCCTTTGGCACTTTATAACCCAGTTATTGAGACTTTGAATTCAGTTCATCCAGGCCCAGTTGAACAAATTCATAAACCAGAACCTTTGCGTAGAATGCTTTCTATATTGCGAGAACACGTTTTCAATAAAATGCCCATCCGACTACTGCATATCGTCCCCACGGGTCCGCGCTCGAAATACGCCTAGTTGAGAGGGGCGGTGTTTACGCCCATCTCGCAAACCAGCTGGACGCCAGTTATTCAGAGTCAGCATTCCGGTCGGAGGTCGAGAAAAACATACCCGGCTCGTCCCTCGAACTCGACTTAGGCATAGACTGGACGAGAGCTGAAGAAGTTGTGATGAATAAGTGGGTAACGCAAATTGCGACATATGCCATCCTGTCTCACACCTGGATCCGTACGGCGGAAGGCGAAGTGACCTATAAGGATTGGCTTAAAGGAGCATTTGATGGACAACAACCTGGATATCAGAAGCTGATTGGCTTCTGCAAAGCCTCCTGGACCAACCACAAAATATCTTTTGGTTGGATGGACACGATCTGCATCAATAAGGAAAGTAGCTCAGAGCTCGATGAATCTATTCGCTCCATGTACAAGTGGTATCGAAACTCCTGCGTCTGCATCACATATCTTGCGAAGACCGTCAAGCTCTCGGAAATTCGTCAGGATCCTTGGTTCACTCGCGGGTGGACATTCCAAGAGCTTCTCGCGCCTGAAGACATAAAATTTACAACATGCGCTGGAAGCTATTCAATAGTTCTCCCTTCACTGATAAGGACGACATCGATATTGCCGAACAAATACAAATGGCTACAACGATTACGATTTCCGAGCTGACATGCCCCGATCGCATGCACATCTCACGCAAGATGCAACTGGCGGCAAAGCGCGAAGTTATGCGCGAGGAAGACATCGCATATTCACTCATGGGCGTTTGCAACGTCAGCATCTCAATTGCTTATGGAGAGGGTGCAAAGCAGGCGTTCTTCCGCCTTATGACAGAGATTTTGAATTCTTCCGGCGATATTCAAGTTTTAAGCATCTTCAATTGCGCTCAAGACCCTCCGATGTCATCGCAACCCCCCTCCATTATTCCATCTACTCCTTTGGCCTATATTCAACGTTCGTCGAGGCTTGAAATGTCAAACCTGCAGAAACCTATAGAGCCGTTTATGCTCACTCACTTGGGACTTCGAATACCAATCCTTCTGATGCCTTCATTGCAAGAGGACGATCCCAGCTTCCGAAATGACCCCATTGGCGATTACTATGCCTTCGTCAACTTCAAACCATGGCCCGCGTTTTATCAGGGAACCTATCATCTATTGGACAAAGGTACAGGAGCCTGTCCAAAGCAAGATGGGTCGACATGGAATCTCCACAGCAGCACTGTCGATTCGAACTCAAAACCTGGCTTGAATGCCACATTTGGAATATTGAATTTTGGAGGGGGACAAACGGTTATTGAAGTTCCAAAAATTTGCCTAGCCGTAGGTTTCTGGTCACACTGGAGCATTGAATGGGAATCAACTTCGACTCCGATCGACCGACGTTACACAGAATCGCCGATTGTCTTCGAGCTTATGGACAGAAATGCTCCAGTAGGGGATGTCACGCATCCTACACGGCATATAATTAAACGACGTGAACTTGCAAAGCATGGGATAAAGCTGGTTACAATGTATCTATAGAAGCCATAACCATAAATCAAAACGAATTTCGGCATAAATTTTCATGCACATAGAAATCAAGAATTACAGGGCTGCCTTCAAGTTCTTCATTGTATAAGGTTATGACGTTCAATTCTTCCCGTTCAGAAACGCGAAACCGTAGTGCAGGAAGAAAGATAACAAAGAGCGGCACACCACCGTCACGCCCAGGTGTATGCTTCAGTGGTAGAAAAGTTGGTACGCAGGAGGATGAACATCGTTCAGAATGACCCTAACATTACTGTCATGACTGGTCAGATGGTGCAGCCGTCTTCTTCATTAATCTGCTATGTAGTATGAATATGAATATAAATGATGAAGTTTGGAGGGTTGCACCATGCGAGTCCCGTTTAATTGAGACGTCGACAGTCGTACTCCAAATTGAAGGGGCTGTGGGCAATGATATTAAGAGAAGAGATGGTGATAAGGCCCGCACCCACAGTCACTTGGAAACGCAGATATGTCAAACCCTTTGAGGCAAATTTGATGAGTATATGCCCCAGTGTGGGCAACAACCAGGTAACAACCAAACGAAACAGCCCAGAGTGACGAGACAGCCAATAAAGTTACAGCAACATCCCTTCAATATATCGGTCAAAACTTCGTAAGTCTCGTTCCCGGGCAAACCAGAAATTGCAGTACAACAAGGAAGAGCCACACCGAACACTAGCACAATACGCTAGTACTTCGCAACGGTACGACTGACAGGTCAGGAACAAATTGAAGAGAAAAACGTAATTTAAGCCCAGATTCTAGTCAACAACATGTTAGAATTAGCCCTCGTTAGTAGTCTGCAATGTGACGTTATACCAATCGTTGAAGTCAAACAACGTAGTTTGAACGCAGGATCACTTGAACGTTGCATTTGACGTCAGGCAGCTAGAGGACTCGAGCAGAATCGACAGAAGTCAAGTTGACCAACGAACAAGAACTCCAGTTGGGTTTACTGAGTCAGGACTTAGCCTTGAAGAAAAGAACACGGAGATCCGTAACAACTTGAAGGCAACTTGAATCGCTCAGATGTCCGAAATAAGGATTCGAAGATTTGATCACCGATGTCTGTAATAGCCAGGCAAGATACAATACTCTTTCAGGACGGCCGACTGCGAAGAGAATAGGAAAGACAAGACAAAAGCATGGTTAGGAGTTGGTTAGGAGAAAAGCGTTGGCCAGACGTTGTCGACGTTCAAGATAGAGTGCAGTGTTGGTGCAGTGACGAATAACGCGGCACAGGAGCACGGAGGTCACGCGAACTTGTTCCCAACCTCCATCCTTTATTTAACTTAGCGAGCGAGCTCCGCCCGAGATCGTGACCGACCAACATGAATGCCAATTTGAATAAGTACTTACTAGTCTCCTGGTGGCAATCCTTAAGAACAAGCTTTTGACTCTTTCTCTTCTTAGCGTCCACAAGACCACCCTCCTAGTAGTTGTCTCTGCTCGCGGCGACAACGGAGGCCACTTTCCTGGCTTCCTGAGATCCAAGTCGACAACCCCATTCGCTGTTCCTAATTATGAGGCCGCCCATTCTCCTTGGTCGTGGAACAGCTACCACTCATAGAGTAGCTAAGAACACCTTCGCACTCTCGCACGAAGCTATCATGACGAGTCGTTTGGATTTCGGAAACCACGCGACTATGTCTTTCCTGACTGTATGCACTTCATTTCTCTCCTATTTGCTGACACTCACTTCTGACTGGCAGATACGCAAACGCAACTAGAAAATCGCGCTCAGAATGCAGCCCTGCTGCGCTATGTCGATTCTATGCGTACACATAGCCACAGAGCTGCGAAAATCGACCCACTGGACTTGATTCATCGCGAGGAAGTTGCTGCGTTGTCTCCAGAACGATATGGGCTGACGGACGACGAGCAACGTTATAACGTGAATGGAATATTGTGGACGAAAAGCGTCGGGGAGCCGGGGAAGGAGAGGAGTGGTGGACTCTAAAGGAAATAAGGAGCATTGAGAAGAGTTTATGTTGGGAACATCGCATATGAGGTATGTATCACACGCTCACTTCAAGCATATAATATATGATATTTTCATTAGTATATGCACTCTCCCTCCAAGACAGAGCGCCTATGGTTCTCCCACCTCCTTGAATCCCAGCTCTGCCCAAACCAGATGACGCTCCACTTGTGTCGATCGGTAAGAGCAGAAACGGCGCATACATGGGCTCTTGGCTCGAAGCGAAGTCTTTGATAACTTCCTCCAGCTGAAATTTCCCAATTTGAAGCGGTACGGTCTCGAAGGAGGCGAATCGATGCTACCCGCTCTGGATTCACTTTTCGCGGCTGCTGCTCAGGCTGGAGTGCAACATGTCATGCTAGGTTTGTATTTCTTCCTATCATATCAACTCAGCCAGCTAATGTCATTGTCCATAACTTCCAGCTATGCCTCATCGAGGCCGTCTCAATCTACTCACCGATATCTTGCAATACTCCCCCGCCGCTATGTTCACAAGATTAAAGGCGGTTTTGAGATTCCTGAAGAGTTAGGCGCGGAAGGCGATGTCCTGAGCCATCTAGGTACGCGTCTTTCTTTCATTGATTGGTACCGTACCACTCACGTATCTACAGTGGCATCGCCCATCTTGTCATATCCCAACGCCGCCATCCAATCAAGGTCTCCCTCCTGCCGAACCCGTCTCATCTTGGTGTGGCCTCTCTCCTGCATCTCAATGTACTTGTCTAATCTGCGAACAATTCTCAGAGGCCGTGAATCCAGTGGCTATGGGTAAAACGCGCGCCAAACAATATTCCCTTCTGAAAACCTCTCCGGACGACTGTAAGCTCGGAGACAAGGCAATGTGTGTTCAAATTCATGGGGACGCAAGCTTCGCTGGTCAGGGTGTGGTTATGGAATCGCTGGGACTGAGTAAGTTGTGTGTTCGTCAGGATGTGATCAAAATGTCATGATTAACGGTGGATGACCAGGTAACTTGCCCCACTTTACTAGTGGTGGGAGCGTGCATTTGGTCGTCGAGTGCGTTTCTACGTTTCTATCTGATTCCCCACGTTTAATCGCGGCTCACTTTTCTTGTGATTTCTAGCAATAAGTACGTTTCCTCCTTGGTTGGTTTCCCTAATCCGTAGCAGCTCATTTTCAATCTCAGCATTGGATATACCACTCCCGCTTCAAACGCTCGCTCCTCCCTCTATTGCTCGGATGTAGGCAAGATGATCAACGCCCCAGTGCTTCATGTAAACGGAGATTACCCAGAAGGTGAGCGTACACGAGATTTAGCTTATAGATATCGCTGTCTTATTACGAACACAGACGTCGCCAAGGCCATGAATATCGCGTTTAGGTATAGAAATTACTTCAGAAAAGATATCATCGTGGATTTGTTGGTTTATCGACGCTGGTGAGCCCGTCGTTCATGCCGATATCGTTGGTGTATTTAACTCGTTCTCTAGGGGGTTCGTATCGCAAGGAACTGTGTCGTTGGTATTTCGCTGACTGATGTTGGTTTTGATCTAGACATAACGAATTAGACCTCCCCGGGATAACTAGCCCACTGATGTACTCGAAGATCGCGGCCCGAAAATCTGTGCCACAGCTATATGAGCACAAACTCATCGTGCGTAATTCGTTTCATGCTTATCGTGTTCTACTAAGCAGGCGATTTCTACGTCCTTAGGCGGAAGACATTCTCACTCCAGAAGATATCAACACTGTTCGTAGCGCGTACAAAGGACACCTCGAATCAGAACTTGCAAAGGTCCCTTCGTATGCCCCGTCGGCTTCGATGCTTGAAGGGCAGTGGAAAGGGATGGTCTGGCCCGCGAGCGCTGAGGCGGTTCATGATCCCGTTACAGGCGTTGATGTAGATATCCTCAAAGACATTGGCCGTGCCAGTGTTAAGGTCCCTGAGGGCTTCGTACGTTTTTCTTCCAATTTCGTCTGGGTATTGAAATAGGAAGGGACTGATGGTATTTTAATGGACGTAGGAAATTCATCCCAAACTTCATCGACACGTGAAGAATAGGCTGCAGAGTATCGAATCAGGAAAGGGATTGGATTTCGCCACTGCTGAGGTATATACGTTTATTTTTGCTAGCCCACGTTTTCCCGCTAACGTGGATGATTTTCATCTGCACCCGCGAACAGGCTCTTGCTTTCGGCTCATTGATGCTTGAAGGTAATGACATTCGCATATCTGGTCAAGATGTTGGCCGGGGAACGTTCAGTCACCGCCATGCGATGCTCGTGAACCAGCGCACGGAAGGGGTCATCGTACCTTTGAATGACGAACTCAAGGCAGACGGGAAGCTGGAGCTGGCGAACAGTGAGTGGTTCCCTCTCTCTCTGACCGCGCACCGAGATTGATTGGAAGGATTGGTAAGGTTCTCTGAGTGAGATGGCCGTTCTTGGCGTACGTGAATGATGTTGGGTGTCTTCCGTGTAGCGAGACTGACAATAGTTTGAACAGTTCGAATATGGAGCGAGCTGGGAGCGCCCTAATCTACTCCCCATTTG
Organism: Pholiota molesta; assembly: GCA_014925825.1. Classification (NCBI taxonomy): domain Eukaryota; kingdom Fungi; phylum Basidiomycota; class Agaricomycetes; order Agaricales; family Strophariaceae; genus Pholiota; species Pholiota molesta. Next base: position 358,585 of record JACGCK010000015.1, on the reverse strand, counting down.
GGAGGCCCAGGTGCGTGCGCTCGATACATGATATTCTAAGTTTTAGAAGCTGATGTGATGGCCGTTCAGTTCGGTGACTTTTTCAACGGAGCTCAGGTTTGTATAAAACCTCCCCGTTTCGACCTTTCTAGAAAATCTGTACTAATTTAACAATATCATGCGTAGGTTATTATCGACACCTTCATCACGTCGGCTGAGAGTAGGTTTTTCTATTTTCCTTGTGTTCTTCAATCAACCTCCGGACCTTGTTAGCTAAGTGGTTAAAGCAAAGTGGGATTGTGCTCATGCTCCCCCATGGTCTCGACGGAGCTGGCCCGGAGCATTCCTCGTCAAGACTGGAAAGGATGCTACAGGTGAGAAAACATGTCCACCAAATCTCACTCCGGTCATTAGCTGAGTAGCCCACTCGTGTAGTTGACAAACGACCGGCCTCATCATAAATCGGAACCAAATAACATAAACATGCATGTTGTATACCCGACTACGCCGCGCAATACTTCCATCTGTTGAGGAGGCAGATCTGTAGGAATTACAGGAAGCCTTTGATTTTGGCTGGCCAAAGGGCTTCTTAGGCTGGCGGTGGGTTTTACGACCGCTCCTCGTTTATGTCGTGCTTAAACTCTTTTCTAATTTTATATTTTGTTAGGCTGCCTCGTCTTCCCTCAGCGATATCTCCGATGGAACGCGCTTCCAACCGGTCCTCGCCGATCCTTTCCAGAATGAAGAAAGTGCGAGACGCATCGTTCTCCTATCCGGCAAATTGTACTACGATCTCGTCAAAGAACGCGAAGCGCGGTCTCTGAATGACGAGATAGCATTCGTTCGTATCGAGGAGCTCTCCCCATTCCCTTTCGCGGCTCTGGAGAAGGTTTATCAAGATACACTGCGGCGCGAGAGGTCGTGTGGGTTCAGGAAGAACCAGAAATCAAGGCGCTATGCACATGTCAGAGAGAGGATCGGGACATGTTGGAGGATGGTCAGCTGAAGTACATTGGTCGGAAGGAGAGCGCGGTGCCTGCCCCTGGTGTGGGAAGGCTGTATCAAGCACAGCAGAAAGCTGTTATTGATCAGGTCTTCGACCTGTAGGGGTAGACGAATAGCTGCCAGATCGTTGGCAAATCATTTTTCGTTGAGAATTGAAATAAACACGAAAGATTTTTTTACTCGTGTGGACACTTGGTTTTGAATTTGGGCGAACAACTAATGATTACCAACAAATAGGATCATCCAGATATCACACATTGACCAACTGAAAGACTTCTGTAAGAATATACATCTATAACTCTGTCGATGGCTGCTATCTTCAAACAGGTAAGTAGATGTAAAGACTCTGTGACGATTGATGGTTGGACACATAATAAATAAGAAATAGATGTAGAAATAGACGCGATTCAGACTAGAACCTTCCTCCGCATGATGATAAGTAGACTGCCTCCTCCGAGACGCGATATCTTGGCGATACCTCAAAGTGAGGAGTCAACGTTAAAGTCATTTAGATCCTCCCTCGCGCGTTTCGAATCCCGTCGAACATTTCTACAACGTTCCAAGGCAAAAGGCAAGATCAATAATCAAAACAGAATCGAAGGTCGAGTAGAAATTTAACGTACTCTGCGCTTTCGACTCGCGTGCGAACGTAGGAAAATATTCATCCGTATCGAGGACTGTAACATCGCCGCTCTCTCGTACCTCCTGTTTGCGATGCTTCTCGTCGATTGATTCATAGCCCACCTAGTTAAGTGAGACCAATTAAAACGATTGGGTGCAATTTGCAGTGGACAACGACCTACAGCGTCTTGTATGACGCCTTCGACGTTGGTCTTACTGCAAGACGAAAGGTCATTAATCAAGTTTCTAGACCAGGGTATGTAGAAGGCGACACAAACCTGACTTCCAGAATTTTGTTCATAGTGTGATATGTGTAGGTCGTCTGTCGCAATCAGGGATAAACTGTCGGTCTCCCAAAATGTCTAAGATACCCATTTTATATGTGATCGAACGCAATCGTCGGTAATGTCATCTGACGCCAATTACAGTTTGGACCAAAACAGTCAACTGGCACTGGTGCTTCTAAGACACAGTTGCACAGATAGGTTCATGGCGAGGAGGAGGGATACTTTGGCGACGTCTCTGCAGAGAGACATTGAACGTTCAATGAACACTTCAGAAGAAGTACTCAAATTTGAATGTCGCCCAATGACGCGAACTGTCATATTTTGATGGCATCACAGACAACACGAGCGCTTGTTTTGAAGCGGCTCGTAAACGGCATGTCTGAGAATGGGGCGTGTTGAGGAACAGATGAGAGCCGTCCTCTCTTGAGGAACTTAGATGAAACTATAATATTTTTGTCATATTCAGTTCTTTCGAATGGCACAGACCCAATTTTTTGCATCACCAATGCTCTACGTTATGGCTGCATGTGTTTTGTTCAATTTTGAGTGATGATGGCTAGGCTAATAACATTCGCAAGAATCGATATCGTACTCAAATGACGCAGTCTATCACTCGTATCCCTACACAGGCTTACGCCTCCATGTTTTGATGATAACACCCAATATGGTGCACTGACTTCAAGGTGGTCGCCGAATGATGATCACTGACCAGTGCGCGCTGGTGAAAGTCATCTCCTCAGCGTATTATTTAAACGCAAGTCAGCTTTGAGAATTCCACAATATGTATCCCAGAGTTGGTTTCCTAGGGCCTATACAGGCCGCTGGCCTATACTGGGCCCATGAGGCTTACATAGTTTTCATTATACATCGGCCTTGGCATCAGGGCCAAGGAACTGGATAAGGTAACCGTGAGAAACAGGCATATAATCCATCCAAGTTCAAGCTACGACCTGGCCAATTTACTCTTCCACCACCGACACGGCGACCCTATCCCGCTGGACTCCATCGGTAGACTCTAAAATGAGAGGGGGCGTACATTAGAGGACAATGAACAACTGCAAGTTCTTTTCCCAGTTCTCATTCTTTTTTTTTCTTCTGTGTCTTGATTGCCGACGGTGACGAGCAACTATCAAACGTCTCCACTAGTGCCTTTTGACATCGCGCGACGTTGTACTGCGTGTAGAAGTCGGTGCTGACCTAGCGCTGACCTTGTTTCGCTCATAGGTTGCCATCAAACATGTCTCTTGGCCCACCCAACCCCCCGTTCAACCGCAACGAATCCTCACATCCTCGCTGCAGGGCGACGACGCGAACCGTTACAGATACTCGAGCCCCGTGTCGTCGCGTTCCCGCTCAAGAAATTCATTTTCGGCGCCTGATGGCCAGGGCCGGGACTGTCGACAGCCGACAGCAATGTCTCGCTGACCGTCAACTACCTCCCGAGCAAATTCTCGAATCCGCAGCTGGTGCAGCGGAGGAGACGCCCGCATCGCAGTTCGAAGGGCAGAGGAGACCTCACCCCCGGTGCGGGAGTGATGCCAAAGATGGGCGGGGGCGTAGAGGCATTCCGGAGTGGCGAGGCGAGGATGAGCGGTGTGGACGACGACGATGACGACCATCAGGGAGTGGAAGATGGGAGCAGTCGGGCTGGGCGAAAAATCGCCAAGACACGGCAAACCTCGTTGGAATAAGTTCAAATGGACGCTGTTTTTCACTAATCTCATTGCAAGTGCACTTCTTCCGTCCTGCAAACGCAATTTTTTTCTGACAAACCTGTAGCTCACGATATATTCCTTCGTCGGGTTGATTGCATGCCTCCTCACCTGGTTCAATGTCTGGTCAAGAGCTGACATCGTCCGAGTAGCAAACAATACCGAGCTCATCACTTCTACCATTGCCGCCGCGATCGGGATATTCACCTGCCTGGTCGGGTGGGCCGGGATCTTGCTGAACAACCGCTCTTTCTTGCCATCTACTCTCTCCTCACCTGGATTAGTTTCTATTCCTCCTTATTCCCGGTTATCTTTCCTACAAACGGCGCAGCTTTAACCTAGAGGGCAAGCTCAATGCACAATGGTCACAGGGACTCGGCACAGAGGGCAGACTCCGCATCCAGAACGAGCTTCAGTGCTGTGGATATTTCTCTCCGTTCGTCGAAGCGACATTAGTCAGACTGCTATGCGCGTAGCGTTCTCCCTGGATGCAAGCTCAGTACCTGGATTTCGAGCGCCAGGTACTCAAACACTGGTATACCGCCGCATTCGGGCTTGTTCCGCTCCAACTCCTCGTCATCGTCGCTGCTTGCTCTGCGCGAATCATGTCACATACCGCTTTGGGAAGGGCATGATGCCGAAGGCGTACCGTCTAAGCGTGACGAGCATGGCCATTATCATGGATAAATATGCCAGGTGCGTACACGGGAGTCCGACCTAGACCAATGATGCTTACTATTCTCTAGCCAACTCGCAGAGCAATATGGCGAGGATATAGCAGCAGACGTCCTCACGCGCTCGCGGTCTGACCTACAGTGAACACCATGCCCAAGATGCCGTATGCGCCGACTACGTCTGGAAACGACACGCAAAGACACGCGTACAACACGACGCGGTACGACGCACTCGGCACGAAGCCGCCTGGACCGGGATATATCTAGACAGGCTAGAAGTCTACTGCGTGCTGCGCATGAGCACCACATGTGCAAGGCCACTGCACTCGCTATCTATCCACTCATCATCGCTTATACGCATCAGCATCATGCATGGCTCCGACATATGGATAATGGAATGGTTACCGGATTCCTTCGATTCCTGTTCCACTCCATTCCCCTGCCGCATCCACCATCACTAATGTAACAACAGAACGGATCCGAAAACAAAAATGCAAGGACTCAAGCCTAACACCACAGACATTTTCTTGACTGGTCGCATCCTCGCTCGTACGGCGGTGCGGCCATAATAATATGCATGTATTAATCGCTCTCACCGACACAGGCTTCCGCATACTTACACACATACCATACCATACAAACACCATCCACTCCTTCATATCATCCCGCATTCATGCATCCTCCATACGTGCACGCATGTGATATTCACCTTCAATTACCGCATCCCATCACGACACTTACACTATTCTGATCAGCAATGGACGCTCTTCTTAATTATATCACCCTGCATTGCCGCACCAACCCCCTCCGCGGTCCTTCCTGCCTTCTTACGAACGTTCTAGAACACGCATACATAGACTCTGTCCTTGCCTCGTTACCCTCCTTCTTTGGACTCCTTACATCCTTCTTTGTTCTTTGCAGCTATTGGTTTACGATCACGTCGGTGTCGCATATACACTTGGACAGACTTGGACTGGGATTCGTACTCTGACTTCATAGGTTATACATACGGCCCCCCTGTGGCCGTGATTATTTCGCAGCACGTTTTGCTTTGCTTTTCATACGCATTTTATTCTCGAATTCATCCATCGTACTTAGAACTTAGACTTTTCGCTAACGCTTTAGTATTCAAATGCCATTTCGATTGACTCGCATCCCGGCGGCATCCGTGTCAGACGATTGGCAAACTTCATAGGGCGAGCGCGTCATTGATGTTATGAAGCATCACACCACGGAGAGATTAGATAGAGAGTTTTGAGAGGTTAAGAGAAAGCCAGTAAGAACAGGTAAGGCGGGAATGTTGGATAGAAAGATAAGAGCCGAAACACAGGGATAGAATACAAGTCAAGTAAGGCGATAAGAAAAATAAGATCGAACCACAAAATGTCAGTGATAATTTAGCAGGTGATAGTGGGCAACGCACATACTGAGACTCGGAAAGGCAAGAGAAAGGAGACACGTCGAGAGAATCAGAGATGACGTGATGAGGAGATTAGATTCAGATGGAATCTCGACAGCATCCAGCGCCAGGCCTACTGTCTGACAGTAGAGACGGGCTTGCTTCAACAGTTCAGCTAACTGTATTTTAACAGTAATCCTGTAACATTGAAACCGGGAGTCTCGGAATGAAAGTGCTATGTGTCGTGCATGTTTGAATGATATACAACATGTACTACCGTCGTGTTATTTCGGTCAAATCCCGGGTAAGCTGTCTAGACTCTAGATCATAGCCAGATGCCGCCTTCGAGTATGAGTAAGTAACGCGGTCGGCACGGATGCAGGTAAGTAGCGGTATCTGGCCGTATTGAACCTTGAAGTTATTTAGGTGGTAGTTATTTGAGGTAAGTATACGTATACGTCCTGCCTTGAACGCCGGGCTGCGGTCGGGCGAATATCAGGTGCTAAACGTTGGACAGATATTTCGATGCTAATTTAGTAGCTCTTCAGAGCTTCACTTTCGAGACGGCAGTTGTAGCTTGATAACGATTGTTATTATTAAGGTTGAGCTAAAAGTGGCTCACTACATATCCAGTCTCGGTGCCAGCCACTCTTCACGGTTCGAATTTGCGTCCCATACGAGTTGGGACGGTCCAGGGAGAGGCTCCTGAGACTACTCACTATCCTGACAGGTACTTGGTACTTAGCGTTAGTGTGCATTTAGATTTCGATCGCTGCAGCCCGCTTTCTTGAAGATCGACGTCTAAATTGCGCAAATCGCGAAAAGACTCTTGGATGGGCGATAATTGATAAGATGTTTCTCATCAAGATTACATAGATCCGGAGCAGTTCTCCGGAGCTGATTATTAATTTTCTGTTGCTCTCTTCTCATTCCTCCTCCTCTTGTTCTCCTCCACAAAAGGTTGACGAAAGCTGACGAAAGGCGGCATCCCGGAGACGATCAATCACCAAATTGGGAATTCTCGGGCCGAATTGACGTAAGCTTGTAAAGTCATGACTCAACATGGTGTGGTAATAACTTATTTGGACTTCGATTCGTGCCGGGTGACAAAAGATCCTCTTATGGTGTTTTTGGGTGAATTATCGCTAAGAAACCGGGTTTCAAGTTACTGACCAAAATCTAGCATTACAAGGCAGCATGATTACAGCTTGATGCCGGTAACGCGGAATAATGGAACCGCAAAAGATTGGTCAAAACTCGATCGCAGCCATGGCCTTGGATTTGCAATATGAAAGGACCACTACCGTTCCGTTTAGGTGTATGGGCCGGAATCCGCAGGTGTTGGTGCAAAACGTGCAGCGAGCGAGGACAATAACGGGATAGGCGCTGACCTATGGGGGGCGGTACTGACGTGACGCGTCCCTTTGGCACCTCGGTAAGCCGCGAGGGCGAGTTGGCCAACCGATATTACGCCATCTGATCTCGTCTTATCAACTGCATGGCCGCCGGGCATGGATATGCAGACTCATCAAAATTTGGGCTGCGTTCTTAAGAAGCGACTCAAACAACAACAGGCCACGGCCCTCCCCATCCTCTTCCGCTGCTCGAGATGTCCACCTCGCAGCCATCCATTCCTTTGAACGCCATCGTGGAAGAGACACCCTCGGCACCGTCTCCCGCATGCCTTCCCAACCTACACTTTTCGGCGCCGAAACGCTCGAGGAAGAAAAAGATCATGGCGAGCACCCTCCGACAACGCACCCAGATTTCTCGCGCGGTCGCCGTAATTCTTCCGTATCCCGTGTCGACGTCGACTTCTTCGATCCCGCTGGTGTCCAGGACATCCGACGGACGATGAGCAAACAACTTGAGGACTCGGATGAGCAAGCTAAAGGGCGCCCGTCGTCGATCAGCACGGACGAGACCATTCGTGTACGGGAGGACGAGCCCTTCGATTTAGAAAAGATGCTGCGTCGTGCCGTTCGAAAGTATGCGTTTTATTCTTATATTATGTGGCGCATCCGTTGACAATGTATAGGCGTGAAGAACATCATATCAAATCCCGTTCTCTCGGAATTGGCTTCAAAGATTTGCGCGTTGTTGGCGTCACTGCCGCAAATTCTTACTACCCGACTGTTGGAGACCTCTTCAATCCCAAGGCCATTCTGCAGAACATTCAAAGCGCCCGCCATCCCAGTTTACGCAATATCCTCGATGGCTTTGAAGGCGTAGTCAAACCAGGAGAAATGCTTCGTACGTCCTTTCATTCGTGTATATGCGCCTCGTCTGAGTTAGGAATTACCAGTCGTCTTGGGCAGTCCCGGATCAGGATGCAGCACCCTCCTCAAAACACTCGCCAACCAACGGCAGGAATACTACGGCGTCCACGGCGAGGTCCACTACGACTCTCTCACCCCGGAGGAGCTCAGCAAGCACTTCCGTGGCGACGTCCAGTACTGCCCGAAGACGACGTCCACTTCCCCTCCCTCTCCGTCGGCGAGACGCTGTCCTTCGCTGCTGCGGCACGCACGCCCCGCGCACGCGGGGGCCAATCGCGTAAACAGTTCACCAATAAGTTTACCACCATACTGGCAACGATCTTCGGGCTGCGCCATGCGCTCACCACCCCCGTCGGAAATAACGCCATCCGCGGCGTCAGCGGCGGTGAGAAGAAGCGCGTGTCTATCGCTGAAGGTCTGGCTGCCCGAGGCTGCGTCGGCGCATGGGACAAGTACGTTTCTTACCGAGTGATCCGCAGATCATTGTCTTACTTATTTTTAACGCGCTGCGCACGCATCCAGTTCTACCCGTGGTCTTGATGCCAGTACAGCTTTAGAGTTCGTCCGCGCTCTGCGGATAGCGACCGACAACTTCGAGCAGACGACTATCGTGTCTATCTATCAAGCGGGCGAGTCCCTCTACGAGCACTTCGACAAGGTATGCGTCATCTACGAGGGACGGATGGTGTACTTCGGCCTCGCGAGCCAAGCCAAGAAATACTTCATGGACATGGGGTACGTTCCACCCCAACCTCCAACCACCCCCGACTCACCCATCCCTCCCAGATACGAGCCGGCCAACCGCCAGACCACCGCGACTTCCTGGTCGCCGTCACGGACCCGAACGGGCGCATCCCGCGCGCGGGCGTCACCACGCAGCCGCGCACCGCCGCCGAGTTCGCGGCGTACTTCCAGGCTCGGACGCGGGCAAGGCGAACAGGGCGGAGCTCGCGGTGTACCTCGACCAGTTCGTCGGCAAGCCGGATCGGAAGAGCGCGTACATCGAGAGCGCGCGCGCGGAGTTTGCGAAACGCAGCCAGAAGACGAGGTGAGTTGATCTCGAGAGAGGGGTGATGGGGTTGCGATGTTTTGATGGCGGCTGATCTTATTTTTGTTTTTGGCGGGCAGCCCCTATTTGTTGAGTATCCTCAGCAGGCGAAGATTGTGATGCGCAGGAGGGTTCAGATTTATTGGAACAAGCTGAATACGTTCCTCGTGCTGTTGTGAGTGCTCCTTGTGCTATCAGTGTTTGGGTTTTTCGTTAATGGTGTTCGCCAAAGCTCCTATGTATTCCAGGCCCTCATCATCGGTAGTGTTTTCTTGAACTCCCCAGAGGCGACAAGCGCGTATTTCTCTCGCGGAGGTGTCCTTTTCTTGTGAGTTTGCATTGTTGTTTGAACCGCGACTGTACGCTAACAAGCATGCAAGTGCTCTACTTTCTCAGCGCTGTCTACGATGGCCGAAATCCCCGCCCTCTACTCCCAACGGCCCATCGTACCCGACACGAAAAGGCCGCATTCTACCACCCCTTCGTCGAGGCATTGGCGTTGACGCTCGTCGATGTCCCCATCACGTTTGTCACGACCTTCGTCTTCGCCATCATCCTGTATTTCATGGTCGGCTTGCAGAAATCGGCGGCCAGTTTTTGTGAGTGTTTCCAGTGTGAGTGCTGGCGAAATACGACTGATCGACTGCTTCGTTGGGTTATAGTATCTTTTTCTTGTTCCTGTTTATCATGTCGTTAACGATGAAGGGTTGGTTCCGAGCTATTGCTGCTGCCTTCCCGTCGGAAGCCGCTGCGCAAAGTTCGCTGGTATCTCTACTCTGGCGCTGTCTATCTACACCGGTAGGTTCTCTTTCGCTTGTATGCGGATTTTGCGTCTCATTTGTGGGCAGGATACTCTATTCCCAAGCCTACTATGATTGGCGCGCTCCGCTGGCTCACTTATATAATGTGAGTTTTATTGGTGACATCTCAACGTGTCATCGTCTGACTTTAATCATTAGCCTTTGAAATATGGGTATGTCTCGCTGGATAATACGAAGATGATTTGACTACAGACGACCGACAGATTTGAGTCGGTTATGACCAATGAGTTCCGCACCTCAACGGAGTATGTTCGTCGCTTGTCCCGCTGGCCCTGGCTACGAGAACGTCACACTCACGAACCAAGTGTGTACGACGGTGGGCGCCCTCCCTGGCGAGTCGACCGTGAACGGGGCTCGCTTCGTGGACTGTCCTATGGATTCAAGTGGTCTAATACCTGGATGGTATGTCTCATATTTCTTTTTCTTTTGACCTGCGGTTGACCGTGCGGCTGCAGAATCTGGGTATCAACATCGCGTTTGGCGTGCTTTCATTTGGCCCTCCTCATCTTCACCGATACTCCACGACCGCGTCCGTCGACACCCCGATCACGCTCTTCCGGCGCGGTGCCAATCAAAGCCTGCCAAGGCTGCTGCCCCGGACGAAGAGGGCGGTGCTCGGACGAGAAGTTCGCTGAAGAGAAGGTGTCCGCGCCCAAATCCCCGTCGGGAAGGCCACTGTGCCCCGCATGACCGACATCTTTCGTGGCGGAACATCAGCTACGTCGTGCCCATCCCGGGAAGGAGGACGGAAGCTGCTGGACGACGTGTCCGGGTACGTCGCGCCGGGCAAGCTCACGGCGCTCATGGGCGAGTCGGGCGCGGGGAAGACGACGCTGCTGAACGTGCTCGCGGCGGACGGATGTGGTGTGGTCACTGGGGATCGCCTGGTTAATGGCAGCCGCTGCCGCCGATTTCCAGTCGCAATCGTATGTCTCTGTCGGATCCGTGTGGGGTTGTTGTACTGATGCGATATTGCTATAGCGGATACTGCCAGCAGATGGATACCCATGTTCCTTTGCTACCGTCCGTGAAGCCCTGCTGTTCTCTGCCAAGCTCCGCCAGCCTCCGTCGGTCCCTCTCGCTGAGAAGGAAGCTTAGTACGTCGCTTTTTCTTCAAGAATACAACGCATACTAACAGGTTTTTTCATCAGTGTTGAAAAATGTCTCGAAATGTGCGGCCTCGTCGCGTACGCGGATGCATCTGTCGGATCCCTGAGCATGAACACAAGAAGCGCACGACTATCGCCGTTGAACTCGCTGCTAAGCCCAAGCTCCTCTTGTTCCTGGATGAGCCTACCTCGGGCTCGATTCGCAGAGCGCCTGGGCTATCATATCCTTCCTGCGCCAGCTGGCGGATAACGGCCAAGCCATTCTTTGCACGTGAGTGTTCGCTCGCTGTTTCCTACTTGTTGTTCGTTTCTGACTGTCTTTTCAGTATTCACCAGGTACGCGGTATTGAGAGACGTTATAGGAAAGTATGCTGATAGAAACGTTTATTAGCCTTCGGCCGAGCTTTTCCAGGTATTCGACCGCATCCTGCTCCTCCGCAAAGGTGGTCAGACTGTCTATTTCGGCGACCTCGGTCAAAACGCCACCAAGTTGATCTCCTACTTCGAGACTAACGGCGCTCGCGAGTGTTTGCCTCATGAGAACCCGTACGTTTCTATTTTTTTCCACCTACGTGCACGTCCACTCACCGATTTTCATAGTGCCGAATACATGCTTGACGTCATTGGCGCTGGTGCTACCGCGACGAGCGCACAGAACTGGTACGATATCTGGCAGACGGCACCGGAGTCGAAGGAACTGCAGCAAGAGCTGGACGTGATCCACACCGAGGGCATTAACCGACCCGCTGTCACGGCGGAGCTCCATTCGGAATTCGCGACGTCGTGGCTCTATCAGATGTGGGAGCTCCTCAAGCGCGATGCGGAGGCGCATTGGCGGGATCCGAGCTATGTCATGGCGAAGCTGATTCTCAATGCTGTCGGGGGCTGTTCATCGGTTTCACGTTCTTCAAATCGAAGGATACTCAGCAAGGCACCCAGAACAAACTCTTTGTACGTCGCTGATATTCTCCATTCGCGGTTGTGCTTACATATGGAATTCAGGCGATCTTCATGGCTACTATTCTCAGGTAAGGTTACGCTGCGTAGAACGATCATATTTTCTTACGTTGATTTCCTTAGTGTGCCTCTATCGAATCAGCTACAAGTGCCCTTCATCAACATGCGTAGCATTTACGAGATCCGCGAGCGTCCTAGTCGCATGTACAGCTGGTCCGCGTTGGTGGCATCGCAGATCCTCATCGAGCTCCCATGGAACGTCCTCGGCTCCTTCATCCTCTTCATATCGTGGTACTGGACCGTTGGCTTCGAAAACTCGCGAGCAGGCTACACATTCCTTATGATCGTCATTGCTTTCCCTTTCTATTATACTACTTTCGGCCAGGTGAGTTCATCACTTTCTCCCTTTCGGCCATGTGCTGGAGTAATGCTGATCGTCATCCGCTAGGCTGTTGCCGCCATGTCTCCTAGTGCGGAAATCGCTGCGGTCCTGTTCTCCTTCCTGTTCTCTTTCGTCATCACTTTGTATGTCCGATCAAACAGTGTATAAAATCACGAGCTGACCTACTTCTTTCATTCAGTAACGGCGTCCTACAACCTTACAGAGTTCTCGGGTGGTGGAGATGGATGTACCATCTGTCGCCTTATACCTACCTCGTTGAGGGCCTGTTGGGTCAAGCCATCGGTAACCAGCAGATCAACTGCTCGCCCGTCGAGTTCGTGTCCATCAACCCGCCGTCCGGCATGACGTGCGAGCAATACATGACGCCATATATGTCGTTCGCCGGTGGTTACCTCGAAAATCCGTCTGCTTCCACTGCATGTCAATTCTGCAGCGTCCGTACGACGGATCAGTTCCTGGAGGGCGCGTTCAGTATCTACTACAGCCACCATTGGCGCAATTTTGGTTTCTTGATGGCTTTCGTCGTGTTCAATGTACGTTCGCCTGCCCTTTTCGTATTCTCGAATAATGAGCTGACCTTGCTTCTTCCTAGGTTTTCCTGGTGTTCCTCATGACATATATTTTCCGCATCCATAAAGGCAGCTTCCTGCCCTCATTCAAGAAGAAGAAGAACTGATCTCACGAACTTTCATATTCCTTCATACTTAATATCACTCATACCACACCGCTCCATCTTCGGCAATTAATAAGCGATACAAACTCGGACGCCATTATAATCAAGTATTAGATTCCCAGTAGGATGTGTATCTTGACCTAAATCGTATTAGAACGTAACCTTTAGAGAAATATATTGTGTCTCGTGTGTGATTACGCACATTGGAAGGACGGTTCATAAAGAGGGTGATAAAATTATATAGTCCGATGATCTATCATAGAAGGATTTCATACATGCAGTTGAACTCAATTTGTAAAGTGTAATCGAAGGACGTTCAGAAGGCAAGTCCGATCTTGGAAGATGTGATGGATATATCCTGTCCACTCGTAGTACGCCGTCCGGAGCGCGCCGAAAACCGCCCAACCGGGAAGCGCGCCAGCGACTCGCCCTCGGAGAAAGACCGACAAAGGGTGTCCCGCACGTTGTGCACGACCGCCTGGGACGGCAGGTAGATCGCCGGCGGGTGGAGGGTGCTGTCCGACACCGCGTGCGGCGCCGCGCACGGGCGGAGGAGGGTGGTGTCCGGGCGCGATGCCTTCCGTGAACGTGAGCCTTCCGGTGGGTCGGGCAGCACGTCTGGGCCGGGGAGGGGGTGCTCCGGGTGCGGGATGGGCTTGGAGATGGGCCAGGGCAGGGGCGCGGAGGGGCTCCGCGGCAGCGCGTGCTGCGCCCCGAAGATGTTGCGGAACGAGCGATGGCGCTGGGCGCTGCCGGTGCTTCTGCTTGTGGAGAGTCGGCTGAGGAACGGGAAGGTGCTGTCGGTCTTTGAGGGAGAGGCTGGACGGGGGGTGTATGCCGGAGGAGGAGAGGCAATCGAGAGCGGCGGCGAGGTGGATTTGTGGGTATTTATGACCCTGTGGGTATTTAGAGAGCCGCAGAGAAGGCCTGGGATGTGTGGAGGTGGGGTCCTGATATTTTCGTCTATGAAGTAAGCGTCTTCTACGTCGATGGGCCTCGGTGGTGGGTGGAGTCGACTCCTGTTCAAGACCAAAGGCGAGAGAAAGAACCATAAGAACAAGATAAATATGATTATGCTGAGAACGAGAGCGATCACTTCAATAAAAGAATGCATGTCGTCAGTATCCTTTGAAGAAACAGGAGAAATATAATAATATCCAAATAATATCGTACCTATTGGCATGCTCATGCGTCCATCACCAAACCGAGCTCCATTGTGTAAAGCAGGACGCCATCCGTAATTACCTGGCCCAGGCGGAGGCATGTACAAGCTCACACTGGGGTCCGCCATGGACCCTTGCGCAGGACAACGCAGAAACTGACCTAGTAGACGAGGAATAGAACGAGAGAAGAGTCGGGGTTCCCGATGCGAATTGTCGACGAGAGCGCTGAATTGAAAAATTGAAATGAAAATTGCATCCGCATAGATATAGGAAGAAAGGAGAGTCCAAGAAACGGGTCTGAGCCTGCTGAACTAGCCTGGAGGTCATTAGAACCATCCCGACTCTGATCCTGCCGTTGACTCAGCCAGCGATCAATGGGAGTCGCTTTCGAAATTGGAGGGAAGATTACAAGTCCAAGCAGTCAAAAAGAAAGATGCATGTTTCGCAAGGTATAACAGGTTTAGCGAAGGTTATAGCTGGTAGTTGTAGCTCAGAGGGTCACGGTAAAATAGTTGGTCTTTGGAACGAACTGCTTCCGGCAAAATTCCAATGCCTTTGAGTTTTCGCTGGGACAGGAGATATAGAGAGGGGGAAAGATCTTGAGGACCATACTCGCAGCTCGGAAAGAGCTAAATAGTTCAAAGACTCAGTACTCAGATATAAAGGGTCAACTAACGTGGCAAGAGCAAATAACGAATAATGTGTCCCAATGCCCCAAGCCTCCAGACACAAACCGGGATTTTCCGACGCGAACACATGTCAACAGCTTCGTGACTTGTTGCATATTCTTCTTCCTCCTAATTGCCAACTTGTCTAACTAACGTCCACTAACGTCCAGACGCCAGCACAACTCGTTCTATCTCTCAATATCTTGCATAATTCTGGGATTCAAAAGTCACCAATCGACTCTCTTCGGATGTCCTTTGGAACACGTCTGCAATGTCAGTGGAAACGCTTTCAAATCAGATATACTTCAACTAGCTGATCTTGTTTCTCTGTCGGCCTCGTAGCTACTCACAAGAAGTGATTCAAGACCCAGCGATGCATGAGATGTACGCTGTACGCCACAATAGCATGTTGGTCTGGTAAGCACACGATAGTTGACATCCTTCGATCGATGATTTGCCCATGTTTGTTTCTTTCCAGATATCCTCGTGAATTGGTGGCAGCCATCGTGAACCCTCCTTCACTTCCGTTGGTGATATCGTTCAAGCGGTGTGCTACAATGCGTCGGGTTGGCAGTGGTTATGGTTCTGCTCCTAGCAAGGCGTTTGGTCACCCGATGGCGGCGATTGATTGGTTAATTTCAGTATACCTCTGGAAATCGCTCGCCGCCGCCGGATTTATACTTGCTTTCGGTCTCGTTACAGTTGCTCCGCTTCGTGGCGTCCTGAAAGCTATTCAGTCCCTTGGAAATACTTGGTCTGCCTTTTCAGCCGATTTCGACGCATCCATCAGCTTCGCGATGGAACACCACGGATGATGGCTTCGATATGGAGATTCGAGCCCTGGCTCGTCTCCAGGATGATGATTGGTACCCAAAGCTGTCGAGCTCGCCATGGACGCGGAGCATTTTTATATTCTTATGGTATGCCCTTTGTGTCTTGCTGTCTTGCATGCCCAAACTTAATTGACTTATCTGGCCTCTCTACCACAGGGGTGACTTGTATAGTCATATCACGTCATATGGAGGGTGTCTTCATCGAACGCTAGGGAAGTATTATCTTGCGGAGTTGGTGTGTTACTCTCCTCGTTCTCCCACGAATGTCTTTTCAATGCCTTTTCACCTCAGCTCTTAGCGATCCAAGGCATCCATAAAGCCGGAATTATTCATCGTGATCTCAAGCCGAACCTTTGGGCCGAGATGGAACGTCTGGGTGGCGACGAGTTTCCTCTGCTCACTGCAAGCGCTGATAACCCTGACGTTCAACTTTCGCATCAGTACAGCTACGGCGTGGATACTACTCTATGGCTATTGTTTATCACGAAATGGTGACAGGATGGGTTAGTGATTCATACTGCTACATGCCTAGCTCATGACTGACTATACGATTCGCTAGGTTCCCTATCACATTGAGATTCAAAAGCCCGAGCCTGGTGCACGCGAGCCAAAGGCCGTTCTCGATTTGGGTCGCAAAAGGCTCACCTCCAATCTATCTCCATGGCGGACTTTGAATTTCTGAAGAGGTGAATATTCCTCATGCGCGCTTATGTATCACCACCCTTAATAACGAGGCTTTCCGTAAAACAGATGAAAGAGGATCCGGTATTTGCACGATGTAAGTCTGTGTTCAATCTTAGAGCGTCCGGTACTCATGTTCTCTTTTTATCTGGCTCAGCGACTGGAGAAAATGGTTAGACATCAAGTGCCTATACCGCCATTGCAGGCGACGCGGAAGAGGGTGTCAATCAGTAGTTTTATTGAACGTTGTTTGACTGAGGTGGGCTAAGAATTCGTTGGTTCTACACAATATTATCGTTGACGGGGCAGTTGATGGTGTAATCTAGATGTAAGCAACAAGGAACGAAAATGTTTGTTTGGAGAATGTCATAATGAAATTGTATAAAAGGCAAGTCATGCGTTGTAAAGTTCTGAACCAACAAATATGACTACGAACCCAGTGTTGTCTTCCGAGTTTTAAACGCATGTGTATGGTCCTGAGCCGCGCCTAGAAGATTGAATACGAGGCGGTCTGCCATTGTCCGGAATCGATGCCGACAGTACGATATCTATTTTTAGAGAGCAGTATGTCTAAATCTTAAGTCACATAAAAAGGAGACTCGGTCGATCCTGGCTGACAACTTTTCCAGTCCACTTTCTTTCCTTCGTCTCCCTATATCCCCCGTCGAACTGGCAACGTTCCGATTTTGTACCCAGATATGAGTGCAAATGAGAACGATAAGGAAGAGCCACAAGTTCCTACCTCAGAGCCTCCGCGAATTACGACTACACCTCCGTCCTCCGATGTGGATCCCAACGCCCCTGATGATACCGAGAAAGGGAAAGACAGGGACGATGTAGCTGCAGAGGGGGATGAGGGAACTCGAGGCTTGTTGCTCATTTACAGTCGCCCATGCTTCCTCTAACCCGCTGGTAGATGCGGATATCGTCCCTGAAGAGAGGAAACGGAATTACGAAGCCGCTGGAGAGAAACACGAAGGACCTCAACGTATGTGCCATACACAATTGTTTATAACATTTCTAATCCGTTTGCAGATGCCAATGTTGACATGGATAAGGTGAGCGACGAGACACTTTGCAAATGCTGTTGAAGGAATTCATCGAGCATTAGATTCACCTGACGGCCGAAGACTTATATGACAAGGAGAAAGTGGATTTGGAGACGATTGTCATGGAGGAGGTCTTCCAATTATTGCAATCTAGCGAGCAAGGTCTTAGTTCGGAGGAGGCCGAACGCCGTTTGGGACTGTTCGGTCCTAATAAGCTAGAGGATAAACAGCAGAATCCCTTTCTGCAGGTGAGTTCTTGTACGACTGTTATAAAAATCCAGACTTCAATGCGATTTTCATAGTTCCTGAGTTTCATGTGGAATCCTTTGTCTTGGGTGATGGAGGCGGCAGCCCTCGTCGCTATTGTCCTTTCTAATGGACAGGGCTCGCCTCCAGATTGGGAGGATTTTGTCGGTATCGTATTTTTGCTCTTCGTCAACTCTACTATTGGTTTCTACGAGGAACGAAACGCTGGAAATGCAGTCAAGGCGCTTATGGACGCCCTTGCTCCGAAGGCCAAAGTCAAACGTGATGGGACATGGAGAGAAATGGACTCGGCCAACCTCGTCCCTGGAGATATCATTTCGTTCAAGATTGGGGACATTGTGCCGGCTGACTGCCGTCTCACTGAGGCCATCAACGTATCGATTGATCAAGCCGCCCTCACAGGCGAATCTCTCCCTCAGAACAAGAAAGAAGGCGATCAATGTTTTTCGTGAGTGGCCTTGAATATGACATGGTATCACACGATCTAATGAGGCTCAGTGGTTCCACATGCAAGCAAGGAGAGGCAGAGGGAATCGTTATTTCAACCGGTCCCAACACTTTCTTCGGTCGCGCTGCCTCTCTCGTCGGCCACGACGATGATACTACGGGCCATCTGCAGAAGATTCTCGCCCAGATTGGCACTTTCTGTCTGATCACCATCGGCATTTTCGTCATTGCAGAGATCTTCGTTCTCTATGCTGGCTTCAGATTTCAGTACCGTCGTGGGTTGAACGACATCCTGGTGCTCTTGATCGGCGGAATTCCAATTGCGATGCCCACTGTCCTTTCTGTTACGCTCGCCGTCGGAGCCACACAGCTCGCCAAGTACAAGGCCATCGTCACGCGCATCACTGCCATCGAGGAGCTCGCCGGCGTCACCATTCTGTGCTCTGATAAGACTGGCACGCTCACGACCAACAAGCTCACTATTGATCGCTCCACGATCAAGACATACGGCCATTTCACTGCCGATGAAGTCATTCTTCTTGCTGCATATGCCTCACGAACGGAGAATCAGGACGCCATTGATGCCTCAGTTGTTCAGGCATTGGACGATCCGAGCAAGGCCAGGGAAGGCATCAAACTCTTAGATTTCAAGCCTTTCAATCCAGTCGACAAACGTACCGAAATCACCTATCGCGAGCTTTCCACTGGCCAACTCAAGCGTGTTACCAAGGGCATGACGGGAATCATCATTGAGCTGTGCACGCGGAACAAAACGAAGGAACAAGAGGATCGCCTCGAGGGCGATGTTCAGGAATATGCTAATCGCGGTCTGCGTGCACTCGCTGTTGCCTACGAGGAGCTTTCTGGAGATGACCACACTGCAGAGGGCAATGGATTTGAACTGATCGGCCTCCTTGCTATTTACGATCCTCCACGCGAGGACACGAAACAGACCATCGAGGATGCACTTGCACTGGGCGTCCGCGTGAAGATGGTCACTGGCGATCAGCTAGCCATCGCAAAGGAGACTGGTCGGCGCCTCGGGCTCGGAGACCATATGTATCCTGCTAAAGTGCTCAAGTCAGGCCCCGAGCCTGGTGGCAAGCATGCAAACCTGGACGAGATGATCATGGACGCGGATGGCTTTGCTGGTGTATTTCCTGAACACAAATACGAGATCGTCAAGCGTCTGCAGGCTCTCGGACATCTCTGTGCGATGACTGGAGACGGCGCGAATGATGCCCCAGCGCTGTCCCGCGCTAACGTCGGAATCGCTGTCGAAGGCGCAACTGATGCCGCACGCGGCGCCGCTGATATTGTGCTTACGGAGCCTGGTCTCTCGACGATTATACATGCCGTTAGGCAGTCGCGAATCATCTTCCAGCGTATGCGAAACTATGCTATCTATGCGTGCTCGGTGACGATCCGTATCGTCGTGTGTTTCGCGGTTCTAGCTTTCACATATAAGTTTGACTTCCCGCCGTTCATGATCCTGGTCATCGCTCTATTGAACGATGGAACGATTATGACGCTTTCACTGGATCGTGTATTGCCCTCTATGACTCCGGATGCCTGGGACCTGGCGGAGATCTTCGCGTTTGCCATTGCTTATGGGCTGTATCTAACTGCGTCGACGTATGTGACTTTTCTCTCTTACCGTTATGGTTCGCCAATACTTTTGATCCTTTAGTGTTGCTCTGGTTGTCATCATCGTGGAGACGACATTTTTCCAGGACAAGTTCGGCGTCAACTTAACCAATCCTCGAGGCACTGCGGTGAACAAGAACGATCCCCAACTGCACATGATTGCCTACCTACAAGTAGCCATCATCTCTCAGGCGCTAATTTTGTGACGCGTGCGCACTCTTTCTTCTTCATGGAGCGGCCCTCGGTGGCGCTCATGGTTGCCTTCTGCGTCGCCCAGCTTATCTCGTCCATTATTGCGGCGTATGGCGATTGGAGTTTTACTGCCATTCATTCGATATCTGGAGGCTGGATTGGTATTGTTTGGGTCTGGGTAAGTCATGTCTATCAACTTCTTTTCCTCGCTGACCACTTTTATTTATTCATGCCGCGGCGTAGAATATTATTTGGTTTATCCCTTTAGACTGGATCAAATTCGCAATGAAGTATACCATTATCAAGCATCTCCGTGGGAGACGACAGGCAAAGGCCAGAGAGGCAGTCGGTCTCGAGCGCGCACCGTCCCGCATGCAGTCCATCAACGAGTCGCTCTATTCGAATCGCACTACGTTCCTTAGGCGTGCAGTGCGCAAGATCGGCCTCCGCGGCAAGGTGTCGATGAAGCCCGAAGAGCTGCGACGATTCAGCAGCATCCAGACGGCGCGCAGCGGTACGACGCTTGCCCGGAACCCGAGCAGACAGATGCAGCAGGCTCAGAACGCTGCTGCTGCGGGAGGGGCAGGAGAGATGCCCAAACCTGGGCCGTCGTAGAGGAGCTGTCAATGCGAACGCTTCATCGCGCTGCATTTAATGGCTTTTCCCTGTTCTTCTTTTCTTGCGTGAGTGAAGTTCTTGTTATGAATCGAGCGTCGTTTTGATATGTTATAAAATGTGGATTGTGGGCTGTGGGTGCCAACAATTGATTAATTTATTTTTACGTTTGTTTTTTTATATTTTTGTCTCGTCCTCGATTGTTTCTGCATTTTAGATTTCCTAGCTACGTTTCTTTCTATACCATATATTACCTTAGAGGATGCTGCCTACCAGTTCTCATATCTCCGACTCAAGGGTATGCTTGGTTGATGCTTGGTCGGTTCATTGGTAGTGAAAAGAAATTTGTGGGCGCAAGTAGATCATGCTTCTGAATGATGAGCATCAGTTCTAATTACTTACAACACAGCGGGCGGTCTTCACGTTGAAATATAAGACAACGCAATCGAAGAGAACACACCCAAGTTCGCTCTCACATCTTTCAGCGTCGAAGCCAACACCTAACGATGCCTCACCATGTTCAACTCATTGAGAAGCCTACAGGTATATAGAACAGAACTTTCTTCTTCACTGACGCAGCTAATGAGCAGCTTTAGAGGCTCAGATAGAAGCAGCAGTTGCACTCATGATGCGAGCGATGGACGGCGGTAAGCTTTGGTTATACACCCTTCGAGATAACATAATCGAGGCTGGAACAGATGTTCTGTCGCTTCCATGACTGGCGGCGATGATGCGCTCCGAGCGCCGCTCTTTCGCTCGATGATACGCGCAGCTGCAGTTGAGGGCTCGTTCTATGTCGCGAATGATGGATCCGACGAGATTTTCACTATTGGAATTTGGTTCGGACCTGGGAGGCAGATGTTCAGCACGTAAGTGCCCTGTCAAGGCATTATTTGATGAGCCATATCGTGCTGATTTGTTCTTAGAGAGTCGCAGATGAATGAAGGCTGGCAGATTTTTTCAATGCTCTCACTCCTGAAACCAGGAATGGTGGGGTACTGTAGTACGTATTTTGAATCTGAAATATAATATACCAGGTTCAAACAATAGTGTCTCACTCACAGTTCCACGCAAAGCACGAAGAAACGTTGAAATCTCTTCTGGGAGAAAAGGTGAGTTCATGTCCATGTCTAGGAACGAGTCCTTCTGAAGTTCTTCTAGTACGTTGATGGATGGTTTGCGAACATCATTGCTACAGACCCGATTCATCAGAGGAAGGGATATGGGAGTGCCTTGGTAAAGGCTGTGTGTCAAAGGGTCTGTCTGAATTATGTCACATCCTACTCAGGCGCAAGATCCTGATGAAGCTGCAGGCCGGCGAAGAGGGAAAAATCGTTGCGCTGGCGACTCAGAACGAGAAAAATGTGCGTCGGCTTTCCCTCTGTCATCAGTACGAAACGGTCAATACATCGAATCTAGATGGAATGGTACAAAAGCCTCGGCTTCCAAGTCTTAAATCACGTCGAGGTTCCTTCATCGACGGGCAACTGGTTGGATTACTTTTTGATTTGGGAAAGCCAACGCACCATATCGCCGCCCAGAATCATTGGAGTATAAACAACGTTAGGTCGCGCTTGGGTATATCAAAACGATTTATTTTTGAAATAGACGTACAAACTTTTCTACCTGTTATACCTGCATTACCATAGTTGAGCTGAAGAAAAGTTCGGAGTCCAGAGGAATGATAACCAAAGTGACGTGTACGAACCTTCAGTATAATTCACTAAAAGCCTTATCACAATCCGCCAGCACGCGTGCGCACAACATCCGTATACTGCAGCCTTCGAAAGCCGGTTTGAAGAATAAAAGAGGATTCAGGGCTTCAGGCTATACCATGCAATTGAAGACGAGAAGTGACAAGAGAAATGGAGTTAATTAATCAGATTCAGCATTACTTTGTGAGAAAAACATGGCCCGTACTTGAGAATTTTCAATGCGCTTTCGCCTCTAATAGATGGTGGGGTTTCAAAGACTTCGAGGAACCAATATTTCGGTGGTGTAATTGGCATTGCAGGCCGTGGCTGAGGTGAAAGGAAATCGATGCAATCTGTTCATTCAAATCAACGTCTTCGTGGGAGGATAAAGCGAAAATGCGAAGACTGACTTTCGCCCATTGCCTAATTTACATGTCAGATGCAACTATCGAGGAGACGGATATCCATGAGGACCATATGGTAGTCCAGTCAGTTTCAAGCCAGTGAGCGGGGTGATAAGAGAGCGAGCGTAACACTGTATTGCTGAACCCCTACTACTTGAATGAGATCGAAAGAAAAGAAAGGCGTTGGGACATACATGCAACTGCATCTCCAAGCTGTATTCGAGAGAATTCTAGGTTTGCTACTTGTTGCTCATGAAGATACAAGCTGCAACGAAGTTCAGTGAAAGAAAAGATACCGACAGCTTCATCTGCATTGACAGGCCGGTTTATCGGCCTCCGACGTGCGTCGCCGTCAAGTCGCGGACGAGACGTGGACGAGAGTCAGAGCCGTTCAACTTCAAGCTCGTTCAAGTCGCGCTGTAGATGCACGTGCCCAGACCACGGGAAACGCCGGGTAGGCTCTTCATTTGTTGAACTTGAGTGGTTTGAACACGTACTCCAACCTCTACGCGCTATCTACAATGGACCTTCGTTTTTTATGAATCCGCCGTTGCAGGAATGATGTTATTGAACTTGTATGGGCCCGCCACCGGACTCAGCTTCGCATCCCCCCAACCAATTTTCGTAAACGCACGGCCTTAAAACAAAAATGTATTTCAAGAAGCAGGTAAGTTGTTATTCTCTGTCAGAACGAATTTCTTGCTCATATTTTTCAGGGTTAGACCTCAAGCGAACTGAATGATGTGCGAGGTACAAGTACATCTCGCACAAAAATTCTGCGAGTGCCGTTGGGACTTAGTTGGGACGCATTCTTCATTCCTTTCGGTGAATAATCAGCCTTTTATTCTCAAATATCTATGTCCCTGTTCTGATCCTCTTACGTAGACTCTGACCAGTGACCAAATACCCACTTTCTGCATTGCCTATGGCTACCCAGGCAAGAGCTACCCAGGCAAGAGCCAGTGAAGTCCGGTTCTTTGAAGAATTGCCGTCTTCTTTTCCATTCCTGAATCGATCGCCAGGTAGATATAAATTTTCATTGTCTGTACATATTGCTTCAACCTAATCGCCCTCTGGCCACAGCGAACAGCGAAATTCACCACCTTCATGATTTCACCGCCGACTGCCTGATCAGTGAGGTGCCTGTGATCATCGCAACCTTTGCTCCACAATAAGCAATATGATACTATGGTGCAGGGAGATCATGCCCAGCTGCCCAATATAGTGAAATCCGACAACGAAGAATTTCATTCATATGTACTGGTACGCTGTACTTCATTCGCTGCACATGTTCAATATTGACTACAAATTACAAAAAGATCGTCACCAACGAAACAAACTGCACGAGTCCAAAGACGAGACGCCCTAAGTGGAGATGGTCTCGTCCGCCCCATTGGCCAGCAACAACTTCACAATGCTGTCGTGTCCCTGAGTGGTCGCCGCCTGCAGAGCGTTGCCGAATTCTCCTCCCTGGGCATGGACATCCGCCCCGTTCTTCAGCAACAGCTCTACGGTCGTCTCCTTTCCCTCGTATGATGCCGCCTGGAGCGCGCTGCCGTATTCTCCTCCCTGGGCATTTACATCCGCCCCGTTCTTCAGCAGCAGCTCAACGATTGCCTTATTTCCCTCGCATGATGCCGCCTGGAGCGCGTTGCCAAATTCTCCTCCCTGGTCATTCACATCCGCCCCGTTCTTCAGCAGCAGCTCCACGATCGCCTCATTTCCCTCGAATGAAGCCGCCTGCAGTGCATTGCCAAATTCTCCTCCCTGGTCATTCACATCCGCCCCGTTCTTCAGCAGCAGCTCCACGATCGCCTCATTTCCCTCGAATGAAGCCGCCTGCAGTGCATTGCCGTATTCTCCTCCCTGGGCATGGACATCCGCCCCATTCTTCAGCAGCAGCGCCACGGTCTCCTCTTTACCTGCCCATGCTGCTGCCCGGAGTGCGTTGCCATACTCTCCTCCCTGGGCATTCACATCCGCCCTGTTCTTCAGCAGCAGCTCTATGGTCGCCTCTCTTCCCGCGAATGACGCCCCTTGCAGTGCGTTGCCGAAGTATCCTCCCTGGGCATTCACATCCGCCCCGTTCTTCAGCAGCAGCTCCACGATCGCCTGCTTTCCCTCGCATGATGCCGCCTGGAGCGTGTTGCCGAAGAATCCTCCCTGGGCATTCACATCCGCCCCGTTCTTCAGCAGCAGCTCTATGGTCGCCTCTCTTCCCGCGAATGACGCCCCCTGCAGTGCGTTGCCGAAGTATCCTTCCTGGGCATGGACATCTGCCCCGTTCTTCAGCAGCAGCTCCACGATCGCCTCGTTTCCCGCCCGTGATGCCGCCTGCAGTGCATTGCCAAAGTATCCTCCCTGGGCATTCACATCCGCCCCGTTATTCAGCAGCAGCTCCACGATCGCCTGCTTTCCCTTGCATGATGCCGCCTGCAGTGCATTGCCAAAGTGTCCTCCCTGGGCATTCACATCCGCCCCGTTCTTCAGCAGGAGCTCCACAGTCGCCTCCTTCCCCTTATATGATGCCGCCTGCAGTGCATTGCCATAGTATCCTCCCTGGGCATTCACATCCGCCCCCTGCTCAACCAGCAGCTTTACAATTGCCTTGTGTCCCCTAAAAACTGCTCCCTGAAGTGCCGTCCCGTACCCTCCACCTTGTGCATTTATGTCCACCTGCTTTGATAGATGCAGTGATAATTGGTGCAGACCCAATAATGATGTGTAATACAGAGCAGGGGCAAAAGTAGTCCGGTTTAAATTTGGTTCCATTCGAAAGTCGATGTCTTCAAAGGCTAAATTATGATCGAAATCCCAAAGCTGAACCCAGTTTGGAAATGTAGCACTGTTAGACATGAATAATTTCTTTGCTAGTGTCAATGTGCATGATGTCTCGAGATTATCAATGCCCCCAGATTGTGCATGAGACACCCAGTGTTTAGCAGCATAAGGTGTGAGTGGGAAGGAGGTAGCCACATTTATGTGTACTGCCAGTGAGTTGGGCGCATCAAATTGAAGAAGATAGGCCAAGCAGGTCTGAGATATGAGAGCATGAGAGGTTTCGATACTGATTAGATGGAAGCCCGATGTGACTCCCTCAGATAGGTGCTTGGAAAGAAGATACTCCTTGATGGAGAAGTGGGCCAGCTTGACCTGTCCTGTTATATTCTTGAGTAAAATGTCCTAATATTGTCAACTTAGAACATACCTTCAGATTCAGTGATAAGACCGGCACATTTTTCCAAAACATCCCGCTGATCCCAGTACCGATGTGCTGGTATATACTGTGGCCCATCCTCCATGTCGAAATCCATAGCAATAGTTTCAGCAAGTTCTGCAAGGCTCATTGGACGAACCGAAAAACAGAGCCATTGAAGGAATGTCCTGGTATCAGTACGGTCCGCCTCGTTGTCAACCTTTGACAAAATTCGGTCGTATGTTTCATATAAACCTTTTGGTAGATTCTCCAGCTGGTTTAAAACTGAACGATAGTTTGAGCATTTTTTCAACTCCATGAGCTGCAATGCGACCCATCGAAACCTAGAGGGAAATGTCAGTGATCATTCCAAAAAGCTTGATTTGTATAATAAATAAAAACTCATACATTCCCTCGGCACGCTCTGTAAGTGTTGACTTTATGATGGTCTGAGTCACTTCATCCCATTTCTTCACCGCCGACAGTGCTGAAAGCTGCTCTTCGACATATATTGTAATATCATGATTTGCATACTCTTTTGCCAAGTCAATGCAGTCTGGGTCGAGTAATTGGAGAACATCCTCAATGTCTCGCTCTGGCCGACTCACAACCACCATGTGCAGCGTGCTGATCTTTCGCGAGATGATCCCTTTGATCCATTCCAACAGCTCCTGTCGTTCAGCGCATTCGTCGAGGGAATCGATAATGATGTACACCAAGGGCATTGCACTAATGAGATCATACAGGGCGTGCTCGAGGGACTTGGTGGATGGCTGTTGATATCCACCACCATGCAATTCCACCAAAGCCGCAGGGATACCGTCGCATTGCCGTGAGAGTTGCAAAATAAGAGAGCGGATGAGTTTATCGTGTAGCTGGAGATCTTTCTGCTCGTCTCGCCCATCAAAGAAGAAGTAAGCGAATGTAATCGATGGGATTTCCTTGTGAAGTTGGTCGATCTTCTCGATAATAGATGAGCTAAAAAGGCATCTCAATCATTACATCCTCAGAGACCTCAGACTCCCAACGTACCACATAATAGTCTTTCCAGAACCAGCTGTAAAATCGTCGTTCAATAGTGCCCAACGTCCACGGATGGCATTATATCGCGTACCTTTCCCTTTGATCCAGAGAAAGTTGGCCTTCTCCTGGAATTCACGGAAACGCTCCCCATCGAGGAACCAAGAGCATGTGCCCTCCTGATATTTCTTACGTGCGTCGTTGTAGTTTCTGGAACTGTCAGGTGCTGAAAGCCATTGATAAATCTTGTCAGCTGGAAAGTATACACAACCAGTCATTCTCTATTATCAGCTGGAATTTAAACTCATGCGTACCAAGCTGGCCATCCTTGATTGTTTTTATCTGACGATTTGTATCCATATTCATTCTTCGATCGAACTTCACTTTCAGTTCGTCGCAAGATTTTTGGCATTGCGCAATACGTGATTGCATATCACTGGTTATCTGGTATTTCATAACCCGACCTATGAAACAATGAGTATTGAATAAAGTTAGGTCAACAAGCAGTGATGCTACCGACTTACCAGCGAAACGCAACCTCGTATACTCACGAATCAGCGACGCAATTTTCAGCGAAG
This sequence comes from Pholiota molesta, assembly GCA_014925825.1. Taxonomy (NCBI): domain Eukaryota; kingdom Fungi; phylum Basidiomycota; class Agaricomycetes; order Agaricales; family Strophariaceae; genus Pholiota; species Pholiota molesta. The sequence goes on along the minus strand of JACGCK010000015.1, from coordinate 331,164 downwards.
TACGTCCAATCTCCTCGATTACATCGTCCGTGCCTTCGATTACTAGGAGGTCTGGTTTTTCCTTCGCAACACCTAGTGTTTCTCGCAGATTCTCGGCCAACGCTCGAACATCATCATCCAGGAGCTGCGCCTGTTGAACTGCCTAGTATTTCGACGATATTTGCATCAGTAACATTCCCCAATTTATTCCGAATTACTTATTGATTACTTACCGTGTATACAGCCGACATAAAAGTCCAAGAGGCTTTCACAGCTGGATGTGCCTGATTACAAAATTTCTCAGTTACTACGATGCAAAATAGGATACAAGTGGGAGCGACGTACATCGGCGACTATATCCATAATGTTCTTGGTCACCTGTAATGCTCCGTTCAGCACGTCGAGTGCGGGAGTGCCGGCGTTGGCTAGGGCATTTTCTAAACGGGAGACGTCGTCGTCCATAGTTTTCATGAAGTTCTTGAAAGTATCTTCAGGCTCGGGAACGAGAGATAGGTTTATCTTGATCTTGGCGCTAGAGCTGATTTCGGCGCCAGCCTTATCTTTGAGGTCAATGGTTGCATCTATACAAATCAGCTTTCGATAAAAATGGACGTAGAAAATGTGCTCACCATTGTCGAGTAACTCGATGAATTTTCCTGTATGCTGTCCAATTAGATACTTGGTGATACGAGTCTTGCTTTCGCGGTAGATTGCAATCTTGATTATTGACGAGGGATGAAATAGGCTAATGTAAGAAAGTGGGTACTGATTAAAGCTGGCTGTACGGGGACATTGGCGAATGCACACTGACAATTCATGGTCTGAAGGCCATTCCCATCGAGGGGCAGGTTGTCTAGGTCTTTTATCCGATTTTGCGACTTCTTGACCGTCGACAGAGACGATCACATAATGGTTTCGTTGATTAGGCGTACTTTTCCCCTCGAGATCACCTGCAACTTCGATAGCTAGCATCGACATTATAAGCAATAACAACCTATTGCGCTGTTGCAGACTTCTTACCTGCTAGGTGGGCACGAATTGGTACTACTGCTGAATCTGGGTTGTTGTCCATGTTGAGGAAACGAAAGAAGAAGCAGGATGGAATTATTCTTTGATATTATTGAGTGGTGGGAAACACGACATCGCCTCGGGCTGACTTGACGTGGGTGGGCAAGAACGCCATGTGGAAGAGAAATTCCATTCCATATATAACTAACATCGGAATACTGTGTTAATTACCTTTTCTTCATCGCGCCTGAAGTTTCGGGGTATCAGTAATTGAGAATTCAACCAGGCAGGTGTGGAAGAGGCTATGGCTCAGATATATTTCGCATATGGACTAGTACCGTCGTCTAGAGAAATTAATGCTACATACAACTTGAATCCGAATTAAATCATAGGCCTTTAAAAATAGAGCAGCACACCTTTGGATGCCGTGGTGCGGTGGCTTGGCTGTGGCACGAACTTGGTACAAGGCCGGGCCGTCAATTAACAGGATTGTCCAAGGATTGTCGCGTCGGTAATCGTCTAGATCTTCGACTTACACGCACGGAGTATGAGCGTGTTACTGCCATGCTATGCAGTGGAGTTTGGAATCTGCTGAGGCGCTTGAAGCTGTGTAAATGAGGCCGCGGCTTTAGGACGCGGGCAGGCGTACGGTGGGGCTGCGTCGTGCGATTAGGCGGATGGGAACGGGAAAGGTATGCAGCGTGCGATGGACGACTCCAAAATAATAGCTCAAGTCTAATTCAGCATGTGCCCTAGTGTGCCGCGGACACTACATGTTGGCCTACCATTAATTACATTCAGGCGAAACCGCGCAATGTGCGATTTGGACCATCTGACAGCGGTACAGACCAGTGCTAGGGAAGGATTTATTGGAATGCGAGTACGTGCGGAACAAACACAGTTCTATAGGAAGAGGTAGGCATCGGAAGGGCGAGCTGAGATTCGGCGCCCAGGTTGGAGAGGAACTATTACGAAAAGATCGAGGCATAGACATGCGCTCAAAAATGCTATGACCTCATCCGCATCCTCGCAGTCCTCCCAAATATCCGCCGGCGCTGCGAGCACGTCGTACGCATGAACACCCCTGCTGCGATGCCGTGTGTCTGTACTATAGCCCCGTTATTTGCACCCATTTATGTTCGTCCCCATTTCCATTGTCTTCTCCGGCTAACCCCTATCCCAACCAGCTTATAGCCCAAGTCTTTGGTGTTCTCCTGGATATCAACCGCGTGTGTTTGAACGAAGCGCGCGTTCGTCTCTGCCGGATCGCGAAAAGGAGACGTGATGAGCGCGGCGTGAACATGGATGATGGTCTTTACATGGACTGACCAAACACACGTACGTGGATGGAATACATATGTGTGTGTATGTGGAGCAGTCGTTCCGGGTCTTGTTCCCTTTTCTCTTGTCCTTCTTCAATTTACTTTCCTCTGTCCTCTTTCCTCCCACTGAAATTGCGAGATGCAAGTTTCAACTTCCCCCGTACTCGTACTTTCGTACAGGCAAAATGCGGTTACTTTCGAAAGTCGAATGGTGGTGAATATGAATAATTCGTGATAGGTATCCGTAATTGTTGGGTCATCTGGGCCATTTATTATGGGCGTGAATAAAAATTTGGGCGCTACCGCCATGCCAGTCATGGCAGGACCTGCAGGGGTATGATCGCTGCTCAGCGCCGGTATACGTTCATTCAATTAAAATATTAATATTGTGTATATCACCGTTCACAGAGCACCGTCATAAAGGATAGCGATAAGGGCCTACCGTGTATTAGTGTATCCCTCTTGTCAGACGTTTGTTTCGGCTCACTCAGTAGACATATGCATGCGATTACCACCTTCTATCGTTGGGTCTCTAACTGGCCACGAGTTGAAGTTGAGTTAGGAAGGTCAGACAAAAAGAAAGAATCGCGGACGTACACGCCATAAATCTGAATCTTCAAGCTGTGTCGTCTGCCTGTCAACATCTTGATTTGCAAGGTTCGGATGTTGGGGGCACATTGAAGTAGTTGAGACGGCCACGAGCCGCGACAGAGTACAATGAATGAATCCAAATACAAAGCGACTGTTTACGCACTTAATTAGGTTGTCGCGTCTTCAGAACCAGACGTCATTCTCAGCCAAGATTGGGTGGTAATTATCGATGAAAGAAAAGGCCCTGCTCGGAACGTGAATCAGCTTCTGCGCGCAGGGGCAGGGGCAAAATAGCGCACCAAAAGGACTCAATGCGAGAGTCTACTCAAAAGTGTTCTCCTCTGGTGGTGGTACTTGGATGTCGGAACGTCGAACGCCGACTTGGTTTGCTTGAGGTGGCCTGCGATGATGTGTTTCATGAAGCTTGAACCAGGGACAGCACATGGAGCCCTCGAGCGCAGGATGTTGTCGAGGTCGAAGCATTTCCATAAGTACAGCAACTTGACAGTGCCCTAAACCAGCTCTGGTCAGGGAGAAGGGGGAGTGCAAGGGGAGGTATTGAAGGAGCAAGCTCTGAAGTTGGAGCATTCTAGCGATATGGTGGCGCAGAGCATGGTACAAGTCTCGTCGCAACGAAGGTCGAACGCAGGAGTTGGAGAAAGGAAAGTTTCGCGAACGGTCACATCACCTGATTGGGTGACTACGTGATCATCAATCAATATCCGAACTTCCAGAATTCAATGACAGCACCTCAATTCCAGACGCTGCCGCCGCAAAAGAGCCCACTCATATAAGGACGGTAGACGCCGCGGGGATCTGCCTCCCGTCCAAGGCTGTTTTCTTGCAAAACTTCAGCTTGAAAGCTTGACATTTTAAACACTTGAGTCCGAGTCATCGACGGATGACAGGTTCTTACTGCGATCACAATCTCACCTTGCCCACCTTGACTTCACCAGAGGAGCTAGGACGTCTGTGAACCTTCCCATGCTTCACAGCTTCGTAATTGCAAAGCTTCTGCCGCGCCTCCCTGCCTGGTCGACACATGGCCAGCGCGTCGCGGCGTCTCTTGTCACCAAGCCATTTCTCGCTCTTCATCTCCTCCGCACTCCCGCAGACGAGCACGTCTATAGAAAGTCAAATGTCTTCATCGTCACACGTGAGAAGCCCAGCTCTCCGGGGAGCGAATATTTTGTTGTGAACCCGAGTTCCAAGGTGAACGGTAGCTCATTGACGGTGGCACCCCCGCTCCCAGTCAAGGGGCCTCTCTATCTCTTGATTACTCCTCGCATATCCGCCGCGTTTCCGGACACCAAAGAATATGAGCGGCTGTCGAAGGCTGAGCGCTATCAAATGGATGAGGCCAGCGTCAACAAGTTCCTGAAGGCGTTGAAGGAAGCTGGTCCATCCGCCCCTGCTCCCCGCATTACGGGAGGCGATGATGAACCTGCTGCGAAATGGGAAACCTGGAGTGGAGAGACTCCCAGGGAGGCGCCCGGAGCTGTGTCCTTCGGGCGTTATGTCGATTTCTCCTTTGATCTGCTGCCGTTCAAAAGCCTTCCGAACGACTTCGAAACCTCCGTGCTTGACGAACTACCATTGGTGCGCCAGTAGGTCTTTTTTTCTACAAAAAAAACGGCATTGATCAAGTGCTGATTTATACTAGATTGACTCTGGACTATACATGGGAAGGATGTGGGCTCATCACAAAATACATTGAGGATATGCGAGAGGTATACATAGATGCGTTCTCTTTTACGGAAGATGAGACTAATGTCACTTATAGTTTCTGCAAGACATGCCTCGCCGTGCCCGCATCAGGGAGGATATTCCGCCCGCTTAGTTTGCCGTCCATTCAAGATAGATCCCCAGACCCGTCCGTGGACGCATGGCGACCATGTACCGCCCATCTACAATCGCTTCCCATTCTCAACGACGGCGATCCCAACGCAGGAAAGATGAAAATCCCTTGCCAGATGATTTTAGAGATGACGTGCCAGAGCTTGAAGTCCACGTTGCTGAGCCTACACCAGCGGTCATGGCCGAGGACGTCAAGGTGGTTTTGTTCGACTGCAATATCCTGATCGTAAGTGAGATGTGTTCTTACTTGGATATACGGAGCCTAAAGGATCTCGTAGGATCGGGATGGACCACTACAGGAAGCCCTAATCAAGATCTTTCCTCCATCAAAGCACTTGTTTTCGGCGAAGGCGCTGCTAGATCTGTATGTGGAATACGAAACTCTCCATGCACAAGAGGGACGATCAAATCTCCTGCTGTTGTAATGCATGACGTTGCAAACTACTTGGGAGTATCGCTGGAAGATTCTTCCGTCAACGACATTTGGATCGCTATGCTAGGCCCCGCCTCTCCCCAGAGGCACAACAAACTATACAATCTCTCATCGATACCGGATACAAGCCTGTGGGTATTCCATCGACGGCGCCCCTGGAAGCGTCTTGCCGATCAAAGGCCTCTCGCTCGAACTCTTTGCCATCGCCCACAGAACCCTCCGCTCTCTGGGACGCCGTCCTTTCATTCTGCAAACAAACAACCCGCCATCCGCCCAGCGCAGATCCTGGTCGTGACATCCGATTTATACAATATTGCGAGTCCGCAAGTCGGGCTGGGCTGGCCACTGCGTTTCTCAAGTCGCGGGTAGCCGGAGCGCCAACTGTCGATACCCACGATCGTACCTACATATACCTGGCGGGCCTGAAGGACTTGGTGCCATTGTTGCGAGATCCTGGTCTGTCCCTGCTCCGAGGGAACCTGCGCTGATTGTCGAACCCCCCTTTCGCATCCGCAATGCCTACCAGTGCACTTCCTGCTGGGTCCGGGTCTTTCGGTGCGTGCACCCGCCTCCGCGTCTGCGCTGACCTGACCTTTTCACTTCACAGCCTACGTCTGGAATGGCGTGCAGGTGCACACGGTGCGGGTGTCGCGATCAAGTTTGAGCTCAGCAATCATCCCGACGATACCGCGACGCTGCCGTACGAGGCGGCGGTCTACGCGCAATTGAAGGGTATACAAGGTATTCCGCGGATCCATTGGTCTGGCCAGTATATGAACGCGAATGTACTGGTGATGGACAAGCTCGGTCCAACCTTGAGCAGCTCCGCCGCTTCTGCAGGAGGCAGCTCGGGCTGAAGACCGTCCTGATGTTGGGTGAACAGATGGTCCGTGGTTGGCATTCATATGTCGCGGATGCCAACATTCATTCATTTCGCTTTGGTGCCGTAGCTCGCGACGATGAACAGGTGCATGGGCGGGGGGTGATCGTTCGCGACATCAAGCCCGAGAACTTCGCGCTCGGGCTGATGGAAGAGTATCAGCAGCTGCACCTGTTCGATTTGGGCCTTTCCAAGCTTTACCTTGACCCAGCACGGGCGAGCATATGCCTTTTCGAGAGGGGCGGGCCGGGATTGGCACACCGCGGTATGCAAGCCACAATGTGCACTTTGGACTCGGTGCGGCCTCCTTACTTTCCCTTCAACTTCCACCCCTAATTCGAACTTGACACCTTTTTCGATTGTCGCTAGCACTCTGTTGCAGAACCCAGCCGACGTGATGACGTCGGAGCGATTGGCATCCTTTTGCTGTACCTACTGCATGGCCGGCTCCCTGGCAAGGCATCGTTGCCCCCGACATTCCCGCCAAGCTGCGTCGGATGGGCGAGATGAAGCGGGGACAGCCTTTCCAGGACCTCCTCGCGCAATCACCCTCCGTGTTCACGCCATTCTTCGCTCATTGCCGATCCCTTGAGTTTAAGGACAAGCCGGACTATGCGTACTTGCGGGGCTTCTCAGAGGGGCGATGGAGGAGCATAAGTGGGAGTATGATTGGGAGTACGATTGGTGGACGCCGGGAGACCGAGGGACATTGCTCCCTGACGAATGTAAGCTCGATATGCGATTCGTGGAGCCTTTGAGGATTGCCCAGGATGCGCTGTGACATGGATCGCGGTCTGAAGGGATGGGAAGAAGTATATTATATGCAAAGCCTTACCCTGACTCATAATTCAGCGGTAGGTCCAACGATCGCGGAAGCTAAGTCTAGGTAGTTGCTAGTCGAAGTTAGTTGTTAATGACAGATGTCGAGAACGAATGAAATATATACTACCTTCAAGTGTCTGTAGGAAGGTATGCATCCCATATGTAGTCGGCTACGAGATGGTGTCCAAGACCTGCATAGATATACTGACGAGGATGGAATTGCGATTGATCTCAGCGAAGCAACCAAGGGAAAGAAACACTTGTTGAGAATTCGTAGATTTGGCAGCGGATGTCGTAAATACGCGAGATTCAGTGACAATAATCTCTGCGAGGCCTTCCGCATTCCTGGGATAAGATTACACGAATTCAAAGGTGTGAAACGTTGAGGAGACGTACTTCGTAGAGGGATAGAACACGCGCTATTTGATGATAACAACGTCTTGGATCGCGGAAATCCTACGCCTGGTCGTCCCCTTGAAGCGGTGTTGAACGTGTGCATGGCGTCTGGGAAGCAAGCGAAGTGAAAGGCACTGATCGCAGACATTTTCTGCATCTGACAGGGTGGAGCGCGCTGGAGAGGCCTCGACAGTGACTTTGGGCAAGTACGGTTGGTGGTGGAAGGAGAGGACTGCCGGGCCGACGTGGGAACCCAAATGACGACAAGTCGAAGCAGCACTTCCATAAACCAAATCAAATTCGCTCTCAACATGTCGCGACCCCGAGGGTACCCCATCATTGCCTGCGGGTACAAAGTCGACCTACCCTACCTTCTAGAGTTCTTGAATATGGGATGTGACGAAGACATGATTGACAGTTATGCGGCTATAAAACTGGACTGGTGGTACACGGACGATCTTCCGCGCGACCAGCGTGATACTGATAGCTATCCCGAACCGGGTATGTCCCTACTTCTAACACCTCTCCTTTTATCACTTCAGTCGTTTCCAAGTGCACGCTCATAATGCCTCTCATTCCAGTCCGCTATGCATATGCAGACCATACATGGGATAAAGTCATGGTCATGCTGCGTACCCGCCTCGAAGTCATCAAGACGGAAGAGGCCGTCGATGAACGCCTGCTCGAACTGGACAGTGACCGCGAGAAACGCGATAACTTCATCCAGTCCATTGCGCGCATATATAAGATAGACCCGCTGTCTTTCGATTTGACTCGCTTGAAATTCGACATGAAGCCGTTTTCTCCAGGGCCTCTGGGAGAACCAGTCGGGTGATGACGCAATGGCCTGGGCGCTAGGCAGGAGGGAACGGTTTTGGACTCTGGTATGCATGATGTATAGATTGGGTTCTTGCGCCCTGCGTTGCATGTGCGACGAGCCACTACTTGCATGCGGCTTCACTTGTGGCTCGAAGACTCCTGATTCTAGCTCCTCCATATATGTTTTGCGCGTGCACAACAATTATTTTTCACTTTTATTTTTGGTCTACTCCAATTTCCTTCATTTGTATCATCGTATCTCTCAATGGATCAAGGTCAATAACATGGCCTGCATTTGTATTGCATCCTCTTTCTCCTTTGAGTAACGGCGCTCCTGATACATCGACGCAGTTCACAATTTTGGCGAAGTACAAGGGAGCAACGGGCGCGGAAAGAAGTCCAGAATGCGGATGGGATACCTTGTAGAATAGTAACCATCCACCGAGCACCCGCACCGAACCACACGCGAGAGGATGTCAATTGTAAATTATGACATTTGACCCACCCACGGTGCCGACTACATCACCAGCACCCCGGGCGGCGCTATCAAGCAGCGCAAGACGCGACGGACGAATAGCAGAGGTCGTTAAGGTTCCTAATCGCGGAAGCCAAAGTACTTTATGGACCATATCCTCTTTAGCTTGGTGGCCACACCCTCACTCTCGGTCTCCCCAGGACATCTGGTTTCCATAGCTCTCCGCGTCGTTCTTGGAAAGTAGCAGAAGCGCCATATGCGACGCGGCCATGGGTTGGGCGCAGGATATCTGAAGGGAAAGGGAACACGCATTGAATATAACGTTGCTGCCATTCTCAGTTTGCGAACGAATAGGCTCGCGCTTTCGCCCCAATAGATGGCACGTTTTCTTGCGGTATAATCTTTTCGTCGTTGACGGGATGGAAAGAACGGAGGTCATAGGGTAGGGTATGGCGGCGTTGCGGGAGGAACTTGATAGAAACTGGTGACAACGAGATTGAGCATATTAATGGATGGAAATGGAACGAAGAAAACGAAGATGGATACGGTACACAACAACACGTCTGAAGGGATGGGAAGAAGTATATTATATGCAAAGCCTTACCCAGACTCATAATTCAGCGGTAGGTCCAACGTTCGCGGAAGCTAAGTCTAGGTAGTTGCTAGTCGAAGTTAGTTGTTATTGACAGATGTCAAAAACGAATGAAATATGTACCTTCAAGTGTCTGTAGGAAGGTATGCATCCCATATGTAGTCGGCCTACGAGATGGTGATCAAGACCTGCATAGATATACTGACGAGGATGGAACTGCGACTGATCTCAGCGAAGCAACCAAGGGAAAGAAACGATTTACGCACTTGTTGAGAATTCGTAGATTTGGCAGCGGATGTCATGAATACGCGAGATTTAGTGACAATAATCTCTGCGAGGCCTTCCGCATTCCTGGGATAAGATTACACGAGTTCAAAGGTGTGAAACGTTGAGGAGACGTACTTCGTAGAGGGATAGAACACGCGCTATTTGATGATAACAACGTCTTTGATCGCGGAAATCCTACGCCTGGTCGTCCCTTGAAGCGGTGTTGAACGTGTGCATGTCGTCTGGGGAAAGCAAAGCGAAGTGAAAAAGGCACTAGAAGCGCTTGGGATCGCAGCCATGTTCTGCATCTGACAGGGTGGAGTTGGCAGTGGCTCTGCGCGCTGGAAAGAGTACGGTTGGTGGTGGTGGAAGGGAAGGAGAGGACTGCCGGGCCGACGTGGGAACCCAAATGACGACAAGTCGAAGCAGCACTAGTGTCCCTTTCCTTTTCCCTGCCACAGCGGTCCGCGAACTCGTACATACTCCCATCCCGAACCCGCTGTCCTTCAAAACTCTTTCGCCCTATATTACCGTAATCCATGCTGAAGCGCTGACACGTCATCACGATAATAAATGAAAGCGCTGCTAGAGCTCAACTAGAGCGCGATTATTAGCCCATGGTTTGTTGAAGTCCCTATCTAAAGTCATTGTTCTAGTCTCACTAACGCGAATCTGAAGCTGTTACGCAGTACTATCCTGCGATTACTATAATTTTGTCTTACTCGCCCTACCATGCCCTCTTTGCATTAGTGGAGACGGGCTGAAGAGGCTCGGCGAGCGGGTCGGTGAGGTGTATACGAATGGGAGAAGCGATGACATCTGAGGTCCAGCGGCCTCAGGCCTCACAGCTGCGGCGAACTACCTGTCGAGGATCGTTGATAAGGTGCGCAGTTACTTCACCCTCTACATGCCGAAGTTTACCTATGAATAGAAAAAAAGTGCATCGCAGACATGAATCACCAGATCGTCTTCCGCACCGCCGCGCATAGTGTCCTTTTTACGACGATGGTCAACGCCAATGCCAAAAGACGGGCCGAAGAGGCTCGACAAGGGTTGTGGAGGTGGGAAACCATTGAGATTTGGAAGTTTTGGACGCGTCAGGGCTAGATTGGACTATTTGACGAGGATGGGCAGCAAGGTGGGCAGTTATTCAACGCTTAGCGCTGGAATTTACTTACTAAAAACATTCCACGCACGCAGAAATCCCATCAGTCCCATCCAGGCGGCTGTGGCGGCGGTAGTCGCGCCAATTGCACCAACGGCACCATGGACAGCTTTATCTTTCTTGCAATTGAACCTGTAATCCGAAGATTTGCACACGATCATACCTTCCTCAACCCCCCTTTCCATGCCCATCGCCATCAAACGCGCTATTTCGTAAAAACGTTGGTCAATAATCTGCCGCTAACGTGGGTTGACTTGATGTAAGTGGTTTGTTATATCGCTCTTGAGAAATATCCAGCTCACACTTCCCAATTTTATTTGGCGCAGTTGAGTAATGTCGTACAGAATCTCTACCCATACCGCTACGATAAGGACTTCAGCTTTGTAGGCGAATGTCCACCTTATTCTTTGCACATCCACATCCAGATCGTGACCATCAAACTGCACGAGTCCAAAGAAGACCCTAAGTGGCTGCGGAGATGGTTTTGACCTCCCCGTTAGCCAGCAACAACTTCACAATCCTGTAGTGCCTTTGAGTGGTCGCTGCCTGCAGTGCCGCCTGGAGCGCATTGCCGAAGTGTCCTCCCTGGGCATGGGCATCCGCCCCGTTCCTCAGCAACAGCTCTACGGTCGCGTCTCTTCCCGCAAATGATGCCGCCTGGAGCGCATTGCCATATTTTCCTCCCTGGGCACGGATATCCGCCCCGTTCTTCAGCAGCAGTTCCACAGTCGTGTCTGTTCCCACACGCGATGCCGCCTGGAGCGCGTTGCCGTATTCTCCTCCCTGGGCATTCACATCTGCCCCGTTCTTCAGCAGCAGCTCCACGGTCGCGTCTCTTCCTGTGGATGAAGCCGCATACATTGCATTGCCGAATTCTCCTCCCTGGGCATTCACATCCGCCCCGTTCTTCAGCAGCAGCTCCACGGTTTTGTCTCTTCCTGCGAATGATGCCGCCTGCAGTGCGTTGCCGTAGCCGTAGTATCCTCCCTGGGCATTCACATCCGCCCCGTTCTTCAGCAGCAGCTCCACGATCGCATCTTTTCCCGCGAATGATGCCGCCTGCAACGCGTTGCCGAAGTATCCTCCCTGGGCATTCAGATCTGCCCCGTTCTTCAGCAGCAGCTCCACGATTGCCTCATTTCCCTCCCAGGATGCCGCCGCCTGCAGCGCGGTGCCATAGTATCCTCCCTGGGTATTCACATCCGCCCCGTTCTTTAGTAGCAGCTCCACGATTGTCTCATTTCCCTCGCGTGACGCCGCCGCCTGCAGCGCGGTGCCATAGTATCCTCCCTGGGCATTCACATCCGCCCCATTCTTCAGCAGCAGCCCCACGATCGCCTCATTTCTCTTGCATGATGCCACCTGGAGCGCGTTACCGTATTCTCCTCCCTGGGCATTCACATCTGCCCCGTTCTTCAGCAGCAACTCCACGGTCGCGTCTCTTCCTGTGGATAAAGCCGCATACAGTGCATTGCCGAATTCTCCTCCCTGGGCATTCACATCCGCCCCGTTCTTCAGCAGCAGCTCCACGGTTGCATCTCTGCCTGCGAATGATGCCGCCTGCAGTGCGTTGCCATAGCCGTAGTATCCTCCCTGGGCATTAACATCAGCCCCGTTCTTCAACAGCAACTCCACGATTTCCTCATCACTCCGCGACCCTGGTGCTGATGCCGCCTGCAGCGCATTGTTGTATTCTCCTCCCTGGGCATTCACATCCGCCCCCTGCTCAACCAGCAGCTTTACAATTGCCTTGTGTCCCTTAGATACTGCTCCCTGAAGTGCCGTCCCGTACCTTCCACCTTGTGCATTTATGTCCACCTCCTTTGATAGATGTAGTGATAATTGGTGCAGACCCAATAATGATGTGTAATACAGAGCAGGAGCAACAGTAGTCCGGTTTAGGTTTGGTTCCATTTGAAAGTCGATGTCTTCAAAGGCTAATTTATGATCGAAATCCCAAAGCCGAACCCAGTTTGGAAATGTAGCACTGTTAGACATGAATAATTTCTTTGCTAGTGTCAATGTGCATGATGTCTCGAGATTATCAATGCCCCCAGATTGTGCATGAGACACCCAGTGTTTAGCAGCATAAGGTGCGAGTGGAAAGGAGGTAGCCACATTTATGTGTACTGCCAGTGAGTTGGGCACATCAAATTGAAGAAGATAGGCCAAGCAGGTCTGAGATATGAGAGCATGCGAGGTTTCAATACTGATTAGATGGAAGCCCGACGTGACTCCGTCAGATAGGTGCTCGGAAAGAAGATACTCCTTGATGGAGAAGTGGGCCAGCTTGACCTCTCCTGTTATATTCTTGAGCAAAATGTCCTAATATTGTCAACTTGGATCCAACTTGGATCATACCTTCAGATTCGGTGATTAGACCGGCACATTTCTCCAAAACATCCCGCTCATTCCAGTACCGATGTGCTGGTACATACTGTGGCCCATCCTCCATGTCGAAATCCACAGTAACAGTTTCTGCAATTTCTGCAAGGTACATTGGACGAACAGAAAAACAGAGCCATCGAAGGAATGTTGTAATATCAGTACAGTCCGCCTTGTTGTCAACCTTCGACAAAATTCGGTCGTATGTTTCGTATAAACCTTTTGGTAGATTCTCCAGCTGGTTTAAAACCGAACGATGGTTTGAGCATTTTTTCAACTCCATGAGCTGCAATGCGACCCATCGAAACCTTGAGTAAATGTTAATAAATAACTTGAATTGTATAATAAATCAAGACTCGCACATCCCCTCAGTGCGCTCTGTTAGCGTTGACTTTATGATGGTCCGAGTTCCTTCATCCCATTTTTTCACCGCTGATAGTGCGGAAAGCTCCTGCTCGAGATATATTGCAATGTCGTGATTTGAATACTCTTTTGCCAAGTCAATGCACTCCGGGTCGAGTGACTGCAGAGCATCTTCGATATCTCGCTCTGGCCGACTTACGACCACCAGGCGCAGATTGCCCATTCGACGTGAGGTCATTTGATTGATCCACCGCAACGTCTTCTCGCGTTCAGTACATTCATCTAGGGAATCGATGATGATGTACACCGAATGCAGTCCATCAATAATGCGACAGAGTGTGTCTTCGAGAGAGCTGATTGAAGGCTGCTGGTGTCCATGACCATACAATTGCACCAATGCCGCAGGTATATTACCATCGCACTGGAGGAAAAGCTGCAGGATGAGGGATCGAAGAAGTTTGTTATGAAGTTGTAGATCATTCTGAGCATCTCGTCCGTCAAAAAAGAAATATGCATATGCAGCGGACGCATTTGCTTCATGTAGTTGAATAATCTTGTCAATGATGGACGAACTGATAGCGTACGTCCCTCGTCAATCTCTTTGAAACTTATGTAGTCAGACCGGAGACATACCATAGGATTGTCTTTCCACATCCCGCTGTTCCCTTGATCCAGAGAAAACCCGCCTTCTCCTGTAATTCCTGGAAACGCTTCCCATCCAGAAACCAGGTGCACGTATCCTTTTGATGCTTTTCGCGAGCGTCGTTGTAGTTCTTGGAACTGTCAGGTGCGGAAAGCCATTGTCGAATATCCCTAGCTTGAAAAAAGAACCTTTAGATATAACTATGAATGGATAGTATCAAATGTGTTAGTCACCTAACTGGTCGTCCTTGATTGTTTTTAATCTGCTTTGAACATTCGCGTCTATGGCCGTCGTGAATTTTCTACAAGAAATATAGTATGGATGCGAGACATACTGTTGTTATCCATGGCACCCTTGATTTCTGTTACGATTCCCTGTGTCTTGGCCCCTTGTAGATTCGTGTCCATATTCACTCTCGTGTTGAATTTCTGCCTCAAGTCGTCACAGGACTTCTGACAATCGGCAATACGCGATTTCATGATGTCGGATGCCTGAGAGCTTAAAGTTCGCCCTAAAGAATGACCGTAATTGAGTCAGATAGGGCGCATCAGTGTCAATGGTGATTTTTAACTTACTTATGAACGTTTGTCTCGTGTATTCATGAATGAGTGACGCTACCTTCAGCGACGTGCGGCCAATCTCTTCAATGACATTGGTCGTGCCCTTGATTAATAGCAGGTCTGGATACTCTTTGGCAATGCCTAACATCTCCCGCAGGGTTTCGGCCAAATCTCGAACGGTACCATCCTGGAGTTCTATCTGCTTTATAGCCTAATTGTAGGATATTCAAATTTATGGCTTCAAACGAGTTATTGAATTATTTACCGTGTACACGGCAGACATTACACCCCAAGACGCCTTTAAGATAGGGCTGGAATCGGCCTATTTATACAGCGACCGTGTCACTACAATGATCAATCAAAAAGCAGTAGACCGACGTACGTTGGCAACAATATCCATGATAATTTTTGTTAGCTGCAATGCTCTACCAAGCGCCAAAACTCCAGGATGCATTCGGACGGCACCATCCAGGCGGGAGACATCTGCGTTGAAAGTTGTCATGAAGTTCTCGAACTGATCTTCCGGCTCGGCAATGAGAGATAAATCGATCTTGATTTTGGTTGCGATTTCAACACCGGCCTTATTTTTGAGACCTATACTTCCGTCTAAACCAAAGTGAGTCAACCTTCGACAAGAATGCAGGTAGAAAAATGCGCTCACCATTCTCAAGGAGTTCGATAGCTTTTGCTGTATGCTGTCCAATTATATTCTTCGTGACCCGGGCCATAGTTTCCCGGTAAATAACGACCTTAATCGTCGACGAGGGATGGATTCGACTGATGTCGATGAGTAAATTGAATTATATACCTAAGTTTACCAAGACGGAGGCGATCGCAAACTCACAATTGATGGTCTTCTGGCCATTCCCAGTGCGGAGCAGGCACCCTTGGCTTCTTCTCAGATTTCGCGACTTCTTGCGCATCCACGTATATTATCGCATAGTGATCTGGTCTCTTAGTCGAGCTCTCTTTTTCGAGCTCGCCCACGACCTCAATGCCTAATATCAATGAATTTAATAAATTTAGGCTGCGATAGCGGACGCCTTCTTACTTGATAAGTGGGCACGAATCGGTAACGCTGACGATCGTATGTTGCTGGTCATGGTTCGGAAACAAAAAGAGGGTGGACTGCCTTGTCTGACTGATGCTTTTATATGTGCAAGGAAGAAGGCTGTGAGGGAATATGGGACGACAGCCTCAAACTGATAAATCTTAAAAGCGTCTACAGGCCCAATGATATGACAAGGGCGATGATAGTTGGATGTGGATGGTGTGCACTTCCATCATATCACAGCCATACGCACTGTACCGTCCAGTGCCTAAAAATAGTTGGCTTGGGATTATCGTCGCATCGGTACAGGAAAAGTGCTTGTTTTTAATTTAACTTTGAATACAGTGCACAGCGTCGATCTGATAGACCCTTGTAAGTATAATAACCTCCTAATCGCCTGCGCGCTGATGGTTTGACATTGGATTCCTTTTTCTTTTTAGGCGTCAACGCCTGTGCGATGAAAGGCACGCATAAGAGAGACGTGGGCAGGGTTTCATAGACGTGCAGGGCGTACGAGTGGGATATGTAAGTGGATAGGAAGTGATCTGCGGAATCTATTTAATGCCTTCGGTCTCTAATAGAGTGTCTGCACAATGGCGGAGAAGATAATTAGCATGAATTGATATAATCAGTGCAGAATAACAAAGACCTCTACTATTTGAAAGAGAGTAAAAGTGATCGACGACGACGGTACGTTACACTATGACCGCCGCCCTCAGTGGGCATCTCCAGCATCCCTGATGAGGATCATGAACAGACATGTACAGCGGAGTTACTCCGAGTTGTCCACAAATCTGCCAATATGGGTTGTGGAGGCTGATCGACGAGGAGGCCTAAGGAGGAGGAGGAGTTTGTAGAGGTGAAGTCGTCTATGAATCCTAGGTGTGAGCTTTGGAGAACGTGAACCTCCAGTGACCCTAGTTGGATTTGGAGCATATAGTATGAGTGCTTAAGCTTGAGCGCTTGAGCCTCGAAGTTTCCATGTCATCATTTACAGAGATCAGCAAAAGATGGTATGAGACGGGACTTGAGCTCGACAACGATGAGTACCGTCGTGGTGAAGAGTAGAAATTGGTGCCGAGCCGCAGGAGCCGGTGTTTGGTTTTGTCAGTGTAGCTAAACATAAAGGGCGACTGGCGTCGCCTCAGCACCTGGCTGTGACATCAAATAACCTTTTTTTTTTTTTTGTTGCGGTTTTGAAACATAAACAGAAATTGTGGTCAGTCTAGTTTCCCTAAGATTGTCAATTTTTCAGACCTCGCTGGCGGCCGCAGCCCGCCCTGCTCGGTCTTGGGTTATGGAATTAAATATTTCAAGCACATTGTACAGCATTTCTTTACTTTTCTGTACTACACACTGGCATATGGTTTTCTCTTGTTTTTGAAGAAAAATATTGTTCTTTTGTTTTTCAGCTTTCCTCGTGGTGCAATCAGGCTCCTAAACCGCAATTAGGTGGGCGCACCTTAAGCACCCGAGCATGTTGATTGCCTGCGTGTAATCATAAGTTTATTTTCCAGGCTCCCTTGAGCAAATTTTTTTAAAATTTACTGCATATGAACTCTCCTTGGAACTCAAGTAATCAATCTGCACCTATTCAATCCGTTACGACTTTGTTTTGGACATCCCTACCTCGTTGTACGTCATCGCTTTGCAACTGTTTGTTCCGTAACAACTTTTCTTTTGACTTCCCAACCTTCAAGCCCGGTATGCGTCCAAAAAGGGTAATACGTTGTTTGTACATGTGTAATTTCGACCTGGTGGGACCTAGCTTTACAGCCAGGTGAACTTGAAGAATCAAGAACCTGAGGCTCCTCGGCACAGTTTTCTTAGACACTCCAACTCAACCGCAGCTTGCGTATCTAAAGCTCGCCAGCATCCTTCCGTTCCATATCTGTCGCCGTTTGACTTTGTTGAGCATCGACTCCTACGGACTCTCTTTCCGCCCATTTGGCACCCCTATACCTATCTTTTGCCTATCTTCGCTTGCCGCTCTTATCAAATCACTTTCCTATTCCAGTTATGCACGTTCGCATGCACCACTCACATTTATTTCATATTTTACTCCAAGGGCGAGCACGACATCGTGCTCACCCGGATACTTTTCCGTCGTACTTAAACTACAAGCCCCCGTATCGCACACCTCATCTGTCACCACATACTGTGTCTGACTCTGAGGTGTGCACATTGTTATATCTTACTTCATTCTCATATTGACTACCCTATCATTAGTTTTACTTCGTATTTCAGGTAGTCCTACAATATCATATCTGTCACCACATACTGTGTCTGACTCTGAGTTTTACTTCGTATTTCAGGTTATGGGCCCCGCCTTTTCTTGAACTTACGAGCAGACGCAACACAAGACAGATCAAACGCACACTTTGAACATACACGCAAATGACTTCCCAAACACACACACCCCCTATCCTACCGGACGGCCAGAAATTCGATGGTACAAACTGGCCATCCTGGAACCGATGGATTGTAACGACGGCCAGAATACGCAGCGCTGAGAAATATCTCAACGGCTTGATTCCCAAACCCGCCGAACGCAATACACCTTTGCCCCCAGCTGCTGCTGAAACGACAGGGACCACAACGGCCACGAGCGCACCTACCACTTCCACTACCCCTGACTCATCCGAATCTACGCCATGGTATTCCATGAATCCATCACTGGACGAATGGACCATCCGCGATGCCTGGGCGATGGGCCTACTTCTTTACAACTGCACGAACCCCATCGGCTTAGGCATGAAGTCAGACGGGACTGCCGCGGAAGCCTGGAAGTCGCTCAAAGACTTGTACGCTGTACAGTCAACTCTTTTTGCTGTCAACGCGCAACGCGAGCTTCGCAACACCATGCTACGCGATGGAGATGATCTTACAGCCCACATTACAAGCCTGCGCGAAAAGTGGTCAGCGGCAAACGACGTTGGTGCAAACATATCTGACAAGGACTTCATCATCATACTCCTTGCCTCCCTTCCTCCTTCCTGGGACACAATTGTTGCTACGTTGTATGATACGCAGACATCGGTAGATCTAATCTCAAAGCTTAACTTGCACTGGGCTAGAGTCGGAAGAGCTGCATCTACTGGGAAAGGAGGGATTACAGCGCTCGCAACGAGTACAAAGAACTCCTCTAAATCAAACCTCCTGTGCACCAACCCAAAATGCGGTCGCCGAGGCCATCTCATCCCTGATTGCTATTGGGAAGGTGGCGGAAAGGAGGGCCAGTTCCCTCCTCACTTCCGAAAGAAACCAGTCATAAACACATCCAATGCTCAAACCTCCACACCTACAGCCTCCACCGCAACGGTCGCACTTGCTGATGCCACACCAAACATCACCGAGAAAGTCTACACCATCCTCATGGCAGACACCAGTGAAAACGTCGTCGTATCTGACGCTGCCCTCCTCACTGTCCCAAGCATGAACGCTTCCGAGAGTCTCACATACATTGATTCCGGCGCGAGCGATCACTGTTTTGTTAGCCGCGCAGATTTCGGAAGTGATTATGTCGCTTTCAATGTACCGCGGGAGGGCCAGTCTGCGAGTAAAGGCGCGAAATTCCGTATCTTGGGCCAGGGTTCAGTCACCAAAGTCGTCGAATCGCCTGGAGTACGCACCACACTAAAGTTCAGCTCGGTTCTTCACACCCCAGACCTCACCGCGAACCTCATCTCCGTCGGACGTTTCGATATTGCCGGCTTCACCGTGGCATTCGGAAATGGACGTGCTACCTTCACTGATCCTGCTGGGGAAAGTTTCATGATGGGCGAAAGGGCAGGCTCAATGTACAAGCTAAATCTCACCGACGCGGTCCATGCCATGGCAGCCAAATCGCACGAGAAGCCCGCTGACTTGGAACTCTGGCATCGTCGTTTTGGGCACGCGAGTGTGTCGTCGATCCGCGCACTCGCTAAGCAGGGATTGCTTGACGGCCTTCAGGTCACTGGTGATATCGACGCGAGGGGCACATGCGAGGACTGCATATATGGCAAACACACAGCCCGACCATACGACGAGAAGTTCGAGAAGGAGAAGGAAGTCCTTGAGCGTGTGCACTGTGATCTATTTGTGATGACAAGCTCACCTTCTTTCGGCGGCGCATCCTATATGATGCTTATGACAGACGGCAAGTCTTCTGTAAAGCACGGCTACTTCATCACCCACAAATCCGCCGATGCTACCTTGGACGCGCTGAAAGAATATGTCGCCGAAGCTGAGAACCAGACCGGGAAGAAGTTGAAGCGCCTGCGTGTGGACATGGGACGGGAGTGGCGAAACGAGAAATGGGACGACTTTCTGCGGGAGAAGGGCATTATCATGGAATCAGGTGCACCGTATGCTCATGCTCAGAACGGTGTAGCGGAGCGTGGAATTCGTACTGTTATTGAGCGTGTCCGCTGCATGCTCGCGGACTCCGGTCTTCCCAGAGGCCTATGGGCCGAGTGCGCTGCCACTGCCATCTACGTCGACAACTTCATCCCCTCCGCGCGTAACCCAGGCGTTATCCCATGGGAGGTGTGGACAGGAAAACGACAGGATGTCTCCCATCTACGCCCCTTCGGTTGCACAGCCTATGCCAAGATTGCGCCCGAAATAGAACACTCGAAGCTGCTCCCTCGATCGATCAAATACGTCCTGATCGGCTATTACGGGCGTAGCGCCTATAAGCTCTATGACCCTGCGACGCGGTCTATTATTAAATGTCGAGATGTCATTTTCGAGGAAGGACAAGGCCACAGGACGCCATCGACGGACTTCAACGACATACTGCTTGAAGATGGTCCCGACGCTCCTACTGTGACGCCCACGTCCACCGCCGGAGTACTTAGGCCCAGCATGCAAAACGTTGTGGCGGCGCGCCCACGGACGACAGATCCACCACTACATCCCACGCTGTCAGAGACTTCTGCCGCCGCCGCACTTCCTTCCGCGCGCGCTACACCCGCACATCCCACACACGCCGCTCCCACTCCTGTGGTTAATCCCATTCCACCCATCCCTCTCCGCCGCTCTGCGCGTAATGCCAAACCCTCCGAGGCTCTCGAGGCATCCCGAAACTACGCTGAACGTGAGGCGGTCGCAGAAAGCGGGGGGAGGCATGGGCGCAAATGGTGCACGCACTTTCCACGACCGCGGAGCACAACGACGACGCCATCCCCAGACCTGACAACCTCACATTCGAACCCGAATTCGCCAACGTCGTGCCTCCTGGGAGCATCTTGGACCTCAACAGTGATTTAGACGCCCATCTCGCATTCATGGCAACCCAACGCGACTCCTACATCCCGCGAAATTACAAGGAGGCGATGGAGCGTTCAGATCTCTGGCAACCAGCAATGGAAACCGAGATGGACATTCTCCTCGAGCGCCAGGTCTTCAAATGGGTTGAGGCGCCATCCGACGCACATATCATTGACTCCAAATGGGTATTCGCGAACAAATACGACGCAGCGGGCAACATCACAAAGCGCAAGGCTAGACTCGTCGTACGAGGCTTCAACCAAATCCCAGGTCTCGAATTCGACGAAACCTATGCTTCCGTCGTACGAATGGAATCATTCCGAATCGCCGTCGCCATTGCTGCCTCTCGTGATTACTCAATTTGGGGCAAGGACATCGTTGCCGCGTACTTATATGCACTTACGCGCTTCACCACATATGTGAAACCACCTCAGGGCGCCATCAAGCCAGCTGGATTGGATCCGACTAAGACATGGGTCTGGGTCCTCGACAAGTCGTTGTACGGTACCATGGATGCTGGCCACAACTTTCAGCACGAAGTTGTTGGCGCTTTCGAAAGTCTTGGCTACTACCGGTCCCTCGCTGACCCTTGTATTCACTCACGAGTCTCCGAAGACGGCGTCCACACCATCACCAGTACATACACGGACGATATATTCGGTATCTCATCCACACCTGCTGGCGGTCGAATCGCCTCCGAGGAACTCGACCTGTGCTTCGAGACGAAGGACCTGGGGAGCCCACGTACATCCTCGGCATCGAGATTACGCGCGATAAGGATGCCGGCACTATTTCCCTGTCCCAGCGCACTTTCTTTGAGCGTATGCTTGAGGAGTTCGGTATGGCGGATTGTAACCCCAAATCCACACCACTACCCGTCGGCATCGTCCTCAGCGCTAAAGACTGCCCAACTACCGATGAGGATCGACGGTACATGGTCGACAAACCCTATCGCGAAGTGTTGGGCAAGATGAACTGGGCCGCGGGCGGCACCCGACCCGACATTGCTTATGCCACGGGTACCTTATCGCGCTACCAATCCAACCCCGGGCCAGCGCACTGGCGCGCAATGCTCCACTTAATGGCGTACGTGAAAGGGACGCTCGATTATTCCATTACATACCATCGCGGCACCCCCATCACCCCAGTCACATACGCCGACGCGAGCTACGCCGACGACTTTGACACCCGCCGCTCGACCGCAGGATACGGTGTTTGGATGGCTGGCGGGCTCGTCTCATGGAGTTCGAAGAGACAGCCAACGGTTGCGCTGTCCACCACGGAAGCTGAATATATGTCGATGACGCGTGCTGCCCAACAACTGACTTGGATGTACGCCTACCTCGACGAAGTCGGCCTACCCCAGGAATATCCCTACGCCATCTTCGGAGACAATGCTCCTGCCATCGCCCTCACCAAGAATACGAAAGGCCACGCCCGCGCTAAACATATTGATGTTCGTTACCACTACATCCGCGAACGCGTCAACGAGGGCATAGCCGCCGTCGAACATGTCCCATCCGACAAGAACCTCGCCGACATCTTCACTAAGCAGCTTCCCCGCCACACTCATCAACACCTCACTCGTCAAATCGGCCTCACCGCGTAAAGAGACGACCTATGTCGTCTGGGGGAGTGTTGAGCATCGACTCCTACGGACTCTCTTTCCGCCCATTTGGCACCCCTATACCTATCTTTTGCCTATCTTCGCTTGCCGCTCTTATCAAATCACTTTCCTATTCCAGTTATGCACGTTCGCATGCACCACTCACATTTATTTCATATTTTACTCCAAGGGCGAGCACGACATCGTGCTCACCCGGATACTTTTCCGTCGTACTTAAACTACAAGCCCCCGTATCGCACACCTCATCTGTCACCACATACTGTGTCTGACTCTGAGGTGTGCACATTGTTATATCTTACTTCATTCTCATATTGACTACCCTATCATTAGTTTTACTTCGTATTTCAGGTAGTCCTACAATATCATATCTGTCACCACATACTGTGTCTGACTCTGAGTTTTACTTCGTATTTCAGACTTGCCTCTAGCCAGTACTCATCGACCGGTTGACCGACCACCAATTTCAGCCAATTTCTTTCACCTAAGCATAGTCTCTGAGCAAAATTCGTGCTATTCAATCAGTGATCACTGTACACCTCCGATTTCAAACGCTGCACCAGAAAAGGCCATGGCAATGGTGCTGAATTTCATAGCAGAATATGTCACCATATCCCAGCCTCTCATCGAGCTCCATTCCTTGTACCTGCTTCTGTTGTGATGCTGAACGGCCATCCTGCGCTGCACATGTACTCTGACTAGCACCACTGGTCCCATCTGGAACTGACCGACCAACCCAATGCCCATCCGATTTTCAGCCCCGTTTGACCTCACACCATCAGCCAGCGTTCGCCGCGCTCGAAGTCCTTGTCGAGTAGCGAGCTTGTATCGTCCCATGTACTTACTTCGGCGGCAAGTAGAACTATGGATTTGAGTAGATGGAACCGAATACGATAGGGCAAAGCAACGGAAAGCGGCGGAAAAGCACGATGGGTACACGCTTGCGGCGCCCAACGCACCTTGGGATCAACTTGCCCTTCGAGGCTGTGGTACTCTATCCTGCGATTTCCTCATACGTCGCACGTCGACCAGAGCTCGACACGATATTCGATTTTTCAGACATAACGATCCTCTCTTCGGCTCGCCTCACCCCTGGCTTGAGCGACGACGGTGCTTGATTCTCTCTGCGGCCTACATGGACTGGGCGTGCAGCTATCGAGAACGTCCCTGGTACCTTCTTCGGATTCTCTCTGTCTTATCTGGCTGACCTGGATCGTGGTGGGTAGTGCCCAGAGGCAGTGTTACGCTATTCTTGACCCGGATACCTTCGACTTCAGTCGTCTTATTCCTCAAGTCCTACGGTTTCTGATCGTCGCCCGTTCGTGTTCAGAGCTATCCGCTTTTTGCTTGCGATCTTTTCAATTCGTTTGGGATATCAAAATATGCATTAGTCCATTTGCTTGGGACTCAGCTTTGAGAAGCACTTACGTGGTTGCCTGTCCCATTTGGCGTTCAGCTGTTGCTGGTGAACTTCTGGGAAATGGTCTCGAATTTTAGATGTGACCACTTGGTTACCGAGCTGTAGATCAGGACAGTAAGGATAGATATCTCTATTTGTTTATTTTGTGCGCGAATGCGGTCTCGACTCTTATCAAGTGCGTTGTTGAAGAAAGTCTGACCTTCGAGTAATGCCATTATCAGGATACTCGAGTTGGGCAGCAAATCTCATTGAACGGTCGACATCGACGTCGTCGAATCGACATTATTGATCATCTCATCTATTCGTCCAATCATTTTGCACAAAAGCGAGTCTTAGTGTGAGTGTGAGTTTTACATTGAGATCTATTCCGTAGGTGTGATTGATGATGGTACAGTATTATAGCGTGTTTTATAAAGTTATCTGAACAAGCAGCCCAAGATGAAAGGGGCCCGACTTAGAAGGGCGAATGTCATAAAATATGTGGGTATCAGTTGAACGCCAAATAATTCAATATTGTATGCGTATGAGGCGGAGGACCATGATGCCTTCACAGCGATATCAGAGGGAGGGCGTGCTTGCGTCCCGGAGACCGCGCCAGGTATCGCTGGGTAGGGTCAGCGCTTGTCGTCTGCGCTCCGGCGCGCGGCCGCTGAAGCGCGTGCGGCGGGGAGTGATGCGCTGCATCGTCGTCTTCGTCGGCGGTGTCGCCGTTGTTGATGTTGCCGTTGGCTTGGGCATAGTGCGCGCGATGTGCTCCACACGTTGGCGCACGCGGCGGTTGATGACGGCCTCGGGACACGCGGCGAGCACCTTCTCCTTGATCTCCGCGTCAGCGAAGGGCCGCAGAGATAGGAGGAAATCTGTCGCGTATATGTGTGGGTGGACAGTGGAGGACGGGTTCACGGCTGTAAAGGAGAAAATGATTAGCAATTATGACAGAGGGGCGATGAAATAAAAGAAGCGTACTTGGGGATTCCGGGCCACGATGAGAAGGAGAAGAGGGGCCGGTGGCCGACGAGGCCGATGATGCACTGCGTTTATGGACAGGCACGTAGAGGGCTCTGACTGGAGACGCCGGGGATGTCGATGCAGACGAAGCCGAACCAGACGAGGAGACGGAGGCGCGACGGATGGCAATCGGTGACGACATGGCGTATGAGGTTAGGACAGGCGCGTTCAGGTTGGCTGTGGTAGTGCAATTACCGGGAATGGCTCGAAGACAAGAGAATCCCTTGAGAGGACGAGGAAGGATAGGGCAGACATTATATAGGGATAGAGAGCGCTTCGGCGCTGACAGAGGCCACGTAGAGTAGGAGGCGGTGGTAGATGGTAGAAACGCATGGAAGGCGCTGGTAACATCAGGACACGACTCGGCTCTGACTAAGTAAATGTCATTGATCCAATATTGATCCGAGTTCAAAGCTACACTGCAAATAATGACTGCTCCGTATACTCGCTCATGACCATCGCTGGGAGACAATATATAGATGAACACGTCTGGGGCCCTCCAAAATGAAGGATACAGTTATGACCTATGCGGCTAAACACGAAAATAACAGGAAGAAAGAGTTTTGCATTGCGAATTCCTAGAGTTTACGGATGGCAAATCCGCAATCTTGCTAAATTCAAAGATGCGCAAGCTCGCCGACACCAGCTTCATGTGTAATCTACAAATGAAGTGCGCAAGTATAACGCTACGCTATAGCAGATAAAATAAACGTCGAAAATAATGGGAAACCCGATGATGCACAAGCGAGAGAACAAAGGAAAAATAGTGACGCAAAGGAAAAATAGTGGTCTCAGCAACGACGAAAGATATTGAAGAAAAGGCGGACCACGAAGGAGATGAAAATAACAAACGAACGGATATATCTGCCCAAGGCGAAGATCTATCGATCATCTGTGAGATCTTGAGGGCCCGCATTGAGTGGAAAAACGTTGGCAACCAATTGAATCGATAGAACACTGAAATATCACAAAGGATGCGAGCTAGCGAGAAAAATGCAGCGAGAAATGACCACGAAATTATTCGTGTGAGGACGAAGATGTGCTATCAGGCAAAATCAGAACGCATCGTTGTCCAGTTCTCAAAGCAAGCTAGCGATGGAATCAAAACGGCGCACTTCGCGCAGAACGAAAAGGGTCCGGAAGTTGTTACACAACGCGACCA
This sequence comes from Pholiota molesta, assembly GCA_014925825.1. Taxonomy (NCBI): domain Eukaryota; kingdom Fungi; phylum Basidiomycota; class Agaricomycetes; order Agaricales; family Strophariaceae; genus Pholiota; species Pholiota molesta. The sequence continues at coordinate 305,086 of JACGCK010000015.1, read as the reverse complement.
TGTCCAATTGACAGCGAGAAAGATAAAGGACATTTTCAAAAAAGAAAACTCACTTCGTCTCTGCCCACCGTCCTGCAACGTCCTTGATTCCCACTGTGGAATACAATTCCACCATTTTTGTAAAGTGCATCGTCAATCAAGTCGAGGCGACGGCAGATTATAGGATCGGACGGGAATTCTGTGAGAGGTCAGGTCAGTATGTTGGTTTTGGAGTAGGAAGAAAAGGAGGGAAAGGAGGGGAAACTTGAACAGCGTGGCGAAGTACGGAATGAAAAGAAAAGTTGATATATACGAATTTTGAATCGATGTACGAAGGTGTCGGGTGCGATTGTGATGACCAGGGCGATATCAGACGTTGTCGGCCTCAACGGTACTCGCACTAGCACAGATTGAGAGCCTACACGGCGGTTAGTGGCGAACATAGAGTACGTCTTCAAGCTGCGACATGCGATTTAGCGCAAGAAACGAGAGATGATGCAAGACGCGCTCACCAGTACCACGTCACATCGTAGAGCTGAACATACATTAGGTTCGAGTTCGGCTTTTGAGCAGGTACCGGACGTCAAAGCGAATGACACTTGCTGAGCGGGAAGATAACATAGATTCGAATGTCGAACAGATTGGACTCCTGCAATGTAGAAGATCTATGCAGCCTGCGGAGTAAGGTAAGCGCTTCCTGGACTCCGAGCTGTCTTCAAAAAAGTATGGATCTCGAAGTTGGCTGAGAGATATTGTCCATACGCTGGGATCGCATGCAAGCAGTCGAATCAAGTAATGAGCTGTAATTGACTTTAGTAAACTAACCATGGAAAAAAAAAAAATTACGCACTTGATTCAGCGATCATGAATTTGGTAGCGAATGCCACAAACGCACGAGATGAGGTGATACTCTCTGCAAGGCCATCCACATCTCTGGGATAAGATTAACGAGTTGGGAGGGCCAAGCAATAAGGAGCGTACTCGGTATGGACGTATCGCGCGCGCCTTTCGATTCCATCAATCTCTGAGTCGCGGAATTTTGCGCCTGGTCATCGCCTCAGAGCGGTAATGAAGAACCTATAAACTCGGATGTGGGTCAGCTTCTGGGCAAACTTGGCCGCGAGGCGAGGCGGAATGGCGCGCTAGAAGCGCTAAGGGGATCTCCTTGCAGATGTTCTTGCATCAGATAGGGTGGCTCGACACTGGCTCTGCGCTGGCGATGGTCGGTTTGGACAAGTACTTAGTATGTGGTGTACGGTGATTGAGAGGACTTTGATGGATGCCTTAGTGTCGAGGCCGTGGGAAACTCAATGTCAACGTTGAATCAACGGACGCGTTTGTCTGCTGATTCAACTAGACCACTCCCATCTCATCCCTTCCACAGCGACGCACTTCCACATTCCTATCCACTGGTCTCAATATTTCTTGGCTGTTCGTGATGGGTTTATTTTAGCTCAATGGCCATGTCCAACGACTTCGAGCTGCCAGAGTCAAACGATTATACCAAAGTGCGTACTCTTTCTATCCCACCTTATATGGTCTGATATTCATGCAAAGTGTATCACAGAAACTACATTGCTATACTACTCTCGAATGTGTACACGACACTGCTATCAACACCCTTTACATAGATAGCCGAGGCCAAAGAAGATAAGCAGAAGAGGCCTGATGCGCCTGACGAGCGGCGTGCCGAAACGGAGAAAACACAAGAACATGCCACGATATCAGATGCTCTTGGGCCTTAGGACTAGAATGGGCTGCTCACAATGGTTGAAACGTTGACAACAAGGTGATTATGAGATTTCAACGCTCAGTATCAAAACTGACCAATGAAATCAGAGACACCCAAGCTCGCGCCCGAGAGAATGCCCGTTCTGGGCTCTAGAATTTCCCTTGTCCTAAGCAGCATATACACCCGCTTTTCCTTTATAAATGTCGAATGCAGACTTACCAAGACGAACTAGGCATAAATGTACGTTATTTGCGCACTTCTCACCCCGAGATTCACCCATGAATCTTATTGACATGCTCGTCCTCAGATTATTGGCTAAAGCCACGACTGGTATCTGTACAATCGGCCAATACCCTTGCCGTACGCAGCTACATAGCCGATGTGGCCCCATTTCAACTAGATACCGCCTTGAAGCTTGAAGACTGAACAAAATCACCACGTCATCGCAACCAATCGACAATCGATCAAATATTTAAATACCCCACTACCCTACGACTAATTCGTCGAGAAAGTCCACATACGACGCTATAACAGTTTTATAACGCTTTAGGTGAGCATGGATCATTGTACCCTTATCGTCATTCGTGCGCCGTCTGAACTCCCCACTCAGGATCCTTTAAGGAGATGCACCCCACCCCTCAGCCTGGTTCTGCAAGCCTGAATCAAAGATTACCTTGTGCTTATTCAAATCATCAGCACTGTAGTCGATGCTGTAGCCGAAATGACCGACAGGTATGTATATACCCTCGACTGGGTGAATTTTTTCGTGACTAATTGTACATTGTTCCGTAGCGTTTCGTTGTCCACGACGGCCAGCGTCACTGCATTGTCAAAACCCGCACGGTTGAAGAAAGGCGGCGGCGCCCACTCACGAATGTATACCGCGAGCGCGTGATACACCAAGGCGATCCTTTGCTAAACGACGTGCTGATGTCGAACAGGATTGTGAAGTAGGTTCGCTGGTAATGTTTGTTGATGTGTAGTTGTTCATCCTATTCAATTTACAGATATCATGGTTTCTACGAATTTCCTTGAATACAGTAACGACCAAAAAACTGTGGGCAGTGGTGCCGTAGGAGAATAAGTGGGTGGTTGCACGCGAACGGCTCCGCTGCAAAGAAATTGGACGAGGTTTCAAGATATAGACCTAAGATGATAAGGTGTTATACGCTCCCCACTCCAGCAACAGCACCACAATTTTCTTGCGCCCAAAATATAATGCCGCCTGGAGTGCATTGCCAAATTTTCCTCCCTGTGCATTCACATCCACGCCCTTCTCCAGCAACAGCTCTACAATTGCCATGCACCCCCCATATGCTGCCGCCTGGAGTGCGTTGCCATATTTTCCTCCCTGCGCATTCGGATCCGCATCCTCGTCCAGTAGCATCTTCACAACTGCCACGTGCCCCTGATATGATGCCGCCTGGAGCACATTGCCGTATTCTCCTCCCTGCGCATTCGGGTCCGCGCCCTTCTCCAGGAGCATCTTCATGATCGCCTCGTGTCGCTCATGTAACGCCGCCAGGAGCGCATTGCCGTACTCTCCTCCCTGCGCATTCGGATCCGCGCCATTTTCCAGTAGCACCTTCACTGTCGCCTCGCACCCCATATATGCCGCTGCTTGAAGCGCGTTGCCGTAATTTCCTCCCTTTGCATTTGGGTTTGCGCCCTTCAACAGCAACACCTTCGCTGTCGCCTCGTCCCCCCATATGCCGCCGCCTGGAGTGCATTGCCGTATTCTCCTCCCTGCGCATTCGGATCCGCACCCTTCTCCAGTAGCAGATTCGCGATTGCCTCGTACCCCTCAGATAACGCCGCGCAGAGTGCATTGCCGTAGGGACAGGGTAAATGTGCGTGCCTGTGCGTGCCTGTGCGTGGTGTGCGTGGTTGTGCGGGATTGAGATCAGGCGTTTGTGCGGGGTCGGTTTTTGATGTGAGAGTGACATATTGGTCACATACACCAAAAATATAATTCTGGCTGACTCTACTCATACACATTTCTACTACCACTCAGCTCCTTCTATCACAGTACTCTAACGCTTTCATTACTATATTAAATTTATTTGCGTCAAAAAGTCTTGCGGCCCAGCTGTTATTATCGAGGAATGTGCAAAGGAGGAAGATGACTGACGGGTGACATATCTGTCACAGATCATAACACGCACCGGCAAAGAACGGCACGATGGTGTACCTGCTACATGTATGCTTTCCACGACCACCAGGTTCCTTCGAATACACCATGAATATATTTCAAGTAGTATACAGAGCTCATAGATGTAAGAATTCTTTGAGGCCCGAGCGATTCTTGCGTCGTAAGCCCGAAAAATAACTGACACAGACTTACCGGCTGCCGGAATTGCCGAACACACTGGAAGCCTTGATACGATTGAAAGATGAGTGCACGAAATGTGCGGGACATCTTTCTTGGCCCTATAAATCAGATAACTACATATTGGAAAATATATAGAGTATAGAAAAACTGTTTATAACCGAGTGACATTTCTGTTGTGACCAGCCACGCACATGCCACGCGCAGTCTTTTGTGCGGGTTGGCTTGGCGCCCGCGCGACCACGCACACTACCCGCGCACTCCCGCGCAACCACGCACACACCCCGCACACACCCCGCACGCCGCGCACATACCCCGCACATTCTCGCACACGCCACGCACATCCTCGCACACGACTCGCACATAGCGCGCACACTCTCGCATACCAAGAATTATTATGCCATATGTCCGTGAGTTTACTGCCTATATTTCCAATATATTTCTATGAAACCTTTCATATGAACATTTAGCGCTTTAGCACGGGCCAAATTATGTCGAGAATCCGTCCAAGACGGCGCCCATCTCCATTCCCAAGCATGAAAGAAGTAGAGGGAGCTGGAAGGGAATTTTAGGTTCCAGATTGCCCAAAACCGTGCACAAGGTCCATGTATTTGATATTCATAGTCTACGTACAGGTTCACTACACTCACAACGTGATTTTAGATCGTAGATGTACTTCACTATATGTCAAGTCACAAAACATGTTTTAACCAGCTCATGTATTATGGATATATAGGTTATATACGAAATTTTTATGCTGTAGTCCGTTATGAATTTGGGATCGACATGGCAGATTCTCACGCGGATGGACTTGTTCGTGCACGAAAACTGCGCCAAGTAATAGACTTATGGCACTCATCTTCAATTCTTACATATACTAACTACTTAGGAAAGTTGTAAATGTAAGTCTAGGAACACAATTATCAGCCTATAGACGAAGAAGCATGGATCGCCGACCTGGATGTCAAATACCCCATGGCCACGATACACTAAGTCTTGACTTAGTCCGACAACTCGATATGATGTCTACACCGCAAGCAAATCCTCTATATATTTCTCCTAGGCGCACCGGGACGTTCGCTGACCTGCCCGCACACACCACGCACAATCCCGCACATCTCACGCACTCGCACGCGCACACCACGCACAAACACCTGTGTGTGGCACGGTCACGCACGGTCGCCACGCGCAGTTTCCCGCACATTTCCTGATGCCCATTGCCGTAGTTTCCTCCCTGCGCATTCGGATCCGCGCCCTTCTCCAGTAGTATTTCCACAATTGCCTCGTACCCCTGAAATGACGCCGCCTGAAGCGGGCTGCCGTAGTATCCTCCCTGCGCATTCGGATCCGTGCCCTTCTCCAGTAGTATTTCCACAATTGCCTCGTACCCCTGAAATGACGCCGCCTGGAGCGAGCTGCCGTAGTATCCTCCCTGCGCATTCGGATTTGCGCCCGTCTCCATTAGCATCTTCATGATCGCTTCGTGCCCCTGATTTGATGCCGCCTGGAGCGCATTGCCGTAGCGTCCTCCCTGCGCATTTGGATCCGCGCCCTTCTCCAGTAGCACCTTCACCATCACCGTCTGCCCCCTATTCGGTGCCATGCAGAGCGCATTGCCGTACATTCCTCCCTGTGCATTCGGATCTGCGCCCTTCTTCAGTAGCATCTCTACGATTGCCTCGTACTCGTTAGATAACGCCGCGCAGAGTGCATTGTGGTAGAATCCTCCCTGCGCATCCAGATCTGCACCCTTCTCCAGCAGCACCTTCACTGTCGCCTCGTGCCCCCGATACGATGCTGCGTAAAGCGCATTGCTGTATTCTCCTCCCTGTACATTTGGATCTGCGCCCTTCTTCAGTAGCGCATTCACAATTGCTTTGTGCCCTTGATATGATGCCGCTTGGAGTGCGTTGCCATATACTCCTCCCTGCGCATTTACACCCTCCTTTTCTAGTAGATGTAGGCATAGTTGTTGCAGGCCAGCAAGTGATGCGTAATAAAGTGGTGGAGCTGTATCTCTCCGACCGCGAACTTTGTATGGATAATCCAAATTAGTGTTTTGAAGTCCGGTCCGGTCCGGTTTTTCGCCCCAAATGGCTTGGACCGAGACCGAGACCGGTCTTCAATTTTTCCAAACCCCCCAAAGACCGGACCGAACCGTTGTGGACCGGTCCTGATCAGTCTTGCGCGGTCCAAAGACCGGTCAAGACCGGTTACGGTTTAGACTGGTCAAGACCAGTCCAGACCGGTCTTGCGAGCAGCACCAGGCAGCACCTCAGCGTCTCCATGCCGCAGGAACTGCAATATTGCAGTTCCCTTGTGCATGTAGACGGCGCGATGTCCCCGGCGCGCTTGCAACGCGCCACCGCCGTCGTCGTGTCCGCCGTGTTGTCGTGTCCGCCGCGTTGTCGCGTCCGCCGCGTCGTCGTGTCTGTCGCATTGTCGTGGCTGCCGCGTTGTCGTGTCCACCACGTCATCGCGTGTGCCGCCGCTGTTATTATGTCCGCCGCTACCGTTATCGTGTCCGCCGCCGCCGTCAATGTGTCCCGTCGAGGGCGCTGGCATACGGCGGATTCCAGGGCGCTTTGCAGGGCCTGGGACTCTGCAGATAGCAATGTTCGCCGATTCGTAGGCAGTACGCGCCATGGCGTCGGCGGCTCTGCGCCATTCGCTTTCGATGGCGACCCGTGGCGGTGGATGAGGATGGTTGGCCTGGAGTAGAGGCGCTGGATGGAGGGCGTCGCCGACGAAGACCGATCTTGGTAAGTCTGAGGCGGCTGTCCCCCAGAGTAACGCTATGGGGGGGAAAATGTGTTAGTGGGGCATGTTGGACAGTGCGGGTGACGCACTTGGCAGCTCTCCCACTTCATGGGTCTGCCCTTGGTGTCCACCTCCCCTGTTCCGTCGTCGCGTGTGATTGAACAGCGCATTGTGATTCTTGGCTGCACGGGAGGGGCGAGGCGGGCGTTGTGGTGGCTGGTGGTGGTGAGAGTGCAAGCCATCAACTGTGGTAACCACGGTTGATGGCCATTTCGGCGAACGCCGGAAGCTGTGCGCGGCAAATGTTTTCAAATCTGGACTGGAAATAATGTGATAAGTACGATTATTGAATAGAAAATAAGGCACTCACTAAGGAGAGTAAAAGACCGGTTAAGACTGGTAAGACCGGTCTTTGGCCGGTCTTGAGTTTTCGAAAATGCTGATGGACCGAAGACCGGACCGCGGTTACAGTCTTGATCGGTCTTCGGAATTTCCGGTCTTGATCGGTTACGGTCCGGTCCAGTCCCGGTTTTTGGCTAGTCTTGTAACCGGACCTTCAAACACTAATCCAAATCCCAAATCCGAACCCAATTTGTAAATGTAGCTCCTGTATGTGTGAACAAACTTGTGGCCAACGTCAATGTCCAGGACGACTCGTAGCTGTCAATGCCGCCAGTTTTTGCATGCAAGATCCAGTGCTCAGCAGCATAAGGTGCAAGTGGGTGGGAGACAGCAATATCACTGTCTACGGAATCATCTGCATCAAATTGTAGAAGGTAGGCCAAGCAGGTTTGAGATATGAGGGAATGACAGAGTTCGGCAGTGGTCAAATGAAAATTCAGGAGGGGGCCGGGGCTTTCAGCAAGGTCGGAAAGAAGATATTCCTTGACGGAGAAATGTGCTAACTTCATTGTTCCTATTGTTGTATGGTAGTTTGATGGTAGTCTTTAGTAAATTGTACTGCAGAGAGTATTCAGTGATTCAAATCATACCTTCAGATTCGATGATTAGACCAGAGCATCTATTCAGAACATCCTTTTTATCAAAATATCGACGTGATGGTGTATACTGTGGACCGTCCTTGGCATCCAAGTCCACCATAACGGCTTCCGCAATTTCGGCAAGTGTCATTGGGTGCACAGAAAAACAGAGCCAGCGGAGGAAGGTCTTGGTGTCATTACGACCTGGTTTGCTGACCTTCAGTAGGATTCGATTATAGGTTTTGTATAAGCCAGTGGGTAGGTTCTTGAGCTGCGCCATTACTGATTCCTGGTCTGGACATTCTTGCAAATCAGTTATCTGCAATGCGACCCATCGGAACCTAAAACGAGCCTAAGGGTAAGTAACAATCCCACAAAAATAATGCATCGGAAGATTCGTACATTCCTTCGGAGCGCTCTGCTAGTGTCAATTTTACAATATTCCTTGTTTCTTCATCCCATTTCTGCAGTACTGAAAGCTGCTGCTCGAGATACATCATAATGTCACTTTCAGACTCTTTTGCCAAGTCAATGCAGCAGTGCGCATCGAGTAGTTGGAAGGCATCCTCGATGTCTCGCTCCGGCCGACTCACAACCACCATGTGCAGTGTGCTGATCTTTCGTGAGACGACCCCTGTGATCCACTCCAACATGTCCTTTCGTTCAGCACATTCGTCGAGGGAATCGATAATAATGTACACCGAAGGCATTCCACTTATGATATCATACAGGACGTGCTCGAGGGACTTGGTGGATGGCTGTTGGTATCCACCACCATGCAATTCCACCAAAGTAGCAGGGATACCGTCGCATTGCCGCGAGAGTTGCAAAATAAGGGAGCGAATGAGTTTATCATGTAGCTGGAGATCTTTCTGCTCATCTCGCCCATCAAAGAAGAAGTAAGCGAAGGTAATCGATGGAATTTCCTTGTGAAGTTGGTCAATCTTCTCGATAACGGACGAGCTGAGAAAGTGTGTCAGTTACCAGTGACCACATCCGCAGAGACCTCAAACTCGCAACGTACCACAGAATAGTCTTCCCCGAACCAGCTGTAAATGATGTCGTTCAAAACTGCCCAAGGTCCACGGATGGCATTATGTTACGTACCTTTCCCCTTGATCCAGAGAAAGTCGGCCTTCTCCTGGAATTCACGGAAACGCTCCCCATCGAGAAACCAAGAGCATGTGCCCTCCTGATGTTTCTTACGTGCATCATTTGTGCATCATTGTAGTTTTTGGAACTGTCAGGTGCTGAAAGCCATTGATAAATTTTGTCCGCTGTAAAGTAAGTATACACAACCAGTCATTCATCATTATCAGCCGGAATTTAAATTCATGCGTACCAAGCTGGCCATCCTTGATTGTTTTCAACTGCCGATTTGTATCCATATTAGTTCTTCGATCAAACTTCACCTTCAGCTCGTCGCAAGATTTTTGACATTCCGCAATACATGATTGCATATCGCTGGATATCTGGTATTTCATAACCCGACCTATAAAACAATGACTATTGAATAAAATTAGGTTAACGAGTGATGCTACCGACTTACCAGCGAAACGCAACCTCGTATACTCGCGAATCAGTGATGCAATTTTCAGTGAAGTACGTCCAATCTCCTCGATTACATCGTCCGTGCCTTCAATTACTAGCAAGTCTGGTTTGTCCTTCGCAACACCGAGTGTTTCTCGCAGATTCTTGGCCAAGGCTCGAACGGCATCATCCAGGAGCTGCGCCTGTTGTACTGCCTAGTATTTCGACCATATTTGCATCAGTAACATTCTCCATTTTATTCCAAATTATTTACCGTGTATACAGCCGACATAAAAGTCCAAGAGGCTTTCAAAGCTGGATGTGCCTAATTACACAATTCTCAGTTACTACGGTATAAAATAGGATAAAATAGGAGCGACGTACACCGGCGACTATATCCATAATGTTCTTGGTCACCTGTAATGCTCCATTAAGCACGTCGAGTGCGGGAGTGCCGGCGTTGGCTAGGGCATTTTCTAAACGGGAGACGTCGTCGTCCATAGTTTTCATGAAGCTCTTGAAAGTATCTTCAGGCTCGGGAACGAGAGATAGGTTGATCTTGATCTTGGCGCCAGAGCTGATTACGGCGCCGGCCTTATCTTTGAGGTCAATAGTCGCATCTATACGAATCAGCTTTCGATAAAAATGGATGCAGAAAATGTGCTCACCATTGTCGAGTAAATGAATGACTTTTCCTGTATGCTGTCCAATTAGGTACTTGGTGATACGAGTCTTGCTTTCGCGGTAGATTGCAATCTTGATTGCCGACGAGGGATGGAATAGGCTAATGTAAGAAAGTGGGTATGTACTGATTAAAGCTGGTTGTACGGGGACATCGGCGAAGACACACTAACAATTCATGGTCTGAAGGCCATTCCCATCGAGGGGCAGGCTGTCTCCTTTTTTTCTCCGACTTTGCGACTTCCTGACCGTCGACGGAGACGCTCACAAAATGATCGCGTCGTTTGGACGTGCTTATCCCCTCGAGGTCGGCCACGATTTCGATACCTAGCATCGACATTATGAGCAATAAAATTCTCTTGCACCGTTGAAGACCTCTTACCTGCCAAGTGGGCACGAATGGGTACTACTGCTGAATTCCGGTTGTTGTTGTCCATGTTGAGCAAACGAAAGGAGCAGAAGGCGGGTATTCTTTGATATCAAGTTCATAGGTGGTGCGAAACACGACGTCGCCTCGTGTTGACTTGACGTGAGCAGGCAAGAAGGCTGTGGAAGAGAAATTTCATGGCACATATGTATAATTAGCATCGGCATCCTGTGTTGCCTTTTCTTCATCGCGCCTGTCTGTTTCGGGGTATCGGTAGTCGAGACCAGCGCAGGTGTGTAAGAGGCTGTGGCGAGATATATTTCACTTATGGACTAGTACTATTCCTTAGAGAGAATGAATGCTACATGCAATCCGAATCAAACTACGGGCCTTCAAAAATAGAGCAGCACTCCTTCAATTGTCCAATCTCCTAGATTATGTTGGTACTGAGTCCGAATGCGAAAGAGTATAATAATCCAGAAGATCGAGTATGTACACAAAGCAGGACGCCAACTGCGCTTGCTCGTCATGGGGGCGCCCCTGAACGCGGCGGCAAAGGTATCCGTAAATCGACGCTGGCTCAAAACCCCGAGTCTCAAACAAACCCCGAAGTGAACACGGTACCACCGCCGCATGCCGCACAGAAGGGGCGAGGAACAAACGGAGAGGGAGGAAAGAGTAGGTAGGTAGACCGTAGAACTGGGAATGGCTGATGCTTTCACATTTTTCCACATTTGCGTCTGCGCTTCCGTCTTCATCATCTTCCGCATCGTCTTCCCTTGCCCGCCGTCAAGAACACCCGATCTCAGCAGAGAGACCATGGGTGGGCGGCTGGGAAATGCGCTCATACGGAGACCAAAGGCATGGGCGTCCCCGTGCTTCGCAGGCCGTGCCAGGTGTCGTGGTGCAGCGCTTGTCTCCTGCGCTCGGGGGCGCGACCTGCGGGGCGCGTCCGGCGGGGAGTGACGCGGGGCGCAGTCGCGGCGTGCGCGGGCGAAGCAGTGGCTGCAGCGGGATGGGGCACAGTCCCTGAGATGGCAGTGTCTTCAAGCGCTGCTTCGTGCACGGGCGCGCGCGTGAAAGAGGGCGGGAGCGTCGGCGACTGCTGCTGGTGTTGCTGCGATTGCTCACGTTTACTCGCGCTCCGCGCCTGGTGCTCGTTGAACTCGATGCTCTTCCGCATGCGGCGGTTCATCACGACCTCCGGGCACGCCGCGCGCATCGTGTCCTTCAGGCCCTCCGTCGCGAACGGGCGCAGGGAGAGCAGGTACCCCGTGGTGTAGATGCGCGGGTGGGCGGCGGTGTGTGGGGCGTCCATCTCTACGATGGAGGAATGCGCGGTTAGGGAGGGAGGTTAGGGCGGAAGAGGGATGGGAGGGAACGTACTGGGCGATCCGGGCGTGCGGCGCCGTGAAGGAGAGCAGGGGCGCGAGGAGGAGGACTCGCTCGTAGCACTGACGCTGGTGGTGGAGGAGGGCGCGCTGCGTTTATGAAGGGGCACGTAGAGGCCGCGGGCCGGGGAGGATGAGCCCGAAGAGGAGGAGGATGTGGATGAACCCGAGACAGATGAAGCAGCCGAGGGGGAGGGCGAGCGGCGGGCGATTGGTGACGACATGGCGTGCTGTACGGGTGCTGGTGCTGTTACTGGTAGGACTGATGCTACGGCGCTTGCAGGTGGCAGCGGGCGATTCGAGGGAATGGGGGAAGGGCGTATGGGGGCTGCGGTTATATAGGGACAGAGCAGGCATAGCGGCTGACGGAGGGCCACGTACGGTAGGAGGCGATAGAGGCTGGTGGAAACGCGTGGAAACAGGGAGCATGTCCTCGCACAACCCAAATCATTCCCTAATTCGTCATCATCCTAGGTTGGTAAGTACTTCCTCCGGCCTCGGCATCTCCGCGCCAGTGTCACCTCGTCATCTTCGAATGCAATAAGCGCAGGTTACTTTTAGATGCCCAGCCGAGCGTCCCCAGTCCGGTTCGCCCCAGGGCTTCGAATCGACTCTGATGGGCGCGAACTTCGCAGATGCTCTACTCCAGACCGCGTCTGCTCCCTCCTAGACAGGGTCTGGCGAGCAGGCATAATTTAACGCGTTCCAGCCTTCGGACTGCTATGCACTCATGAATTGAATATAATTTAGTGGACACTATAACGGTAGCGGTGAATGCAGGTATAGCAGTCATGCGACTCGAAGTCCAGCCGCAAGAACTGTAATCCACCCCAAAGTGTAGTTGCCCGTGTAGTAGTAAGCAGTACAGCGCCGTGGCACTATAAGCACAGCACAGTTAGATTTGGGAAACTACGCCAACATCACACCATCCGGCGACATCCACCCACGCAATAACATGCCACAGATGCCTCGCTCCATGACGATTCCACGATACCTATGTGTTGGATCCATCATCCATCATACCTACAATTGAATGGCAAATCTTGCTGCGCTGACTCGTCACTCAATTCGTCGGCGACGCTATGTTCGCCTTCTGAGTCGCCGACGTCCACTATTCCATGACGAAGATCCAAAACCGCCCTCAAAATAACCGCACAGCCATGCCACTCTATGCCGGGGATTGAGAGAGCGTTGATCCGGTATGTGCGTGTGCGCGTTGGGGACTTCCCCCCGAATATCGCCACCTTGGCGCGCTGCGCGCTGCGGGGAGTGCACACCGACATGCTAATAGATGCGCACCGCAGTCACGCATAATCGAGCTACCTCTAAATGGTGTCATTTTGGCGCGCAGCGCGCAGCACGACGTGTTACTACGCATTCATCTAATTCCACGCTCGCGCTCGTCCAACACTCGTCATTCAGCTTTAGTTAGGCTATAGCACAGCAACTCCTATTTCTATCTCTGCGCATGCTTACAGATTAAAATATCAAAGACTCGCACCTTCATTGGGGCCATCTCTGATTCTCTGAGCTAGAACGCGACCGTTAAGTATACTTATACTATAGCGCAGAAGAAGAACGCGGGATATGCCCGATGCCCGCGACCAGCCGCAACCCCTGTTCTGATCACGTGAAACGGATCATTTCGCGAGCGCGCACGCGCGCACACGAAATTGCGCACACCAAGTCAATCATAACCACAATCGCAACTGTCGCCTTCACGAAATACAACTTCCACCCAGTACATCGCACCTCCTACAACCCATCTCGATTTTACCCCCCCACCGCCGCAACCCTGCGCATGTGCATGAACCACTCCCACCCCTGTGCACCCAAAAACCGAACCGACCCCGCGTCCCAGCCCAAAGCAAGCCCAAAGTACCATCACACCAAGTTCAATTTCAAACCCGGGCCACCATCGCCTGCACGACCAGGCCACCTTCAAGTTAAATACCCCCAGCCCCAGATCCGCGGCGTTCCCTCCCGTTCCCCCCTCCATCCCCTCGCTGTGTGGCCCCGTCGCCCCGCGGGGAGCGACCCTGCTCCTGTTGTGGATAGCGGCGGTGCTCGTGAATGATTAATCTATTGTGCTCGCGCTTGGGTGCTCTCGAGGTGCTCTGCGTGCTGGGGATTCGCGGACGCGTAGGTGGGAGGCGGGATGGATGGGGATGGGGATGGGGATCTGTGGTGGGTGGATCCGGTGTGGGTGCACTGTGGGTGCTGGGATGGATGGGGAGACGGGACGGCTGGCGGTAAGCACAAGTGGCTGTAGCAGCAGCGGCTCGGATAGCACGGTGCGCGGCTGCGCTCGCTCGTGTATGTCCGTTCCATGCACGGGACGTTCAGATGCAGTCATCGTTTAATTACTCGGCGTTTCCGTTAGGGCTGGGGTGAGACGCGGACCTTACTGTCAAGGGTGTAGAAGTCGTGCGCTATGGAAGACGCAGCTGGCTCAGAGTTGGCGGTGGGGAGTGGCGGAGGGGGCTTTCCCCCCGCGGGGAGGAGACTGTGCGTGTGCGTCAGCCCCCGCGGGGGGCTCGCAGACACTCAGGTGCGTGTACCGTTCTCTCTCTCTCTCTCTCGCTCTTCATCATAGCCTGGCACTTCCAGTGGCAGACACTAAGTATGGTCATGAGACCGCATTACCCTCGCCTTACGTCGGAAGGCGCTGGGAATCTAATTCCAGAGGGGATCATTTCCCACTCCGTGTCTTTTTCTTTTCTGGCCTGGCCGTCGATCCCTTGCACGCCTATGGACTCAGAGGCTTCTTCCCGCCCCTGCGCCGACCGCTCCCCATTCCCCTTCTGGATCTGGATCGGCTGATCTGAATGGCTATGTACTTTTCCGAGCTTCTGAGTGTAATGCAGATCCTCTTGCGTGGTCTTTGCTCTGCCGTCCTAACGTCAGATGGATCGGAAGGCGGTAATGGGATGATATATTCGTGTATATGCGTGGGGGGCCCTTGCATTGCTTGATACATCTGGGATACGGGATTTTGGACGAACTTGTGTCCAAATCTATGACGGCGATCCCATGTCTCTCCGCGCTGTCGATCCTCCGCCCCTGGAAAGTGGCCTGGGAGCAAACATGCACGCTGCCTCTAATCTACTAGTGTAGATTCTGCATCCGAAAAATAGCTCAAGGAAACCCTTGAAGACGTGCCCTTCTCCCCATCTTCGCTCGTCCCCCTCCCGCATCTCCGATACAGCGCCTTCCGGGTCTGCCCCAGTCTCTGATATATTTCAACCTCGAGTATCGCCATCATACCTCAGCGGACCAAACCGCCCAGGCGGCAGCAGCCAATTATGTACGGGATCTGCAGCCCCAAGCGGCGCACGACGTCCGTCGTGGTTGGCATCTTGTAGCCGATACCCGGATATGTTACGCATCGTCCCTACTCGCAAACGCCGCGGAGGAAAGGAAAAATGGGAGGGCGTCTGACCTCGTGCTATTTATAAAGTATGGTTTGATTCACCACCGTTTTACCGTTTTGTGGGATGGAGACGCCGAGAACACGGATGGGTGTGGATACTCTGGGACGCGCGGGCGGTGTGAGTTTGGGGTGGATAGGATACTGTTTTCTTTGCGCTGCGTTTTACTTTCGTGTTTCTTGGCTCTGCAGTGGAGCTACGCCGAGTGAACACTGGCTATATCGGCCTCAACCTAAACGCGTTAATCCCACCTAGAGCTGGAATTCGTCACAACTCGCCTTCTGGTCTTCCGGTTTCGAAGTGTCAGATGCTCGGACTATGTATGGCGCTCCGCCGTGTCGCGAAGTGGACTTCCCCGGCGCCGGCGTCGACAATACACTGTGGACAGATAGTCATGGTGCTCGGCGGTCGCCGTGAGCTTTTAACGGTGCGCAAGCCAGCCTCATGTATAGCTCCATATTGTGTTGTCGAGCTTCTGGTGCTGGGTGAATATTGGCTCTCATTTATGATACATGTCGCGTACAGGAACTGCGTTCTGTCAGGAAGTTATCGCCGGCGGATCGCGGCGCGTTAAAACGCTGCAGTGCCGGCAGTGCGAGACCTTCGTGTTGTAACGGTGATGATTTTCTTGCACATTGGACTCCAACCCGCTCTATCGTCATCGAGTGCGGTTTCTCCTACTTTTCTCATCCTTCTTCTCACCCTATTTATCTAGATTCACCCGCGAGTAGCTCGAGCTAATTTTTGTCTCTGTTATTACTTGAATATCAAGGAAATGTATGGTGTCCGGTACATTCTTGTGCACAAAAATGACCATATCGTTTCACTATAATCAGGCCCAACTGTCCTGAACAGCCTGAGATGCTGGGCGCTATTTTCAGTCACTGTCATTTCCAGTGATCGCAGCTTCCTCACGGTAATGGAAAGGCCATGCGGCGTCCGCACCATATTGCAGGCGTACGTTGGGTCTTGATATAACCTCTCTCTGACCTACAACTCCAACCAGTGCCCGTATTTCCCATTCCATGGGTGTCTTTCGTTTGTTATATCATGCGCACTGGTAATTTTATTCATCAAGTCTATATTGCGGAAGAAACATCCTCACGGGCAGCAGATACGGACATCGTCACTCGACAATGGTGCGCCTGTGAGTCCGGTTCGTACGAAATGCAGTTCATGGGCGCGTATTCATTGATGCCCAACTACCACAGATCGAGGCTCCAAGCACTCAGATTGTGCCAGACTCAGACGTTGCGATGGATTTGGACGGAGTGGGGGTAACAAGTGCAGAGGTGGGTCCGAAGAATACAAAAAATGTGTCGTTATTGACACATACATAGCGGCTGCATTTGGATCGGATGAAGAAAACCTATGGGAAGAAGGCGGCGAGCATAGAGGCTGTCCAAGAGAATATCGTCGTGAGTCCGAAGTACGCGAGAGGAGCAACGGCACTTATCCAGGAAATCACGCAGCCCAACCACCACCTCCGTCTTATTCAGCTACCAGCAACACCGACATTGATGTGAGTCCGAATGCGGCTAGAGACGTGCAGCATTCCTAAACAATATTTTAGAGAGAAGTGCCTCTGAGATCGGATCAAGCGACGCTGACAATGTTCAATGGCTTCACAAACTCAGCGATATATGGGGGTCATTTTGTGCAAAATAATGCCGTGAAAAGTACCAGACGTATGTGGACTCTGAAAAAAATTGGGCCCGTGTACTGATCATAAGTACCATAACTTCAGATGGACTCAAACATTTACAGCAGCGCGTCGCTGCTGCTGCCTTCCATAATTCTGCGCAGCGTGTCTACCCTCCCAGATGTCACCCAGATACCCGCACAGCAGTTATGCAGAGGATCTACAACTGGATCGTTCAATCCGAACATCGCGAGGACTGGCTGCTGTGGCTGAATGGCGCTGCGGGCGCAGGCAAATCCGCCATCATGCAGTCGATCGCTGAGGATGCATCCAGGCCGCTATCGCCATCGCTAGCTTCTTCTTCTCTCGGTCAGACGGCACTCGAAACACTATGGCGCCCTTGATTGCCACACTCGTCTACCAGCTGATCCAGACTATTCCACAGACAGAGGAAGAAATCTTGTCTATCATCGAGCGTACCCTCTTGTGTTCAGCCAATCTCTTCAGTCTCAACTGGACCAACTCATCGTCCAGCCGCTCCTGGCCCTTCCGACGCATTTGCAGAGGCTATTTGTGATATTAATTGATGGCCTCGATGAATGTGATGATCGTGTGTATCAATTCAACTTGATCGAGGTGCTGGGAATATCTCGAATGGCAAGAACATTCCCGTCGTATTCCTCATAGCCAGCCGTCGAGAGCCTCAGATCGAGATGGCTTTCGGGCAAAAACAGTAGCTTCTCTCGTGTGTACGCTACCATTGGATGAGATTAACGCATCAGACGACATTCGACGTTTTCTCAATGATAAATTCATGGAATCAAGGAAACTCATCTGCGGCGACATCTACTCCCCGAATACTGGCCGCCGCTGGCAGTGGTGAAAGAGATTTTAGCCAAGTCTTCCGGTCAATTCATCTATGCGTCCGTTGTGGTCAACTACGTATCATCCCCCCGCCCAACCCGGCTCATCAACTCGACATCGTCCGCGGTATCCGCTTGCGAGATCCGTCTTCACTGAATCCATTCGCGCATCTGGATGCGCTCTATCGCATATATTCTCTCAGGTCGAGGCCCTCGACACCGTGCTTGATGTTCTAGCACTTGTCATGCTCACTAAAATTACAGAATCCGATTTATTGAGTCATATTTCAGCTGGCGGATGGTGAGCTAGAAGTCCTTTTAGCGACCTAACAGCCATCATCAAATTTGGCGCCCGCACAAACCCTCAGCCCGAAATAGAATTCCTCCACGCCTCACTCCCTGATTTCCTCCGCGATAAAAGCCGCTCCGACGAATATTATATAGACCGCGATGGGTACAGGACGAAGCTGTTATCTATGTTGCTCAAGAAGCCACCTCCAAAGATTGACTTTCCACTGCCATTGCAATTATTTGCGCAGGTAAGAGAGCAAGAATACGCGCGGTTAAGCGCAATTGGTATCCTCCTTAGGAAGGCGAAGGATTCAGAGCAACTTCGAAGCGCATTCATGAAGTTCACCGTCGCCTTCGACAACATGGAAATAGCAGCCGTCAATGATATGAATTGCATTCATATTCTGGGACATTTGCGGAACCTGGTATGTCACAACACATTATTCGCACGTATATACTCCGCGCTAATACTATACTTATAGAATTTGGATGACCAGGGCCAGATATATCATCGTGTCTTTGACATATTTACCAGAGAGTTTGCGAAGTGCTGGCCCTCCCTCGACGATGATGTCAAGGACTATCTGGGAAATTCTCCGACTTCGTGGCCCGTATCAATCAAATTCGCCAAGAGCAAGTCTGCATATAAACTTATTATAAAGTAATAGTATAGCAAGCAGTTGGAGCGATCAGGAGCTGATGAGAGGAATGAAACGGTATAACTGTAGAAGTTACGTTGCGATCTCGTCTATTACGGCTATTTGCGCATCACCGCCTCTGCGTGAAGCATATGTTGATGTACGATGGGAAGACAGACGCCGCGCGCGAGCGGCATCCCCGTCGCCCATTTAACTCTTCTCAAATTTCTATTTATTTTTATATCGATAGTGAGATTCCGGTTCATTTGTGTTTGCAAAAGCGTGACATAGCTACAAAGCAATAACAAAGATGGGGAATTCAGATCAAGGAAAATTTAGATGCTAAAATGACTTTAGAAACAGTGTCATGGGCCTTGAAGGTCTATATACAGCCCATCCAGGGTAAAACTCAAAGGCTCCACGAATCGCATATCGAGCTGACATTCGTCGGGGAGCAGTGTCCCCCGGTCTCCCGGCTTCCACCAATCATACTCCCAATCGTACTCCCATTTATGCTCCTCCATTGCCCCTCTGAGAAGCCCCCTCAAATAGGCATAGTCTGGCTTGTCCTTGAACTCAAGGGCTCGACAATGATCGAAGAACGACACGAAAACGGCGGGTGATTGCGCGAGGAGGTCCTTGAAAGGCTTTCCCCGCTTCATCTCGCCAATCCGACGTAACTTGGCGGGAATGTCGGGGGCAACGATGCCTTGCCAAGGTAGCCGGCCATGCAATAGATAGAGCAAAAGGATGCCGATGGCTTCGAGGTCATCACGTCGGCTGGGTTCTGCAAACAGGAGTTAATTAGTGATAACGAAAACGTTGGAGGTCGCAGAGGAAACACGCGCCTAGTCCGAAGTGCACGTTGTGACTTATATACCGCGGTGTGCCGACCCCACCACGCCCTTCTCGGAATGGCATGTGCTCGCCCGTGCTGGGTCAAGATAAAGCTTGGCAAGGCCCATATCGAACAGGTGCAAATGCTGATATTCTTCCATCAACCCGAGCGCGAAGTTCTCGGGCTTGATGTCGCGAACTATAACCCCCTCCCATGCACCTGTTCAATCGTTGAGAGCTACGACATCGACATGAAAGGTGACATAATGAATATTTGAGATCAACGAAATATGGATTCGACCACTGACCATCTGTTCGCCTAACATCAGGACAGTTTTAGCCCGAACGATTCTACAGAAGTGCCGGAGCTGCTCGAGGTTGGGACCAAGCTTATCCATTACCAATACGTTCGCGTTCATATCCTGGCCGGACCAATGTATCCGGGGAATACCTTGTATGCCTTCCAGTTGTGCATAGATCGCTGCCTCATATGGCAGCGTTGGGGGATCGTCGGGATGATTCATAAGCTCAAACTTGATCGCTACCCTGCGCCTGTATGCACTTGGATGCCATTCCAGACGTTGGCTGTTGAAAGATCAGTCAGAGCAACGGCAAGATGGTGACACACCGAAAGATCCGGCACCTAGCAGGAAAGTACACTGGTAGGCATTGCGAATGCGAAACGGTAGGTTCGACCGCGGACACAGGCTCGCTCGGAGCAGGGACAGATGCTGGATCGCGCAACAAGGCAACAAGTCCGCCAGGCCCGCCAAGGTGTACGTAGGTACGATCGTGGGATCGACAGTTTGGCGCTCCGGCTACCCGCACTTTGAGAAAGGCAGTTGAAGCCCAGCTTGACTTGCGGGTTCACATATTCCGTATAGATCGGACGTCACGACGAGGATCTGGTCTGGACGGATCATTGGGTTGGATTGTTTGCAAATGAAAGGACAGTGTCCCAGGAGAGCGGAGGGTCCTGTGCGGCGATGGCAAATAGCTCGAGCAAGAGACCGTTGAGTGGTAAGACTGCTTCCAAGGACATCGTTGAAGGAACAGCCATAGGTTTGTAATTGTTTTCGATGAGGTTTTGTATCGTTTGTTGTGCCTCTGGGAGAGACGGGGTTTAGCATAAGTATCTACTATATTGTCGATGGAAGAATCTTCCAGCGATACTCCCATGTATCTTGCAACACTACGTATTACATCAATCGCCGATACGGGTTGTCCCTCTTGTGCGTGAAGAGTTTCGTATTCCACATATAGATCGAGCAGCTCCTTCACTGAAAACAGGTGCTTCGACGGAGGAAATATTTTAATGAGGGCTTCTTGTAACGGTCCATCCCGATCCTATAAAATCTTTCAGATCTATTTAAATAAAAGTTCATCTCACTTACAATGAGGATATTGCAGTCAAACAAAATCACTTCAATGTCTTTGGCCATGACTGCCGGTGTAGGTTCCGCTATGTACAATTCAAGGTCTGGTACATCGTCCCGAAAATCGTCTGCCCAGGACATTTATCTTCATCAACATTGGGATTTCCGTCGTGAACAATGGGAAGCGATTGTAGATGAGCAGTAGATGGTCGGAGAGCGCCCACCAACAGATCCGAGGAGCGATCTTCACTGGATGGCAACCTAAGCGGACGCAAAATTCTGCCCGATGCGGCCCGGCGAGGCATGTCCTGTAGAAACTACGAGCGATGAGCCTTATCATCCTGTAAAAGATAAGGCATCCATTTCACCTCTCGCATAGACTCGATGTATTCTATGATGAGCCCACATCCTTCCCATGTGTAATCCAGAGTCAATCTAATATGGGTCAGCAATTGATCAAGACCATGAAGAAATCAGGAAGAAATGACATACTGGCGCAGCAATGGTAGCTCGTCAAATACACAGGATTCGAAGTCATTTGGAAGCTTTTCAAACGGAAGCAGATCGAAAGAGAACTGGACATAATGTCTATGAGGAGTTTCTCCACTCCAGGTGTCCCACTCCGGGGAAGGCTCATCATCGCCTCCCGTAATGCGAGGCATAGGGGCACTCGGACCAGCTTCCTTCAACGCATTCAAAAACTTGTCAACACTGGCCTCATCCAGTTGATACCTCTCAGCTTTTGAGATGCGCCCGTATTCTTGGGTGTCAGGAAAGGCGGCAAGTATGCGAGGAGTAATCGAGAGATAGAGAGGCTCCTCAAATGGAAGTGGAGGTGTCACCGTCAATGAGCTACCATTCACTTCCGAGTCCGAAATTGAGCCCGAGTTCAAAACAAAAAATTGGCTTCTGGAGAACTGGGCTTCTCGCGTGTGACAACAAAGAGATTTGAGTTTCGATGGGCGAGGACCTCTGTAGGACGGGATTGAAGATGAAGAGCAAGAAATGGCTTGGTGACAAGAGATGCGGCGACATGCTGGCTGGGCGCGTATGGTACCCAGGCAGGAAGACGTGGTAGCAGCTTTGCGACTACAAAGCTGTGAAGCATTGGTCGGTTTATGGACGTCCTAGCTCCTCTGTTCAGTGTTATAGTCAAGACGGGCAACTGGAGATTGTAGTGGGAGTACTGATTCGAACCAAATTCGGACGCATATGGGCGGTGTGTAGTAAGTACAGGCTTGGTGGAATGATATTGAGGTGTGAAGTAACACGTCGTGATGTGACATAACGCGACGAATTGACGTGAGTCAGACAGTCAGACTCAGCAAACACTGGGGCGTATAAGAACCTGGATATACACAAGATACCAAAAGACTTTTGAAGATTACCTATGCACTGACCCCCGACGATCTCCTTGGATAATCAGGGGTATATCTTGATATACACGCTTGTGAGTTCAATACATTACATCTCATACTGTGCCAATGCTCCATAGATCCTGAGAATACAAATGTCAAGCTATAGACAGGATTGGAACGCCGCGAACGATATCTCTGGGAGGTCATGCATAGCCTGCAGCATCTCGTCAGCCCAGCCACCGCCAGCTAAACAGACCAAAAGAGACAACTCACAAAGTGATTCGCACCTGGGATATTCTTGAACTTGATCGGCAGCCCCGTCTTCTCTGCCTCCGCTGCAGCTGCCACGCCGCCCACACGATAGTCCACGGCGCCTCCTCCCCATAGAGCACCGCAAACGGCACGTCGTTCCACTGCGCGCGCGTGGCGGGGTCGAAGAACGCCTTCGCGCGCAGCACACAGTGCGCGGGCTGGAAGTGGCGGTCCGCGACGTGGTTGTCCGCGGCGGGGCCCGCGGTGAAGTCGACCTTGGTTAGCACTTCCGCGAAGGGCATGCCGGTGAATGTCGGCGGCTTGCCGGGCGCGTCGACCTTGTAGACGAGCTTGTGGCAGTCCTTCTTGTCGAGCTCGGGGTGCGGGAAGTATTGGACGATCCATTGGCCAAAAGCCCGGGGCCGCTGCTCGGGCGGGAGCGTTTCGTCGTATAATGGGATCCAGCCACCTGAGGGAGGGTCTTCGATTCCAAGCGCGGTCGCTGGAGGGTCTGGGAGCATGAAAGCGCTAGCGTTAGTATCATATCACACTTGAAATTGTTTTTCATTTAATAGTACGCACCCCACCATACAATTGCCTTAACACTTTCCGCGACTCTCTTCCTAACATCAGGATCCACATCATCGATGGCGGCGACGACGGCGCTGAGAAAGGCCGTGCCTAACGACCAGCCTGAGATTACGACGCTCTTCAAACCGAATTCCTGGATGACGCCGGCGATGAACAGCAGGAGATACTCGCCCTGTTTCGTGAATGCTGTCACCAGACCCTCCGTCGAGTTCGATGCGTCAATGCTTTGGCTTCTTCGGCTGTGTACGGCGTGGACCCCGGGAAAAGGCGCCGGTTGGGAAGGATAAGACGGTGGCCAGCAGAGTGGGCGCTGTCCAGCATGGGCTTGAAAACACCTGTTGCGTGGTTAACAAACGACTGTCAGAATGCTGCAGCGCACGTTCAGAAGTAAGAGAAACGGACAGACCACTGTGGTATGTGTGTCCATGGATAATAACGATGGTGGTATAATGTCACCCTTTCCTGGAGGCGCGCCGCTGTCGAGGTACGCGAATTCGATGTCGTCTGTGACTTTTATGTGCTGCATGCTGGGTGTGCCATCGAGCGGGGGTTGGACGCAAGCGATTGTATTCGCCGAAAGACACTTCACCAACTTACTTATATAAAGTGTAGCATGATGTCGTACGCATCAGAAGGCACGCAGATTCATGGTGGTGGGACTCCACTGTGGGTGGGATGTTGATATCTCCATGCCGCCTAACGCAGATGGGATGTAGATAACAACAAGTTATCAGATGTTTATCTGTCTAGAACATAGCCAACTTGGGGTGAGTTCAGCGAAGCTTTAGCAGTCGCACGAACTCACTGAGGGAATTGTCGATTCAAGTCAGTTAGGAGCTCGGGGACGGCCAGTGAGATGTGGGGAAGGGGCTGCAAAGTGACGCATTGGCAGGACACTGTTACATTCCATCAAGTCAAGTATGTGGTGAACATCGGATTCTGCAATCCTAGGCGCGAACTTGATGTCGGTCACAGAATTTCTAGAAGGTAAGGTTACGAAATTCCCAGACATAGAATGGGCTGGATTCAACCCGCAAAGTCCAGTGACCACATGAGTTGACATCCCTGGGATTTGTCCGTGTACGGTATCAGCATGAACTCCAATACTGGGCGTTCAGCGTTCAGTTCAGTTCAGCGTTGATGGCTGTCATTTGCCCACTGTTCGGGCGTCTGGTTTTCAAGGTGCTGGAACTCGACAACCATCGTCTGAAGCGCAATTGGCGAAAGGACCGCATCGTCAGTCAAGTCAGTCAATGTAACCCTGGCAAGTAGAAGAACGTCTCCAAATTTAGAATTATCAACGACCGTTCCAACATCATCCTCACCTTCGCAGTCCTCCAAAAGAAAGCCCATTCTCTCACAGGATTCGCTTCTTCCACCTGTAACGCACATTTGATGCCCGAAGCTCCCACTGCCCGAACAGTTCCAGACCTCCACACGATAAGCTAGGGATTGATAACCTAGTTGCACAGCCATGAAAGTTTCCTTTGCCTGGTGCCACAAACACTTTTAGGCATCACCACTATCTAACATATAGTATGAACAAAATCAAGGTCTCATAGGAAGCTGATGACTTACAAAGGTCCAGTCGATCATGGTATCGAACCCGATAGGTTCTCCATGACCCAAGTACAAAACCCAGAGAGTCTCTCGTCTCTCTCTCGACCATTTCACCGATAATGCTTTTCCAAAGAGCAATGGAATCGGGCAATATGATACTTAGCAAGTTGATGAACGAAGGCGTTTGTGACGTGTGGGATTGAACCAGGATTGAATGCAGGATGACATGCATGTCCACAAGCCATCCCCGCAGCTCGGAGCCGCAAGGCGTGACGTGTGTCGGACAACATGTTGTGACTGTACGCGACCACAAAGTCTTCGTTTTCCTAAACGTCCCGACCGAGTCCCGACTCCTCCCCCTAGCTCAGCGCTCATCGACATCGCTCATCGTGGATATCTCCTGGGCGAGGTCTCCGCGTCCAGCGTAGCGGAATTGACAACGATGCTTCTTCCTCCATCTTCCTCTACCAACACTTACATCATTCCTTGATTGAGTCTTTTCTGCTTCTTATGGGGAATCTGCGCAATGTAGACTTGAACTGGGTTGGCTTCTGGGTACGATGTCAAGCTCGTGAAGAGGCGGTGCTAGGATGATGACCCCAAGTTCACCTTACAACTGAGAGGTACCGTACCTGAACTTGTCTGCCCGTGCTGGGACCACTGAGCATAATGAGGCAGAATGCATGATCGCTGGGATACGTGTAGCAAGGGATCATACGGAGACTCAAAAGCGTGATGGATAGTTTCGAGGGCGGGAAGACACCGTGGTTCAAAGACAAATGTTCTTCGCTGTGACTGCGTCTCAGCCCATCGCCTCCTTGTCAATGCTCTCTCGACATTCTCATTGCGCACATTCCCGAGCTCTCGACGGTCTCTTTGAACTGCTTTGAATCTGTCGATCTCCCCGCCTAACATGAAGCGCAGTAGCGTTCTAAATCGGGCTTTCGAATTATAGGCATTGTCGGCTTTCTCCTGCTCCTGTTCTAGAAGGCGATACTATTCCCTTAGGCAAAGAGCATGCCGCTCATCTCTAAGATACTCGCCGCAAACTGTAAACGGGACTATGTGATTCTGGTGGCGATGTGGCGTCGCGGTCTCTAATTGTCTGCGCTGCACTTGCTCCTGCGATTAAGCCTGCAGAAAGTTGTTAGACTTGGCGACGCCCATGTGCCTGCTCTTCTCGCTTCTTTATAACCTACATATATCTCGCTATCTTTTTTGGGATTGGCCTCTCAACTCTTCACATTCGCGACGGTGCAAGAACGATGGACAATGCCGTTCCTTAGCTCATCGGTTCTCGAAGATACTGGATGAGACGATGTACTCGGAGCTTGAGGACGCGGAACAAATTTATGACCGCGGGGCTTTATCCTGGCTTTATCTATGGGAAAGGACGGCGCAAAGCAAGCCAATGGGGTTAATACATTTGTTGCGCTATGGGACTGAAGGGACACAAATAGAACAGCGTATCTTCTTTTGACTATCAACGGGCATTCTGTCCCCGTTTATGTCTTCCTGTGCTGAGAGTCCCAAGTGCCTGCGTTTGCCCGATTCCTCAAATCACGGCGACTCGACTCAATTCGATGTATCCCGAGATCAATCCTTCGCTGTCGAGGTCTATGTGCTGTTTTACTTCGTCGACGAGGTATCAATTTCCAGCGTCTATATTGAAGGTATATTTGGTAACAGCACATGTACAGCTGACCAAAGAGTCAATAGACACGGGAATTTTGCGCGCTAATCTGTCTTGTTGTAATGTGAAAGGAAAACTATATGGGATACGACACACGGAATGATAGGCGGTAGCCGAAATGAAGTGACAAAGCGGATGCCGATAGCGAAACAACAAACAGCCTCTCTCTCTCCGTCCACATCAGGCTTCGTTCTCACATACAGTGGTGCTACATTGTCCGAGCCCCTTATCGGTGTGTTCTTCACTGTGCTTGATGTTTCTGCCAGCGCAAACAGCAAACCGTCCCCAATTAATTTTGCAGAATCACGGGAACCTGCCGATAAGATGTCGTCGTCGTCTAGTTATTCTTTTGATAGTGGGGCCAGTACTCCTATTAGTCCAGTCGAGGGTCGTACCAGCGAGGGTGAGTAAATACCCCCCATCGAGGAAGAAAGTGCGTGCGCATGCTTATCTGATGTAAAAGCCCCCAGTGCCAATATACCCCCTGCGAACACCCAAGCGCATATACTACTTCAAGCTCTACAGAACTATATCCTGCCTCTCGTAAATGCATCCAGTAGCCAGACTAAGAATGGTCAGTACTGCGTATAATATTGGTACCCAAGGCATGCTAAAAACCATGTCGGCCGTAGGTAGTACGAGCCAAACGCCTTGGGGCCCGGAAGCGGAGAAATTTCTCGGCGCCCTACAAGATTTCATTGCGAGTATAGTTCGCTCTCAGTCGAATTCGGGAAGCAAAAATATAATTGAGGTCGATTTGAACGGTATGTTTCTGTAAACCTCCCGTCTGAATTAACGTGGCTGAGAGGTGTCCCCCTGCTCAGACGACGAAGATGAAGCCACAGACGCCTCTTCTGATCTCGCCACTTCAGTATCATCGTTGGACACCATACCATCACCAGTGGCACCTAAAGACGATAAGGACGACCCATTCAATATATTCTCAGAGGAAAGCGCAGAGATTAGTAACGGTACGTATACGAGCATTACTATGATAGCCATGGCGTCAAAATGTTTATCATTGATCAGGCCCTCAGCTTGAACAAACGCTGCAAATAACACCCTTGGAAAAGATTCTGGCGGCTTTGCGAGAACGCGTCTTCAACAAAATGCCCGTTCGACTACTAAACATCGTCCCCAAAGGATTCAAGTTTCAAATACGCCTTCTTGAAAGGAGCGAAGTCTACACTCATCTCGCAGCCCAAATCGAAGCCGAATATTCAGATCTGGAGTTTTACTCGAAAGTCGAAAAGAAACGTGCAACAACTTGGGGACTGGACTCGGCAGGCACTGAGTACAGTGTCATAGAGGAATGGGTATCGCAATACGCAAAGTACGCCATCTTATCTCACACTTGGGTCCGTACGGCGGGCGGCGAAGCGACTCATGGCGATTGGCATAAAGGACCATTTGATCCCCAGCAACCGAAGTGCCACAAGCTAATCAACTTCTGCAAAGCCGCCTGGATCAACCATGGACTCACTCTCGCCTGGATGGACACGATCTGTATCAACAAGGACAGCAGTTCGGAGCTCGACGAGTCCATTCGTTCCATGTACAAGTGGTACAAAAGTGCTGCCATTTGCATCACTTATCTCGCGGGGACGCTTGACCTCGCGGATATGCATCTCGATCCCTGGTTCACCCGCGGATGGACATTCCAGGAGCTGCTTGGACCGGACGACACGCACTTCTACAATATGGACTGGAAGAAACTCATCAAGTCGCCCGATAACAACAAGTACAACAATCATCTTCTGAAGCAAATCCGCCTAGCGACGACGATAACAGAATCTGAGCTGCGCCGCCCGCAGGACATGTCGATTTCGCGCAAGATGCAGCTGGCGGCGAACCGCGAAGTGAGTCGCGAGGAGGACATCGCTTATTCGCTGATGGGTGTTTGCAACGTCAGCATCTCAATTGCGTATGGCGAGGGCGCGAAGCGGGCGTTCTACCGCCTCATGACGGAGATTCTGAACTCTTCGAGCCACGTTATGGACGTCTTTAATTGCGCTCAGGACCCCTACTCCATCATTCCATCGACGCCACTGGCCTACCTTCAACGTTCGATGAGAGTTGTGGGGTTAAATTGGGAGAAGCCTCTCGAGCCTTTGATTCTCACTCACGTCGGATTGCGTATACCGGTCCTCTTGATGCCCTCGTTGCTCGAAAACGATCCCGAATTCAAGGACGATCCCATTGGTGACTTTTACGCTAAGGCAGAACTACCGACACAAGATCATACACGGGCCATTCGTCTATTGGACAAAGGCGTAGGGATCTCACCTGTGCAAGACGGTTTAGCCTGGACTCTGAACCTGGAGGCCGTCCATTCAATTTACACGACATTTGGAGTATTGAACTTCGGTGGAGATAACATCAAGATCGAGGTCCCAAAAACTTGCCTTGCGGTAGCTTTTCCGTCGGGCTGGACAGCGGAATGGGAATCAACTTCGACTTCGATCGGTCGACTTCGTACGCAGGCGCCTATTGTCTTTGAGCTTATGAAAAAGAGAATTCCAGGCCAGATCAACTATGGTTATTCAATCAAGCGAAGTGAGCTGGCAAAGCACGGTATGAAACTAGTAACCATGTATTTGTAGTTTAACGTGAAATTTGAATTGGACTTTTACAATACAAATATTTAAGGATGTATCTGGCAACATTGCAATAGGAGGAAATAAGACAGGTAAGTAAGGAAGAGCAAGGTGGAGGAGAAAAAAAAACAAGCCCCGGAATAGCTGCTCCACATCCGCATATTTACATGTCATCTACACTTGTACTACCCATGTTCGCGCCGCGCTCATACCCGCGCCACAAACTCCCCAAGTAATCGATGAGCACTCATCTCCTTCTCGCGATCAGGCAGAGACGGGCGCGCTTGACATCCAGGGGAACGCCAAAGACGGTTGGCCAGAGAACATGGCGGAGATGAAGATGAAGCTGCGCATAGATGGATGCAATAATGGGGCTATATATAGTATGTGAGCTTGGGCGCATGGAGCTAGGTATTACTCGGATCTCCCGCAATCGACACCATCTTATCGGATTTCTGGGATGATTGTGAACAGAATGGGATTGTTATATCGTATAAGCCCATTGCGATCATAGACTGGGCCAAAGCAACGATGCTATGTCTCCGACAATGAGGGCCTGAGGCTAAATCAGCCAGACTTAGCCAGAAGGAAAAATATCAGGACTTGGCTTTCCACCTTGGATCGCAATGTATAATGTACCATTGACCCAACCTGAAATAAATTTAACTCGTTTGTATTTACGAAGAGTAACACAGCTACAGAACAATAGTGAAGATGGGGAATTCAGATCAATCAGAAAATTTAAATGCTGAGGTCACTTCAGAAACAGCACCATGGACCCTCAAAGACACGTCGTCACGCACTTAGCATCCCCGTAGCGTGGAAGAGCTTGACGCACAAGACGCCCCCGATCCATGTCACAGCGCACCATGGGTTTTCCTCAAAGGATCCACGAAGCGCATATCAAGCCTACATTCGTCGGGGAGCAGCGTCCCCCGGTCTCCCGGCGTCCACCAATCATACTCCCAATCGTACTCCCACTTATGCTCCTCCATCGCCCCTCTGAGAAGCCCCCTCAAGTACGCATAGTCTGGCGTGTCCTCAAACTCGAGGGATCGACAATGCTCGAAGAACGGCGTGAAAACGGAGGGCGAGTGCGCGAGGAGGTCCTGGAAAGGCTGCCCCCGCTTCATCTCGCCCATCCGACGCAGCTTGGCGGGAACGTCGGGGGCAACGATGCCTTGCCAGGGGAGCCGGCCATGCAGGAGGTACAGCAACAGGATGCCAATCGCTTCGACGTCATCACGTCGGCTGGGTTCTGTGAACAAGAGTTGGTTAGCGATAAGCGAGAAAAGTAGTCTTCGAATTAGGGTGGAAATAAGGAGGCCGCACCGAGTCCAAAGTGCACATTGTGGCTTGCATACCGCGGTGTGCCGATCCCGGCGCGCCCTTCTCGAAAAGGCATATGCGCGCCCGTGCTGGGGTCGAGATAAAGCTTGGAAAGGCCCAAATCGAACAGGTGCAGCTGCTGATACTCTTCCATCAACCCGAGCGCGAAGTTCTCGGGCTTGATGTCACGAACGACCACCCCCCGCCCATGCACCTGTTCCATCGTCGAGAGCTACGGCACCAAAAGCGAAATGACATGAATGTTCGGTATCCGCGAAATATGAATGCCAACCACGGACCATCTGTTCACCCAACATCAGGACGGTCTTCAGCCCGAGCTGCCTCCTGCAGAAGCGGCGGAGCTGCTCAAGGTTGGGACCAAGCTTGTCCATCACCAGTACGTTCGCGTTCATATCCTGGCCAGACCAATGGATCCGCGGAATACCTTGTATACCCTTCAATTGCGCGTAGACCGCCGCCTCGTACGGCAGCGTGGGGGCATCGTCGGGATGATTCATGAGCTCAAACTTGATCGCTACACCCGCACCTGTGTGCACCTGCACGCCATTCCAGACGAAGGCTGTTAAGCGAAAAGGTCAGGTCAGCGCAGACGCGGAGGTGGGTGCAGTGCACGCACCGAAAGACCCGGACCCCAGCAGGTAAGTGCACTGGTAGGCATTGCGGATGCGAAAGGGCGGGCTCGACCAATCAAGCGCAGGTTCGCTCGGAGCAGGGGCAGACGCAGGATCGCGCAACAATGGCACCAAGTCCTTCAGGCCCGCCAGAGTGTATGTAGGTACGATCGTGGGTATCGACAGCTTGGCGCTCCGGCTACCCGCGACCTTGAGAAATGCAGTTGCAAGCCCAGCCCGACTTGCGGATTCGCAAATATTGTATAAATCGGATGTCACGACGAGGATCTGCTCTGGGCGGATGGTCGGGTTGTGTTGTTTGCAGAACAAAAGGATGGCGTCCCACGATAGCGGAGGGTTCTGTGTGGCGATGGCGAAGAGTTCGAGCGAGAGGCCTTTGAGCGGCAAGACGGCTTCCAGGGGCGCCGTCGATGGAATAGCCACAGGCTTGTATCCGGTATCGATGAGAGATTGTATAGTTTGTTGTGCCTCTGGGGAGAGGCGGGGCCTAGCGTAGCGATCCACGATGTCGTTGACGGAAGAATCTTCCAGCGATACTCCCAAGTAGTTTGCAACGTCATGCATTACAACTGCAGGAGAATTGATTTTTCCCTCTTGTGCATGGAGAGTTTCGTATTCCACGTACAGATCTAGCAGCGCCTTCGCCGAAAATAAGTGCTTTGATGGAGGAAAGATCTTGATTAGGGCTTCCTGTAGTGGTCCATCCCGATCCTACGAGATCCTTTAGGCTCCGTATATCCAAGTAAGAACACGTCTCACTTACGATCAGGATATTGCAGTCAAACAAAACCACCTTAACGTCCTCGGCCATGACCGCTGGTGTAGGCTCAGCAACGTGAACTTCAAGCTGTGGCACGTCGTCTCTAAAATCATCTGCCCAGGGACATTCGTCTTGCTTAGCGTTGGGATCGCCGTCGTTGACAATGGGAAGCGACTGTAGATGAGCGGTACATGGCCGCAATGCGTCCACTGACGGGTCTGGGGATCTGCCTTGAATGGATGGTAAACTAGGCGGGCGGAATACCCTCCCTGATGCGGCACGGCGAGGCATGTCTTGCAGAAACTATAGGTGACATTAGTCTATTCCGTAAAAGAGAACGCATCTATATCACCTCTCGCATAAACTCGATGTAACTTGTGATGAACACACATCCTTCCCATGTATAGTCCAGAGTCAATCTAGTATGAATCAGCAATTCAT
Organism: Pholiota molesta; assembly: GCA_014925825.1. Taxonomy (NCBI): domain Eukaryota; kingdom Fungi; phylum Basidiomycota; class Agaricomycetes; order Agaricales; family Strophariaceae; genus Pholiota; species Pholiota molesta. Next base: position 273,025 of record JACGCK010000015.1, on the reverse strand, counting down.
CAATACCGTTTTAAAAAAAAGACGTACTGGCGCAACAATGGTAGTTCGTCAAGCACGCAGGTTTCGAAGTCGTTCGGAAGGCTTTCGAACGGAAGCAGATCAAAGGAGAACCGGACATAATGCCCTAAGGATACAGCTCCGGGCGCCTCTCTGGGAGTCGCTCCACTCCAGGTTTGCCATTCCGCAGCAGGTTCATCATCGCCTCCCGTAATGCGGGGAGCAGGAGCGGATGGACCAGCTTCCTTCAACGCCTTCCGGAACTTGCTGACACTGGCCGCATCCAGTTGATAGCGCTCAGCCTTCGAAAGCCGCTCATATTCTTTGGTGTCCGGAAACGCGGCGGATATGCGAGGAGTAATCAAGAGATAGAGAGGCCCCTTGAATGGGAGCGGGGGTGCCACCGTCAACGAGCTACCATTCACCTTCGAACTCGGGTTCAAAACAAAATATGCGCTCTCCGGAGAGCTGGGCTTCTCACGTGTGACGATGAAGACATTTGACTTTCTATAGACGTGCTCGTCTGCGGGAGTGGGGTGGAGATGAAGAGCGAGAAAGGGCTTGGTGACGAGAGACGCCGCGACGCGCTGGCCAAATGGCGACCAGGCAGGGAGGCGCGGAAGAAGCTTTGCAATTACGAAGCTGTGAAGCATCGGAAGGTTCACAGACGTCCTAGCTCCTCTGTTACATAAAGTCAAGGTGGGCAAGGTGAGATTGTGGTCGCAGTAAGAACCTGTCGTCCCGAGTCCCGACTCGTCCGTCGATGGCTCGGACTCAATGTCAAGCTTTCACCGGTGAAGCTTTGAAGTTTTGCAAGAAAACAGCGTTGGATGGCTTCTATCTGAGTGGGCTCTGTTGCATTGCTGTTGCAGCGGCAGCTTCAAGTTGTCGTTGCCTTTGCGTTGCCTTGTGTGCTGGATGATCACGCAGTCACCCAATCAAGTGATGTGACTGTTCGCGAAACCGAATTCGAGTCCGACTGGTACCAGCTCGTACCCAGACGATCGCCAGACGACGACGACTACTCACTTCCGTTGGCGCGGAAAGCCAAGGCTGGAGGAAGTACTGCCACGATGCATTAGGGAACGATTTGGGATGTACGAGGACATGCTCCCTATTTCCACGCGCTTCTACCAACGTGGCCCTCCGTCAGCAGCTATGCTTGCTCCGATCCTATGCCCTCTTTCCCCCATCCTCTTAAGGCATCCTCGTCTCGTCCAGTCACCCGTTGCCACCCGCAAGCGCAATAGCATCAACCAGCACCCGCACAGTACGCCATGTCGTCACCAATCGCCCGCCGCTCGCCCTTCCCCTCGGCTGCTTCATCTATCTCGGGTTCATCCACCTCCTCCTCCTCTTCGGGGTCCTCATCCCCGGCCCGCGGCCTCTACGTGCCCCTTCATAAACGCAGCGCGCCCTCCTCCACCACCAGCGTCAGTGCCACGAGCGAGTCGTCCTCCTCGCGCCCCTGTTCTCCTTTGCGCCGCCGCATGCCGGGATCGCCCAGTACCTTCCATCTGTTCCCTCTTCCAAATTCCTTACCCCTCACTCCTCCATAGCCATGAACCCACCGCAAACCGCCCACCCGCGCATTTATACCACATTGTACCTGCTCTCCCTGCGCCCGTTCGCGACGGAGACAAGATGCGCGCGTCGTGCCGGCGAGGTCGTCATGGACCGCCGCATGCGGATCATGATTCTCGCAGATGTTTACTCGATAGTTGGGGCTTCCTACGCCATCAAAACATTACTCTACCTTCAGTCCGATATCATTTATGTCGAAGACCGCGATAACACACATGTCGCAGTCCGACGACGCAAATTTACTTTTGGTCACCAATTTGGCTCTCAAAAACCCAACATGCGACGCCTTGTATGAAAGGTTCGTGCGTACATACCTCTTGTCAAAATCAACAAATGATACGACTTTTACGTCTCTTCCGATCTCTATGGCACACTTCCTGTAGGTCATGGGACCTTTGCACGGCGGGAATGGACTACATTGAGACGGTGGAGCGGAACAAAGGCGGTACAGGAAAAGTGAGCGTCTTATCTTTCTTGCTGTCATATGAACGTTGCGTTTAATTGGGAGACTTTGCTTCTGTGCAGCGTTCTTTTCTTTTCCGATTTAGAATTGAGTCGAGTACTGATCTGCATATTCTTCCAACCAGGGTCTCGCGGAAGATCGATTGATCCTCGCTGACGTATAATATGGCATGTTCGAGTCGTCGACCAAGGCTAGCGTCCTGGGACTGCAGAATACAACGTCACTGCAGTTATAATGGTGAAAGTCGGCATTAAGTGGCAACACCTACCTTCGCGAATTGTCCACGCCAGCTTCCAGTCATCGCGCTCCAGTGCATACGCGCCATCTGGGGAGGCTATATAACATTTGGCTCGGATTGCGCATACCACCTGCTGTGTAGCCTCTCTGTTAACGCCGTACAAGTTTCTTTCGCCTTCCCTAGCTACCCATCCATCACCGAGCCCTCGTTCTCGTCCTATTCGTTCGCACACTGAGAACGGCACCAACATTATATTCAACGCGCGCTCCCTTTTCCCCTGTTACCACCTCCCAGCAGGAGAAACCCCTAATCCTCCCCGCTGGGATTTGCTGTGTGCGTTCTTCATCTCCCCTTTCTTGTTGACGAGAGGGCTTCTGCGTATCGGCCTATGCGTCGCTTTGCTTTCTCATCCCAGTCTGGCACTTCCGCAAGCCACACAGGTCTTTGGTATGTATTTAATTCTTTGAAAATCAATGCCTAGATACTCGGAATTCGTTGTATCAGACATTTCACATATCCATGACCTCCGAAATGTACATCTCTCATAACTATAAGTCTGTGACCAATAACAATCTCCTTAATACTAGGTCACTATCTCAACGTGCTCAAGTAATTCGAATCACATCGTTATCAACCCTCCCACCTACTCAGGAACGCAAGCCCTTGGGTATTCCGATCTTACGATTCCCGGTAGCCAGACCTTGAACTCCGACTCGATACACGCAAACCCTCAGCAGGTTCCAGCTGCAAAGAGAGAGAGAAATGAAAGCGCGATATACGTGCGGATGCAGCCAGAGAACGAGATCGACAGCGCCAATGGGCGCGAAGGCAAGAAGGGCAGGGCGGCGACGGTGGGTATCTAGACGGATCCCCGCTTTTCGAGTTACACGCAGGCGCGTTCTATCTGCGCTATTCCATGAGCACGGGGCGTACGTACACCTTAGAGTGTATAGACAAGATCTGGTTCCAGAAGTAAAAGGTCCGGAAAAAGAAGCTGGCATAAGACGAAAGATGAAGACAAATAGGATAACATACGATCGCAGTTTTAGCATAATGTACTTACCCCACCCTTGAACAAGTGGCCCACAGTTGACCCCTGCATGCTTGGGTGCTCCATGGTTCTTTAGAAGGCGCGCCGGCGAAATTAGTGCCGTCTATCGCATGCTGGTTGTCTTTCCCTTTCCCATCCACCTCGCAAGTTACCACAGCTACGCCGTACAACCGGCCCATGTCCCGTTAGGCGTCCTCGCCTCCATACCTTCAACCGCATTCAGACTCCAGTTTCTGCTGCATAGCTCGGCAAAAATACATAAATGCTTTGTTCATGTCAGTGAGAAATGGAGAAAGTCGAACACTTGGGTTATAGCGAGGTCGATGGCGGCTTCAGAGAAAGGGTGTGAGTGACAGAGCGTATAGCGCACGAAGGACAACAAATAGTATGGCCGCGATTTAGAACGACATGCTGAGGGAGGAAAGCTTTACACTCGGTTTGCTCGGCGGCAGCGCAGTGCCAGCTCGTCGACTTCAGGGAATAGGTGCCGGGGAGAAGGGTGGGGTGAAGAGGTGAGCTCAGTGACTGCAGTCTGAACAACTTAACGACTCAAGACAAATACGATCACCACCCGGAGACTGCCGGCATGCCTTGTACTCGAACTTCAATCGCGAATTCGTGACACTATGTACTCAGCACTGTCCACAGCACCACGGGATCGCTGCTCTAGTTTCAAATTTAAAGGCCCATGAACTGATTCGGATTGAATGTGGTGACAGTCCGTACATGAAATATCTGAGCCACAGCCTCTTACACAGTCACGGTTGGCAACACACAGCTGCCATTGAGAAGTTCTCAATTACCGTCGACGATGCTCCGAAGCAGGCGCAATGAAGAAAAAGCAACGCAACATTCCGATATTAATTACTTATCTGTGCAATGTAATTTCTCTTCCACGCAGCCTTCTTGCCTCCCCACGTCAAGTGAACACGAGGCGACGTCGTGTTTCCCACTGACACTCAACTTGATATCGAAAGAATACCCTCCTGCCGTTGCTTCTTTCGTTTCCTCAACATGGCCAACAACAATCGAAATTTAGCAGTGGTACCAATTCATGCCCACTTAGCAGGTAAGAAGTCTTCAACAACGCAATAGGATTTTATTGCTTATAATGTCGATGCTAGGTATAGAAGTCGTGGGCGATCTCGAGGGGACGTCAGAACGACTTGACCATTTTGTGGTCGTCTCCGTCGACGGTCAAAAAGTTGCAAAGTCGGAGAAAAAGTCTAGACACCCTGCCCCTCGATGGGAATGGCCAGAAGACCATAAATTGTCAGTGTATATTCGACAATGTCCCCGTAGAATCGGCTTTAATCAATATACACTTTCTTACATTAGCCTATTCCACCCCTCGTCGGAGATCAAGATTGCAATCTACCGCAAAAGCAAGACTCGTATCACCGAGTATCTAGTTGGAAAGCACAAAGGAAAAGTCATTGACTTACTCAACAATGGTGAACGCATTTTCTACGGGCATTTTATTGAAAGCTAATTCGCGTAGATTCCGCAACTATTGATCTCAAAGACAAGACTGGCGCCAGGCTCGCATCCCAGTCCAAAATCAAGATCAATCTATCCCTTGTTCCCGAGCCTGATGATACTTTCAAGAGCTTCATGAAAACTGTGGACGATGATGTTTCCCGCCTGGAAAATGCTGTCCAAGCACCCGCGGGAACTTTGGTACTCGGTGCAGTCGGTATAGCGTTGCAGTTGACAAAGAATATCATGGATAAGGTTGCTGATGTACGTCGCTCCCACTCCTCACCTGTTTCGCATCATAGTAACTTATCGTAAATTGAATAAATAGACACATCCAATCTTGAAGGCCTCTTGGACTGTTCTGTCTGCCGTGTACACGGTGAATAATTTTAAACAAAATGGGGAACACTAATTATTGATGTGAACGGCTCCCAAACTTATAGGTTGTGCAACAAGCAGGGCTTTTGGATGACACTGTTCGAGACTTGGCCGAAAGCTTACGAGAGACACTCGGGATCGCGAAGGAATATCCGGACCTGTTAGTGGTAGAAGGCACAACCAATGTCATCGAGGAAATTGGACGTACTTCACTGAAGATTGCATCGCTCATTCATGAGTATGCGAAGCAGTCTCTTCCGAGTAAGCTAGTATCATTGTTCCTTAATCCCATTTTAATTAATGGTGGTTGTTTCGTAGGTCGAGCTGCGAGATTCCAATTAACCGATGATATGAAATCGCGTATTGCACAATATCAAAAGTCTTGCGATGATCTGAAGCAAAAGTTGGATAGAAGACTGCGTATGGACACGAATCGTCAGTTAAAACTAATCAAGGACGACCGCCTTGGTACTCGTGAATTTTAGTTCCGTCTGATATTTGTGACTGACTTTCTTACATTTTACAGCCGATAAGGTTTATCAATGGCTTTCGGCACCTGACAGTTCCAGAAACTACAATGACGCACGTAAGAAACATCAGGAGGGCACATGCTCTTGGTTTCTTAATGGGAAGCGTTTCCGTGAATTCCAGGAGAAGGCCGACTTTCTCTGGATCAAGGGAAAAGGTATGCGATATACTTAATGCCATCCATAGACCTTGGGAAGTATTGAACGACGACATTGACACTGGACAGCCGGTTCTGGAAAGACTATTCTGTGGTACGCTGCGAGTCTGAGGTTTCTGCGGATGTGGTAACTGACATGCCTTTTCAGCTCGTCCATTATCGAGAAGATTGGCCAACTTCACAACGAAACCCCATCGATTAAATTCGCTTACTTCTTCTTTGATGGGCGAGATGAGCAGAAAGATCTCCAGCTACACGATAAACTCATTCGCTCCCTTATTTTGCAACTCTCGCGGCAACTTGAATGCGACGGTATCCCTGCTGCTTTGGTGGGATTGCATGGTGGTGGATACCAACAGCCATCCACCAAGTCCCTCGAGCACGTTTTGTACAATCTCATAAGTGGAATCCCTTCGGTGTACATCATTATCGATTCCCTTGACGAATGCACTGAACGAAAGGAGATGTTGGAGTGGATCAAAGGGATTGTCTCACGAAAGATCAGCACGCTGCACATGGTGGTCGTGAGTCGGCCGGAGCGAGACATCGAGGATGCTTTCCGACTACTCGATGCGCGCTGCCGCATGGACTTGGCGAAAGAGTCCGAAAGAGATATTATGATGTATCTCAAGCGGCAGCTTTCAGCACTGCAGAAATGGGATGAAGAAACAAGGAAAATTATACAATCAACACTAGCAGAGCGCTCCGAGGGAATGTACGAATATTTCGACCAATTCACAACTTTGTAATTGGCGCTTACCCTTTTCCAGGTTCCGATGGGTGGCCTTGCAGCTAATCGAGTTGAAAAAATGCCCGAACCGGGATTCAGTAATGAAGCAACTCAATAGTTTACCCAGTGGCTTATATGAAACCTACGACCGAATCTTATCGAAGGTCAACGAGGCGGATCGTGGTGATACCAAGATGTTTCTTCGGTGGTTATGTTTTTCTACCCGTCCAATGACACTTTCGCAAATTGTAGAAGCAGTGGTTGTGGACTTCGACGCTGAGACTGGTCCGCATTATAAGCCATCGCGTCGGTATTGGGACGAAAGAGATGTTCTGGAAAAATGTTCTGGTCTTGTCATTGAATCCCCAGCGTTTGATTCCAAAGGTACAATCTAAACCAATGTTACAGTGGTATATTATCTAAAGAATACTATGACGATAGGAACAATCAAGTTAGCCCACTTCTCAATCAAGGAGTATCTTCTGTCCAATCACCTCCGTACAAGCGCCTCCTTGGATTTTCATTTGACCAGTGTCGAACTCTGTCATGCTGTGATATCTCAGACTTGTTTGGCCTACCTTCTACAATTTGATGCAGACGGTTTGGTAGTCAGGTCTTATCCCCTCGCATGTTATGCCGCTCAACACTGGATCTTGCATGCAAAAGCTGGTGGCATCGACAGCTCGGAGTCATCCTGGACATTGATGTTGGCCACACGTTTGTTCACAAATACGGGAGCTGCATTTAAAAATTGGGTTCGGATTTGGGATTTGGACGATCCCAACGAAGGGAGCCAGGCAGGAGATACAGCTCCTCCACTATATTACGCATCAATTGCTGGCCTACAACAACTATGCCTACATCTACTAGAAAAGGAGGATATAAATGCGCAGGGAGGAAAATGCGGCAATGCACTCCAGGCAGCAGCATATGTGGGACATGAGGTAATAGTGAAGATGCTACTGGCGAAGGGCGCAGATCCAAATGCGCAGGGAGGAGAATACGGCAATGCACTCTACGCGGCGGTATATGAGGGGAACGAGGCTATTGTGAAGATGCTACTGGCGAAGGGCGCCGATCCAAATGCGCAGGGAGGAGAATATGGCAATGCACTCTACGCGGCGGTATATCGGGAGAACGAGGCTATTGTGCACGTGCTTCTGAAAAATGGCGCTGATCCGAATGCGCATGGAGGACGATACGACGACAATGTGCTCTACGTGGCATCAGATGAGGGGAACAAGGAGATTGTGAAGATGCTACTGGCGAAGGGCGCGAATCCGAATGCGCAGGGAGGAGAATATGACAATGCACTCCAGGCAGCATCAAAACGGGGGTACGAGGCAATCGTGAAGGTGCTACTGGAGAAGGGCGCAGATCCGAATGCGCAGGGAGGAAAATACTTATACGGCAATGCACTCCAGGCAGCGCCAGAATGGGGGTACGAGGCAATCGTGAAGGTGCTACTGGAGAAGGGCGCAGATCTGAATGCACAGGGAGAAAAATATGCCAATGCACTCCAGGCCGCAGCATCTCAGGGGCGCAAGGCAATTATGAAGCTGTTGCTGGAGAAGGGCGCAGATCCGAATGCGCAGGGAGGAAAATACGGCAATGCGCTCCAGGTGGCATCATATAAGGGGCACGACACAGCTGTGAAGCTGTTGCTGGAGAAGGGCGCGGATCCGAATGCGCAGGGAGGAAGATTTGGCAATGCACTCCAGGCGGCGTCATCTAAAGGGCAGAGGGTGACGATGAAGCAGTTGCTGGAGAAGGGCGCAGATGTGAATGCACAGGGAGGAGAATATGGCAGTGCACTCCAGGCGGCGGCATATAAGGGGCGCGAGGCAACTGTGAAGCTGTTGCTGGAGAAGGGCGCGGGTGTGAATGCACAGGGAGGAGAATATGGCAATGCACTCCAGGCGGCGGCATATGAGGGGCAAGTAGCGATCGTGAAGCTGTTGCTGGAGAAGGGCGCGGATGTGAATGGGCAGGGAGGAAAATACGGCAATGCGCTCCAGGCGGCATCATCTAAGGGGAACAAGGCGACAGTGCGGTTGCTACTGGCGAAGGGCGCGGATCCGAATGCGCAGGGAGGGGAATACGGCAATGCACTCTATGCAGCATCATATGGGGGACACGAAGCGATAGTGAAAGCGCTACTGGAGAAGGGCGCAGATCCAAATGTGCAGGGAGGAGAATACGGCAATGCGCTCCTGGCGGCGTCATATTGGGGGCATGAGGCGACGGCGAAGATGCTCCTGGAGAAGGGCGCGGATCCGAATGCGCAGGGAGGAAAATACGGCAATGCGCTCTACGGGGCGGCAGCTCGGGGGCACGAGGCAATCGCGAAGATGCTCCTGGAGAAGGGCGCTGATCCGAATGCGCAGGGAGGGAAATACGGCAATGCGCTCCTGGCGGCGTCATATTGGGGGCATGAGGCGACGGCGAAGATGCTCCTGGAGCAGGGCGCGGATCCGAATGCGCAGGGAGGAGAATACGGCAATGCACTCAAGGCGGCATCATATTTTGGGCACGAGAAAATTGTGAAGCTGTTGCTTGAAAAGGGCGCAGATGTGAATGCGCAGGGAGGAAAGTATGGCTATGCACTCCAGGCGGCGGCAATCAACGGGCAGGAGGAAATTGTGAAGCTGTTGCTGGAAATGGGCGCAGATGTGAATGCGCAGGGAGGAAAGTATGGCTATGCACTCCAGGCGGCGGCAATCAACGGGCAGGAGGAAATTGTGAAGCTGTTGCTGGAAATGGGCGCAGATGTGAATGCGCAGGGAGGAAAGTATGGCTATGCACTCCAGGCGGCGGCATTTAAGGGGCAGGAGGAAATTGTGAAGCTGTTGCTGGAGAAGGGCGCAGCTCCGAATGCGCAGGGAGGATACTTCGACAATGCACTCCAGGCGGCGGCATATGGGGGGGAAGAGGCGATCGTGAAGCTGTTGCTGGAGGAGGGCGCAGATGTGAATGCACAGGGAGGAGAATACGGCAGTGCACTCCAGGCGGCGTCAAAGGGAAGAAACGAGGCGGTTGTGAAGCTGTTGCTGGAGCATGGAGCGCATATCACCTTATCGCCTTAGGTCTATATCTTGAGACCTCGTCCGATTTCTTTGCAGCCGAGCCGTTCGCGGGCGAACCACTTATTCCATGCTCTTACGCCACCACTTCCCACCGTGTTTGCGTCGTTGCTGTATGGAAGGAATCTCGATAGAGGCTACGTCATCTATAATTGATATAAAATGAACAACTGTGTAGCAAAAAAAAATATCAGCAGACCTACTTCTGAATCCTGTTCGACATCAGCACGTCGTTTGGCGAAGGATCGTCTTCCTGCATCACGCGCTCGCGGTACGCATTCTTGAGAGAGCGCCGTCGCCTTTCTGCGACCGTAAGGTCAAATTGACAATCGAGCGACGCTGGCCATCATGGACAATGAATCGCTGCGGAACAACGCACAATCAGCCAAGAAAACTTCACTCCAGTCAAGGATATATACATACCTGTCAGTAAATTCGTCTGTAACTTCGACTGCAGCGCTAATGGTTTGAATAAGAAGCCCGGCTGAAGGGGCAGGTGGATCTCCTCGAAGGGTCCTGAGTAGGGAATTCGGTTAGGACATAAATAATGAAAGAGGAATATCTGACGATGTGTGCTCACCTAAAGTGCTGAAATTTTCAACATAGCGTCGTGCTTGGATTTTCTCCACGAATCACCGACAATGGTGTTCTGGGCCACACTCGGTCCGCTCGGTTGCCGTGCATGCCTGACTATGAAATTATGAGGCGGCAGTCTTTTTGATTAGACATAATTCACTCACCAGTTTCAAGTTAACGAGTTGAAGGGCCATAGCATCGACAATCGCTGCTCAAGACGCAGTCGGCGCAGATATCGCGGGTGTGGATAGCAGTAAATATTGAGAGAGCGTCTAGGCAGTACCATGCAGAAGCTCTCGGATCGTGTTCCCCTATAATAAAGCGAAGAACAGGTCATCGCCATCCGAGCTGCTGCTGGTACTGTCTGGCTTGTCATAGGGAAGCGGGGCATTTAAATCTTTGTTTGGTTGTCGGCTGGCTGGGATGACGTGGTGATTTTGTTTAGTCTTAAGGCGGTATCCTGTTGTCCTGGGCCTCATTGCGATATAGCGGGGTACGGCAAAGCTATTGACCTAATACGGTGATACCAGTCGTAGCTTTGGCAAATGTGTCTGAGGACGAGGATGTCAATAAAATTTGTGGGTGCTCGGAGAGAGAAATGCAACATACATCCATGCTTTCCTCGTCTTAGTAAGTGTGTGTTCGACGACATTCACAAAGGAAAAGCGGGTATGTATGCCACTTATGGCAAGGGCGATTCTAGAGTCCAGAACGGGCGTTGGGCGTCCTCTCGAGCGAGAACTTGTGTGTCTCTCTGGTTTCATAGGTCACCGGTCAGTTTTGATACTGAGCGTTGAAATTAAATGACCGCGCACCTTGTCGTCAACCCTTATGAGCAGCCCGTCCTAGTCCTAAGGCCCAAGGACATCTGATATCGCGAAAAATTCTTCCGTTTTCTTCGTTTTGGCCAGTCACTCGGCAGGCGCGTCAGGCGCCTTCAGCTTGTCTTCTTTGGCCTCTGCTATCGATGTAAATGAAGGTGCCGTGCGCAGTGGTAATAGTAGTAATAGAGTGGTGTATTTTCTGTGATACATTTTTCATGGATATAAGACCAGTAAGGTGGGAGAAAAAGAGTACGCCCTTTGGTATAATCGTGTCTGGCAGCTCTGTCATGATTTGGACATGGCTTTTGAAATTTGAATTTGAGCGCTTGAGCTAATATAAAATCACGCGACATTATGCAAAGTACGAAGAATATCATGAAAGCAGTTCAATTGGGAATGTGGAATAAGAGTTCGTCGTTGTGGATGGGAGTGGCCAAGAAACGTTGGACAAACGCGTCGTCCGTTGTCTGTTGGTATCCCACGGCCTCGATTAAGACAGCGTGGTATCCACTACTTGTCCTCTCAACTTTCAAGCTCAAGTTTCAACTCGTCCAAACCGACCGTCGCAAGCCTCTTCCAGTGTCAAGCTACCCTACCGGACGCAAGAATATCTACAAGTGGATCCCCGACAGCGCTTCTGGTGCGCCATTCCACCTCGCCTCGCCAAGTTTGCCCAGAAGCTGACCTAGTCTCTCAAAACAGACCAAATAATAGATGACGGTTCTTCAGTACCGCTCCGAGACGATAACCATGTGCCAGATTCCGCGACGAGGAGGTTATTGTCATTAAATCGCGCGCGTTGTACGTCCATCCTAGTACGTTCCTTACTCCTTGGCTCTCCCAACCCGCTAATCTTACGCCAGAAATGTGGATGACCTTGCAAAGATTATGACCCAATCTCGTCCGTCAGTGGCATTCGCTACTAAATCCATGACTGCAAATATAAAGTGCATAATTCTTTTCTTACGTCATGGTCAGTTTGCTCAAATCAACTGCAGCTCCTTTCTTCGACTGCCTTGCATGCAATCTCAGCTATCAATCTGTACTCAGCCAACTTCGGGGTCCATGCCTTTTCAAGACATCTCGGAGGTACGTTTCTTATTAATTCTTTACATCTATTGCCAATAACTAACCTCGACGTTCTTCAACTTTCAACCAGCCAAACTTACCCCGGGTGATTGCGGACTTCTACCTGCGTGAATGTTAGGTCTACTGCTGAATTCTAAGTTGGACGAAGGCAAAAGTGAGATTTTTTGCGTAATACACCTCTTCCGCTCTTTCCTTCGATCCTCAAGCCATCTACCACATCTATCTTCGATTTCTTGTCTTTTCTTTCTCAACCCACCAACATGCTTAATTCCGTTGTCGCTAGGTGCTACCGAGTTCTGCGATGCCACCACGCCTTATAAACAAATCTCGACCTTCATCTGGTATTCATCACGCCGACGACGGCGACCACATTTCATAAAATTGTCAGTTAATCTGAAGACGAAAGCATACACTCTACTGAGTGACGTTGAATTGAGAGTAAGTCGCTCTCATTCTATATCATCGTTTCTTGTCTCAAATCGCACGGCACAGCTGAAGACGTGAACTCGTCGCACATCAAGTTGGCCATCAAGTGTGCTGATACGCTAGGGCACGCGCCTGATTCACAAGATCTGCGATGAGGCCCTGCACTGGGTGACAGGCAAGGTTCGTACTTGCATTTCCACATTGCCTATCTTGCGCCTTCAATCCGCCCACTGTCAAATCCAAAAGTTAGCTCACAGATCGATTATAGCCTATAATAAATGAATGCCTTCAATGCTCACCCAGCAAACGAATTATATTGCTCAACGGAGGGACGGCGTGCCTTGAAGTGAGAAATACACCTTCGTCGAACGCAGCTTGGAGATCCTGCGTGCTGTTTTGTACGTCCTACATCCTTTGACCTGCCATCTATGCTAACATCGACATATAGCCAGCGAGGCATGCCACCACACACGATACACTGATCACTACGCCGAAGTGACTGGACGATGAGATGGTCCCTACGAACCCGAGCTCGTCGATAGTCGCTGGTCGGGTCTGCGAAACAGAAAGTCTTTTCTTTTCGTATGTTATATCTTTTCCTTCAATCTTATGCTGCCTCTTATGCTGCCTTCATCCTCGTCCCCGTTCCTCTCTTCAACCCGCTCATATACTTACTTTAATGAATAGGCTATCCAGACTTCATCCCGCGCTGCCGGCCAAAATTTGCGCCCACCTCCCCTGCGAAAAATTCACTCGATCAATCCGACACCATTAACATCAACGGCAAGGTTTACACCACAGCAGACTCCTACTCTTTCGACGTATCCGAGAAGCTACCCAGCAAGGACGCAGACGCATCGAAGGCTTTGAAGTTGTATGTTGATTTGCAAGTGATGCTCGACTTGGTGAGTTCACCTTGCATTATCTCATTGTTCCTCATCCTAAATCGCAAATCATAGCCCGAAGATATCAGGTTTCTGAGATTATGGACTTGATTATCAAGTATACCAGTATTGCGGATCGTCGAGGCCAGGATCATGCGCAGTATCTCATTCGCCCATCACGATCGCGGTCGGAAACCTTCGAGGAAGCTTTGAGGGATTCCAACGAAGGTTCGTACTTTGCTATTTTTTTTTTCTTTTCGTTTTTTTCGTTCCTCTGTATCGTGTGATTTTGTTCTGTCTCTGGTTCCTCTTAGCCTTTCTTGTCTTTTTTCTCTCTTCTCTTTTCGTCAGCCAAACACTAATACTGATACGACCTTTTTCTTAGAACTATCTCGACTTATAGGCCAGCGAGGCATGCCACCACACACGGTACACTGATCACTGCGCTGAAGTGACTGGACGATGGGATGGTCCCTACAAAGCCGAGCTCGTGCATAGTCGCTGGTCAGATCTGCAAAAAATGGCAAGTATTTTCATATCTCATATCCCATGCATCTTCTCCTTCAAGCACAGATTTTTATGCTGCCTTCGCTCTCGTCTCCGTTCCTCTCTTCAACTTGCTTACCCTAATCAATAGGCCATCCAGACCTTATCCCGCGCTGCCGGTCAAACTCACATCCACCCGACCTGTAAACATTCACTCGATCAATCCGATTTTCTTCACACCAATGGAAAATACCGCGAAACCGGATTGCTACTCTCTCGATTTATCCGAAAAGCTATCCTCGGCAAGGACGCGGACGGGTCGAAGGCTTCAAAGTCATATCTTGATTTGCAAGTGATGCTAAAAGTTAGCCTTGCATTATCTCGTCATTCGTTATCCTAAATCACACAGCGTAGTTCGAAGATATCAATTCTCTGTGATCATGGACTTGGCTTGCAAGTGAGCCGGTATTGCGGATCGTCGAGACCAGGATCATGCGGAGTATCAGTTTGGCTTATTGTCGCAGTCAGAAACTTTCAATGAGGTTTTGAGCGATTCTAAGGAAGGTTCGTACGTTGCTGTCTTTTTTTTCGTTTTCTCGTTCCTCTTTATCGTGTAATTTTGTTTCGTCTTTGATTCTTCTTCGGCTTTCTCATCTTTTTCTCTCTTCTCTTTTCGTCAGCCAAACATTTATACTGATACAACCCTTCTCTTAGAATATCATCCGCGTCTATAATCCATCCTAATATCGCCATGCCCTACAACAGCCTCGCGGCCTGTAGAGCGAAAATGAGCCAACAAATCACCATGGATGTCTCCCGCCTTCAATACTGTGGAACTCGCCCCCGTCCTTCTCGCGCGTCGCAGTCGTGATGATCCCCACCAAAAGGCCAGCTGCCGCTTCCGGTGAACGCTTGATCTGATCGAACATCTGCGCAAGCTGGCCGCTCTCGTCGAAAGATACCACTCCATGTGCTATTTTCCATTTCCAACACATCAAAGGACGTGAATTAGCATGCGCGGAATATATAATACGAAAGCGCACGCACATAGGTCGGTGTCAACGGGCCCAGGGCACTGCGGGAACGCGACTGCATCCAGGCGAGTGGCGTCAGAGTCAAGTACTTATTGTGGGCGAAATACGCGAAACGAGCCACGGACCTAGCCACTCGTTCTCGAAATGGATCTTCCGCGTCGCCCAGTTCAGCGCGGCCTTGGTCGTGCCGTACGGCCCCAAGTCCAGAATTCCCGGTGCCAGGTCGCCCAGGCTCCCATATGAAGAACTGATGGGGACAAAGCGCGGGAGTGCGCTGGCTTGGAGCAGTGCGCGCAGGGCTTGGAAGAGAACGATAGGGCCGAGGACGTTGACCTGGGGGGCGAATGAGTGTGTGGAGGAGTTATGGCGAAGGAACGGACGTACAGAAAAGTGGTCTGTGAATTTATCTATGGGTGTCTCGTGTAGCTTTCCCATGTAATTCGCAATGCCTAGGAGGAACATGAAGATATCGTCCAACGTAAGTCATCATCGCAGGTCACGGCTATGTATATACATATGGGAAGGACGCGCACCAGCATTCGCGATAACAGTATCGATCCGCCCGTATTTTGCCCCGATTTGCTTTGCAAGTGCTTCGTTAGTTTCTTTGTCGCCTGCGAGATATTTCACGATCTCAATGCGCCCTGGATATTTGGCAGCGAGCGCGCCAAGTTGGGAAGCACTGGCGGCGGATGGGTCGCGTGCGCCGGCATAGATAATGGCGGAGGGGTCTTTGGACGCGACAGTGTCAACGAGGGCTAATCCTGCGTCACGAGTAATGCTTTTAATTAGCGAACCCTCATGGAAGTTCGATTGACGTACCTATACCCTTCGTCGCTCCTGCTATAAGATAAATGTGAGCTGTAGACTGCGACATAACTGGGTATGATGAACGATATTCAGGTATGCGATGCTCAGCGGCATTTATACCCAAGCTTCGGAGAAAGGAGTACCGAAGAAAATGGTGATGGCAACGAATTTGACTCTCTGCAGCGTTGCCGGGCTCATTCGTACTGAGCGGCTTGAATTCGTTGACCTAAGTAAATAGCCCCGCTATCTCTGGTACATTACGGGCCATACACACCGGAATCGGAAATTTAGATATGCTCCTTTGCGTGGCAAGCCGGCAGCATGTAAGGTGCCAGTGTGCGGGTCGGCTAAGCAACTTGACATACGACTCTTAGCACAAGCTGGCAAAGAATTCCCGTGTTGCATCATCTTTTCAAGGGATCCATCTGGATTAACAGTGCAGGAGGTTGAAAATCGTAGAAGCGGTGTGTGGCACTGCGAGACGTTCGACTTCGCCGAGGGTCATTTTTACCGTCCGTGCGCGTCTAAACGGTCGGGCTGATGAACCATTCCTCTTTGCTTTGCTCTTACTACTCCCATTCTGCCGTAGTGCCACATCGCGAGAGCCGCTTCCAGTATCTTATCTTGCAGACAGCCTTAATCTTATTTGGTTATTATACACATAATGTTGCGCTGTACGTGGGTACTCAAAACAAAAGCAAGAAAAGCAATATTTACCACGATCCAAGAAAAACACCTTGCCTTTTTCAACATCTGCCAAATTAATCTGTTAAATATCCATAGCAGGGTGATATACAAAGCTGTACGTACAGGAAGAGACTTTCAAATACCGCCTCCCCAGTTGTTCCGTACATCTGCCACATCATAACCAGCCGTAGTCGAAACAATCTGAAAGACGACGTTGGGTACAGTTTCGGCCCGTTTCTGGATGCACGACATCGTAAAAGCCTCTGTATTTAAATCTAGTATCGTCTGATCGTCGTCCATTATCGACACAGTCCGAATGGGACAGGCGGGGTTTCGCAGAGCCAACCAGCTGTTATCGCAGAAAAAAATATTCCGGACGAAGGTACCCAGCGCGTCTTCGGCTTCAGCTCTGCTTCTGTCATGGGTAACGGGCAGCTCTAGCTGTATCTCCGTCAGCTGCTTCGCATGCGTCCATACTGGCTGTGCTGGCCCGCCTAGCGTCATCGTAGCACACCCGCGTTTTTCGAAAGAAAGGAAATCGCCTCCGAGGGCCAACGTCTCGACAGTCGACAGGGCCTCGAGCACGGCACGTAGTTCATCAACTGTGGCCGAATCGTCCTCAAGCTGTTTGTCTGATATTGTCCAATTTAAAGATAAGGTGCGCAGGGAAGGCGTATGAAAGTTGCCAAGGAGCAGGCGGAAAGGAGTTCTTGCCACGTATGGTGGGGTGTCGTTGAAACTGAAGTCGAGTGTCGAGAGATGGGGAAGGTTGCATGGGAGAATATTGGCGGAAGGATAATATTCGTAATCATACAGTTCGCTTATATCGATGGATGCCCATTGCAGATTTGGAACAGCGCGAATGAATGTGTACCAGAAATCGAGAGTGATGGAACACTCGCAAAACGAGATATGCGTCAAAGCAGACCAATGCATTGGAAACGGTGTCTTGTAGTCGACATCCAAAAAATTCTCAACCATAGACAAATAACGCAGTTCCGGGAAGGCATGAGGTGCGACCAGGGCCTGGACAGAATGAAAGGGATCATTTTTTACCAATTCAGATTTTTCCAGAGCGCGTAAATTGGGAAATTTGACTTGATATCCAGCTTTGAGCTCCTTTCGAATTGTAGCCCAAAAGGCAGGATCCAGTTCTAGATATTGTGCCGATGTTATATATTCGAGAAGGAAGGGCATTTCATCCGCGCCATCTCCTGATAGCCTTTCAGTTATAACGCGTGGATCCTTGTTCTTCCTGCTGAGAATGAGGAACGGAGGTATCAAGCCATGATTCTTTTTCCACCATCGAATAAATTCGATTTCGCTCCTTTTTAGTTTGGAATCTTTATAACGAATGGTCAGGCGACAGAATAATCGGGACCATAGAACAGCGGATGACAGTGCGACCATTCGCCAGGATGAGCAAACATGACAAAGAAGTAATGGGGCAATCTTTGTATTTGGTTGCATTTCTCTGTAAGGGTATCGATGAAGGCAATGGATGAAAATCTCCCGTAGAGCGTCATAAGGAAGCCTGGTTATTGGCCTGGTAGTCGTCGGAGGCTCGGAGCTTGGACCTGGCATCGTCGCAAGAAAAAATGGCAGGAGGAAAGACGGAGACAAAGAAAAAAAATGGTGATTTCTTCGATTTTTCAGGGTCTTTGGTCGATGTAGCACAGATCGTTGTGGTCGTCGTACGATAAACCCTAAGAGCAGAACCGTGACTGGGGCACATACCGTGACGCAATATATCATGATGTGACTGCACGCGTTGCATTCGGAACCGAGGCAGAAGTCAACAATTTAAACTGCCAAGCTTGTGCAGATATCGGAAGATTCGAACACAAATGTTTGTTGCCGAATATCAATCCGTCGATGATCTTTTCTCTCGCATATCCTCAAAACAATTCCATGAAGAATAGATAATTTGAGCGATATGTTCATCCGCGCGCAAGTTATTACTTAGTTCACAGATAACATGTACTTATTAGTTCGTTGTTGAACGTTCAGAGCCGCAACGACTCATTCTATAGTAATTCTCAAGAGCAACTCAAGAGTGAGCTTGTATCAAACACTGAAAAGCCCTGATGAAGAACGAGATGAGGGAATTCCTTATTCCGCGTTCCTATAATACACGCCCAAATTACACAGACATCCAACAGACATCTGCACTTTTGGGATCATATGTTTGGATGTGCTTAAATTAAACAAAACTCATGCGATGTAATCCGGATATGGCGGATCATCCATCTATCACGCTATTATCGAGCAGTCTTGCTTCTAACCACTCATATCGACATCATCGCTGAAGTCATCGACACAATCAAATGCCCAAATCCGTCGGTACGTCTCCTTGAGTGCTTGCATGAGTAATGGATGGTAATTATTGTCCTATTTTGAAGATAATAAACAGACGTCATTGACGTTGGATGATAGTGCTGCAATCCATCAGGCATCGCCTTGTGATAATCCTGTTCGAATTGCTACCAAGGAGGGTGAGCCAACAAACTGCTGACCATCATCTACGAGACTGGCGAGAGTCAGAATGCTCATAGATCATCATGTTAGATCACGAAAACCAGAGTTCTACGCCTGCGGACAACTCCCCATCGCAAATATTGCTAGCGGCACTGCAGAATTTTATTAACCCTCTAATCCATGCAGCTAATGAAAAAAACACGATGGGTAATCAATAAATGCATGTAAAACCAGCAAAAACTAACCGCTTTATATTCCAGATATGAGCCAAACTTCTCTGGGACCTGAAGCGGGGAAGCTTCTTACAGCGCTGCAGGAATTTATATCGTCCATGATCATACGCTCGCGATCGGATAATTCTGAGGGAATTGAGGTGAACTTGAAAGGTGGAGGTCCTCTATAGGAATATCACGAGTCGTCATTATTGACTTTGCGACGGCAGCGCGAAGTAGAACATCAACGGAAACAGACAGTGCAATCTCCGACCCTAGGCCCTTGTCAGTGAAAGGTATGTCTATTTATAACATATCGCTCAATGTTTTCACGCTGAAGAAATTACATAGCCAATCTTCCTGGCGGCCAAGATTTCAACCTCCAACAACGAAAATATCAGAATTTTATGCAAAAACTTCAAGTAGCACTTCGAGAGCGCGTCTTCAGCACGATGCCTATTCGGATCTTGCACTGGACCCCCAAAAATCAGAATTCCACCCTCAAAATCACGCTACTGGACAGGAACGGCATCTGTAACCAAATTGCAGAGAAGATACGGATCGATTACTCTGAACAGAAGTTTGAGGAAATAGTGGAACGCTTCACCGCAAGAGGGCGACATTGGGGGTCGATAGACTGGGAGAAAATCCTCATAGACAACTGGGTAGCGCAATACACAAGATACGCCATCCTGTCTCATACTTGGCTCCGTGGATCAGATAGGGAAGTGACCTACGATGCTTGGAACATGGGACAACTCGATGCTCGGCAGCCAGGATACCAAAAGCTGGTGAATTTTTGCAAAACTGCGTGGAGGGACCACGGGCTCGCCTTCGGATGGATGGATACCGTCTGTATCAATAAGGAAAGCAGCTCCGAACTCGACGAGTCCATTCGCTCCATGTACAAGTGGTATCAGAACGCGACGATTTGCTTCACCTACCTCGCGGGCACTCGTCAGCTCGCAGATATGCCAAAGGATCCTTGGTTCACTCGCGGATGGACGTTTCAAGAGCTCCTGGCACCGCGCAACACAAAATTTTACACGATGGACTGGAAGAAGCTCATCAATTCGAAGGCTTCCGACTCGGACAAGAACGACACTCACATTCAGGAGCAAATCTTCAACGCAACGACGATTGAAGGCTTCGAACTAGAACACCCCGCCACCATGCCTATCTCTCGCAAAATGCAGCTCGCCGCCAAACGGGAGGTGATGCGCGAGGAAGACGGCGCATATTCACTCATGGGGATCTGCGACGTTAGCATGTCGATTGCCTACGGCGAGGGGGTGAAGCGGGCGTTCTCCCGGCTGATGACAAAAATCTTGAGTTCTTCGCACAACGTCTTCGATCTCTTCAATTGCGCCCAGATTGGAAACTCTGTGATTCCATCGACGCCATCGGCATACCTTGCTCGCTCCACGAAAGTTCTTGACCTTGGTGAACAACGGCCTATAGAACCATTAATTCTCACACATTTGGGACTGCGCATACCGATCCTCCTGGTGCCCGGAATGCCGGCAGACCATCCTAATTTCGAGAATAATCCCATCGGCGACTTCTATGGCAGGGTTGACTTGCCTAAGCGGTGGACGAGAGACTACGTCAAAGCCTTCTGTGTATTGGACAAAGGCCTTGGAATTTCAGCTACACACGACGGTTGCAGTTGGATTTTCGACCCCAGCACTGTGAAATCGAATGTGACGTTTGGAGTGCTGAACGTTGGAGGGGACACAACCAATATTGTAGTTCCAAAATCCTGCCTTGCAGTAAGTTTTGCATCGCGCGGGCATATTCAGTGGGAATCACTATCGACTCGGATCAAACGACATTATAGACAAGAGCCTATTGTCTTTGACCTCTTGAAGAGGTGCACTCTGGATGAGGTTGAATATCCCTATGGGTATTCAATCGGGCGATGCGAGCTAGCAAAACACGGGATGAAATTAGTCACTATGTACTTGTAGAACTTTGAAGATACTCACCACGTATCCATTCTTGTCCACGTTCAGTCGAGCAGCACCCACTTGTACGATAACTCAATGTTGGTAATAGTCGGCGATATTTTGCGATATTTATGGTGTATTTCGGGGGAGTGGCACTCGGAAAACTACAAGTTCATCCATATGCATGCGTCATGCAGTTTTGGTCAAGTTGAACAGAGTGGAACAATGTTGATGTTGACAATGGTTGACTGTTATGTACGCTGAACGTTGAACGTTGAATATTGAATTTTGACTCCTGGAACCGGCGGCGGCAAGGGCCATAAGCCGGTCACAAAGTTTCGACTCAACGTGATGTGACTTCACGCGGCGATGGTAACGATGTTGGATTGGCGAGTCCTGCTAAG
This sequence comes from Pholiota molesta, assembly GCA_014925825.1. Taxonomy (NCBI): domain Eukaryota; kingdom Fungi; phylum Basidiomycota; class Agaricomycetes; order Agaricales; family Strophariaceae; genus Pholiota; species Pholiota molesta. The sequence goes on along the minus strand of JACGCK010000015.1, from coordinate 251,478 downwards.
TCTTGACTAGCTTGACTCCCTCGAACTTGCTCCGACCCTCAAGTGAGTCTTTCCATTTGAACCCTAGAATTCCAGACCTTTACAGAATTTTTTGCGAGGCTCCTTGTGAAGGCAAAACGGTCTCGAACAGAGATAAATTTGAGGTTGCCTAAGATCTAGACGTATTTATGGATCTATTACACAAGATCTACCACCTTTGGCAGCAGTTGCAACGCTCCTGACAGGACCTTTAGGTGGGGTTTAATGCGCATATCATACCCACCTACTGGTGACGTCGGGGATCGCGGCCTCACCAAAAATAGATTGATTTGCGGATCCCCGCCCAATCTCCACCATCCCAAAATCGTCCTCCACCATCTCTCAGAGAGGGTGCGCCCAAGGATTGCTCACCTCCCTGGGGCGCATTTTCTCGAATGGACCCTCACACATTGGTGAAGGTCACTTCCCAGAGGTCTACTAGACTGTGCGCGGTCCAGGAGACTCCAATTTATGACAAGATATGTATTACTTTTCGAGCTAGACAATATACAATGCAAATAAAAGTAATCTATTCTATTATTCTATGTATACTAGTACACGGCAATGAGGAATGGTGGCGACGACCAATGACAAACGACGCGCCAGCGCCGTGCTCATTCCCGCTGTTGCGCACCATCCGCTGAGCTCAAGGCGAGCAGCTGTTGCATCTGTGCTGTCATTCGCGGGGTTGCCGTCAGTTGAGCATCGAGCATCGAGCATCGAGCCACCACTCGCCATTGTAGACTGTCATGCATCATCGTCATCCGTGGAATACCATGCGTCGTCCATCACTCGTCGAGCGTCGTCCACCGAGCGTTGACACTGTCGAGCGTCATCCTTCGAGTGTCGTCATCCTTCAAGTGTTGAGCGTCCTCCGTCGAGCCGCGAGCATCCTCCGTCGTCCGCCATTATCGTGCATTGTCTGTTGTCTGTTGCCAAGTTGCCCATCGTGCATCGTGCATCTTAATGCTGGCAGATGAATGGCGGGGGCGTTTTGAGCCATTATGACAGCCTGGCGCAACCCGTCAGCCATCGCCGATGCCGTTTGCGCAGACGTTCAACCGACACGGCCTTTTGGAGCAGAAGCGCTGGTATGACACGGGTAGAGGTCATCGCGTTGCGCTTTGCTGGACCACTGCGGAGTCGGCGCGGACAGCTCCTCGCAGTCTCGTGTGCTTCACGGAATCGCCGCCGTCGGCTATCCTTGTCCCCTGTGCATTCGCTGGACGGCCGCCGCTAGCGTCATTGCGATTCTTTGCGAGCCGCCATGGGCTGCAGAATACGAATCACGGACGCAACGGGTGGCAGGAGGGCGAGGGGCGTGGAAGGTGCCAGGGAGGTGTAGGCGCCGAGGTGCGAGGCGCATGTACGGCGGACGAGTGGACTCGTATGCGCCACATCGTCGTGGGGACCTGGAGGCGCACACAATCCCAGTGTGCGGCTTTCAAAATCGGGGTCGCAACAGAGGCTGCAGCGTGAAGGGGAGCGCATGCTGGCGCTGGCCAGGTCCATGCACACCGCCTCGTCGCAACGACGTGGCAGCGAGCATGAAACTGGCGTGTCGCAAAGGGAAGTGGCGGGCAAGAACGGCGGCGGCGATTTCAAGGACGCGGCAGATGAGGAGAGCGGGCAGTGGTGGTAGCCATGCTCCTCCCTGCTGTGAACAGACACTATATGGGAGGGGATGTGAGCATACGGGGACGATGGGCGGCGCAGCGGACGCACCTATTGAGTCTCCCGCTCACGGATACTCCCTATTTGCATCTTCCGCGTCCTGTGTCGTTGGTGTGCAAGAGCGAGCCGGAAGGGAGGGGCTCGCGGTGAGGTGTGGTGGTGGTTAACGATGAGGCTGGAGGAGCCTCATCATCTCCCGGAGATTACCGCATCGCATGCGATTGGCTGCGGCCACCGGTCCGACTCATTCTCACGTTACCGCTTTAAAAATAATGAATATGCGAAACATGTAGAAATCACACATAAAATGTTGCTCGAATTCCTTTCTCACTGTAGTCGTATATTCGAATTGCAAATAATTAAAGCTTTCTAGTAGTTTAAATACGATGGGGGGTTTAGATACGGTTTAATAAAAGTCAGACGACGACCGCAAACCGGCTATAATCCAAGTAAGATTCATAGAGGATCTTGGACTGGACCGCCTACCCAACCATATATTATGGGCGATCTCCTTCAGAATCTTGAATTTATTTGAGAGCCTGGCTACTATAGTATATATTTACAATTTTACACACCCCATATATTCACAACACGGATGGATGTTAAAACAAGCCTTTAGTAAGGTGTTCTGTCATTTGTAGGCTGTCATTGTACAATTTGTAGTATGTGAAAGATTGTACAAATGAAAACCGCAAATTTTACAGTGAGATAAAACGGTGAAGATTTTAATAACACTAGCTAGTGACTACTTGATTTACTTCTGAATAGATGGCTACGTGAATTCTTCCTACATAAATCATTGTTTGTAGGATGCTTTTGGCTTATGTTGCTCTGGCACTGTGAGAATGCTTAAATTGTGAATAACATTTCTCATAGTGGTTACCAGCTTTATATTTCTCTTCGAAAGTATTTATTATAGAGCGCCTCTGCGTAAATCAGCAAATAGCCAACTATATGTACTCTCCAATCCTTGTCAATGCCATCGTCGACGATGGGCGCCTAAAATTTGAACTCCGCGTGAAATCGAGATCAGCAGAAATCAACGTTGATCCAACGTTGACCTCGTCTTCCCCTCCATCCACCACCTCCCATCCATCTCCACAATCTCCACCCTCGCTGACCCATCCACTCCACCCCACACCACCCCATCCGTCACAATCAGCGCCTCTCCCCTCTATTGAGGGATGCGGGCGGCTTGACCACACACGAAACGACGCCATTCCGAAGCCATTACGCCCCGGCGCGGCCAACGGCAAGACGGGCCAACGAAATGGAGGATGGTGGAGGATGACGGAGGGTAGGGCTGAGCACGGGTGCGGGTCCACAAAGGTAACCCGTAGGTATACCTGTGGGAATACCTGCGGGTCAGCTGATCCGCGGGTCCGGATCACCCGTGATCACGGATCCGCGCGGATCCGGGTATGGATTTCGGCGACGGGAGGGGTACCTGCGGGTACCTCCGACCCGCTCCGACCCGGTGCCTATTTTCAAGCTCCGCTTCAACGAACTTCAACAAACGTTCGACGACTTATTTCTTATCTTGTTGTTATCTCCTCATCACCTCACCGCCCCTCACCCGACCCACGTCAACGCACCGCGCCCACGCCGATTCACATCGCCCACGCAGACTGACTCGCACCGCCCACGCCGACTCGCCACGTCAACGTCACCGTGCTGCCCACACCGACTCGCGCTACCAGGACTCGCGCTTCCAGACGACACGACGGCGCCGCGCGGGGTCCGCACGACCACGGACGGACGACACGACGAGATGTGGCAATGATACGGGCGGCCGTATCATTGCCACGTCATTCTCGGGGCTCACTCCCGCGCACCAACGACGAAGGAAGGGGAGGAGAGACCAAGGGGAGACCCGGGAGCGGGAGACCCACAAGGTGCGCCCACTACGCCGTCCGCCCTCGCTCGCCGCTGACCACGACACCTCCCCATAGCCTCCATGCATGCCGCGCACCTGGTCGACGGGCGTGCCACATCACCCGCCCGCGACGTCGTGCCGCGGCCCCGCCCCGCCCGCCATGTCGTCCCGCGGCGCACGACACCGCGACGACGGCCCCGCACCCCCGCGACGGTGTGCTACGGCGCCCGCACACGGCGAGCATGGCCCCGCACTGCCGCCCACGTCGTCCCGTGGCGCACGACGCCGCGACGACGGCCCCGCACCCCCGCGATGGTGTGCTGCGGCGCCCGCACACGGCGAGCACCATTCGCCCTGCTGCTCGCTGACACTGCTCGTCCCGACGTCAGCCCCGCCCGATCTACTCCATCTGGCTCGATCCCGCGTTCCGCGCCGCTCCCCGCACCATCTCCGGGCCCATCATTTCCCTCACAATCCACCATTGATACTGCCTGTGCGTACAAAAATGCCGCAATATTGCGGCATCTGCGGCGTGCAGGCAATTGACATGGACCTCGTAGTAATTCAGAACAGGTACCTGCAGGTAAACCTGCAGGTACCTTGAGGGATCCGTGACTGACAGGTAGAACCGTAGGTACCTGCGACCTACAGGTAATTGACCCACGGATCCGGGTGATCCGTGGGAAAAGATCTTTGCGGGTGCGGGTATAGATTTTGGGCGCCAAAATACCCGCAGGTCGGGTCCAGGTAACCTGTGGGTGCACCCGTGCTCAGCCCTAACGGAGGGATGCAGACTGCGCGGCGCTCGTCGACGCCGCGGGAGGGAGTTCCCTGACACCGACCCCATGGGCAACTACGCGCGCCGCTCGAGCATCCTGCAGCCCTCGCGGCTGGGCTCGACATACAACTCGCCCCTGCCCGGCTCGTACATCCCCGTGTTCATCGAGAGCTCGAGCACCGCGGGCGCGGGCGGCGGCTACAAGCTCGGCAACGGACAGACGGCATCGAACATGGTGCCGTTCCCGACGCAGGGCTACGTCGTTCCCGCGCGCTCGCGGACGGGCTCGACCACGCGCGGGGAGATGATCGCTGTCGACGATGTCGATCCACGAGCACTGGGAGGGGCTCGCAGGCGGGCTGGCGACGGCAGGGCAAGGGCATGCTCTTTGTTGGGATATTCGCGGGCGCCACGCCGCCATCTGGTATATACATTGTTGTAATAGTATTTCAATAAAATGTTGCATGGAAATCGTACAGAATCGTAAAGAAAACCATGCTTGTGAGATATTCTGGTCAACCGCCTGAAGTGGTAGGTATTTCCAAAAGTGGATTGTCTCCGAGGATCATCTGGATGCTCGATTGCGCATCCACCCAGTTCTGACCAAGTTTTTTCATTGTCGTTGGTGTTATACAATGAAGGGAGATAATAGAACATATATATGTCAATAAAGTCTGGGAACTGTGCCTACAACCCGCAGAATTTCAATAATTGATTATCAAACATACCAGAAACATACCATACTTATTTATGGTATGTCGAATCATCAGCATCAGCGGGAGACAGATCATAGGGGCACCATCTCCAGAGGATGGTGGGCGATGCACCGCGATTCACCGCGATGGTGGATGCTTCCATATTAGGATTTGGGTGAGGCGGATCCGCAGCAATTTCACCTGTTAGGTGGGTATAATCCGCGTATTTAACCCCACCTAAAGGTCCTGTCAGGAGCGTTGCAACTGCTGCCAAAGGTGAGATCTACATAATCGTTACTGCATTCTACATGTACCCCAACGGTCGGGTAACTGTCTGATGCAGAATAACCTTGATGTTGTCCTTGGTTGCAATGGCAGGCATTCTGCTTCGGAACAATTCTTTCAGCACTGAGTAGCAAGCCTTTTCGACATATTCAAATCGGCGCGGCGCGTCTCTTCTTCCGTGACCTATTTTTTTGAGGTCCTCATAGCGGAGGTGGAGGAAGAAAAGTAGCGACTTCCCGCGAGCAACCCTTTCAACGCCCATGGTGAAAGCCTCCCAATTTGCACGAAAACACCGATCCGGTTTTCCTCTCTTCGTGAATCCCACTAGAATAGAAAGGTTGATTCGGACGAGTCGATTCTCTTCAGAAATACTGCTGAGGAGTTTGGTAGATCGGGCTAGAGGGTCTTCTCCAGAAGTGGAATCCGAAAAAATGACATCCAATGATAAAAATATGAGGTTTGAGCACGCTCCAAGATTGAGATGGTCGATAAGTGCGGGAGATCCTTCGAATAAATTGCTGATGAGTCCCATGAAAGTCGCAATGGAGATCATACTCACCGTGTTCCGATGAATGAACGAGAAAGAGGTCCTCCAAAGATCGGCTCCTGTTCAACACGTCTTGGGCGCATTTAATGTCTGCTAGATTATCGATGCCGACAATAAAAGTCCTCAGATCTGAGAGATCAATGTGAACCGACTCGCATCCGTTGGCGAGAAAATTCCCTATTCCATCTGCGGAGTTCCGATAGTCCAAATTATTGAGCCGAGGGACCGACAATCCTGAAGGGCGCGCAGCTCGAAATGTGAATTTGACGTTGGATAATACGAGGTGAGTAAGGTGGATACAGCTCTCCACCATCTCAACGGGAATATCGCAAAGGTCTTTGAGATAGAGGAAAGTGATGAACGGAGAAATTACTGGTTCAACCACCCGCTGTATAAATTGTGCTGCTTCGTGGAATGAGCGCGAAGGATATTGAAAATCTCCGAACAGCCTGAAATTCTGCAGCGGCGAGCGCGACTTCTCCAGCATCCTCATCACTCCTAAGAATGCGTGGTCCTCGATAACCAATGCTGTACCGTGTTGGAACGAGAGCGATATATTCACTTCTTGGACATAATCCGCGAGCATGGGCCTGTTCTTTAAAATTTCGTGCAAGGCCTTGCATCTAGACCTCTGGTCCATGTGCCAAGAGCGGGTATTGAAATCGATTCTTTTGAACATGTAAGAGTTGCAACGAGGAAGAAAAGCATGGCTAATAAGAGAATATGCATTAAGGCCTTTCCATTGTTTGTCCCAACGCCCCTCGGATTCGAGTTCGTCGTTTGCAACGAGAACATCGATGATTTCGTCGATGAGATCTTGGGACAATTTATAGATAGGAGTGGAAGAAAGCATCGGGAATTGTAATGCAAACAAGCGACGAATGGGTGCCACTACTTATATATAATTGTGGGCGACCATTTGCATCATGTTTGAATCAGCTACAACCAACCCCATTCTAATCTCCATTGTGGATGCGTTTCAGATGCCTTCGCGTCCACTGTGAAACCCACCCAACAAAATGCACGACTTTCACTGACGGTCCTTTATTTTGGGAACAGCGCCGTTATCGATTACCCTTAAAGCTTCAATCACAGAACTTTTGGAGCTTATGGGCCACATGAGGATATGTGTACGTGTAGGCAACCAATAATGATGTTCAGAAATAAAAATGCATTTATATGAATACTTTATTTAGAATCACATATACTACATTCCTTTTGTCCCCTGAAGTTATGGTTAATCATACATCCTAAGTATACATATGTAAGTAGTCTTAATATACACAGAACCTTTTTCAATAGCTGGATGGCAGTATATACAACAAGAGCAAACCACGTCAAGCAATAACCACAGATATTTACATTACCCTCATCACCCTCACGAAATTGGGCTCCTCCCATCATCCGTCGGATCCACAACCGAAATCCGGTACACGCTGGCACTCCCAGGCGGCTCAGGCGATGTAACAGGCGGAGCGCGCCCGCTACCCTTCCGGAGCTTGGAGGCGCGGCCGCGGCGCGCGACCGTCGCGCTCGGCGCCATCCCCGCCGCAGAACCCGCGCGGCTCGCAGCACCTTGCGCCTCCGACGGCACGCGGCTGCGGTAGGAGGCCGCATCGTCTCCCGCGGACGGTGCGCGCACTCCGACAGGCAGAGGAGGGCCATCCGCGTGCAGGGCGGACGGCGCGCGACTAGAGGCGCCGTGGGGCTGCTCGAAGTGCTCGAAGTGCTCCTGCGCTGTGCCCCACTCTTCGTGTATCGGAGCGGGCGTGCCCATGCGGCTGCCACCCATATGGCGCTGGATCTGCGACGCGCGACTCGCAGCGGACGGCGAGCGACTGGTGTTCGGGTACCCCTCCATCTGCTGCTGTTCTTGGAAGCGCGCCACGTGCGTCGCCGCCGACGGCGTGCGGCTCGTCTGGAAGTGCCGGGAACCCCCCGCGGCCCTGACTGACCCCTTATCCGCCGTTGGCGCGCGGCTCGGGATATGTTGAGGAGGGACGTCGCCCCATTGTCCCTCTTGGATGGCGACGGAGTCTCGGATGACAGTGGGCACGCGACTCGGGTGCGCGCTGGACGGGAAGTGCGCATCAGCGAACGCCGGACGCAGCGAGGCGCTGCCGTGGTGCGACGGCGCGCGGCTGGGGTGGGCGCTGCCCCGGGCCATAGGGTCGCCTCTGTATGAGCGATGCAGCGAGGACGGCGCGCGCGCGGCATGCTCGCGGCTGGGGTGGGGATGCATAGCCTCGTCGGTCGGGCTGTGCGCGCGGCTGGGATGGACGCTGTCGAACGCTGCGGCGTGCATGTTTTCTTGCTGCATCCAAGGCGTGTGCCGACTGACGGTTGCGGTGCCAAGGGAGCTCATGGACCCCTGGCTCAGGCTGGCGGTTCGTGCGTGGCCTGTGGAAGGGTGTCCGGTGTTTTGCGCATGAGAAAGAGACGCTGCTCGATGAATGGTGCCCTCTCTGCTTGGGTGATAATATATGGAGTCGTCGGTACGGCTTCGGGACTGGGAAGGATGCATGTACATGGAGGGTCCCCCTTGTGCGGTGTTCGGATTGGCGGTTTGTAGATGGCTTGCATTTGAACGAATACTAAACTGACGAGATGCGCCACCAGCGCCTAAATTCCCTTGTGAGTGATAAAGTCCCAGCGAAACGGAGTAGTTACAAGAATTATCATCGTCTTTGTTATCACGTCCGTTACCGGATGTCGATGGTCCCAATTTCTCTTTCAGAGGCATACTCGTCGTGGGTGGGGGTTGATACACATGGTTGACCTGGCTCCTGGACCGCGAAAGCTCAAACGAAGAGTCGGCAAAAAGTCGTGCGCTGTCGGTGTCTAGTTCCCCTGGGAGCCGTCCACGAACATATGGATTAAAAAGAGCACCCGAAGCAACAGTATGATGCGACGGCCCCCGTCCTTGATAAGTTGTGGTGTACCGCTTCCCAAGGACCGGAGAGGGTGGACGCTCGAGTCGGTATGATCTGAAAGGCGACGCATTCGATCCCACATTCTCCATCCCATGCGCAGGCCAAGTGGGTGGGTCTACTTCGTGCGCCGATGAAGTAGGGTTATACAGGTGTCCGGCTGACAGATCGGCGAACGAGCCACGCGGTTCGTAGTGACTAAAATATTCCTCGAGAGAATCATTAGGATCGAGGCCTCCGTACTCTTCCCTCTCTGATCGGTTGGGCTGAGCGGTATTGTAGAGGACTCCCTTGGCGAGCTCTCTGTAGGAGAGCGGTTTCGGGTGTTGCGGGTTTCGATCCATGCACCTTGACTGGGCGGCGTTGAGTTAATGATGTGTGTGTTTGGCGCCGTGAACACGCCTCGCAGTCGGTCTTCTGAGCGTTCGTGCTCTGGGGCAGTTTTAAATGGACCCGTGCCCACAAAGGGACCTCGTTGCAACGGCGTGGCGGATTATGGCAAGGATAGCTTCAGCTGCGGCGGTGTGTGTAGCATCAGCGGGATGATGCGAAACGAGCAGGGCCTCTTTGGAGGGTTTGCTTTGGATCTACCCTGGAGTCATGGTCGTGGGTGTGTATCAGGGAGCGGACCCACCGCTGACCAGCTGGAGCTTGGCTATGGACGCGAACGGCTGGTGCCGCGGTGTGATCCATAAATAGAACACAGCCACAATCTTGTCATTCCGTTATCGACAACCACATAGAGCACCCAAAAACCCCTGATTCAAGGATGGCAGAGCCCGAGTGGAAGGCGCTCTGCAAACGCAAACGCAAGGCGCAACGAGACTCTATTCCTCCTGAATGGACCCTCCCGCAGTATGCTATTTCCGCGCACCCAAATGTTATCGATGTGCCCACAAACTGCGGCCTGCTTTCCTCACGCGAGCTGGCGATTACGGAAACAACAGATGTGGGCGAAATCCTGCAGAAACTTCGGACATCCGAGTGGACGGCGCTGGAGACAACGAGGGCTTTCTACAAGCGTGCCATTATCGCACATCAGCTGGTGAGTGGATATCTTACATCAACCTTCTGAGGGATCGTTGTTGAGCGAGTCCAGACCAATTGCCTCACGGAGATTTTTGTTGAGCGTGCATTAGAAAGAGCCAAACAGCTGGATGATATCCTTCAAAGGACAGGAAAGGTCGTTGGCCCCTTGCATGGGCTTCCTATCTCGCTGAAAGGTGAATAAGAAAACCCCTACTCATAATGACAGCCTTCTCAATAATTCCAAAGATCAATTTACAATGAAAGGCCTGGAGACGGTTATGGGTATGTTCAGTGATGATTTTTCTAAAAAGAATCTATCCATTGAGCCCCGCGTGGGCACCTGCTAGGATACGTTTCAGGCATCGGTCAATACGCGCAGGAAGACAGCGTCATCGTCCAAATCCTCTACGATTGTGGAGCTGTACCTTTTGTCCGCACCAACGTGCCCCAGACGTTAATGGTGAGCAACTAGTTTGCACCAACTACCGCTGGTATTAAATAGCCCTTGATAGTGGGGCGAAACCCACAACAATGTCTTCGGACGGACTCTCAACCCCTACAACCGATCTCTTACCCCAGGCGGGTCCTCAGGTGGTGAAGGGGCCTTGCTCGCCATGAAAGGCAGTCCTCTGGGTGTTGGTACAGACATCGGCGGGTGAGTAGTTTCGAATTTTGAAGACTTTCTTTAGTTAAAACGCCCAATAGTTCCTTGAGAATCCCCTCCGCTTTCTGTGGACTATACACCTTACGCCCGTCCTATTCACGTCTACCTTACTACGGCGCCGCCAACGCGCTATCAGGCCAAGAATCCATCCCCTCCGTCCTCGGTCCGATGGCGAACTCGCTCTCAGGGGTCAAAGACTTCATGACGGCCGTCCTAGCGGCAAAGCCATGGAATCGCGATCCCACCACCATCCGCAAGCCTTGGGATGAGAAAGAGTGGAATTTGTGTGAGCACGGCGGCGTGGGTGCTCAGTTGTGTTTCGCGATAATGTGGGACAACGAAGTCGTCAAACCCCATCCGCCGCTGGTGAGAGCCATGCAGATGACGAAGGCGGCGTTGGAGAAGATGGGACACAAGGGTAAGTTCTTGGACTGGATCATGATTTTTCTTTTGCAATATGTTGATAGCAGTCGTTCTATAGTGATTGATTGGAAACCACATCGCCATCTCGAAATATACAAAAATGCGGTGCGTACCTCCTTCATACCGCCCGTCCTCACCCATACCAATAAGAACGATAGGAGACTATATTCGTCGCCGATGGCAACCACGACTACCTCACTGAATGTGCGAAATCCGGGGAACCGCTCATCCGGAGCATGGTGCCCTCGCACGAGGAAGAAGTGGCGGAAGGCTACGAGTTCGAACCGCCCTATCCATTCGTCAAGGTGCTCGTTGGGGATGACCCGGAACATCTCAACGCATACGATGTTAGCGAATTTTATACAGCTTCACTTCCGTTTGCCAGTGTCATTACTGATAAGTTTATTTCTCATACATACACGTAGCTCTGGAGACTCCACGAAGAAAAACGCGAGCTGCGAAAGTCGCATCTGGACCACTGGGAGAAGACGGTTAGCCAGACTGGGACAGGGCGTCCTGTCGACGCTATTATATCGCCCGCAGTGGCATACGCAGCGGTCCCACATGGCATGAATACGTAGGCAGCCTCTTCCTCTCAAGCTCATTGCTCGCTAAAAAAAAAAAAAATCTTGCTTGCATGCAGGGATTCATTTTACACCACGCTCTGCAACGCTATGGACTATACGACATCGGTGTTTCCAGTGACCCATGTCGATCCCCTGGTTGACTTGCCGCAGGAGCCGCACCAGTTTTATAATCATGAGGACGAGGCGATTTATAAACTTTGTACGTCCCTTTTTTGGCCGTTAGTCTTTTAATGCGTATTGACAGATAACACTGACCATGTACATGCATTAGACAAAACGGACCTATTCGCAGGGTGTCCCGTTGGTCTCCAACTCGTTGGGAGAACGCTGGAGGAAGAGGCTGTCCTGAGAATGACTTACATCGTCGATGAAGCTCTGAAACAATGGAAATCAGGGGAATGATAGTCAGGACAATCCAGATAAGCAGATAATCAAATAGCATCAAAATTGCAAGTGAAAAATACAATCGACATGTAGACTAGACGTCAGGGGCAAGCGCGCGGTGTTGTCCATGTCCGCTGTACGGCCCATGCGCCTCGCGCACGCGCGCAGCAGACACACTCGCCACGCGGGCCTTCCAGTTCTGCCCAAAATACCCGATCCTGTCCTCCAAGGTCCGCTCTAGCTGGAACAGCAGGCCCACGTCCTGTGCCGCATACGCGATGATGCGGGCATCGAGGGGCCGCTGCTCGACGACGTCGTACGAGCCGCCTTTGTCCGGAAAGCAGAGCGCTGCGCCGGCGTTCTTGATGCGGGCCCATTCGGCGGGCGGGTGGACGTAGCGCTCGATGGCGCTGCCGAGCCCGCAGACGAGGCGGACGGGGATTTTGGACGAACGTCGCACGGCGACCTCGAGGATCTGGAGGTCATGGACGTTTGCTAATTCTATGTTGTACAGATGGAAGAGGGCGTCGGCGTCGTTGCGCACGTCGTAAAAGAGCTATATAGTTCAACGAGTGGTAAGAAAAGAAAGAAAAAGAAAGGCATAAATCAGATCATGGGTATATACCTTTTTGGTCGCCCTACTTTCGAGAATGAGCCTGAGGCTACGGCCTTCAGCGTCGCTATGGTCGAATGCGAGCTTCCCGAGGGTGGTGACATCGACAAGCCAAATAATCCGCGAGCAGTCGGCGATTATCTGAAGAAGAGCAATGCGTCCGAAGCGACAAAGCTCGACCCCTTCGAGATCTATGGCGAGCTTGGTGACTGGACGAGATTGCGTGGAAGATATGTCAGCGATACACTTCTCCAGGAGGTCTTCGGTGTCGACGAGTATGATGCTGGTAGGAGCCATGTTTTTCTAGCTTGAGTAGCTGTTTAGAAGAAAAAAATTCGACCTTTATAGCCATACAGGACAGCAGAGAATCGAAAGATCTTACTGTAATCCCAATCCGTGCTCATTGTGGGTCCTACCTTCGATCATATCTATCCGAAAAAAAGGCTATACGAGTCCACAAATAGGATTGAATAGGAAGAAGAATGCGATCGGAACACGACGTACGTCTAGACAATGTGCAAGTCTGTCGCAAGGCCATCCGAAGTTAACAAGCGCCCAAATAAGCGCACAGCGATTGGTGGCGAGCCTCGCGGCCCGCTCGAACTACGAAACGTGATCGTAAGAGCCAACTCCACGGTTCACTTTCACCTTGGAAAATTGTCTGCTGAGTTCTATTGTAGTTTTGTGGACGCAGCTTGCACGCAACGGCCTGGCGCATATTATAATCTTGGGTCGATAATCGAACATTGTGGGTCTGTTAACCTCAAAGTTTTCTTCCTGTTGGAGATTACGGCTTCGCAGCTCCAATTACCTTTCGAAGATATAGTAATGACCGCAAGCATTAACTTTCATATATGAAGACTCGGTTCGTTCTTGAAGCAGATTTTTAAATGGCATGCACCAATTCTATCCATTGAAAACAGTCCTTGAAGTAATGGCTGTACAGTGTAAAGGGATTATTTAAAATGATCGATACTTAGATATATGTGAAGGTTCTGGTATAATATAAAGTACATCAGTGGGTTCGATAAATAGTTATAGATAAAATGGTATCCCGTATACGACAGGTGCTGCACCTGTTAGGTATTTTAATTTACACGAATCGCGAGACTGGGCGACAGCCGCGATAAGGGAGGTTGGACTTGGGCGTTTCTCTTTTGATCGGTCTAGCTCTTTACTTGCCAAGCCAATTTTGTCAAAGACAGACTGGGAGAATTTGTCAATGTCCTTATCAGTGACATCCCAAAGGTTGGCGACAAGAGTTGGACTTGGAAAGCATGAGTAATGGCGGGTGGATAATAGATCATACGGCTCACCATCCCCCTAGCATGTAGTTATAGGGTGTCCCAGTACGATCGAAGTCGCCCATGTCACGTAGTGCTCCCGATGAACACCCCCACAGCATGGTGGCAGCACACGTTGGCAGGCTGCGGATCTTATGCGATCGCACATACTGCTCACCCCCACCATGGCCAAAGTATCTAACAAAATATTCAGCCTCAGTAATAGCCGCGAGGTGAGATGACTTACACGACGAGATCTTGAGTTTGTAAAGCATCCACGAATTGCTGCTCGCTCAGCTGCTTTCCGATTACCCCATTCCACCCTGTCTTTTTCATGTCGTTCGCCCAATCACGGAAGCGGTCTTCAGTCCGCCCCAGGTCGCCGCTGGGATTCAGGATATAATATCCCTTACGTGGATCCACGACCGCTCCCGCTTGAGCGGGTTGAGCAAGGCCTGCTGATTCCCGTTTGATTCGAGCGAAGGAAAGTCTGTCATGTAGGAACTGGATGCCAGGTATTCGACTGACGCTTCGTCCACGGAGTATAGGCATGCTCTCCCAGGGCAGACCTTGAACGTTCCTGTCCAAGATCAGAAACAGGTGCTCATCTATTGTGTCCGGTGGGGTCTTGGAGGCCTTCGTTCTTTTCGACGCGTGTTCTTCCAAAACGGCCCTTAAATCGATGACCAATTGGTCAATGTCTACTTCTGCGATCGCGACTGGCACGCCGTGGAACTGATACAGGTCCAACACGAAATACACGATGTCTTCGAGCTCCTCATCACGGCATTTGGGCGACAATGTTGAGAAGCATTTTATGATCGAGTCGTCCAATACGAATTGTGTAGGGTTGTTAGGTTGATATTGCGATGTACTTTTCTTATGTCCAGTTGACTTTGTTTTGGGTTTATTATCCTTGACATGAAGACTGCGGTGAAACACCTTCTCGAACTGGCCCCGAAGCTCGGATATCGACTCCGCCGACATAGTCGGTGAGGGGCTGAGGATCGTCTGTGGGCGAGGTTCATTAACATGTACGAGCTATAAAGATCATGAACACTTGCCTTAAATGCTCCTAACCAACAATATTCAATGTTTTCCAAAAGCTCCCGCATCCGCGAATCAAGCTGCCCACGCTGCTTCCACCAGTTACATCGGGCCTCTTCGTCGTCCGCCTTGATACTGATCGCAGCTTTGGTGCATTCATCGCTGCTCCGGACGATGTCGTGCAATTCTTGAATAGCGCCATCGAATGTAAGGTGATTCTCGTCATCGTCTCCACTGCCGTGATCTCGTCTTCCCTTCAATGGGATGCAAAAAATGAGAGGGTTGGTAGGATTGGGACCACCCTCCTGTCTCGAGATGAACAGCGTACTCTTGTCGGGTGTTACGCTGATATTGATTACTGTCCAAGTAGCTGGCAGTCCGAGTGAATCTTGCGAAGAAAGGGTGGTCGGACTCAAACATTGCGACTTGTATCTCATCCTGACGGAATCCCAGTAGTGCTTGAGATTTTCGGGCTTGATATCAAAGTCGTCTTCATCCTCGGAATCTGATACAGGGGTGAGCGCAAATCTGCGGTTTTTGGAACTGGCGTCGGTAGAATTCGAGCGAGGTAAGTGATCGCCGTCTTCGGAAAGGACTGGCCATTGCAGATCATCTGGAGCTCGTTTAGGAGGAATTTTGTGTTCTATTGCTTCCAGCATATCGCGTCGCAATGTCAAGGCAGCAGACACATCTAGAGAGCTTTGACTAAGTCTTCAAGAAATGAGCGCATGTGATGGAACATACCTAACAAGGAGACCATGACCGAGGGCACATCAACCCTTCGATCTCCCAAAGATGTCCGGAATGCGCCGATGAGAACCAATGAAATGGCTGCATCGCGGACTTGGATGACATTGCCCTTCGTTGCCGTCAAGTCCAGATGTGCCCATAGCAGTTTTTCAGCGTTGGCTAAAGCATCGATGACCTCGATAGATGAAACAATAGCCCTTATGTCTTCTTTGCTACCCATACCGATAGGCACAGCAATCGCTGGAAGATAGGGAAGTGAGTTTAGCTCCCTTATTGGTGGGGTAGAGCGTACTTGATTCCGTTAACGAGCTCAGGAACATGTCGGTTCGGAAGCGATCATAGACACCATGTAATGTCAACTTGGCCATGAGAGCATTTTCTTGCGCCTGAAAAGAAAAAGGTGTGTTAGATTGACTGATTCAAGTATAAGATCGTTTTGCTCACTTTATTATTGCTTGAATATGACATTGAAATCAGTTTCTGCAACAAAGCGTTGAATTCATCTCCGGGGTCGTCTCGCAGGGACCATACTGGCGAAAGATAGGTTTGTTGATGGAAAAGGATTCTTACAGAGGTACATCGACTTACGTTGTTGGCAGAGAATCGAGCACCGAACGTCGGGAGCCAAGATCTCCAGGCGCTCCTTTTTGCTTGCAGGAGATCCTCCGAGTGACCTGCGTGGACTTGTAAAATGCGTCAGAGAAATGACTGTTTCTGTATTAAATGCACATACCCAAATGCGAGGTTATCAAATTGACGGAAGGCGGTATCCAACGCCTCAAGTATCGATATAGTTTCTTCCAACACTTGTTGAGTATTTTCTTCTTCCATTTCCGTTTCCGCCGTACGAGATTTGAGCTCGACAAACAACCGTCGTATCTCGGCCATGTCGATGCCCTGCTCGTCAGACAGGAGCTCTGCAGCCTTCGTCAAATTGACCTGGGCATCTTCTGTACGTCCCATATGCAGCTGGATCTCTCCCTGCTTCGCCAGAGCACGACCCCACATGGCAGGTGCGTTCAACTGCTCCGCGAGGTCAGCGGCCTGTCGCGCGAAGTACTCCGCCTCGCGCGCGGAGCCCCGGAGGTAGTACGTCTGGGCTAAGGACAGCATCGTGGACAGGAGGCCTTCGGAGATCCTCCATTCTAAGCCATCCATTGGCGAGCGCCGTTCTGGAACCTTTTTGTCTGCTTGCGCCGGGGGTGTAGATCCAACGGAAGGTAAGGCATCCTTTAAAGACGACATTTCGAATGGATCGGAATCGCTGGGAGGACTAGAAGAGCGCGAAGGAGGATTTAAACGGGCTAGTGTATCAACTGCCCTATTCCAAAGGCGAAGGGACTGCAGGAAACCTTCCAAAGAGGTAGAGACGTCGCCCTGGGAGATGTTAGAAGAAGAAAGGTACTTCAAAGTGAGGCTGCAAACCATACCTTGGTATATTGCACCAATGCAAACACATTGGCCGCGGTAGCTGCAATCTCGAGCACTGATGCTCGAGCTTGAATACGCTGATGCGTCGATGTCGCCTTCTGCTCAATATTGAGCTGCTTCGAGAGCTCGAGAGCTTCCAGGTAAACTCTAGAGCTAAACAACACGTTAATATTGTAGAGCATCATCAAAACAAGACAAGTATTTACCTCTTGGGTACATCTTCGAGGAGGGCCAATGATTCCGCAAAGCGCAGTAGGAACCTGACAGCTATCTCTTCCGAGGTCTGGCCGCCGCGCACGATTTCCAGTGCTTGCGTGAATATGGCTGTCGCTCGTTTCAATCTTCCTAAAATAGCGTATTCATGGGCCAGGTCAAGAGACGCGGCAACGAAGGCTATTTTCGCAATATATTAGTTGTCGCTATGATGAAGTGCACCGACAGGGTTACCTTCGCTCGTTGTTCCTATTTGCCGCTGTGCCAGCTTCCTAGTCATCTCTAGCAAATGGGCCTTCGGCAGAATGAGTGACAGCATACCCAACACGCGGGCAGTCAGTTCTGTCGTGGTCACTGTCAGCCAATAGAGTAGCGAAAATCCGACAGAAAATAGACGAACGCAAAAGGGATAAGAAAGTGTCAAAATCATCGAACAATAGGGCAGATTTTGCAGTTTGCGCTCCATCTGTCGACCGTCGAGGGGTTGTCTGAGGAGCATTCACCACCACCGCCGGTTGTAGAGCTAAGGAAAGAACAGACGATCAGCACTATGATCACTCCATCTCGCAACCCATCTTACCCATTCTCGCAGGCACCTTCGGCGTCACAGGATGTACCGCAGCCCTCGTCCTCGTCTTCGCCGGCGGCGCCTTCTTCGGCGCAGCAGGTACCGCCCGCAGGCGCGTCGCCCTCGTTGGCCGTGGCGAAAGCACCTTCCCGACCCTGGCCACTTTCGGCGACAGCGCCTTGCCCCCCACCGCCTTCGGGCTGAAGCCCTTGCGCGCTGCCGGCGCTTTGGAGGCGGGCTCGGATTGGCGGAGGAGGATCTCTTTCATCAGCGCGCATGCGCCCTCCGTGCGCTGCGCCATGATGGAGGACTGCGTTGGGTCGGCGCGCCGGTGGGCGTGGAGGGCGGACCAGAGGGAGGCTGAGATCCGGTATTGCGGGATGAAATGGGCAAGATGCGCATCTCTTCCGAAGGACTGTAAAAAGACTTTCTTGAAACTTTTCTGATACCATAGAGCATATGCGAATTTACCTCCACAGTAGCCAAACGTGCAACCTCCTGCGCCATCTCTTCCACATCCTTGAAGCCCAGCGCCGGGCACATATCCTCCGTTTGCTCCCGATAAACAAACGCCATGCACCGGACGAGCACGCGCGCCCTCCGCACAGGCATCGCCTCGGCATAGACCCCTAGCAGGTCTTTGAGAAGCCTCACAAACATCTCATGCATGCCCTCCTTCCACCGACTCGGCTCCAAACTGTCCAGCTGACGCTCCAGAAGCGCGCCAGCGACCGATGGGTCAAGAACAGCTGCCGACGACGATGGTGATGGCGATACGAGGGATTTGACGGTTGAGATTATGGACACTTCATCCGGGGAGAGCAGCAGTTCGCATGCGCCGAGGTAGGACAGCCTATCCACGAGGCCGGAGAGCTGCTTGACGGCAGGACTCGCGTCGGCGCCGAACAGGACGTGGTGGGCTACGGAATCGCTCTGGGCGACCAGACCCGACGACGCGAAGGGGAAGGCATGGACGGCCTCTTTAAACGCATTATACGCATGCTAAAACAAGAAAAAAAAGTCAAAAACTGGACAAGATATCGAACAAAATGAACACGACACCGTACCTTCCTATCCCCATTCTTCGAATAACACACCGCCAACAGCTCCCAGCGCCGGAACAGTTGCTCCTCGAGCTGCCTCCACTCTCTCTCCCGGCTCTCATTCACCGTCGGCGGCGCCGGCCGGGGCATCCGCAGCGCCCTCGCTCCGAGCACACACGATTCCACCAAAAACGGCACCGCGTTCCCATACCTCGTCGCCTGATACAGCCCGCCCGCGATATTGTAGAACGCACCCGACACGCAGCGCGTGTAGTTCGCGAGGTCGACGGCATCCTCGATAGGCGTATGAGGGAATTTGTTAGGAGGTACGGCGTCGAGGAGGGTTTTGGCTCGGTTGAGGAGGTCGAATGCCGGGACGAAGGTGGTCGGGTTGGTGGGGTTGACGTGGGTTCTCGAGAGCACGAAGAGCGTGTCTAAGCAACGCGTCAGGATATCTTTCGTAGCGATAGCATTGCAAGTCTGGAAGAAACGATTTACAAATATACAACGGTATGAGGAATCTTAAGACTTACAGGTAACGATGGAAAAGGTTTCAACGAGATGACACACTGCAGTAAAAACTCTCGCAGATCAGCTTCAACGTTATCATCCGGCAGGGCTGATGACGCCGACGCGGATGTGGTTGCTTCCAAGACTCTAAGAGCCATGCGACGGGCTTTCTCAAAAGCGCGATCGACCTTGCCGCATATCCGGGAGACTTCTTCCTCCTCTCGAGATCTCTTTTCAGAGATCCTTTGGGAAGGCTGGAGAAGGACGGAAATGGCCGACGATGTCTTGAGAATGACGGTGACGGATTGGGCTGAGTTTTGAAGGGCATCGGCTGCGAGCATAACGTTAAGTTTTGTTATCATTCATGACGGTCAAACATACCGTTGTCAGAATTCGCCGGTTTCTCAAGTAAGATAGACAATTGTCCCAAGGCGTTATATAGTTTGGTACCCTCTAGGATAACCTCTTGGTGACGAGATGGTTGCTTGGGCGAGGTTGATACTGGGATCGTCTTTGAAGAGGAAAGCGCGGCATGCTGCATGAAAGAGTCGATTCTCTGTAGGACTGTAATATCCCCTGCCTATAAAAAATAGGATCAGCCGTACTGAACTTGAGAAAAGAAAAGAACATACCCGTTTCGCAAAAGACGACCAGTACTCGCAAAAGGCCACAAAGCTCTTTCCATCGTCGCCGATCGCCATATACGTGTCGCGGTCCGATCGCTTCTCTGCCAGCTGGATAAGCTCGTCATAAGAGGTGAGGATCATACGCGTCGTTTGCTCCTCTGACGATAGCTGGGAAGACTTGACGAGTGCCGCAGCAAAGCGCCGAGCTTGATCCCAGAATGTGTTTGCTTCGATGACCCCGGGCCTAGTATGAGCTAGACATCGCAGGGCATGCATCCGAAGTGTGAACAGAGATTCCGGCGAGGGACAGGTTAAAGATTTCGATTTCGACACGGTCGACGGAGGAGTTGAGGGGGTTGAGTAGAAGGAGCATAGTTTGGTCAGAGAGGTATAGGCACGAGTCAATAAAGAATCGACATGTTTCGGCGGTAATGTGGTAAAGGCGGGCACCCAAACTAACAGAGATGGTCTGGTTGGAGAGGAAAGAACCGATACGAGATCTTCTATAGCTTTCGAGGCAGTACCATGCGGCTGAGTCTTGATTACAAGTGCATACACTAGATATGTTGATATGAGAGTTAAAAGGACTGCGTCCGTCGGGGGAGGAGAAGATTGGGGAATTTCGAGGTGAGAAGTGGCTGCTTGCGCATTTAAAAGAGAGCAGAGTCGTGCGTGTATTTCTACCAAGAACATTTCTGCTGAATCAAACTGGAAAGCATATGAGGCTTCGAAAACATGAAATGAACACGAAACGCACCATCTCGAGTGTAACGAGCTTCCCAAGCACGCTTACTGCAGCCCTTTCGACATCGACATCATTTGAACAGAGCCGCCTTAGTATCGCCAAGTGTTTCGTCGCAGCAGATGCCGAACTATTCGCGTTGACTAGCGTGGCTCTGGATGCACTATCCGAGCTTGATTTCCTCCACCCAGACTGAATGATGCCCGTGAGGGTTTGCGAGACCGAATTCATAGAGCGCATGGATGACGCCTTGGTGTCTTGAGAAGACTCTTCAGCCCTTTGCTTTCCCTTCCCATCGTTGAGAGTGAGCTTTGAGGCAAGCTCATTGACAAGTTGGTCGGCTGTTATGGAACCAGCAAGTTTGGATTTTGGTGGTTGACGGGTGAGAGTGCGCCTAACCGTTGCCGCTTTCTTTGGGTTGGTGTCATCAGAGGCTCTATAGTTGCTCTTATTCGAGGAAGAGAGGACGGTGGGCATGCTGTTGGAAGACTAGATAGTAGTAGAGAAAGAGAGGAAAGTGAGCAAGGACGAAACGCGATCACGTGTCACGTGCGGACGCGTTGTGCACCGACATTACACGTGACTGAGACATGCCACTCCGCGGCCTCGGCCCCGCGCCGGCTTCCTCTTGACCATCCGATTTTTACCTCTGGCCTCGCTGAGCAGCGATGATCTTTGCTGCTCATTTAATTTAACTATAATACCACAGCAATACCACAATCAATAATATTTGCCGCAAAGTACTTACCTTTGAGGTGCTAATTTATACCCAACTTCTAGCATGGTTTCGAATTCGCTACGCACGAGCTTCAGGTCGATTTTATGGTTATGTATGTTTACTGTTCGATGCTGAACCTGGCGTTTGTGGTTTCTGCGCAGTGCGCGCCCGCCGCGCAGCTCCCGTCGGCGCCGTGTGCCTCGTGATATCAGAAGAATGGCCGGGCCGCTCAGCGGGCCGATCTGAGAAAGCCTTGATCAAGAAAGGCGCAATCGCTCGCCGCTCTCAGTACTTAAATACCCCTGTATCCAAAGATCAGTTATCTTCTTATCGATCCTCCAACCTGAATACACAAACATGCCTGGAGGACCAACTATCAAGCTCAACAACGGCGCAGAGATACCAGCAATTGGCCTAGGTGCGATTTTCTATTTCAGATCGCCGTTCGTTAGCGATGTCAGCGCGCTAGGCTGACGCTTGATCAGGAACCTGGCAATCGAAAGCAGGAGAAGTGGAAACTGCAGTCAGCTACGCAATCAAAGAGGTCGGGTACAGATCCATTGATTGCGCATGGTGAGAGACATTCTTTCTTGAAACCCTGTAAATCATCTCGTATGCTGACCCTGCACTACGATTCGAATTTTGTAGGGCGTATGGGAACGAGAAAGAGGTTGGCGAGGGAATTCGTGCATCTGGTGTCCCCAGGTCGGAAATCTTTGTGAGTGCCATTTTAGCTGCGCTGATCACCATCATTTTTTTCTTGACACGGTTTCTCACCATCTCTTTCTCTCACAGCTCACCAGTAAAGTCTGGGGAACATGGCACTCTCGCGTCGAGGAATGTCTTGATCAAACGCTCGCCAATCTCGGAACTGATTATCTTGACTGTGAGCCTATTTTCTAATTGGAGATGTAAAGGCTGACGGATTCTTTGTTTCTCTCGCTAGTATACCTCGTGCACTGGCCAGTTCCATTGAATCCCAAAGGAAATCACCCGTTATTCCCATTACTTCCCAATGGAAAACGGGATGTCCATCACGAATGGGATTTGAAGGACACTTGGAAACAAATGGAGGCAGTTTTGAAGAAGGGTGAGGTCAATTGAGCCCGCTTTGCCCATTCTCTCTGACGACACCATTTCGCCGCAGGCAAAGTCAGGTCCATTGGCGTTTCAAATTTCTCCGAGAAAAAGCTGGAAGAAATCCTCCCTACCGCAGAAGTGATTCCAGCCGTCAATCAGGTAAGATAGATATTTGTCAATGACATGATTTTCTAAACGCGGCATTTCATAGCTCGAATTGCACATCTACAACCCTCAGCACAAGCTACTGACCTACCTCAAATCGAAAGACATCGTTGCGCAGGCCTACTCCCCTCTTGGCTCTACCAACTCCCCACTCTTGACTGATGAAGTGGTGGTGGAGATAGCCAGCAAACACTCCTTACAACCTGCGGATGTTTTATTGGGATATCTCAGTACGTTATCAAACAATCCAGCGCCATGAGATATTAGTTAACCCACCGCAATTTCCCTATTTCAGTCGCGAAGGGCAGCGTGGCCCTTCCTAAGTCCGTCACGCCTGCGCGCATCGCCAGTAACTTCACAGGTGCGCTTGCCGGTGCCGAAAAGTTGAACGCTGCCGACATCGAGCAACTCGACGGCCTCGCGGCAGGAGGAAAACAGAAAAGGTCGGCTGTTCCCACTTACTTATTGTTATGTTCGTGTGTACTGACGGCGCCTTTATTATCTGTCGCAGATTCATCACCCCTCCCTGGCGTACGTATCTCCTTCTATATAGGGTGGCGGAAACACACTCACATACATTTTCTCCAGCTGTCGACCTTGGATTTGAGCATTGGCCTGCGTTACTATAAGCCCTATAAATGGTATGTACAAAGCGCTCTTTTGATCGGATCCTATCCAGAGTCTGAAGTGAATATTGGGTGCGATAGCGTTACGCCGCGTGTATTCGATGCTGAATTCAAATTGGATTGTTCTACTGTACATAAGTACCCTCAATGATATTCACCTTTAGTGACAAAACACGCGGAATCGAATGATCTGTCGAGGAATCGAGCAATGAAATTGCATTCTTCATAGACAGTGTAAGGTCATTCATTCCGAAAAAGTACCCTCATATAGGTCAAGAAAAACTCTCACAGACACCTTATTTACTTGCACTGAACGATGAACAATTATAGAAGCCTATTTCATGGCGTTACACAGCCTCTCATTAGATACGCGACACATACGGACTCAATCATCAATGGCAGCGTCCAATCACGCATTCCCCGCTCGCCTCCGCTCACCGGTGCCTCTTTCAGCGCGAATATCGGGGAGTCTTACCAAGGACCAGCGATGACAGAAGCAACAACACCGATTATGAGAGCGTATGTAAAACACTGAAATGCCTGTGAAAGCATTGAAAGGACAGATACTTACCAACGAGTCTGGAAGATAACGCGTGCCAGATGGAGTTCATTAGATACGCACTAATTTCCGCTGCACATGAGTCTTCACATCGTGTATTCCAGTTTTTTTTTCGCTTGAGCTTATTTTGTGTATAAACATAGCCGCCCCTTCAGCTTTTCTTGGAGTCTGACAGGTCGCCGATCCCCGTGAACAGCTTGGGTGCTTACAGGTGCTTACCATGGGTTGCAGAGATCTGCAAAGATCTTGGTGAAATGGGTATGAATTTTCTGGATTGATCTCCGGCCTCGAAAATGAAGTAATGTTGCGCGGCAAATGAATGTTACTCACCGCGAATTACAGCGAATTACCTTTTCTGCGAATGGTTGTCAAAAAATAAAAATGGACATCTACGGGACTTTTTCGGGGATGGAGGAGCTCGGAGCAAGACCATCTCTGCATGTCGAAGATGTTGTCAGAGCACTCGATGGAGGTCAAAGTTGGGGCCCAACTTGGAGCGACTTCGCCTAGAAGCCATCGTATTACATGAAAGTGGCCCACTTGAATGGAGCATTATTGCAAGGAGGATCCGACCCAACGAACGATCGAAATAATTGGACCAAAAACGCGACGAAAATCCTTTTCAATATCTCTCCGTGCGCAGTGTAATTTGGAGAAGATTCAGGACCCAGATGGCGTCAGATCTACAAAGGAGCAATTTAGCAACTTTATACGGTAGGTTGAGGCCATGCGAGCTGCCCTAGCAACACGTGGCAACGAAGCGCGTGGCATTTTTAATTGCTGGACCCGATCCAGACTTGCCGCTTCCAAGCTCTCGCAAGTTTCCCAAGTACTCCAAGCACCCAAGTCTGAAGCATGAATCCACGATGCTATAATCCTAGAATAATCCGCTGAAACCCATTCAGTTTCGCAGCTGCGAACATATTGCTTTGATGAGAGTTATTAATCCCGTTGGAATCGCCGATTAGATCACGTCCTTTTCAAATGTTGGCGTTGGCCCAGTGGTCCTAGGCCCCTTGCGCTTCAAACATATAAAAGGAGGCGCTCATTTGCGCAGAATGCCCAACCACCCACCCCCACTCGCAACGCTTCCCTTTCTCTCCCTAAAACTACCACAATGCCTAGCGCTTCTACTTCTACCCACAGCGGTCTTAATCTCGACGCTACGTCCGACGCTATTGATGAAGGTACGCTCTCGTGTACATGATCTACTCCTCCTATTTGAATACTTATGATTATCATAGTTAATGTCCTCAAGGGAAAGATGTGGAACGACAAGTCCGAGTTCGATGAAGAGATAGACAAGACCAACTTCCGTGATTACGACTCCGCCTGCGACCGCGTCAAAAACTTCTACAAAGAGCAACATGGTCCGTACTCTCGAGCTCCGCCCAGTTGACCGAAATTTTATTCACGCGCCGGATCTAGAAAAGCAAACGGTTGCCTTCAACATCCAAGCTCGTGTCGACTTCAAAAGCAAAAAACGCGCCCGCATGAGCGTTTGGGAAGCAATGGAATTACTCAACACATTGATCGACGAATCGGACCCTGATGTACGGTTTTTTTTTGGCGGCAATCATCCCTCTTTCAGAAGCTCATGACGTCAGTTCTACAGACGAGCATGTCCCAAATAGAACATCTGCTTCAGACGGCTGAGGCTATTCGAAAAGATGGAAAACCTGAGTGGATGCAGGTGTGTGATATCATTCACCCTGTCGCGATATAACTTCTGGGCGCTGAACCGAATACTGAACAGGTGGCTGGTCTTGTGCACGACCTTGGGAAACTGTTGCTCCTCTTTGGCGCTGAGGGCCAATGGGACGTCGTCGGTGTAAGTGGATCTTTAATTCCTTGATCTAATTCATACTCACCTTATCCTCATAGGACACCTTCGGTAATTGTCTGTTCCATGCGTTCATTGCGCTATCTGCTGACACGCTGCTCATCCTTTAGTGGTCGGATGCAAATTTTCTGACAAGATCATCTACCCTGAAACCTTCAAAAGCAACCCAGATTCATACGACGCTATCTATTCAACTGAATATGGCATCTATAAGCCGCACTGTGGCCTTGACAATGTCATGTTATCCTGGGACACGATGAGGTACGAACTCCCAACTCCGATGTCATTCTCATGTCTTGACTTAATGGCGATTGGCGTTTAGTATCTTTACAACGTTCTCAAGGATCAATGTACTCTGCCCGCCGAAGCCCTCGCGATGATCCGCTACCACAGCTTCTACCCATGGCACAGGGAAGGTGCTTACTCGCACCTGACCTCCGAAAAGGACATGCAAATTCTCGAGGCTGTCAAAGCTTTCAACCCTTACGATCTCTACAGCAAATCCGAAGAACCTATCAACGCTGAGGAGCTCAAGCCCTACTACCAAAATCTGATCTCGAAATTCTTCCCCCAGTTCTCGACTGGTGATTCCTTCTGTTTTGCTGTGACCATTGTATCCATCGTTCCATCTCCCTCTAGAAGATCTTCTGCTGTGCCTTGTTGGTAATGTTTTGCTAGTTTGCTTTTTTTATAACTTCGTCCTTTGCATGCTTTATAGATGATTTGGCTCAAAGCCTCATGATACCTCGTACATAGACGATCAGTATTTATATACCATAATCATGTTCCAGTACCTACGTAGACAATTGTATCCATCACGCTGTTTAATATTTCTATTCCAATTTTCCATCCAATTGCCTGTTGAACGTTGACCTCGGATCCGGGAAACTTGCACCATACTACCTTCGTTTAAGCTGGTTTTCCATCATTTCAGCTCCATCGAAGTGGAGTTCAAGCCGTTAGCTGCAATCAACGGCCGATCTCGGCCCGGTTGCGATAAGATAAAGACGGACAGCGACCAGCGTTCACATTTCCGAGTCCCCCGCTTTGCCAAATACCACTATGTCTGAACCAGCTGCCCCGGGGAGTACTCTCCCATATCCCCCTATCCATAAAGACAAGAAATTCATCGCTCTATCGGACTGGTTAGTTTGCGTGTCCACATTCGATCCGACTTACGACTGATACTTAATGCGCGTCTACAGGGATGGCACAATTACCACTCAGGACTCCAATGATTGTGTGTGATCTGCATGGAACTCTGATAGCCCGACTCGTTGGCCAATAATTCCCCCCCTGATCACAGATATGACGGACAACCTCGGCTTTGGAAAGGCCAAACGACGAGAGGCCAACCTCGAGATCCTGGCGGGCAACGAAACATTCCGGTAAGGTGCCCATCATGCCCGAATGATACGCAAATTTCTGATGAGTCCCTATAGAGATGGATTCCGCAAGATGCTGGAGAGCGTCGTCGAGAACGGCCACACGTTCGAGGAGTGCAAAGAAATCCTGCGCCAAAGTTCGTACATCTTTCCCCAAATGGAGCCCCCCGGCAGTGTTGTCACGATGGGATGCACCCCTACCTCGCTCTAGACATCAAGCTCGATTCAGGTTTCAAAGAGTTCTACGCCTGGTGCAAAAGCAATGATATTCCGGTCATCATCGTATCAAGGTAAGTCGCATTATTAAATGTACGGCCCCGACCATCGCACAGGGTCCACTATTCGCCTCAATTTGAGCACTAATCATTCTTTCTTATTACAGTGGAATGGCCCCGCTCATTCGTGCAGTGCTCTCCAACCTCATTGGTCAAGAAGGAGCAGACGAAATTGAGATCATCGCCAACGACGTAAAGGTTTTCCCAGACGGAAAGTGGGAAATCCAGTTCAGACATCCAACGAGGTAAGTGGGAACACGCCATTCGCTATCCTCCCCTGCGTCCAGACGCACCTGGATTAGAGTTCCGTGTTTCGCACTTGATTGACTCATGTGTACTCACCACATCGTTCACAGCGGATACGGCCACGATAAATCACAAGCTATCCTCCCCTACCGCCAATTACCACACCCGCCTACCTTGTTTTTCTTCGGTGACGGCGTCTCAGGTACGCGCGCCATCTTTCACTTGATTGCGGGATGAGGTTACTCATGGTCCATATGCACCCCCCCGCCGCTGCCCCAAACAGATATCTCGGCTGCCAAATACGCGGACGTGCTCTTCGTCAAGACCAAGGCGGATGGCGAAAACGATTTGGCGGCGTACTGCCATCGCGAAGGCATCAAGCACATCGAGTTTGGCAACTTTTCGGAGGCCGTGGCCCCTGTAGCGGCCATTGTGAAAGGCGAAAAGACGATCGACGACCTTGTTAGAACCTAGAGTTATCAGTATTTGTATGCGGACTTCAGATAGTGCAGTCAATCAGCTACGTAGAAACGTAAACGATTGCATGTATGGAATAATAGAACGGATTGCGGACGATGATGGTATATACATACATACAGATTATGGTATGTAATAAAAATATAAGTACCAGTCAACTGAGGCGATTAATCGACTGAGGATTTTTGGAGGGTATTCCATTGGAATGTAGAGTAGAGGGGTGCACTAGAGTGCATATAAGTAGATGAAACAGCGCCCAACTCCTCTCTTGAACCTGCATCAGACGTATACATACGTGAACCCAATAGAATTTACCAGATTGCACACCTCGTCGAGCGCTGTTCCTGCGATAAAATTATTCTCGGCCAAGATTCCCTTATTGCGCCATGGATAAAACGTGGCCGAGGATCAATCACGGACATGATACAAATAGCCGCCCATTGGCCACCGCTGGCTATCCAAGAATCCGGACAGCCATAGCGTGTAAAAGTCGATGGCTGTCGACGATGGGTATAGATATCGTCCTTCGAATATGGTAGCCGCATTTAAGTGAATCGGAAGAAAAGCACCGCCCGAAAAAGTGGTTGAAGAGATCCCAGGAAAGTGGCTCAGAGGTGTTGAGTGAAGTTGAGGGAAACGCGGCGCAGAACGCGGCACCAGGTAGAGGACTCAACGACAATGCCACCCATCACGCGCCGGACGACAACCCATGCATAATCTTCCGCGACACCCCCGCAAGCGCGCCGCCAAGCCACCCCCCAAGCCGCTTCCACTCCCGCGCACCACCCGCATGCGCATGCCCCTCCGCGTAATGGAACAGCCCATGCCCGCCCGGCGTCTGGCGCGCCCGCAGCCCATACACCGCCATCGCCACCCCGAGCACGATCACCGTGCCCGCGAGCACCGTCTTCTTCTCCACCTGCCCGAACGGCGACTTCCGCAGCTTCCTTCGCTTCCTCCGCGCCTTGCTGTTCGCGCCGCCCTTCTCCGGCGTGTCTCCCGCGCCTTCCTTTTGGTCGTGGGTGGGCTCGACGTACGGGTACACGATGAGCTCGGGGTGTGCGACCATGGCTTCGGCCGTGTGGTCTGACGGGAGCGCGGACGCGGATTCGGACCAGGTGTAGATCACGCTCTGCGGCCCCATTATTGACGCGAGCTTCAAGCCGGAATGGGACGGTGGAAATTGCTCGTATAGCTCATCCGCCGTGCGCAGGAGGTCGACAAGCGTGAGATTGGGGTGGGTGGGGGCAGCATGGAGGGGTATATTCGCCTCTTCGACCTTGGGCGACAACTCCACATCAGGTGATATCTCCGATTTCATGGCATCTAGGTGTGTATTCTCTGGGTCCACAAATATTTCCTGGCGCTCTGCGGATGGTATAGCAGGATTGGGTGTGGACGCAGCTCCCACTCCAAAATCAAATTCGAGAAATTCAGGAAGATCGTGGTGATCGTTGCTTGGTTTCCGCTCAGCGTTAGTCGGTGCAGCAGAATCTAGAATATGTTCGCGTTTGACATCTTCCAACCCCATGGGCGCGGTTGATATATCTGGCGGAGGGGATTCGTCTTCCTCCTTGAAGAATGTGTTATCGCCATTTTCGCCTTCCCCAAGAGATGATGTATCTTCTGGTATGTCGACAGAGTCGTCTACCAAATCAGGCAGACTGCTCAGAAGCGAATGTATCATCCCTTCTTCGTCTTCTTCCTGGAGTCGCAGAACTTCCTTTTTACGTGCGAGAATAATCTGTGCCCGCAAATTGTCAATATCACCGAAATGACAACCTTGACGTTGGTTACTTACGGCTGTGGCTAAATACACCGTCGCAATGGGAGGTCGACATAATAGATAGTCGAAGACATGTTGTATCAGAGGAAGTGTCGGCATATCGTGAGAGAACAACGTCAAGAGATTGGATAATGCGTAGAACGGCAGCGGAGAACTCCTAGAACGATCGTTAGTCGGAAGGAATAGACAATGAACCAGATGATGCGCGTACTGTTCAAGTATCCCCGCATATTCTGGATCGGCGAGTTCCAAGAGGTTTTTGGTCACCCTGGAATAGACAGGTCAAGCTTGATACCATAGAGATTTCCGTGTATGGGTACCTTAACAATCCGAGTACGGGCTCTAGTCCCAATCCCATGGAATCCCGGAGTCTGTGTAAGCTGAGTTTCTCGACACATGGTAGATGAAGGTCTTCAGGTAGAGTTAGGAAGAGCACGGTGACAATGTCATGGTAGCCCTAGGGATAAGATTCAGATCACGAGCGGGAAGTTTGATTCAGAATCATACCTGGAAATAGCTTAATCGAGGGCGTTTTCGAAATAATGATACTAACAGTTGATTCAAGCCAGTTTGGAGGGTTTCTCTGTCAATTTTAGGTTCTGTGAAGGCGGTCAACAAGTCTCTCGGAGAGAAGAGATATAGGATGCCCACCCACTGGATAGAGAACGAAGCTACGATCCGTGTCAAGGCTAATCTGGTGTTCGTCCACGTGTGGTATGCTCTCAAGACTCTCGTCGAACGGTAGTTTCTCATCTTTCACAGCTTTTGGTATCGAGACGTTGAGAACTTGAGGCCTGCCACGCGGTCAAGGGGTGAGCTCGGAATAGAAAGTACCATTTGACGCGTTGACGCACCATATATCCACCCGTTCGTCTCCAAATCCCCCTCTTCGTAGACTTTTCGCGCGCAATGCATTCCAGTCTAATGGCGGTGGGTGAAGCTTCGTTTCGGCGTTTGGACGGCGCTCTTCAGAGAGCATAGCTGGGGTACATTGAACGTATGGACGGAGTTGGGACTTGTATGTAGTCAAAGACTGTCAAAGAGTCCAATGCGTAAGGGGTGATGTGTTTGTGCATGTTAGGCAACAGCCTCCTTCCGAGCTGGCAGCTTTGCTGCCTTCCGACACCGTCGTGGTCGAGTCATGGTGGACAAGTGGTGGAGGCCTCCAGCCTCGATTTTCAGATTTCCATCGCCAAAAAAGCGCGTTCTACACTAGGTGAAGGAATCCTATACGTTCTGCTAAGATCCCATACATTGGTCACAAACGTAGGGTAATAGAGGCTTTATTACAATGTCATAAATCACCATAAAATGCTCGGAACACTTCTAACGTTTGCAAGGCGGTTCTACAATAGAATCCTGATAGAATCCATTAGAATGCAAGTAATCATTACAATCTACGCGAGGAATTTGAGAGTTACAAGTCTTTGGAAAGCTTGCGAACACCTTACAAATAAATTCTATTGTATTCTCCAAGTATTCTCTGGCTTGACTCTTGTAGCCGTACAATCCCATGCAACACTGTAAAATTGGATGAAAATTGAAATGTGTGAAATGCAGTCCGTAAAGTCATTCCAAATAGCTCATCAAGATATCTATGGTAGTTGTAATTCAAGAAAATATTCTAACCCAATCTATCTCCTGAGATTATGGTAAGTACCTTGGAAACATTTGTATTGGAGTTGTAACTACCCTCATCGTAATGGTAATGAAATAATTCTAATGTCCTTGTATGGGCACACGATCAGAATGGAATCAGAATGGGTATAATAACCGTTGCTACATTACAGGATGGTTAAAAGTTTCTATCATGGTTTTCGCATACTTATACTTGGGCTGATATCCATTATGTATGGATTATATCTAGGCGAACATACGTATTAAAACTGTTTTTTTGCTGATGTCATGCTCAGACCCGCTTGTACGATGTTTTCATTATAGCCAATTCAGCCATGAAGACAATTACTCCTAACGCTGTGGCAGGGGCGGTTGAAACGTTCAAGACTCGAACAGCTTTTGACATAAATAGCAGGAGGGGCGGCGCCAGGAGGTTTGTCGCCGCTCGCCTGTCATTTGTCTTCGCAGTGCATTGCGTCACCGGAACTTGCAGCCCGCAGGCAGCCTTGAGGCAGTACCCCAATAACATCGGCCAACTTTTCTACGGTGTATACTTTCCTGCTAGGTAGAACATCGCTTTCTTTCCCCACCCACATCCCAAGCCAAAGGTGCGTCTTAGATTTCTCTTACTGAACCACCCGTTGAACTGGTTGTCTAGCAATAGTATCTGAATAGGACGTACAGTATCTTGCGTCATGCGCCTTCCAATCTATTCCGCAATCTTCCTTTCCGTGTTCCTACTGGCTTCAGCGTCGTCACACTCTGTACAGGACGGCTTGCGATTACCTTCTGTCGACATCTCCAGACAACATAAATCTACAAGTCTAGGCAGGTCCACATGGAGGTCGCATTTACCCAAATTCGGTAGCGCCTCAAAACTGGAAAGCAGTAATCTCGATAGCCAAAAACATGACATCCCTTCTCGTCCGAGATTCATTCGTCGGAGACGTCGCGTTCATCCGTAATCAGACCCTATCTCAAACGCGCGACATGTGAGTCTTCAATTTCTTGCTTTGAACTTCATTCGACTTACACTTTCGCAGATCACTTGCACGACTTCCAATTTAGACTTTTTGCTCATAGAGAGAGCGAATAACTTACGCCTTGCCCATGACAATGATTTTCTACCAAGATGCGCTCAACCAACAATTACTATGCTACCGAGGACGCTACTAGAATACGGACAAACTATCTTATGTACGATAAATAAGCATCATAGCTATTAGACGAATACACGCGGGAGTCAGGGTATAACCGAAAATCGAATATCGTTGATTATTGCGTCGGTGCTCTGGAGTATATGTAGGTCATAGCCCCCTTCATTAAATTTACAACAGTATTTTACAGTTGGCTCCCACTATATTTTAAGTTAAAGTAAATTAACTGGCGGACACAGCACCATCACCTTGGGCTGATTCAAGCATTGGGTAGAAAAATGAAGATCATCCCAACAGCCTATACGCCCTGGTAGGTCGTCTAGGCAAAGTTCTAACTCTCTCAAACCCTCTCAGCGTCTCTCTCCAACGCCCAGCGATATCCGCCGGAACATCTGGCCATTTCTATTCACCACCGCAGATGAAATGCATCAGTGCTGTGATAAAAACGAGAAGAAAAAAATACTGACATCCAACCACTCAATGATAGCCTTGATAGACCTGACTTTCGCTTCCTTATCAGCTGCAGGCATCCCCTCCGCGAGCCACTGCCCAGCGGGCAGCGTACACAGCCTCTCCATCAGCCTCGCGCTTGGACGCGCACGCACGAGATGGAACCGCCACTCCGTATACGACGCCAAGGTCCGCCAATCGCCAATGCTGCAAAAGAAAAGAATAGGAAACGGAAACGGAAACACAACACTCAATCAGCCTTTCTTTCCCATGGCACGTCAAACGGAGAAGTCAATTAAAGGCAACGCACATGTTATCAGATACCAGCGGATGGCACCGATCCAGGCAGATCTCCGCGAACTGCGTGTGGTACTCCGGAGCAGGGATATAGCGGGGCCCTGCGTCGCGCGCGCATGTCACGAACGCGAGCAGGGAGGCGCGCACGCCGTGCAGCGCGAGCAGGGTCCCGGATATCCCGCGCGTTGGGCTTGCGTCCACGTGCCGCTGCCGCTGCGCGAGCAGCCCTGCTCCGTCCTCCGCCTCGCTCACACCGCTAACACCACTCGCTGCGCGATCAGGTGTGGTTGAGCCTGAGGCGGTCATAGATCTCCCCGGACTCGCCGCGATGGCGAAGGGTCCGCAGAGCGTGATGGTCTCCTGACCGCGTCCACAAGGCTCTACGTGGAGGATTTGGCGATAGATCTGGTTGTTGGCGCGGAGTAACATGTCGTCAAAGTTAATGGATTGACGATGACTTGCTCCTGTCGTCTGGAATTGTAGAAATTCAATGTTCATGATCAGCGTCGTTCCTATAGATATATAGATAGCCCTCGTAAAATGGCATTACCTTCGATTTTTGGCGTTGGATCCAGTCCAAAATTCTCCGCGTTGCAGACCACAGCAACTTCACATTGGCCAGAGGAGCATCTTCAAGCGAATCAAAATCGTACACAATATGCCCAAAATCATTGACTAGATCAATCATTGGGTGGTCATCCGAATAGTTCCTGGATGGTTCGATATTGACACTATCAAGGTGAAGCTTCAACATTTTGTCCAGACACGACAGAGCATCGTCCTTCCTAAAAAAATCGGATGGACATCAGGCTCCGTAAAGTAGAATTTAAAATACGGCCATTACTCACTTCTCCGATCGCAACCAATCGGGCGACGATATCAGCTTGATGAGATCTTGGCAAGCGTAGATATGCTTTTCCTCCGGGTTTTGATAATCACTTCCGGAACGACTCTTATCGGAAAGAAAGCTCAATATATGGGGATTCATCCCAACCACATCGAGGGTGCCCAGGGTGATCGACGGTGGGTTCCACTGCAATTGCCCCCACCTATAGATGAATTTGCGATTCCTTTCGAGGTCGGCTAGAACGACATTTTGAGGAACTGCGAATATATCCTCAAGGCAGTCGACGGGGATAGGATCCTTCCAAACGGATAACCCTGGAAGATGCATCAAAAGCCTGACCATATCGTTGGATTTCGATAGATAAAAATGATAGAAGTCATCCAGCAGCTTGCAGTACTTGAGAGCAAGCTCGACGAGGGCCCTGTCGCTGACAGAATCGCGGTCAAAGGAAAGGATGCTCTCGAATGTAACGTCTTGTGTCCAATGAGAGTGTTCTGCGTGCATGAAGCTCTCTGTCAGAAAGCCGTCGTCGCGCGTAATTGTCTGTAAAATCACTGTCAGGGATATTTATGCCTCAGCTATGAGAAAACACATACCTTCATGAGGGTCGTCACTAAAGCGTGTAATCCGTCGAAAGAGACATCCCAAGAGACATCATCTGTCGGTTTTGCAGCTGAGAAGTCTACATTGAACTTTTCGAGGTATTGCGTCATATTCTGGCGTTCGATCGGAGGAGATTTGAAAAGATGGACAGTCAAGTGGTTTTTCAAGTATCCCCACATTTGAGGACATGGCAAAGAGGATCTGTTACTTTGGCTAGAAAGGAGCGTAGATGAGGCGCAAGCCGTCAGTAATTTTTTGGTAAGGTAACAAAATCTGAAAGCTTACCGCCAAGGGTCCTCAATGCATTCGACAAGCAAATGGAATCCGGCCTTAGTGAGCTGTGCATGAGCTTCGACCATATCGACAGAGAACTCTTTTGAACGGCTCGCATCGAGCAGAAAATCTCCGAAAGAAGCATGATGCAGACGTAATCCACAGGTTTGATCATACTCTTGATGCTGGTTGAATCGTATACGCTCCTTTTCATCCTCGAAATCGTCTGGAAACTTGACTAGGGAATGCATCCCGCGCAGAACGTGGGACACCTTGCCCCGAGAAACACCGAGGACATCGTCATAGACTTCGGGGGGTTGAGGACAATGAAAAACGAGCATGAAGGAGAGGATACGGACAAGAAGGTCGGGGTAAGGACACGCCTTTAGGATTTGAGTGTATAACTCGTCGAGGTCTTTAAAGAGTTTGGAATGAGTAGACGATGCCATGACGACATTTTCAAGTTGCTCGCTCGGGATATATAGTTCCGTGTCGACAAATTTGAGGACCGTTGCCGCATATACGAACTGGCCCGATGATTTAGCGATTAATTCGTCAAGAATTAATTGCGACGGCCATGGCTGAGATACCTGCGCCATAAGCGCGTGGTAGATTGGCTTTTCTGCGATCTTCGCAAACCCGTCCTGTAGAAAAATTCTGATGTCGCGGTCGGGTTCGAACGATCCGTCAAGGACAATGCGGCGAGTCGGTTGGACATTTTTATTGAAGGTTTCCCGAATGTGTAATTCCGATCGGCTTGCTATGAGGAAACGTAAAGGGATATTGCGCATTCCTGCTAGTTTGTCGATGAATTGGATGATGGTTCGTTGGGCTTCGTAATTTGAACATTCGTCGAGTCCGTCAATTAAGACAAGATATGAGTGAAGGGGTAGAGGCGACAAGGTCTGGAATGCCTGGATTATGAGCATCCGCAGCTGAGTGTCGAGGTCTTTGGATGGCAAGGTATGATCACTGGCCATAATACCATCGATAGTGCCTCTAAGGCCGGGAATGTTCAACGCAAATTGGTAGGCCAATGTTGGAAATAGAAATCTGGCCTCTTCTCGTTCTGGCTTTCCTCGCAGGAAGAAGAAGGCTCCGCCCATCCGCTTCGCTGCATCAGCCCATTCCGCCACACTTTGAGCGATGGCAGTTTTCCCAACTCCAGTGGAACCATACAGCCACAGGACATTAGAGCTAGGATTTGGGTCATCCATCCACGACTTGATCGTTTCAAGCAGCTCCAAGCGTGTATCTGGATGGCATTTCGGTGGTGGAAAACGCTCGATGGCGTTATGGAGAGCACCAGCAGATATCGCACTGCTCAATGCATTCAGACCTGCCGGCGCCGCGGTCAGTTGGAATCTTGACACCAAGGAGAATGACGGCCTACCGAGTTCTTCAGTATGGTTGTGAATGTCTCCATGGATATGATAATGGCTGAGGTCGCCATAGACTGCAGTAATGGGGCTGCTCTCTATGTGAATTCTTCTGGCTTTGTCGAACAAAGAAATAGCTGGGGCATCGTGGCGAGAGGTCATTTAGCCTCCCAGCCATTGAGGTTCGTCGAAAATAAATAGTGAGATGAGCACTGCCATGCCCATGACAGGAAGCTGCGTGAGGTCGCCGCGTCTGCTCTGGGCAGTGCTCGAGGTGTGCACAACGTTGCACATGATGGGGAAAGAGGAAAGCTGACTGTGACATCTGTCATTTACTCACAGCCACCTTGGGCCTTGGCTTCTCCCCATTTCACGAGTACGACACCCGAGAGCGCGCCGCTGACTATAATACGGGCCCAACACTAGGTACAGCGCCCAAGCACCAATTATTCAAAACCGATTTACGACTTAATACCCGACTGCGTGTGTGCGGCCACCAATAATTGCACCTCAAATCATATACCCTTCCCTAATGACGAAACAACCTGTATTTCCCCGCTCGAATGTGCTCGTACTCGGACCCAACTCCATTCAATCTCTAGTGCCATCTACTCTCATCTCACAGGCGGAATCATTGCTGGAAAGCCATAGACTAGAGGACGTATATAATTTGGCCGACCAGCGACGGAAGAAGCTGGAAGAGAGCCTTACTGTTGACGAAGATGAGGTAGGTTGCTCATATACGGCTACGCGACGCAGTCTCTCATAGCCAACCCATTTTTGTTGCAGGCAGAAGAGCTGCGTTATGTCTATCAACGTATTGGCTTCCAATGTTTTCGTGAAACACTATTCGAAGACGCGGGGAAACACCTCTTTAGCGGCGAAGTGGACCCGCGCCTCTTGATTAGCTATTATCCAGACCTGAGGGGCAGTCTCTTCTCTGCAGATGAAACCATGGATGTCTTTGCTGGGGTGGCAGAGCACATGCCAATGGAGAGCTCAGTTGACGATATCAGTAAGTCTTTCAAAGTTCGTTTTGCTCTTCGCATTGCTCCTGGCGCGGTTTTCCTTTTACCTTTAATTTTCGTCATTCCTATCAGCGGCTATACTAGGGGCCACCATTAACATACAACCTTCTTCACCGTTCGCACACTTACGTTCCTGTGTTGGAACTAATATTCAGTTGTGTCGAATCTAGTCCGGAATTATTCGCCTCATTTATCCCGAACACACTATCTGCACCATCAACCGCGGAGTTGAGGAAAATCTTGGGCATGGCCGCAAAAGAAATGCTGTTAGGTTTCTTGAAGAAAAGCCGAACGCGTAGAAGCGTGGCGAAAGGAAAGGGCGTTGGCAGCACAGGAGATCCCATAGACATCGTAAGCCTTTCGCGGGTCGTCTATTTCCGTCATGGTGCGAATGACTATTCTCAAAGGCTATTGACACCGTCCTAGCCAAACTGTACGCAGAATTCGAGAAGACTCAAGAGCTATATGCGCTCCTGCAAACCCCACATGATATATTTTTACCAGAAGTCGAGCCAGTTTTACAAACCACAGGACAGTATAATGCCCTCTGTCTCCTATATAAGCACCAGGGCGACGATCTTAAACTTTTGGATACATGGTCCAAGTAAGCACTCAAATTTGCAAAGGTCACATCTTCTGATTAACGAGGTGTTGCAAAGGCTGATTGAGGGGAAATGGACGGACGAAGATATCGCAGACCCTTTGTCGCAAATGATCAACCTCCTCGCTGAGAAACGGGATCGCCCGCTGACTCAGCGTTGGGGTATCTGGTTAACGAAGCTAGATCCAGAAAAAGGACTCAAAGTGAGCATCGACCTCACGAAAGTGCATTTAGCTCTAATTCCTTGTTTCTTTTTTCTTTTTCAGCTTTTAATGCCTAAAGACAGCGGAAAACGACGAGAACGTCCTGAAGAAGATATAGCACTTTTGGAACAAATCCAGGAAGCCAATCCGGCTGCTGGCGCGCAGTATCTAGAATATCTGGTGTTACAGCGGCGTAGTTCAGTGAGTAACCTCTCGCCTTCGTCATTTCTTTGTCCCTCAATTCGCCTCTTTAGTCAAGAGAATTACACATGAAATTAGCTCTGGCCTGCATCGAGCAAGTTCTTTCCTATCTCAAGGACGCTTCAATATCAAAACTTTGGCGAGCAAAAGGTTCAGTGCTTTCACTATTCATTTTCATCAGCCCACTGATGTCTCGATAGCTTTGTCATATGCATCATCTCGGAACGCCTCTTCCTTCCTTTCTTACTTTGCTTCGACAACACCAGATTCCGAGCATAAACGTGCTCGACTAAAAACTATCCTTTTCTTGGCTGGGTCTTCGTCCTATGATACCAGTTCAGTCCGGCAGCGGCTACTAGAGCAGGAGAATATACTGAGATTTGAGCTAGCCATCATCGAGGGCAAGGTAAGAAGCCGTTGCTTATTTTTTTTGGCTATCTTATCATCTACCATGCTCATTTTCCCAGGTTGCAAACCATCGAGAAGCGTTGCACATACTCGTCAATGATCTGAGCGATTCCACATCCGCGGAAACATACTGCACCCTTGCTGGCGACATCGTACCTCCTATGGTTGCGCAATCAATCGCAGCAGACGCTGGGTTGCAAGATTGGTCGACAACGCTCTTTGGACTCCCTTCGACCAAGAGCGTGAACGGCAAAGGCGCACTGGGCCCTATACCACTGACACGTTTGAAAACCGTCAACGAAGACCTGAAAAAGAGATTGCTGAAGATATTACTCGAAGTTTACATGGACGTCCAGTAAGCGTGAAAGTTACTTTTTTTTTCCCTTTGCAAACGGCTAAACATCTCGCAGACAATCGGACCGGGCATCGCAATTATTAAATGCTCAGGCGATGAATCTCGATGTTTTGGACGTATGTTCTTCATTCTTGACTAGCTTAAGCGCTCTCATGATAAATCCTGTCACATTCCAGGTTATTTCAACAGTTCCATCAAGCTGGCCAGTGAATATGATGAGCACTTTCCTCTCACGGTCCTTCCGGCGGACATTGCACGCGCAGCAAGAGGGGAAAATCATTAAGAACATCAGCGCTGGGCAAAACCTGGAGGTAGGGCCCCGGTACCCAGTTCTATTTTATACGACCTTTCTGATATGTTTCTGTCTTTCCCAGGTCAAAGATCGGACTTGGGATATTCTCCGAGACGAAGGCGCCATCATTGAGGAAGCCGCCGACGATGACGACGATGAAACAGAAGACGGTGTGCCGCAATCTTTTGACGAAAAGGTTGTGGAAGAGAAAGTTGCTATGCATCTGGTGGTTTCAGATCTTGTACGTGGCATCGATGGAGATGTGGTCAAGACTGCGCAAAATAGGCTGAGCCCAGATCTCGGCGTCGAGGATCTTAGATGATAGTAGACCGCCGGTTGTGGCTCTAATCTCAACATGTGGATTACTGAAAATGGTTGCAGCGTTGCCCACTGCTTTCTTGTGCGAACGGATGATTGTCAACCTGTAGAGTGGGAATTCAGATGCTGTCAACGAACATTGAAGCCAAAGCTTGAAAAAGTTCAACGTCATGTTTCACGATGCAATATTCACTCTTTTACAGCCTGGCTGGCCACATCGCAACGTATATTCCCGATGAAAGATATTTGTGTGTAAAGGTTCGTTAACCTTTATGAAGTACCTGAAACTACACTTTTTCCATTATGTGCGTCTTGATTTTTTGATCGACCCTAACTCGCTGATTCTCACCTCACCTCCTTATTACTTACATTGTAACTTGCTCTTGCTCTCGCACGTATCCTTCCTGCTCTCATCGGTGGAATTATCCAACCTTAATCCTCATGGGTGTTGACGTCGTGACTCGTCTGGCATTGCAGTGTTCTCTACCCGCCAAAAGCAAAAGCTGATCTTTCCCATCGATTTCGGAGTAATCTTAGGCCTCAATGATACCAACAACAAACTGGATTAACAGCTGCTCTTTTTTTGCGCGACGCCTGCCAACGTTTGGGGACGGCCTCTCATCTCCTAGCCGCCTTGGCCCCACATCCCCGCAAAGGCTTATCTCCTCCCGGACATTTACACACAGTAGGGATCGGCATGGGGTCATTATGTGTCAGTGCGTGGAAAGACATGTATATCAATATTGTTTGATGCAAATAGCACAAGCGCGCCAGTCTTCTAGTCCCGGTTTTACCTTTCTTGCACTTGAACGGGTTCGGAATTTGGCCACAGCGTTTTGCATGAACTACTGCTGGACGCAGGTGCGAGAATTCCAACAGTAGGGTAAGTGATAAGCATCCTACGTACAGGCTTTAGCATTCTGTTCCTCATCATCAAGGGCCAAAATTGAGATTAGATGGAGTCGAAGAGTGAAAAAGAGGTAAAGTTTTCCTATTTGAGCGGCGAGGATGGGGATCCATTCAGTGGTGCATAGTGGCGCCCACTTGGAGGACATTTTTTCGATCCCTGGCTAGTGATTGGCGTTTGAAGATGGGCTGCAGTTTTAATCAAGGCTGCTGCTACTGGTCAGTACTCATGATCAGTACTCAGTGCCCATGCCGAGGCACGTTTTCTCAACGCGCTCCTACATCATTCAGTACTTTTTTCCAGGACCCACCTAATCAACGAGTTCCCATATGCTTGTTTGATGAAAAATAAGTACGTTGAACCGACACGACTCTTCAATGTCATTCGGAAATCTTTCTTTATCCCCGATTGCAATAGATCTGGAGAATGTTACCTAGTACAAACCCTTTTGACTTGTAATATTCCCTTCCTGCTGCCTCCTTCAATTTATTTTTATAACTCTTCTTGGTCATGATTAAGTAGACGCAATCGAACCAACACACGATTTGAAGATTTTGGAAGAGT
Source organism: Pholiota molesta (assembly GCA_014925825.1). Classification (NCBI taxonomy): domain Eukaryota; kingdom Fungi; phylum Basidiomycota; class Agaricomycetes; order Agaricales; family Strophariaceae; genus Pholiota; species Pholiota molesta. The sequence continues at coordinate 210,102 of JACGCK010000015.1, read as the reverse complement.
CGTTCGGCAAGCGACCAGCTAGGGTCGGGGCACAACGATTCATTTCAAAATGCAATGCTACACCTTCAGGCTCGACGAGAGAGTGGTATTGGTGGGGGTCTGGGAAGCACGGAGCAAGGTGGTCAGTGGAATTATTCGGCTCGCCAGCCAGAGTCGCCGTATAGCATTCGGTTAATATGCGAATAGCCTCCCTAAGTGCACCAAGATGGCGTGCAAGAGTAGCGCGCATACTTCTGTCGGTGTGATGCCCAAACAAAGATAAGGCAGGAGACAAGACCTGGAAGTGGGGCCGTGTATCCCAGACAGCACCAGAGAAGCTACACCAGAGAAGCTAATATGAGGCCCTGCAGGCGTCGTGTCAATATAAACAGGACAATGACCAGGCCCATACCGAACGAAGTGAGTATCAAACATGGAAAGTTGGACATCGGGAAGCGCTCGGTGGCTGTCCAGGCGGTATGCATGTACGATAGAATCGCCTGCGCGTACGGCTCAGACCTCCCTCCACAAATCTCGTTCTTAAGCATCAAGATAACAATGTGATGAGCATCAACCTGGATATGACCATGTGTGAAAATCTCGAAGTCCTTCGAGCCGACTGAGCTTTCAGAGAGAAATATTCCATGCTGCTGCAAAATGTTAAGAAATTCGGCCGCGCGAGCCGCCTCGTTTCGGAAAAAGCCCGACATTTCAAAGGATAATTCTAAAGCCAAAGCGTTGTCCGCCGCGCAGGGCGAATTATCGTCGCAGTCATCCACGAGCTGACGAAAGACAGAATGATAGAGGGTGACGAGGATTGTTCTGCCGTTCAAACAGGGCCGACTCCAACCTATAGCCTGGTTTGGATTTTCCTGCATCCTGGAAAAGTCAGAAGGATTCGCCTGGGCCCAAGGTAATAATAGCCTTGGTATTCTGGCGTTGAACTTATTTCGTTCACTAAGGAGCTCGTTGGTGATTGGATTTGGGATCGCCACCGAGGCCGAAGGGGTGTTTGCAAGGCAGCAGCACAACGATTCTATTGAAACATTATACAAGTGAGACGACGCAATACGGATACTGACCCGATTTTGGTAGTTGGAAGACGACGTGGTTCACCACACGCAGAGGAGGCATTAGGACTTGCAGGCGGGTGTCAGCGCCATCGAAACAAAGTGTGTCCAAAGTAGCACTGCAATTAGCGTCGACAGGTATCGCACATTTCCAAAGCTTGAGCTTCAGTATATTTACAGAAGCAAGCCAAGAGCCATAAGGACCGCGAAAGAGGGCTTTTTTGATCTGATAGATATTGCTCTCAACATCGATTGTGATAGTGATCGCTTTACTTGTGTCGTCCGGTCAGAAGAGGCGAGCCAGAGTCACTTCTTTGGTCATCGGGAGGGTAGAAGCACGTCTTCAACGTCGTGGTTCAAGCTGGCTTTCGGTGGCAACCATTTATCTACAGCGGAGTCCAAGCGGAGTCCGGCCGTCTCCGGGGCATTGTGCTGCAGGGCTAAACACAACTAGCTAATTTCTGCCTGTAACGCAATTTCGGAGGTGATGCTAGCATCGAGTTTGAAATTTGAGGGTAATAGTTACAATTTAATGTATAGACATAAGAGGTCAAATTACTGGTCTGAGATAATTCACCTAGGGCAGTAAATATTTTCGAAGAAGATCCCGCGAAGTTTCACTCCCACTTCGTGGGGCCCCACAAAGTAGATGGGCGTCCCCTGCTCGTCAATTCAAGCCGATTCATGCGATAATATTTGTGCATTTCTTGGTTGCGAGGAAACATGATGTCCATATCTTCATGCCGAATATTGACCTCGCTTTGGCGACTTCCTTTCGACCGCAAATCGTCCAGTATGTCAAGTAGCCTGTATGGTGGATAATCTGGCAAAGGTCCTTGAATGTCGATTTTGAGGTACTCCAGAATAGTACGATAGGGTATGTCAGTGTGAGCCAGGGCATTGTCGAAGACTCCAATCACACTCTCCCACGAAAAGGTGAGAGGACCTTCATAAGAGAAGTGAACGAGGTATGGTAAAAGCGGCGGCTCTGCCCACAAACCGTTGAAGAAGTCATCAGTTAGGACAGCCTCTCGGCCCTCCCCACTGTCGTCTGGGTCGCTGTCATAATTGGTGTCCAGGCCCAGCTTGCGCAAGTGGGGCATATTCTTCAAGATGGGCGTCACTTCGCCTCCGCGGATGGCGATCCTTAGTAGCATCAAGATAACAAGGGAACATCTAGAGCGGGTGATAAACTCGTCGATCTCTGAGACATTTATGATACTCGTAAAGGATATCGGCCCTTCATATTCCAAGATGTTGAGAGATGGCAGAGTAAATGCCTTCAACAACCGTTCCAGGAGTCGATCATTGCTGATGTCTATATCGAAACTTGTATCCGATTCGACGATACTAAGTTCTTGGAGCCTGAGCGCTGTACGTGTTGGAGTCGGAGGAAAATAGTGAGGGGTGACAACACCGTTTTGAAGCTCGGGGTTGATTTCAATATCTGCTACCTCCAAGCTCTCCGACGACGCAATAACATCAAAGAGAGATCTGGCTGTAATGGGCCCGATGCTGATCCTCCGAAGCCTATTTGACATGAATAGCTCTAGCAGGGAACGATCAATTTTAATTGGGGGTGTTGAATCGAGAAGGAGCGTAAGGTGGCTTGGAAGGAGTTTACGAGCTGAATGAACTGATAACATCCAAGCTGAAGGCAGCAGGTCTTGTGGGCAGAATCGATGAACTTGGATGCAAAGGGAACGCAATAATATAGCGGAATTTTTTGGGCCAGACAAATAAGAGAGGAAGCGGTTAAACTGATGCAAGGGGAGATCTAGGTCGAGGTCTTGCCACCGACACCAATTTTGGGCAACGAGGTTCAAGCTCGAGTGATTGACAGAACCAAATGAACACAGTCGATTGTTGGGTTGAACTCGGTTATACCTCAGAGAAAGTGTTAGTGGCACATTGCATGACCGCTTCAACCACTCTTCTGCATGGAGGTTATACTCCGAACTCCAGCTTTCTTCTGAATATGAGAGTGAGATCGTCCTCCAGAAAAGAGGATTGGAAAAAACCAGGGTCTGCCACTCCCGACACACACAGGCGAGCCGCAGGAGAGAAGAAGGACAAAGTGGGGGGTAGGAGCTATCGAACACAAGAGAGCTTCGCCACTAGAAATAATTGGTCCAGATTTTAATCTAGACTCTGTAATGTAGACCAAAAACTGGACTTTAAAGTTTTCCACAGCAAGTCTAGCTTTTTATTCGTAGTCTAGGTTTTCTTTTTACATTCCACGTGCCTCTCGCGTGACCAACGCGACGTACGTGTAGTCCAGATTTTATTGTATCGCTAGTCCAGATCTTTGAAACTGTGTGCCACTGACCGGGTGGCGGGTGGCCATTGGGATGTCAGTGGCCTGTGCTTGGTGCCACTCGGGCATTTGTCGGTCTTGACTGTGCCACCCGAATGCTCCATCACTAATTGTGCCACTTGAATGCCGCTGCCGTCTGCTGCCCCGCTCTTTCTTGGCTCTTTCAACCTCCACCTCACTCCCTTGCAATGCTATCACTCAACACGCTGTTCAACTCCCTAGAGAAGATAGCCTTACAATCGTGCAGCTTCTACGATGTTGATCTCTTCCTACGTCTCTGTGTCTATTTCAAGCAAGAGATCAAGCTCCATACTCCACTAGATTCCAACCAGCCGCCGTATAAGCTTCCTGCCTATTTGGAAGCCTTCTTGACATCAGTCCTGTCACTCGAGAGTGCTCTTACTCAATCACTTTGGAGAAGTCTCAAGGACATAATCTGGACGTGTAATCAAACAAATCTCACTGAGCAAGAGATGCAGCAAGTTGATCGTATGGGTACTAAAGCAGTGCAGAGGAATGAGCATCTTGGTGTGTACGTTTCATTGTAATTTAGACATACTCTCACAATCTCGTCAGCTTCTGCTATGTTCTATCCTCCTGTTGATAGATGTCGGGAGTGTGATGGTGACTTAAAGTCCCTTTCACGCATTCCCATTAGATACTATACTGCGACGGGGAGTGGCTTAAATGCAAGGGAGGGATATTCATCATCATTCAAGTGTCAAGGTGCGTCCTCAGTATCTTCACAGCGACATCGTAATTGTGATTCGCTAATTCAATGATAAGATTGCAAGATTCGATATTACCATAATTACTATAGCCAGAATGGAATCCGTCACTTCTACGACTCATATTTGCCACGAGCGATACAAATTGAGGACCATGCATACATTGAGACAGAGCTATGTGAGCTGTTTACGAGTCTTATGCTCTTTGGTTGGGTGTCATCGCAGAATTGTGCAAACATCTTGAACGCTTCAATTGATCGTCATGACTCCACCAATTCACTCTCAATCAACTCGGAACAAGTCTATCGGGCGTTCGTCATGAACGGCTTACTACGTGACTGCTCAGAGACAGGAAATCCACTTGTTCTTCCTGATATTGGTGATAACGACACTCGGCTCAAATGTCCAATGGACCTCCGGAATAAGAAGATGATCTTAGTCGGTCAACAAGAGAAGATGCATGCATGTGAGAAATGCGAGAAATTTATAGAGGGTTCTGGTTACAAGGGCTTGAGTGAGTAATGACCCTATCTTATCGATCCGGCCGTTCAGCGAGTTGATGATGTTCATTCACCAAGGATCTCTCCGAGCCACTGTTACTGATGGCCTTTCAATCGGGCGACCATGTTGTAAAGTCCACAACTGTACGAAACCCCTTCCCACCAACCGGGACCACTTTTGTATTGATCACCAAGACCTAAAGGCAATTTGCGTCGTGACAGAGTGTACTGGAAAAGCAGATGTGGGATTTCAGACATGTGCAATACCTGCGCACCGGGCTATGGAGGACAGGCGCAAAGAACATGGGAAAGCCTTCTTTCAGCTTCGAAAACGCCTCAACACTCAGTTTAGCACCACCCAGCTTCCTGATTCGATTTCCTCATCGGACAACAATATACCAGAAATTGAGGATGGAACCAACGAAGATAATACGCAAGATTCAGCAACACGCAAATCGGACGCGGGAAACAAAGCCCCGAAAGCACGGTTTGCTCGGCGACGCACTCACAATGAACAGCTCATCGTCAGCTGTTGTGGAATCATATTAGCACGGGGAACAATGTTTGGAGCCGAAGCAATCTCTGGTGTCAAGGTGTGTCCCCTATCTTATCAAGACGAACAGCTCACTCATCTGTTCTCTCCAGGATTTTCTCAAATCTGTATACCCATGCGCTGATGATCTTCCTGATGTCATTTTCTATGACAATAATTGTCACCTTCAAGCTCACCTTCATGCTCAAAAAGATGAATACTTCAAAGATGTCATCCTGCCAGTTGACGTATTCCATTTCAAGTCCAAGCATAGTGTCAAGGATGACTTTTGCCAAAGGCACTGTAATCCTGCGAAATGGACAGAATTAGCTGATAAGGACGGAAAGTGGGTCTTCAATTCATCTGCAGCCGAACAAGTGAATGCCTGGCTGGGTGGGTATTTAGCCATTGTTCGTGACATGCTTCCTCACCGGTATGATTTCTTCCTCGACGAGATGATCAAACGTCGAAATGAAATCGTCCTTCGACGGCTCAACAGGGCAGGACATCCCACATACTATGTACCACTATTTTGCAACACTGTAGCAGACACTTAGAACAGTAGTAATAATATTATCATTTTACAGATATTAACAGCGAGCGCATGTGATACAGTTGTTGTAACTTGTCCGACTTCTGCACGCAGCGCAGCGCCGAGACTTGTTACCTAGAAGAGGAGTTCGAAGTCGATTTTACGGACCTTTGCAGTGGTGACGTTGGAGATCTGGGCTTTGCGCCCGTGGGGCGGCGTCCGTCCTGCCCTCTGCTACTAGCTTTCCCTCCTTGCAGACCATCCGCACCCGGGTCCCGATCGCCATCGTCTTGCAGTGCCCTGCCGCCCCAAGCACTCTAACCGACTGCCACTAGCCAGTGACGCGATCTCCCAAGGCATGCAGCCGTCCAAGACGAATGACGTCGGTGGTCGATGAGGCGTCGCGAGCGTCCAAAGGGCAGGAAAGGGCAGAGGCACTGTTATCCAGAGGTAGTAGCAGACAAGCCAGTCATGCCGCTGTGAAAATGCTAACCGTGTTAGCTTTGCATGCACCGTCGCAATGAGCTCAAACGTACCTCGTGTTCGCTGCCGGCTCGTAACGAGAGATGGCGAGGAAGGAGCTACGAGGCAGGGCGAGTTCGTCGTCAGCCGATGAGGCGTTGTGGGCGTCGAAAAGAATGGGAATGGTTGGGTGTGCCTGCGCACCAATGCAATGGGCTCAGGCGTACCTGGCGTCATTTTGCACCCACTGCTGCCTCGCACGTCCCACTCCATCCCTCCCGCGGTGCCGAATACCGAGCCTGGTCGTAGAACGGGACTTGTCGTCGTCGGCCGGGGTACTTCGCAGGGCCTCGGACTCTGCATGGCGATGGGGTCGCTGAATCAACATCGTGGTGGTTGGCAAGGCCCTGTGCCCCGTCCCTAGCGCCTGGAATTGTTGTAGTCAACGGCGTGGGCAGATGGCGGGTGTAGCAGCAGCAGGATTCCGGCATCATCGTCGTCAATGCCGACTGCCTGAGGATCTCGCCAGCTGTGGAGTGGGTCAGAGAGAAAGATGAGGGAGAAGCGAGACAACGGACCGAGGATGATGACGCTGGTTGAGCGACGCGACCGTTGAGAGCGACATACGTAGATTTCGATTTTGCGGACATGGTCGGGGCGGAGATGGTGGATGCGGATGCTCAGGCGCTTGGGGGCACACTGGATGGTGATGTTGACGTGATGTGGGCATCGATGTTGGACAGCAGCAGCAAGGCAATGATGCTGTTCCTCCGATCAACACTGGCGGCCCTGATCCCGCGGCGCCGTCGTCGACGTTTGGAGACCACCTGGTCAACCCGGACAGGGCTTGAACCGGCAATGGGGCAGGCGTTACTATGGGCGATGGCAATTCTTCAGCAGGTGGGCGAAGGAAACCCCGATCCCGCAGCGCCGTCATCGACGTTTGGCAATTATCCGGCGGCTGGATGAGGGAAGGGTGGTGGTGCGGGTGCTCAGGATGAATGTGTTCCCAGATAGTTGCAAAATAAAGATCAAGTCAGTATATTAAAAAGGGAATGATAACAAATGACGAGCCCAGGCGTGAGCTCAAGTCGCTTGTAGAAGGTCAAACTCACTGCTTCGTTCTCTGCGTCCTTGTCGACCATCGACTGCGAGGCTTGTTCCCTCCGTCCGTTAGCGTTCGTCATCATCTTCATCGTCATCAATCGTTGGCGGCCATCATTCTCTTTTTTCAAGGGCTTCTACAGTGGGAAACGTCAGCAAAGCCTGAGAGGTATAAAAAAAAGAAGAAACAAATCACACTGGGGGGCCCTTGGCTGCCGTCGCCATCGAACGCTCTCGTGCGTCTGTCCCTAGTGTCCCCCTACATGTCGTAGATGGCGCGTTGCATTCGGTTCATGTCCATGTTCCCTCGTGATGGTGGTGGATGAAGAGCCTGGAAGCCGTGCGTCACATCAATGGAGGCTCGACACACCGCGGCGCACGGCGCTCATATTCCCGTGGACGAGTATCAATGGTCAGGCACGGGTTGAGGCAAGTTGAACAAAGTAGTATTCATATCGTATGTACTACTCAAACAAATATACTATATAAAACATTAATCAGACAATTCAATGACGTTGGAGCTGTCAGGCTCCTTCTTGACCATAATACCTTTCTTCTTCTGACGCTTCCCGGGAATCTTGCCATCAGGAAAGCTGGCCTGTACTTCTTTCCGGAAGTTCTTCCACAACCCAGCATCGGAGTAGCCTGCTTGAACATACCTCTCCTTCACCTCCCTTGAAGCAGCATTCCATGCTTGAAAGTTGTCGTTATAGGTTTGTTTGGGGAAGTTGGCATTGAACGAAGCTTCGAAGCGACAAGGAAGTGAGCCTTTCATGGTTGACATCTTGTTGAATCCATCGGCCATCGCTGTGACGTATTTGAGCGGCCAGTTGGCATGACCTGAACTTGCAGCACTCGCAAGATGTTTGATGTCTTCTTTTTTGCGCTCGGGCTTGACTTGTGCAGGAACCATTGGAGGGCGGGCAAAAACACGACTGGGAGGGCTCGGGGATGTCAAGGGGTGATTAGATGATTCTGAATCGGATGAAATATCGACAACATCGGAAGATTCGGTCTTCACGATTGTACGCACTGATACCGCCGTTTTGGGGCGCTTAGTGGGTGCTGAAGTTGAATCAAACGATTCCGACCTAATGCGACGCTTCCGTGGGTGTAACATCTCGACAAGGCGGTCAACCTCCTCCTGCATATTCTGACAGTCATCCCAGGATGGTCCCTCCAGAGATTCAGGAAGGCGATACAATACTTTTGGAGCTGAAATGCGCTCCGAAAGTGTACGCGACACAGAGTGATCTTGTAAAACCCACGCCGCCTGCTCAATGTCAAATGTTTCGAGGAGCTGATCGGGGTCTTCGTTAATCCCTAAGATTCGCTGAACAGCTGTGCTGCATTTGGAGAGAGAGAAGTGGGGGAATGTATGACATGGAACCTGGATAACCGCAGGTTTACATCCCGCGTTCTGTCGGAGTAAGTTCTGTTGAATCAGCAAATTGAGAAAAAGAAGCGAGATGAATTACTCACCTTCCAAAACAAGATGCTGACAGTTAGATTCGATAATGCTTCGGCTGCTTTGGCCTCCGTACGTCTGTTAATCAGAATCTGTTGTTGGATTTCAGCTTGTTCACGCCGATCGTAGTGTTCTTTCCGTAAAGGACGGTTCTGGTTGTGTGACGGAGTGGCAGGTGGGATTACAGCACTGTTGTCTGGTGCACGAAGACTGGGAACAGTGGGATCGGCAGTTGGGACTTGGGAGGTGGCAGGAGTCATTGCTGAAAACATCCTGGGTATACTATGCGACTGTAGAGCACAGGTACTTGCGCCGTCGCGCTGAAATTGAGTACAACATTTCTTGCAGAACAAATGAGTGCAGTTAGTCGTGTAGCGAGTGCCTGGGGCACCAGAAGGGCGCGCTTGACATGTCGGTCCGTTGCAAGCAATAATGACTTTGCCCTTTGCATTGACTGCAGCACGAGTATGGGCCTGTCTACCGAGATTGGTGGGATTGATGGTGCTGTCTGCTTCCGACGGTGCAACTGTGCTGGACTCGGAGGGGAGAGATTCGTTGTTGTGAGAGGCCGGGGCTATGTCTGTAGATTCGCGAAGCCACTCGGGGTCAGGTTCTGGTTGACCTGTGGAAGTGAATGGGGACGAGTTGGTTCGCCTAGCTGGAGAAGAAGGAGGATGGGCATGTTGCGGAGTGAGGGGGAATGTAAGTGCCTGCTGGAATGAACTGAATGGGAGAACCTCTAGTCGGGGGAGATCATGTCGCCAGGTAATAAAATGACCATTATCGCCTGGACCAGTGCAGGCTTCGTACTGTAAACCTTTGTTGTACGAGAGCTTTGCGCCACGACACGTCCGAAGGACGACAGGATGGGGACAGCCGGGATGGGGACAGGACATGAAGAATTGGCAAGACACGTAGCGGGTAAGATGGGGGATGGAAAGACGATGTATTAAGGTGGCTACTACATGGTGAGGACCGTATGTTATACGTTGAGCTGGTGGCCAAGTGGCTTGTTCCACCAGCGCTCAAGCAAGGCCCATGACGCGGCCTTATTGGCCTATGCCACCTCTTCCTGCATGCTTGAGCCTTGACTTCTGTAACAGTGCTGTGAAAGAGAGTTGAGAGGCGGGGTGAGTGTGCCACACACCTTGTGGATCTCCCACTCCTGGGTCTTCCCTATGGTACATCGTTCCTCCTGTAAGAGTAGATTGTGGGTGCAGCTTTCTTGGTGATGACTCTGCCAGGTGTTCACAGGACCTGGGAGGAGAGAACAACGTGTGGACGGTGGTGGATGGTGGTGGACGGTGGTGGACGGCGGTGGTGGTGGCAGGAGAAGTTACACGGGTCCAACGCAGCAACACCGACGTGGCCCGCCCATCAGATAGTTTCTTATCTAATCTAATCTAAATTTATTTAATCTGGACTTGGATTGTTGATGACACGTGCTGGGAAGAATGCACGTGTGACAGAAAAGTAGACTCGAGAGAAAAAACTGGACTTCAGAAGGAATTTTCGGAAGCACCCAAAGTCCAGCTTCCAGTCCAGATAAAGAGTCTAGAATAATTTCTGGACCAATTATTTGCAGTGGCTAAGCTTTGAAACTTGGCATACAAGACTCAAATTTCTGTCCTCAATCCAACCTCAATCACCATGTTATTAAAGATTATCTAGGTTATAATGACCATTAGGTGCCTACTATTACCACAATATGATTAGATAGAAGTTTAATTATAATATAGAAGTTTGCATGCTTTTCCAGCTGCCAATAACCTTGTAGTAGGTGTATTTAATGATATAAAATTCTATTAGTGGCCAAAATATGACCAAAAAAGAAGGGAAAAAAACTACCCAAGATTTTTTTTTTCCAGCCAGCTGGGTTGAACCAACCAACCATCCCGATATGGACAATTCTGATCGTGGCACCCCCTTGGAATTATGGACTAAACAGTATGCCGTCACGGCAACTTCGGCAAGCCCATCAATTCCTTTTATGGCCAGATTTGATCGATTGATCGGGCACAGCCGCAGACCTTTGCCTTAGACTCATCGTTGTTCGTGGCCTTTGCCGTGGTTTCTGTATAACCAGCACCGGTAAAACCTTCCATGAGTCTATTGTTGTTCAGTTCTATGCTGAATTTCCCTTAATATTCAGGTCGCTTAATTTCTCGCCCGTCCGCTAGCTGGCTGGCCAAGTGTCAGGGCTGCCTACATGAGCCACCGGATACTTCCACGTCCAACAATATGAATCGAATTGCAACGTGCATCTTCAAATCATAAACTGTGTCCATAGAAAATACAAACCTACATACTTGATTTTGTCGGGATCTAGAGATCAAACATCTCTCACCTTCCTTATTTGCCGACAATTGGGTGAGCTGTTTCGCTCCGTCGTCGCTCCGCGCAAGCTCCGTGGAACATATATCTCCTTTCCATGTTCGTACGACATAAAATGAAAACCGAGGTCTTTGCTAGCGGAATAAGTCTTAGATATTCCTACTCCTTGACTTCCACCATGGAATCCTCGTCTTCAATGCCAGGATCGATATGGTTGGCGCCGAGCTCAGCACCAGGTCCTAGCCAGAACACGATTACAACGGTCCCGGACGCAATGAAATCAAGCCAAGTGAAACCACCCCACACATGGGCTGAATCCGCACCTCAAACTGGATTCTCCACATCTCCTGCATTGTTGCAGGTCCCAACATCGAGGGAAACTTTCGACAAGCTCTACGAGGTGAAAGCCCCTCCACCGCTCACTGTGTCCTCGGATCGCATTGTCTTACCCACTAGAGCGTGTCGCGAAGGATTTAAATCCGATAATTCACTCAAATCTACCTCACCATCCAAAATACCTCTACCACCTTCGCCACCATCCGAATATGCAGCCGACTCGGATTCCGACGGGCCCGCTTTAATTGAACGATGCTCTTCTTCCAGCCAGACGGAAACGAGGCCAAAGCTCGAGGCGCCAGAGTCGAAGGGTCCTAAACAAATAGCGCGTCGATATCTCCAGCCGGCCTACATCCGAGGCGAAAGTCTGCCTTTCGCCATCAAGGAGGTCCATGAACCCGACACATCCGAATCCCAATACTCCGCGGAATCTGCTCTCGATGTCAACGGGGCACCCACAGGCCCGCAGAGCAGCGCCACCAGCCGTTCCGCTTCTCAGCCTTTGCAGTCGGAAGAGAAAGCAGGTCCCAGTGGCGATTCCGTGGCGGAGAAGGGTCCCGCAAAGAGCCCTCAGGCGTCTGGGTCGGCCAAGTCCGATGATGGAGAAGCCGCCCATCCCCCTGCTACCGGTCCTACGAAGGGGCGGACTCTCCTGAAGAAGATCTCACCCAAGAAGAATATAAAGGACATGTTGGACATGGGAAGGCGGTTTGGCATCAGAGCGAGGCTGAGGTCGCTGAGGGAGTGATGGGGGTTTCAATTCTTTGTCAAATCCGATACGCTGATCATGGACAACGAACGCGGATTCCATTCTTTCTGAGCTATATAATTTACACGATACACTATTATAGGAGTCATTACACATCTAAGCGAATAAATAAACGAGTGAACTTGACAGCAACTGGGTAAAGGTCCAAAGCGAAAGCGAAGGTAAAAAAGCGAGAGGAGGTGACTGCTAATGAACGAAGGTTGTGGATTAATACTGGTACACTACCTACTATATCCAAGTCTCTGTAAAATCGACATTAAAGTCATATTTAATGCGTTGCGATTGCGCTACGGCCTGAAACAATTTATCCGTGAGCCCATGGAAGCTGGCCAACAGGCCACTCTTCAGCTGATTCACCTCCTCCCAACTCTCCGGGCGCGGAAGGAAAGGACTCGGAAGCAACTGATGGTGGAAGATCAAGAGATTAAAGGTAACCTTGCGGAGGACGGGGAACTGTGCTCCGTTTGTGAGATGATGGTCGATCGTCGCCCAGGCAGGATCCATCTCGAGTTTCAGGGTGCTGAACTTTGAATTAAAGTGAGCGACTTTGACGACGACGTCGAAGGTGACGGTCTCGATTGTCGTGGGTGAGCGTACTTGTTCGCCGAGGAGGGAATCGAGGCAGAGGGGTATTTGGCCGAAGAGAGAGATACTTGGGAATGTGATGTCCAAATGAAGAGAGCGTAGAGACTTGAGGTCCGAAAGATACAATTTGCCTGGACAGACGTTGAAAGCTATGCCCGCAACAAACAACATATCAAGATCAAAGTTATGACAAAACGGAGAACAAAGAGATCTTACAAATATCGCTGGTGATCCCGCGGATAGTCAGCGATTCCAATGTAGAGGCTGCATGGCGCATGATTTCCACTTCTCTGAAGTTATCCAGCCCGGCTTTCGTCGGTAAGCCTAGCTTGAATGTTTTCAGCTGGGAAAAGCACTTAGAGCGTAGAGGGTTCGTTCCGGAAAGCGCTCGGATTTCCTCGAGGACATCGCCAGAGCTCTCCGTGTCCAAAGTTTCCAAGTTCCGCAGACTCTTGTTACTCCAGGCAGCAGGAAGCAGCGTCGGGGCGTACTTCTTGCGCTTCGACCCACTGTCCCCGTCCGGGTCGCCTGTGTACACATTGAGTAATATCAAATGGCGTAAGTTCGTGCATCCCGCGAGAAGGTCGACAGGAAAGTGGTATATATTCGAGAACTCCAATTGCGTTAGCAAAGACGACCGGCACACCTTCTCTATCGCGAGGGAGATGCCGACATGAATCGAGTATCCACTGATAGGCGACGAGAAGCCGAGGGAGAAGCGTTCGAGGTAGGTCACCGCCCGCAGCACCTCGCGCATGTTCACCCGGCGGGCGTTCCAGTCCAGGACCGCAGAAGAAGCGTCCTTCGGCGCCTTATTCAGCTGCGTGCTGGTCGTCTTCGCGACGCTGTCCGCCGAGTCCATCACCATCTTAATGCTCCTCACATGCGATACCAGCGGGTACTCGCTGCTGCGCAGCGGGTCGCTCCGGAATATGCGCAAGAGGCCCTCCATCCGCGCCGTCTCGCTCGGGGGGAGGGCGCCCAGCGTCGCCGCCTTGCGTGTGTCGCGGATGGTGATGTGCTCGAACAGGTAGCGGCGCACGCTGGTCAGGAAGGAGCGCGAGACGACCATGCAGCGCGCGACCGCTTTGGTGCCCTTCGAGTTCGGCTGCTGATGCCACCGCACGAGGATCTCCAGGATGTTGTCTATCAACTCCTGCGGCAAAGACGGGGCCCGGGGCTCCATTGGACTCGAACCAGCTTCGACCTCCTCGTTGGTGGCCATAGGAGTGAGGGATGTGTCGTGGGTGATCTGAGAAGGGCGTGAGTCGAGGACAACCACCATTTATCCGCCGGGGCAGGCCCTGCCGGCTGGGCACATCATACATGCATATGCCCATACATAGCTTCGTGGCGATGCGCCCCTTGGCACATTCATGATCAACGTCTTCGCCGCTCTTCATACGTCAACGACGGGTAAGTGGCTCGAGAACTCATTACCGTCTGACGGTAATTTAACGCACGCGAGCCTATTCAGACTAGAATCCAAGTGATATAATGGATGACGAAGAGCATATTATTAGTATTACGGCAAAGTGCTCAGAAATAATACACAGCAAGATCAGTTAGTAAGACCAGTTGCGAGAGACAATCAACTGGTTTGACATCATGATGTACCCATTGATAACACTAGAACGCAATGCGGCGACACCCAGCGAACTTGGAAGTAGGTAAGAATTCCCAAGTCCCCCATGCTCAAAAAGATGCAAGGAATTCGAACGCTCAAGCAGGGGACACGGCGTATACGAAGTCAGGCAAGAATATATGGAAGCATGCGCATATATTGCAGATCATGGAAGGATACGATGCATAACATAAAAGCCCAACCCGAACTCCCCGTGCAGTAACAATGACAATATCGCTTAGGCGACGAGGGTGGAAGCGGTGGCAGAGTCGTACTTGAAGGTAGGAGGGATCTGCTGCTTGGTCTTGTAGTACCTAGCGAGCCTGTGGATCCTGGACTCGATAAGGATAAGACGGAACTTGGAGTCCTTGTCTTTCCTGTTAACCTCGAGGTGCTTGCGCACGGAGACCGCCTTTTTGATGAGGTGCCAAAGGTCCTCAGGGATGGACGGCCCAAGTCCTATCCCCAAACAAAAGGTGTGTGTATAATGTTACACAAAGACAGAGGAAGGGAGGAGTGGTGGAGTAGAAATGACACAAAAGATTAGTGCTGCAGGGGTGAGAACGTAAACCGCAAGACGTACCTTGGCTCTTGAGAATACGCAGGATCTTGTTACCAGTGACGAAGCGGACCTGGGGGATACCGTGCGAGTCACGGAGGGTAACACCGATCTGGGAAGGGGTCAAACCCTTGCGGGCGAGCTTGACGATCTGGTCGACAACATCTTCGGGGGTGGTCTTGAGCCACGAGGGGGGAGCGCGGCGGTAAGGGAGGGCGGAGGACGCTACGAGATTTTCTTAGATAAAATATCGTTAGATTATTGATGCAGACATACAAATGCCCTTTCCGGGTGCGTGCATGCGTCCCATTTTGGCTCTGGAGAACAGTCAGAACGATATTCAGCACAGAAAACACGGCGAACTCACAACTTGGTGGTGTGGAAGGGGTCTTGAGGATGGGTGCTTGGGTGGGGACGGCGATGAGCTCGACGGTGTGGGGCGAAAAGATGAGCTGCCGGAGGATGCCGGCGGTGGCTGAATGTGCTATACAGGACCAAACCTTAATTGTGCACGGGAAATGTAGTTTTACCGTGTGACAATTGGCGACTAGCAGGCCCCTCCGACCCATCTTCATCGCCCATCGCAAGAGGTACGTTACCGCCGACGGTGACCATCGACTTTTGCCGCAAGGTATGCTGCCCGAGCCCAATATCCATGCTGAAGTGCTGAACGTGCTCTTTCTGTCGATAGTATGAAATTCAATATTTCCTGTGAGCGCTGTTCATCGACGTCGGGCGTGCTGAGATCGTTGTGTTGACCGTTGCGTATTCAGACCCCGCCACTGGGGCCCAAAAACTCCTTGATGTTGATGATGAGAAGAGATAGTGAGTGCGGTCCCAAAGCTATAGCACATCATATCTTATGATGTTCCACTTCGCAGCCGATTTGTCTACGACAAGAAAATCTCTCAGGAAGTTCCCGGTGACTCCCTCGGCGACGAATGGAAGGGCTACATCTTCCGCATCACTGGTGGAAACGACAAGCAGGGTTTCCCTATGAAGCAGGGTGTCCTTCTGCCATACCGTGTTAAGCTCCTCCTTTCCGACGGCCATTCCTGCTACCGGGTTCGCCGCACTGGTGAGCGCCGCCGCAAGTCCGTCCGTGGCTGCATCGTCGGCCCCGATATCGCTGTCCTCTCCCTCGTCGTCGTCAAGCAAGGCGAGAGTGAGATCCCCGGCCTTACCGATGTTGTCCTGCCCAAGCGTCTCGGCCCCAAGCGTGCCACTAAGATCAGGCGATTCTTCAACTTGACCAAGGAGGATGATGTCAGGAAATACGTTGTGAGACGAGAGGTCATCAGCAAGAAGAAGGAGAACGCGAAGCCTTACACCAAGGCGTACGTGCATCATGTCTATTGACTTTATATTTTCTTACATCTCCTCCCCAAATAGTCCCAAGATCCAACGCCTTGTCACCCCCCTCCGTCTGCAACGCCGCCGTCACCTCAACTCGCTCAAGCGCAGAAAGCTCGAGTCACAAAAGGAGCAGAAGGCCGAATACGAGTATGTTACTTTTCTCACTCGAAATTATGTCTGCTAACAGCATTTGCAGGGTTCTCCTTGCCAAGCGTGTTGCCGAGAAAAAGGCCAAGGTCGCCGCCATCAAGGCCTCGCACCACAAAACTGCTTAAATGGTCTTGTCATTACCTTCCCCTCCGCATATGGGTCTTGTCCTGGTCATGTCGGTGGACGTTGTGGGATATCTCGGCTTTTCGCATATTGTTTACGTTGTATAATCGTTCATAGCCAACGATCTCACGGGCGCGCTGTTCTTCTCTTCCATTTTTACCCCTCTGCAAATGCTTTTCTTTTCTCATTGCCATTTCAACGTACAGTATGCGATATGCCCTTATGAATCCTTTAAGCATGCTTTGAACACCCTCTTGAATAGATGATGGCTGGTGAAACCATGTCTCGCTTTCAGATTCTTGCTAAAGTACGTCCGTCGTCGCCTTTGACAGTGAGCGCGGCGACTTGTTTGCTTAGCTTAAAGTAGCGTATGTCACGCGTCACATTAAAACTAGATTAGTCACGTGATCTGCGCGACGCGTTTGGCTGTTGATCTTTTGTGATTGAGCAGAAACTTGAACACAACGACCGCGATGGCTCCTTTCGAGCTCCAGGATGAGCTCCAGGCTTTGCAAGACATCGAAAGCTACGAGATTCAGCATGACCATGACTTTTCCATGGAAGACCCAGAGGCTTTGCTCGAAGGTCAATAAAGCTTCTAGGCGACTTTGATATTTTTCTGACACTCGTGCTCAATTTACAGCTGCTGTCGAAGCCGTTGCTGAATCCAGCGATGCGATTTGCGATGGCGAAATATTCGATGCATATCGGAGTCTCCTCAAACACTCAGAAATGGTCCCTGGCCCCATAATGAGCAAGCTCTTGGATTCTATATCATCTGGCCTCCAAGCAGAACTGGAGGCGACACTACGCGACATCGAGACGGGGGACCAACAGACGTATATAGCGCACAAGTCGCCGCTCGAGATGTACGCGTTTCTGCTCAACTGGTTCGTGACGGCCGCGGAGAAGGTCAAGGCCCCGGAAGAAGGCGACGCACCCCCCATCCAGGCGAAGGGACGGAAAGGGAAGGGCGCCAAGGCTGCTGCTGGAAAGGCGGGAGGGCGTGCAGCTGCAGGCAAGAAGAACGACACGACATGGACATGGCAGGACCAGATCGTCCCTACGCTTCAGCTGATCGCCAAGGTTCTGAAACTTCAGTCGCAGCGTTTGTGGACGACGGCAGAAAGAGATACGTTTGTCAAGTGAGCTGAATCACCAATTTATGTTGTGCTTTTTGTTAATGACATGCAGCTGTATCACTCGACCTGCGTATTATGTTACGGAGACTGAACAATTCATGAAAGTCGTCGAGATCAAGATGGCTGCGTTCAAAGTCATCTGTCTCGCTGTAAAGCACCACGGACAAGTTATGGCTGTCCAGATCACCATTATACAATCTCTTCAGTTCTTCGAACACCTTTCGGAGCCGTTCGCGGAATGTCTTGCTATATTGGCCCATCAATTCGACCACTCGCAGCTTGGCGATGAAGTCCTTCGTGAAATCGCTGGCATGAAATTCTCTAGCCAGGACAACAAGGGACCTCGAACATTTGCCCGCTTCCTCACCAGGTATACTGAATCTTGCCCACGCCCCGTGTTGAAGCAGCTCAGCTTGTTGCTTGACCAGCTTGATTCGGATGTGAGTCCTCCCCCCCTCTTCCCTGAATCGCAAAACTAATGTTTTATACAGTCCTATCCCATGCGGCAAGCAATCGTCGAGATCATAGGAATGCTCATCCAGGAGGTGGCCCCCGACGAAGGAGAAGAAACCGACGCGAAGAAAAAGCAGAAGCAGATCAACAATTTCTTTGGCCTGCTCCTAGAACGCGTCCTCGACCTCTCACCCTACGTCCGCGCCAAGGTCTTCAACGTATTTGCCAAGCTCGTCAACGTCAAAAACTTAAGGGTCCCGAAGCAGCGTTTGAACATAACCACCGCCGCGGTCGACGCGCTCGACGACAAGAGCGCGTCTGTGCGCAAGGCGGCTGCTGCCCTTCTCGGACAGCTGATCCTCACACATCCATATGGACAGCCGCATGGAGGCTACCTCCAGCATGACGAGTGGGAGGCGGGGTATAAAAACGTGTTGGCCGA
This sequence comes from Pholiota molesta, assembly GCA_014925825.1. Classification (NCBI taxonomy): domain Eukaryota; kingdom Fungi; phylum Basidiomycota; class Agaricomycetes; order Agaricales; family Strophariaceae; genus Pholiota; species Pholiota molesta. The sequence continues at coordinate 191,537 of JACGCK010000015.1, read as the reverse complement.
GCTGGAGAAGATTGAGGGCGGGATGGGCAAGGTGGTAGAGACGGTCAATGACGAAGAGGGAGAGCCGGAGGATGGCGAGGATGGCAAAGAAGGACAGTCCTCGAAGTCACGGAAGAAATCAAAGAAGTAAGTTTTCGACAAGCTGATCTGGCTGTCATTGTGCTCACATCTCGTAGATCCAAGAAACGTGGAGGCGACGACTCTATGGACGTTGACGGCGAGGAAGAAAATGACGATGATGAAGCAGGTGGCGACACTGAAGAAGACGACGGATCGCAAATGTCAGTCGACGAAGACGACGAGAATGCGACGCCCAAGAAATCCAAGGAGATCGATTCTAGGAAGCTCAAGCCTCGCAAGTCGCAGCTCGACGTGACTGCATTAACCAAGGAACAGGAGGCCCTTGCGGCGTACGATGAACAAGACATCACTAGGCTGAGGCTTCAGAAGAGATATTACTCTGATGCCATGACCTTTATCGACCAAATTGAAAGCGCCATGGTGCCGATGTGCAAGCTGCTTGGGTCTACGAGCAAGCCCGAGGTGCTTGAAATCATGGAGTTCTTCCGTATCGCTCATGAGTACAAATTTGAGACCGCGAAGGTGAGCATATAGTCCTTTTCTCGTGGTAGCAATCATCTGATTGCTTCAACAGGAAGGCCTTAAGAAGATGTTGCACCTTATCTGGGCCAAGGATAATAACAGCTCGACTTCTGAAGACGGCAAAGAGGTGAAGGGGGTTCGGCAACGACTTTTGGAATGTTACCGGAACCTGTACTTCGAGCCTGTTCCCGATCTTGAGCCCAAAGATCAGGTGAATCGCATTGCCAAGAATCTTATCGAGTACGCTACAGCTTTTGGATTTCTTGCGGTTTAAGCTCATCAGTCATCTATTTAGGCGAACCTACGAGGCGACTCTGGCCGAGCTAACGAGTTTGGAAGAGATGATGAGGATCATGATGGAAGAAAATCACGTCCATGGCGATGTGATAGCGAAGCTATGGCAAATATATGGTCGGTAGAAACGCTCCTTTCATGTTTGCCATTCACTGATGTGGCTATGGTTCAGGCAAAGAAAAGCCTCTTCCGAAACCTCAGCGGCGCGGGGCGATCATCATTCTTGGAATGCTGGCGCTCTCCAAACGAAGTCTCCTAACGGATAAAGTCGATATCATGTTGAAAGTCGGCCTGGGTCCCTTGGGCAAGGTAAGTCATAGAGATTACATACATCAACTATGCTGAGTAGTGGATCAAATTCAGGCCGATCCAACGCTTGCCAGATACACGTGTATCGCATTGCAAAGACTCAACGGCAGTGCGAAGAAAGTGAAAGGTGAGATGACTTTGTTGAATATTACTTATTTACTTAGTATGTTTTAGGCTCGCTGGTCGATAAAACCCAACGTATCGAAATGGACAACGTCATCTTCCGCAAACTCCAGCACGCCATCCTCCACCCAACCCGGACAAAAGAATGGTTCAGCATGGCGGAGCAGGTCATCAACGCTGTTTATGCACTGGGAGAGCAGCCCGCTATTTTCTGCGATGAAGTGATCAAGAAGCTCACGGTTAGGGCATTCAGCCACCAGCGTAAGGACGGTAGTCAGCCTGCAGAGACTGGCAACGTTCAGGGTCCTGAATCTACCCAAGACGAAAACGCTGGAGACATTACAATGGATGCGGGCGATATCACCATGCAAGATGCGAGCCAGCCACCTCAAGAAGGTGGCGAAGTGGACCTGGGCGAGGCGTTCGAGCTCAGTCAGCTTCTGTTCGTCGTGGGCCACGTCGCCATCAAGCATATAGTCTTTTTGGAATTCGTCGAGCGAGAATGGAAACGTCAGAAAGATGAAAAACACGCGGGTATGTTGTCGAGGCCGTTTACGCAGGATTTTGCAGTGTACTCATCACGTCTTTAATAGCGGAAAAACAAGCAACCGCTGCAAAGGGTGCATCCAAGGAAGGCGAAGAACTGATCAAGTTGCTGGAAATGCTGAGGACGAAATTGGAGACACTATCGCAGCTGTGCGAGAGAGCGAATTGCTCTATGGTCCACAATCTCTCTTAGCGATGTATGGTCCGATGATCGTCCATATATGCGGTAGCCCGCACAAATTCAAGGTGCGATTATAATTCTTTCAGCTGTTTAAAATTGTAAGGTTTCTGATACATACTAAATGCAGAACCGTGTCTTACGCGCGTCTGCCACGTTAGCTTTCAGCAAGTTCCTCTGTGTGAGCTCGCAATTCTGCGATCAACATCACCGATTGCTGTTCAAGATCCTTCAAACTTCGAAAGATGCCAACATTCGAAGTAACATCGTCATCGCCCTCGGAGATGTCGCCGTATCTTTCAGCAATATCATCGACGAGAATAGCAATGAGCTCTACAAAGGCCTTTCCGATAAGAATTTCGTGGTCAAGAAAAATACCCTAATGGTCCTCACTCATTTGATCCTGAATGGCATGATCAAAGTCAAGGGCCAGCTCGGCGAAATGGCAAAGTGTTTGGAAGATCCTGAGCCACGTATCCAAGGTTTGGCCAGACTCTTCTTCGATGAATTATCAACAAAGGAGAATGCCATTTACAACAATTTGCCTGATAGTACGTATCTCTCGGATATGCCTTCAACGTAAAGCTCTTGTACTCACTCGTACATTTAGTCATCAGCCACCTATCCGTCGGCGACCACGCGGTAGACGAAAAGACATTCCAAGAGACACTTCCCTTCATCTTCAAATATATCGAAAAGGCATTTCATACCTGAACCAATATTATGAATGAGTTCTAATCTACGTTAATCCTGCAGGAAAAACAAGCAGAGAACGTCGTTGAAAAATTGTGTCAGCGCTTCAGGTTGAGTGAGGATCCTCGGCAGTGGCGCGATATCGCTTTCTGTCTCTCTCTTCTCCCCTTCAAATCAGAACGCTCTGTCAAAAAGCTCATCGAAGGATTACAATTCTATCGTGACAAGCTACATGAGCCGACGGTCTATGAGAAATTTAACGACATCCTTACCAAGGCATCTCATTTCTATCACGATGACCAATGTCTACGTTCTTACGGTTAATTTTCTCTTTTACAGGCTCGATCTAACAAATCGAAGGATAAGCCAGATACTGAGCTAAACGAATTCCAACAGGTGATGCCCATGTTCCAATCACAAATGCTACTGACTCAATGTTGATACCGTAAATTTTCACCCTATAGATTTTGGAAGAGCACAGAGCACAAGGCCAAGAAGATCAAGCATTGGAGAAGCGTGTGGAGGGGAAGAAGGCCGCAGCCAAGAAAAAGCCGCTAGGAAATGTAAGACTCGTCATTGCAATGATGTTATCGTACACTAAAATGTCCCATTTCAGCATCACGTACGAAAAAGGCAGCGACTCCTCCGCCTGAAGATGATATGTACAGCGACTGAATCCTGTCATCACTGCGGTGTATATATGTTGTATTGTTATGTCGTCTCCTTCACTGTACTCGTTTGTATTTATTTTGTCAATCATGTAGTAATTCAATTTAATCGAAGGCATTTCTCGAATTCTTGTAGATTCGAAGTACGGGAAATATTAATACATGACAGTCAATCCCACGACGATACTGGGGCAGGCTAAGTCAGGAAGTCGGAACTTTTGAGCCAAATTCATGACAGATTTAGTACCGAACAGGCTCTCTGTAGGACTCGAGGATCAATTTCTGATAACAACGTTGAAATTCGCCTTCGGGTCCCAACTCGCTTTCCAAGGCTTTAGACCATAGAAGCCCAGTTGTTCGCAAACTGTCCCTAACAGCTAGGTCCTCCCAAATTCTGGATACCATCCGAACGTATCCCAGTCTACGACTCCTACCACTTTACCATCCTTGACTAAGATGTTGCCTCCATGCAAGTCACCGTGCGAGAGGACTATCCGTGCAGCTGCGGGGCTAGGAAGAGAGATATCGATTTTTGACCGCTTGAGCCAAAATGCATCGAATTCGGCCACAGACTTGAATGCGCTGGCTAATGGGGGATACTTGTCCCAAGGAAGGGGATCAAATATAACGTTATTGAACGGCTTTCCTTGCCAAGCTCCTATGGTGTCTTGTTGTGGGATTGGAAGGCTCCTGATTTGTTGAATGATATCGCCAATTTGTTGGATGATTCCCTGAAGTTCCTCTAATGAGCAGGAGTTGTATACACTTTCAAGGCTGGGTGCTGGAATATACTCCATGACCATATACCGTCCTTCCGCATCGCTGAAGAGCATAAGAATCTGAGGTACAGGTATACTTGTATGTGTCCGAATGAAGTCCATTACGCGTGCTTCTTCAATTCCTCTATCGGATCGAGGATCCGTGATTTTGAGACAACGTCCATCGTGGAGATTGTACCAGTTTCTGTATCTGTTGAAACACATTTTTCTAGACCGCTCCAATTTCTCCAGAACGTCAAGGATGCTCGTTGCATCAGGGTTTACCGCACCATGTGGAAGCGAGTGAATGGGATGCACTGTTTATTCATGTAAATATAATTCCAGGATTATAAAGGAGGATGACTGTAGCATTACTTACCAAGATGGGCTTTATCAACAAGATCGCTTCCAGTCTGAAGCGTTGGATTCACGTCGATGCCGCAGTTGTCGAAGTTATTGAGTGGCATTGATGAAAAAACCGTGACAGTGGACAGTAGACAAGTTATCGCTGACGACTGGGTGCCGAGATCCAAAAGACAGGGCTTGCTCTAGCCTATTACTTGCACGCCTAAATAACTTTCGACGTCTGTGAAATGGAGGCTGAAGCGCTGAAGATTGAGGATGCAATGAAAACAGGCAGGCACCTACAGGCCTCTACAGGCACGATATCGATGGGTCTCCGAAATGAACAAGTGCTGGCTCTGGCCTGTGCTGCTTCCCTGATTTGCCTACTAGTACTGTACTATTTCGACCGATCGTTCAGTCATGTGTCATAAGGACTTGTGAACTGAACAATATTACCTTTTGTCATGCGTCATTTTGAGTTGTGAACGATGTCAAAATCAAGTCATTGACGACCTCAATTTTCAATTTTCTCCCGAAGCAGCCAAATTATCCTGAAGTACGCAGTAGATACCAAGGGTGCTATATATTGCTACATATTAGCTGGAACATGTCAGACTACTCTCAGAACTGATTATTATTTGCAATAAATAAAACTTTGGTCATGCCAAATGAACAAAAATTTCTCCGTCATGGACCATTCCAAGTATGAACAACTTGTTAATGAACAATGTATGTCATGTGTCATAGTGCGTGAACAATCGTCGAAATAGTACAGTATATCAAGAGGTACGCAGCGGCAATTTCCGACATACGAGGTAGGGGGGGGGGGGACCGGGTCTGAAGCCCTTAACAAAAATATTAACAGATAAATTTCGGTGTAGATGTATCCTGCGCAAGATAATTGTGTTCGAACGTGAGCGATGTTCTCTGCCGCGGCTGGAGACGACGAGTGACATAAACGGCTAAGTGTACAGCCACTGTACCGGCGCGCGATGCCTAACAAAAATTGCAAAAAACTTGGCTGGGCTACTTTTCTGCTTTCGGCTGTTAACCTAGAACACTCTAAATAAGCAAGGTAAGAGAAACATTAGAAAGGATAAACCTGGGTCTTAGAATATACATTCACGATATATTGAATGAGATATGAGTGGCAGTATCCAGAGTAACGGACGTTATCCATGTGACGTTAGATTGTGACTGTCAAGTCACATAACCGAAACACAATTCTTAATTCATATCGTAGCAGCAGCTGTGTCAACCAACTTTCTTCAAAAAACTCAAAGTGTATGTATCTATTTTAATGTGTATATGTACAAGAATCAGCTCTTCTGAGGTGTAACCGTTTGTAGTTTCTGAATCTCTTGTCTCGGGCGTTATTATGGTCACGTGTCCCGGTATGTGCGCGTTCACTACCTGAAAGTCAGATTGCTTAGTGGTACATTGCTCAGACACATCGGAGACTTATACCACTAAATAGTAATAAAAATAGCTATCTAACAATACCAAGTACTAGCTTAGCCATACATGCCTGTCCTCAGGAAGCCTCACATCTTGAGCTAATCTCGTCTTGAATTATATAAATCACTGAATTCTGGAACCAAGATATATCGCTTTCCACTGGCAGTTATCTAGGCTCAATTTCTTAATGCACGATAGCACGATATTCTATTGTCATTGCCTAAGTTTCGGTTATGGACTCTTTCTGACGACTGAATGTTACGAAATCTGTATATCGTCTCAATTTATAAAATGCTTGTAAATATAGTTCTGTAGTAAATAAAGCTCCTAGTACCTCAAATCCATATGTATTGGCATGAATCGTGCTGGCCAGCAAATCTGACTCTTAGAGCATAAAGTACATGCACGTATTGGCTCAGAAAGGAACTGCCATCACGATCATCATTGATCTGTGGGCTAAGCGCTCATGCCATGTTTCATCGATCATCGATCATCTGTAACTGCCACTGACTTTACTTTAGTTTTTGATATCTGCTCTATTGCTGAACATCACTTCCAAAGCACATTGTGCACAAGCCGGAGTCAATTTCGCAAGTTTTGATCATTCGACCTCCGACATTCGACATTCAGCTCGTAGAGGCGCATTTTGGGCGCATTCAATAATTCGGAAATTCACTGGATATGGATACTTATCACTCGTGCTTCTTTGTCATTATCTACTCCATGTCTTTTCCTGAACCGCAAATCTTGCCAAACTTCGGACGTCCATCAGGACATTTTAGTCCTGTGAGTCTCGATCACATATTCAAAGACACGGACGAGCCCAAAGACGTGCTACTTCAAGTACACTGTCACCTACTGGAATTGCGCGCTATAATCACTGAACTATCTGTGGGTTGTTGGCTGGTCGGACGGCTATGCAATCCAGCGACGCGTGCACATTGTGCAAGAGCTTCAAGTACCGCACTTACGAACTGGGGACCACTGACAAGAGCGCATCCGCGGATACAGCCTCGACGAGCCGCTCAATCGTCTCGTTCTAGGATGTCTTTAGAGGATCGAAAGAGACTCGAAAAATCGGGAGCGACATGCCTGTCTTGGCGCCGAATGGCGAATGGAATTGTCAGGACTGGTGATTTGGTCTTGATCGAGGCAGAGAGCCAAGGCTTATTCCACATGAACTTGGAAGAGGGTTGTGAGGAGGCTCAAGCAGGATTTGACGAGTGATAGATTCAACGAAGCTATGTTTGATCATTACAGTTCCGCTAACTCCCATCGCTTTCAGATTCTTTCGCTTTCCGCTTTCACTTTGCTTTCTTTCTTTCTTTGTTTTCTTTGCTTGCTTTGCTACTTGCTTTTACTATATGTGAAATTTTGTACAATAAGGTTGAGTCATGTCTAACCCTGTCGCGCTTTTACTCCTTGTAAAGATTTGACTAGGTCTGATGTGCCTCCAGAATCTATAAATAACCCAAAATACTTCTCTACCTACCAATACCACACATGACGCTACTTTCAGACAACTCCTATCACTATCCAACAGACCGTCAGATAAGGAACATTATGACGCGCCACCTGGTCCATCGCTGAATCTCTGAAAGGTGATTGCTAATTCACCGAGTCCAATCATATCATAAACACTAATTTGAGGTTGCAAGCCCGCCCAAGATCAACAGAGACAACACAAGCACACCCCGCGTCCTTCGTAGCCTCTCGTCGGGCATTACCAGCCCCAGCGAGCAAGAGGTAAACGAAGTTATGCAGAAAGTGATGTCGCTCAAGGAGGCATCGTCATACATAACACTGTTATAATCTGAACGACGGCCGTTATGTCAAAGTCAGCAATGCTCTCGATGTACGGGCCTCGCGGAAGCGCGCGTCATGGATTTCATCCGCATTCACACCAAATTCCTGTCCCCCGTGTCCATATGGTTTTTGAAAGGGCGGAGAATTTACAACGTCATGATTAGTTCCCGGGGAGCGGCTCAGCAGTCCTATGGACTCCGCCGAAGATCTCCAGAATATCGCTAGCCAGCTCGCGGGCGTCATCCGACAGATTAGAGCTATCTCTATCCGCAGCAAAGCGGCATAGGGACCTGGGACGGGCGGCCGTTCAAAACACCTGGTTCCGACCTCTCCCTTGGGATCGGAATGTGACTCTTCTTGCGTGTTCCATTCTGTCGCTGAATACAATGACTACTGGATCAAGCGCTGCAAAACTTGACATCATTGCTGCTCCGCATGTGGGTACTAGCACACAGATTGTCCTTTCGACATGGCGATCTCAATGGAGCCAATATTATTGTCAAAAATGGGGAAATCGCGGGCCATTTGGATTGGGATACCTTCGGGTGGTACTCCAGATTATTGGGAGCTCATCCCACCAAGGATTTGGGTAAAAGGAGGAAAAGCTGGCTGAGAAGCAATGGATCGCACATTTGGGCCGGAGGGATGAGATAAATATCTTGTACAAGGAGCTCCTTATTTCCGCTTTTCTCCAAACCGGTTAGATACGCTCCCGTCAAATGGACTGGAGTTTGCTGTTTTGTAAAACTACCATTGTACTTGCCATGCATTGCCGCACCTGTCCAAGACTGGCGCATTCAAGCACGCGTACTGCGAGTCTGCGGCCCGCCGGCATCACGCCGAGAGCGCACCCACGGCCCTTGTTCCTTATCCATCATCTGCTTGACTGTTGACACCATCGCTCAACTGCTTTTCTTGTCGAAACAAATAATTGGTGTCGTTTTTTTGGACTTGCCGCTCTCCTTCGACACGAAGCTTCCTACCATGTCCGAAACCGTTACCGTTCGAGAGGGAAACTTAAATGGTGCGAATATTTTGTTTTCCACTTTCTTTCGCTTAATCTGCTCCGGCTCAAAATTAGGACATGATTATGAGCTCTATACCTTGCACTCTCTTCCTGCAGAGGTATTAAATCCTAGCGAAATCGACATACTCGATATTATGGCCAAGTTGGATGCGTGCAAAGAAAAGCGTTTGGGAATTCACTGTTGTTATAATTTAGAGGACGGCCATTTCGTCAAAATTAGTGGCCCGCGCCTTAGTGGAGGCTTCGAAGAGGCTAGAATAATGGACTTCATTCGCATCAGCACGAAAATCCCTGTTCCCCGAGTTCGCATGGTCTTCGAACGTGATGGTCTATCCTACACTGTGGTGGATTATATTGATGGAAAGGAGCTTCACCTGTCGTATTCTGATTACTCACTTGCAGAGGTGGAAGACATTGCTAGGCAACTCAAAGATATCATACACCAACTTCGGGCTATTCCTCTCGTACCGCCGAGTACCCTGGGTACATGGGAGCGCAAGCCGTTCCAAAACATCTGGTTTAGCCCTCTCCTTTGGGATATACATGTGACGCCCTCCAGCGTATTTCAATCTGTCGCAGATTTCAACTTGTACTGGATCAAGCGGTCGAAACTCGAAATATTGCTTCCTTGGGCAGATCCTTCCAAGATCGTTCTTTCACATGGGGATCTGACTCGACGAACATCATCGTCAGAGACGGGCAGATAGTCAGCATAGTGGATTGGGATACGTTCGGCTGGTATCCGGATTTTTGGGAGCTCCTTCCGCCCCGCAGTGTTGCCAGAGGAAGTACAAAATGGCAGACGGCGCTTGACAGCATATTTGGCCTGAAAACAGATTTTTCTTCGACTTATATGAAGATTCTGGATGCGGCCTTTGAAGAACCTTTGCAGTACGAATTAGATCTCGCATACCTTGGCATTAGTAGTGTATAATAACTTACTATGCGTCGTTTTCAATCTTGAATACCGTTTCCAAGATGTATAGTATGACACACTGTGCAAATTTGCAATCTTGTAATTCAGATGTGATCGCCGATAAATTTGATCACTACCAGTAAACAGCGCTGAGCGGTGTGAAATAACTATAGGAGGCGGAGGAGTCAGTTAGAGTGTGCGCAGCTTGTGGATGTCGTTTATATCAACTGCCAGTGACCTACACAGAATCGTAGATTTATATGGTACCATTCCGTCACACTACATGGCTATTCATCGGAAAACCTATATAAACCTATCGTATGAAGTTGCTTTTGCTCTCGAAGCTCTCTCTGTCCTTCCCGCATACCGAATTCTTCTTGTGTCGCTTTGTCGTCAGCATCTGGCAATGGCTAATCAAGCAGCGGTCATCCCCAACTTTGGACGCCCTTTCGGACGACCTGCTCCCATCGATATAAGCTATCTTTACCCGGATTCATATGATATGAAAGACGTCTACATTCATCTCGTCACCGATACTAGAAATCCTTCTAGTCGGGACAAGTTCTGGCTGGTTACTTGGCATGTGGCTCAAATCATCCCTAACCCAGCAATGCCTACCTACTCGTTTCCAGTCTTTAGGAAGTTTGGCTTGTCCCAAGAGTACGGCATTAACCACCTGACTAGCTGGGGCGTCATAACTAAATCCTTTAGCCTTGCATCTTGGAGCGGCAGCCAAACATTTTTAATCGCGAAACTCTCTTATCGCGCGCGACAGGATCTCGAAAGAATTGCGGCGAATGAACCTGTACTGGCATCAACTAATCTTTGGAATTGTCAAGACTGGATTATTTCAATCCTCCGGAAGGCAGAGCTGCAAGGCATCGTCACGTATGAGTGGGCCACAGCGGTGTTTCGAGCCCAGAAGGCTTCCTGAACTCAGAAACGGTTCCGACCCTTCTTACACTCCACTGTTCTGCTTTCTATTTTTTGATATGTTTGAATTTGGTATTGCTCTTAAAGTTTACCTCGCTCTTCCAGATATAATAAGGAATGTACCAAAAAATTTCCTTTAGTTCTTTACGTTTCCCCAGCACTTCCCTTTACTTCCAGATGTCCTAGCTTTCTACTTTACTCTCAACGGCGGACTCAGCGACCTGTCGTCTTTATCTTTTGTTTTTGTGCTATGTCTTGGCTCGACGTAATCGGCGTACTCTGGATTGCTGCAGCAGCCATAACGTAGCTATCATTCTAAATTTGAAGTTTCTACATAGTCCAAATTTGACCCAAGTTTTGTTGACTTCATCAGAAATTAAAATAAATGATTGAACTCCTTTGGAATTTATCTTCACTTTGCGTCGCAACTTCGTCGGGGCGAGCGCTTGCGCGAGGTAAAGCCTGGGTAACAGATACCAGAAGGTCGAGGGGTGCTTATAGCGTGGCGGTCCGCGGCATCGGAGAAGGAACTCCATAGTGCCTGGTGACAGTAAAATAATTGGTGGGCTGGGACAGAGAAAAGAAAAAAAAAATGGATATGGTACATGACTCGACGAGCGACGAGCGATGGAAAAAACAGTACTTTTGCTTTGCCTGAATCATAATTCAGCAATAAACCCAGCGTTCGAGCAGGTAAACATCCGAAAATATCTAGGGAGGTAAGTCTGCCTAGTTGCGAGTTAGAAAAAAGTTGAAGTCAGTAATTGACAAACGAATGAATGAGGAACGTACAATGTATGCATCCCAAAGTTGGGCTGAGAGATATTTTCCATGAGCTATACAGATTATCAGCTGGGATCGCATACAAGCGGTCGAAGAAAGGAGCTGCAATTGACTTGAGTAAATTAAGCAGGGAGAAAGAAAAGATGTACACACTTCTTCAGCGCTCAGCAGTCATAGATTTGATAGCGGATTCCATTAACGCGCGACATTGGTTAATAATTTCTGCAAGGCCATTTACAATTCGAGATAAAATCAGCGGATTGGAAGGGCAAAGTGTCGAGGAGCGTACTTGGTAAGCGCGCGCCATTTGACAACAATTCCCCTAGTGGAAATTCTACGCCTGATCATCGACTCGGAGCCTCTCGGAGCAGGGCGCGCCAAAAGCGCCGGTGGGGATCGATTTTCTTGCGTCCCATAGGTAACTTAGTAGTGGCTCTGCGTGCTGGAAGACGCTTGCGACGGTCAGTAGTACCTGATGGTTGTGGACAATCAATGGACCGTGGGAATCCAACGTTGAATTGACGGACGCGTTTGTCTGCAGACTTGACCACTTGTTGACCACTTCCATCTCTTCCCTTCCACAACGACGGACTCTTATTTCGCATTTCCCATCGACTACTCTCATTAATCTCTTCATGCTCTATTATCGCGTGATTTTATATTAGCTCAAGCGCTCAATGACTATGTCCGAAAGACTTAGAGCTGCCAGAATCGACGCAATTATACCAAAATGCGTACTCTTTCTCTCCCACCTTATTGGTCTGATATCCATGAAAAATGTATCACAGAAAATACACCACTCTACTACTACTATTACACGTGCGCACGCCACCTCCAACATCCTTTACATCGATAGCCGAAGCCAAAGGAGCTAAAGACGCCTGATGCGCCTGACGAGTGACTTGCCCAAACGAAGAAAACGAAAGAATATTTCGCGATATCAGATGCCCTTGGCCTTAGGCCTTAGGACTAAAACGGGCTACTCACAAGGGTTGACGACAAGGTGCGCGGTTATTTGGTTTCAACGTTCAGTTATAAATAATAAAATTGACTAATAAAACCAGAGACACCCAAGCTCGCGACCGAGAGAACGTTTGTTCTGGGTTCCGCACTTATCCTAAGCAACATATACACTCGCTTTTCCTCCATCAATGTTGAATGCATACTGGCTAAGGCGAACGAGGCATAACCGTATGTTATTTGCGCATTTCTCACTATGAATCCCACCAATGAATCTTAGTCCTATATTGGCCAAATCTACGATTGATATCACTGTAATAGGCCATTGGCCCCGCCGTACCCTGTCACGTCGTTGATGAGGCGTAGTTCAACCCGATACCGCCTCGAAGATTGTATAGCGTCATCACGTTATCCCAGCCAGCCGACAGTTGATCAAACATTCCAATGCGCCACCACCCTATGACAATGCAGAGCGGCAGCAGAATGGACGGCGGTGACTCGTCCTTCACTTTGTTCTACGGGAATACCAATTGAGAGTTTCTATATCTTACTGGCTTGTGTCCTGACGCCCTCTTGACGTTTACCGATACCGACACCCGCAATATCTGCACCGACATCGTCTGGAGCTGCGATCGTCAATGTCAGTATGGCCCTGTACTAACTCGTTAACTTGACTGGTGAGTGAATTATGTCTAGTCGGGAAGATAGTCAGCTCATAATTTCATAGTCAAGCATGCACCGGAAGCGAGCAGACAAGGTGTGGCACAGGACACCATTGTCTGGCGATTCGTCGAGAAAGTCCAAGCATGACGCTATGATAAAAATTTCAGCGCTGTAGGTGAGCACACATCGTCGAATTTTCCTATATCGTCATTCATGTACCATACAAATTCCCCACTCAGGACCCCTTGAACAGATGCACCCCATGCCTTCACCCCTGGTTCTGCAAGCCTAACGACGCAAAAACGGTGGGCAGTGGTGGTGTAGGAGCATAGAATAAGTGGTTCGTTCGCGAACAGGTCAGCTGCAAAGACATCGGACGAGGTCTCAAGATATAGACCTAAGACGATAAGGTATTATGCGCTCCCCACTCCAGCAACAGCTTCACAATCGCCTCTCTTCTCCTCCTTGATGCCGCCTGGAGTGCACTGCCGTATTCTCCTCCCTGCGCATTCGGATCTGCGCCCATCTCCAGAAGTATTTTCACCGTCGCCTCGTGCCCCCAATATGATGCCGCCTGTAGTGCATTGCCGTATTCTCCTCCCTGCGCATTCGGATCTGCGCCCTTTTCCAGTAGAATCTTCACAATTGCCTCGTACCCCCGATATGACGCTGCCTGTAGTACATTGCCATATTCTCCTCCCTGTGCATTCGGATCTGCGCCCTTCTCCAGTAAAATCTTCACAATTGCCTCGTGCCTCCAATATGATGCTTCGTAGAGCGCATTGCCGTATTCTCCTCCCTGTGCATTCGGATCTACGCCCTTCTCCAGCAGAATCTTCACAATTGCCTCAAATCCCCGATATGACGCCGCCTGGAGCACATTGCCGTAGTATCCTTCCTGCGCATTCGGATCCGCGCCCTTCTCCAGCAGCATCTTCATGATCGCCTCGTGCCCCTGATATGCCGCTGCCTGGAGTGCGTTGCCGTATTCTCCTCCCTGCGCATTCGGATCTGCGCCCTTCTCCAGTAGTATCTTCACCATCGCCTCGTACCCCCAATATGATGCCGCCTGGAGCACATTGCTGTATGCTCCTACCTGCGCATTCAGATCCGCTCCATTCTCCAGTAACACCTTCACAATTGCCTCGTATCCTCGATATGACGCCGTGTATAGTGCATTGCTGTATTTTCCTCCCTGCGCATTCGGATCCGCTCCCTTCTCCAGTAGCACCTTCACCATCGCCTCGTGCCCCCAATATGATGCCACCTGGAGTGCATTGCCGTATTCTCCTCCCTGCGCATTCGGATCCGCTCCATTATCCAGTAACACCTTCACTGTCACCTTGTGCCCCTGATATGACGCCACGTAGAGTGCGTTGCCGTATTCTCCTCCCTGCGCATTTGGATCCGCACCATTCTCCAGTAACACCTTCACTATCACCTCGTGCCCCTGATATGATGCCGCGTAGAGTGCATTGCCGTATTCTCCTCCCTGCGCATTCGGATCTGCACCATTCTCCAGTAACACCTTCACTGTCGCCTCGTACCCCTGATATGCCGCCGCCTGGAGTGCATTGCCGTATTCTCCTCCTTGCGCATTTGGATCCGCTCCATTCTCCAGCAACACCTTCACTGCCACCTCGTGCCCCTGATACGACGCGGCGTAGAGTGCATTGCTGTATTCTCCTCCCTGCGCATTCGGATCCGCACCATTCTCCAGTAACACCTTCACAATTGCCTCGTACCCTCGATATGACGCCGTGTATAGTGCATTGCTGTATTTTCCTCCCTGCGCATTCGGATCCGCTCCCTTCTCCAGTAGCACCTTCACCATTGCCTCGTGCCCCCAATATGATGCCACCTGGAGTGCATTGCCGTATTCTCCTCCCTGCGCATCCGGATCCGCTCCATTCTCCAGTAACACCTTCACTATCACCTCGTGCCCCTGATATGACGCCGCGTAGAGTGCATTGCCGTATTCTCCTCCCTGCGCATTCGGATCTGCACCATTCTCCAGTAACACCTTCACTGTCGCCTTGTGCCCCTGATATGCCGCTGCCTGGAGCACATTGCCATATCTTCCTCCCTGCGCATTCGGATCTGCGCCCTTGTCCAATAGAATCTTCACAATTGCCTTGTGCCCCTGATATGATGCCGCGTAGAGTGCATTGCCGTATTCTCCTCCCTGAGGCTGCGCATTCGGATCAGCGCCCTTCTCGAGCAGCACCTTCACTGTCGCCTCGTGCCCCGGAATTGACGCTGCGTAGAGTGCATTGCCGTATTTTCCTCCCTGTGCGTTCGGATCTGCACCCTTCTGCAGTAGCATCTTCATGATCACCTCTCGCCCCCTATATGCCGCTGCCTGGAGTGCGTTGCCGTATTCTCCTCCCTGCGCATTTGGATCCGCTCCATTCTCTAGTAAGACCTTCACTGTCACCTCGTGCCCCTGATATGATGCCGCGTAGAGTGCATTGCCGTATTTTCCTCCCTGTGCATTCGGATCCACACCATTCTCCAGTAACACCTTCACTGTCGCCTCCTGCCCCTGATATGCCGCCGCCTGGAGTGCATTGCCGTATTCTCCTCCCTGCGCATTCGGATCCGCTCCATTCTCCAGTAACACCTTCACTGTCACCTCGTGCCCCTGATATGATGCTGCCTGGAGTGCGTTGCCATATACTCCTCCCTGCGCATTCGGATCCACGCCCTTCTCCAGTAACACCTTCACAATTGCTTCATGCCCCTGATATAATGCCGCGTAGAGTGCATTGCTGTATTTTCCTCCCTGTGCATTTGGGTCTGCGCCCTTCTCCAATAGCACCTTGACAATTTCTATATGCCCCTGATATGATGCCGCTTGAAGTGCATTGCCGTATACTCCTCCCTGCGCATTCGGATCCGCGCCCTTCTCCAGTAACACCTTCACAATCCCTTCATGCCCCTGATATAATGCTGCATAGAGTGCGTTGCTGTATTTTCCTCCCTGTGCATTTGGATCTGCGCCCTTCTTCAGTAGCACCTTGACAATCTCCACGTGCCCTTGATATGATGCCGCTTGGAGTGCATTGCCATATACTCCTCCCTGTGCCTTTACATCCGCCTCCTCCAGTACATATAGACATAGTCGTTGCAAACCAGCTAATGATGTGTAATATAGTGGTGGGGGAGTATGTCTCCGGCTTGGACTTGGGCCATCAGGATTATCTAAATCCAAAATCCGAATCCAATTTGTGAATGTAGCTTGTGCACGTGTGAACAAATGTGTCGCCAATGTCAATGTCCAGGATGGCTCTGGGTCATCAATGCCACCAGCTTTTGCATGCAAGATCCAGTGTTGAGCAGCATAAGGTGCAAGGGGATGGGAGTTAATAACGTTATTGCTGTTGAAATTGTCTGTGTCAAATTGGAGAAGGTAGGCTAAGCAGGTTTGAGCTATGAGGGAATGACAGAGTTTGGCATTGGTCAAATGAAAATTCAAGGAGGTGCTTGTACGGAGGTGATTGGACAGAAGATACTCCTTGATTGAGAAGTGGGCTAACTTGATTGTTCCTATTGTCGTAGTATTCTTTAGATAATATACCACTGTAACATCAGTTAGATCATACCTTCGGGTTCAAAATAAGACGCTGGGGATTCAATGACGAGACCAGAACATTTCTCCAGAACATCTCTTTTGTCCCAATACTGACGCGATGGCTTATAATGCGGACCGTTCTCAGTGTCGAAGTCCACGACCACTGCTTCCGCAATTTGCGAAAGTGTCATTGGGCGAGTAGAAAAACATAACCACCGAAGGAATATCTTGATATCGTCGTGATCCGCCTCGTTGACGTTCCATAAGATTCGGTCATAGGTTTCATATAAGCCACTGGGTAAACTATTGAGTTGCTTCATTACTGAGTCCCGGTTCGAGCATTTTTTTAACTCGATTAGCTGCAAGGCCACCCATCGGAACCTGGCAAAGGGTAAGTGCCAATCACAAAGTTATAAATTCATCGAAATATTCATACATTCCCTCGGAGTGCTTTGCTAGTGTTGATTGTATAATTTTCCTCGTTTCTTCATCCCATTTCTGCAGCACTGAAAGCTGCTGCTCGAGATACATCATAATATCTCTTTCGGACTCTTTCGCCAAGTCAATGCGGCAGCGCGCATCGAGTGGTCGGAAAGCATCCTCGATATCTCGCTCTGGCCGACTCACGACCACCATGTGCAGCGTGCTGATCTTTCGTGAGACGATCCCTTTGATCCACTCTAGCATCTCCTGTCGTTCAGTGCATTCGTCGAGGGAATCAACAATGATGTACACCAAAGGCATTCCACTTATAAGATCATGCAGGACGTGCTCGAGGGACTTGGTGGATGGCTGTTTGTATCCACCACCATGCAATTCCACCAAAGCGGCAGGGATACCGTCGCATTGCTGCGAGAGTTGCAAAATAAGAGAGCGGATGAGTTTATCGTGTAGCTGGAGATCTTTCTGTTCATCTCGCCCATCAAAGAAGAAGTAAGCGAACGTAATCGATGGGATTTCCTTGTGAAGTTGGTCGATCTTCTCGATAATGGATGAGCTAAAATGCATGTTAATTATTACATCCTCAGAGTCTAGAGACCTCAGACTCTCAACATACCACAGAATAGTTTTTCCAGAACCGGCTGCAAAAAAGTCGTCGTTCAATAGTGTCCAAGGTCCACTGACCACAGATGGCATTATGTCGCGTACCTTTCCCCTTGATCCAGAGAAAGTCGGCATTCTCCTGGAATTCACGGAAACGCTCCCCATCGAGGAACCAAGAGCATGTGCCCTCCTGATGTTTCTTACGTGCGTCGTTGTAGTTTTTGGAACTGTCAGGTGCTGAAAGCCATTGAAAAATTTTGTCAGCTATAAAGTATAAACGACCGGTCATTCTCTATTATCAGCTGGAATTTAAATTCATTCATACCAAGCTGGCCATCCTTGATTATTTTTAACTGACAATTTGTATCCATATTCATTCTTCGATCAAACTTCACCTTGAGTTCGTCGCAAGATTTTTGACATTCCGCAATACGTGATTGCATATCGCTGGATATCTGGTATTTCATAACCCGACCTACAAAACAACGACCATTGAATAAAATTAGGTTAACGAGTGATGCTACCGACTTACCAGCGAAACGCAACCCTGTATACTCACGAATCAGCGACGCAATTTTCAATGAAGTACGTCCAATCTCCTCGATTACATCATCTGTGCCTTCAATCATTAGGAGGTCTGGTTTTTCCTTCGCAACACCTAATGTTTCTCGCAGATTCTCGGCCAAGGCTCGAACAGCATCATCTAGGAGCCCCGCCTGTTGTACTGCCTATTTCGATGATGTTTGCATCAGTAACGTTCAAAACTTTATTCCGATTTATTTACCGAGTATAAAGCCGACATTACAGCCCAAGAGGCTTTCAAAACTGGATGTGTCTAGTTACATAATTTCTCAGTTACTGCGATACAAAATAGGACAAGAGTAGGAGCGACGTACACCGGCGACTATATCCATGATGTTCTTGGTCACCTGTAATGCTCCGTTAAGTACGTCGAGTGCAGGAGGGCTGGCGTTGGCTAGGGCATTTTGTAAACGGGAGACGTCGTCGTCCATAGTTTTCATGAAGTTCTTAAAAGTATCTTCAGGCTCGGGAACGAGAGATAAGTTTATCTTGATCTTGGCGCTAGAGCTGATTCCGGCGCCAGCCTTATCTTTTAGGTCAATAGTTGCATCTATACAAATCAGCTTTCGATAAAAATGGATGCAGAAAATGTGCTCACCATTGTCGAGTAACTCGATGACTTTTCCTGTATGCTGTCCAATTAGATACTTGGTGATACGAGTCTTGCTTTCGCGGTAGATTGCAATCTTGATTACCGACGAGGGATGGAATAGGCTAATGTAAGAAAGTGGGTACTGATTAAAGCTGGTTGTACGGGGACATCGGCGAATACAAACTAACAATTCATGGTCTTCTGGCCATTCCCAACGAGGGGCAGGTTGTCCAGGCTTTTTATCCGACTTTGCGACTTCTTGACCGTCGACGGACACGATCACATAATGATCTCGTCGTTTAGACGTACTTTTCCCCTCGAGATCACCCGCGACTTCGATAGCTAGCATCGACTTTATAAGCAATAAAATCCTATTGCGCTATTGAAGACTTCTTACCTGCTAGGTAGGCACGAATTGGTACTACTGCTGAATTTGGGTTTTTGTTGTCCATGTTGAGGAAACGAAAGAAGAAGCAGGAGGGAATTATTCTTTGATATGATCAAGTTGAGTGGTGGGAAACACGACATCGCCTCGTGTGGACTTGACGTGGACGCTCGTGGACGGGCAAGAAGGCTGTGTGGCGGAGAAATTTCACTGCACATATAACTAATATCGGAATACTGTGTTACCTTTTCTCCATCGCGCCTGAAGTTTCGGGGTATCAGTAATTGAGAATTCAACCAGGCAGGAAGAGGCTATATGGCTCAGATATATTTCGCATATGGACTATTAGTACTGTCGTCTAGAAAAATTAATGCTACATACAATCCGAATCAAATCATGGGCCATTCAAAATAGAGCAGCACACCTTTGGATGCTGTGTTGGTAGCAAAGACGGTGCGGTGGCTTGGCTGTGGCACGAACCTGGTACCATGGTACAAGGCCGGGCCGTTAATTAACGGGATTGTCGCGTTGGCACTCGTCTACAACTCGTCTAGATCGGAGTCCGACTCTCCCTTGCTTTCGTTTTCAGTTGTGTGTAGCATCATCCCTATCTCTCCGGCCAACTCCAATCCCAACCAGCCCAAAAACCTCATTCAGCTCATAGTAAGTAGTGCAAGTCCTTGACCAGAAATGGCAGTGATAATTCGATTCATTATCTAGTACTATCTCGCTTTCAGAGTCAGAGCGCTGAAGGTACAGTCAAGTAACAATGATAGAGACCTCATGTCGCTTGCGTCCGTAGGTTAATTATTGCATTTGCATCAACAGCTGTGCTGTAGGAGACCGGGGCTTAATGGAACACTCGAACGGCTCTTTGCGACTAGAAGATTTTTTTTTTGAGTGTTACATATCATGGCAAGCAAGCAGCAAAGCATTGAAGCATACCTAGTGATTCCCAAATTAACGTAACGGGGATCGATTTCAATATCTCGGCCATGCTCGTCTTTAGCCTTCAGCTACAAGATAGAGAATAACAGTACAGTGGAATTCATTTGTAACATTTTCGCAAGCTTTCTAAAGACTTGTGACTCTCAAATTCCTCGCGTAGGATTCTGGCTCAATAAACCCTTGCAATGATCACTTGCATTCTAATGGATTGTATTATAGAATTGCCTTGCAAACATCAGAAGTGTTCCGAGGATTTTATAGTGATTTATGACATTGTGATAAATTTAAAGCTTCTATTACCCTACGTTTGTGACCAGTGTATGGGATCTTAGCAGAACTCATAGGATTCAGTGCAGAGGGCGCTTTTTTGGCAATGAGACTGTTGGTGGCGTCGGAGGAACGCTGGGAGGAGTGCGCGGCCGGCAGAGACACAGCCGCTGATGTGGCGGAGCATTTTCACGTTGACGGTGCGGTGTGACATATCACTTGTCCCTCTACTTTTCTCTTACTTCCATATAATCTCTTAGAAGAAGAGATAATGGCGAGTGCCGCCCTTCTTATCCCTCAGCGCCAGCGCTCGCGGTCGCGGTCGTCGTCGCCATCGTCGTCACCGCCTGGAAGACTCGGGTTGCAGTTTGATAGCACCCAACAGCAGCACCGGCAACCCCTGCTCTCACCGACCTCCGCCGTGTCATCGACAGGGGCATCGTATCGGACAGCACCGCTAACACCCACCTCGAGGTCTTCGGTCGCGCTCTCCATCTCCTCGCAGTCGTCGACACACACCATCAACCCCGCGCACCGAGAACGAGAGACCGAATCTCCCTCTCACCCTCCGCCAATGATAAATCCTCTTTATGTCCACAGCATAGCCAAAACACAGGAGAGGCAGGAGATACATATCGTGAGGGTCACCGAGGACACCGTTGAGATCGAGTCTGGCACCCCGCCTCAGCCATTCTACGACCGAGTGGGGAAGCCCGTTCTGCAAGCCATCCGGCCGGACAGCACCTATTCTCATGCTGGTCCGCCGCCTCCTTCGCCTCCTGCTAGTGTAGAACACAGAGCGGAAGACGACGACGCGGAGTATCCCTGTGTTAGCCCATCATCATCGTCATTCGAGCCGCCTGCACCTGCTCCGGTCCTGCGGCAAGCCCAATCGGACTCCCCAGCTTCCTACAACCACTATCGAACGCCGAGCGACAGTGACATGGTTTCTGAGCGCCTGCGGTCTCCATCGGCATCGACAGCCTCGACGACCGCTACTTATCCTCGACCGGGTTTAACGTCCACACAGCTACAACGGTCGTCAACTGACACTAAACCATCACACACTGCACTCCGCGCTGTCATAACTTCTCCGACCCCTCCAATATCACCACAACATCCTGCGGTGGCCTCCTCGTCGAAGCACGACAACCATTTGTCCATCGATGGCTACCTCCAACCACCCTCCATCGCCGAAGTTCGACCCACCCGGCGGAACACCACGGGCTCGACGCCCCTGACGCCGAAACACCGCCCGCACGGCAAAGGCGCGTCGCAGCCGTACGACGACGCCGCGCTGGCGGACGGCGGGGTGTCGCTGGAGCTGGAGTCGGACATCGAGATACAGGCGGAGCGCATCCGGCGCGAGCGCATGTCGAAGCGCGCCAAGGCGCAGCAGGAGGCCGAGGCGGCGATGACGCGCGCGGGCGAGCAGGGCGGGGCCGACGGCCATGTGCAGGAGGCGCCGCTCGTGGGCAACCTGATCGGCGAGGACCATGTGAACTATGTGCTCATGTACAACATGCTGACCGGCATCCGAATTGGCGTGCGTTATTCTATATGTGTCTGCGGCGGCGGCTTGTATACTCATCTATTTTTATTTCAATCTTGTTCTCAGGTGTCGCGGTGTCAGGCCAAGGTCAAGCGACCGCTGCGGGACGAAGATTTCGTCGCGCGGCATAAGTTTTCATTTGACATGTATGTCATCCTTACCCTGGTCGTTACGACATGCTAACGCTGCACAGTGTTGGCAATGAGCTGACGCCATCCGCGAAATATGATTTCAAGTTCAAAGACTACGCGCCCTGGGTGTTCCGCTACCTGCGCGAAGACAGCTTCCAACTGGACCCCGCCGACTACCTGCTCTCCCTCACCGCCAAATACATCCTCTCCGAGCTCGGCTCGCCCGGGAAATCCGGCTCCTTCTTCTACTTCTCGCGCGACTACCGCTTCATCATCAAGACCATCCGGCACTCCGAGCACAAGTTCCTACTGAGCATCCTCAAGCAGTACTACGCGCACGTGCAGGAAAACCCGCACACGCTGCTGAGCCGCTTCTACGGGTTGCACCGCGTGAAGCTCCCGCACGGGCGCAAGATCCACTTCGTCATCATGAACAACCTCTTCCCGCCGCACAAGGACGTGCACGAGACGTACGACCTGAAGGGCAGCACGGTCGGCCGTGAGTACCCGGAGGAGAAGGCCGCGCAGAACCCGCGCGCGGTGCTGAAGGACCTGAACTGGATCAACCGCGGCAACCGCCTGGTGCTGGGCCCGGAGAAATGCGCGCTGCTGACGGAGCAGCTTAGAAGGGACACGGAGTTTCTGAAGAGCATACATGTGATGGACTATAGTTTGCTGGTGGGGATACACAATATGTCGAGAGGGAATAAGGATAATCTGAGGCGGAATACGCTCAAGGTGTTTTCGGTACGTGTTTTCAAAAATATGCGCTATTTCATATATTCCATAGATTACTGACACACTCGTGTCTCTAGCCCATTCTTCCGGAAACACGACGCAGCAAGCTCTCGCAAGTGGGCTCGTCATCACCGGAAGCCATCGCCATGCGCCGGGCTATGCGCTCATCCGACCCCAAGCGGCTCGGTAAACACACGGTACGCCTCCCAGAGGAAGACACAGGCGACCGCCAGCAATTCGTGTTCTATCAGGACGAGGGAGGCCTGCGCGCGACGGACGACAACAACGAGCCGCTCAGCACGATATACTACCTGGGCGTCATCGACATCCTGACGCCCTATAATTTCTTCAAGAAAGTCGAGCATGTGTGGAAGGGGATGTCGGCGGATCGCGTGAGTGTCCTGTGTTCCTGTGTTCTGGTGGATGGAGCGGAACTGAAGATTGATTTTTTTTATAAATTTTCGGGGATGTTTTAGCATAAGATCAGTCCTGTGCCGCCTGGGGAGTATGGGGACCGCTTCTTCGCGTTCATGAGGGCTATCATGCGGGGTGGGGAGGAGGTGGAGAAGTTCAAAGCGGAATAACCGTCTGTCTTTTGAACTATCCACGCCCTTTTCTTTAGCCTGCATGCCGCCTAGCTATTGGAAAATGTGCTAAATTCCTGCTTACTTCGACCTCCAATTTCAAGGAGCAGTGTACTCTTCCTTCTCCCCCTCTACCAACACCCACGCTCCTTTGTTTACTGAACCCCCTTCGGCACCTTTACCTCTACCAGGACTTGGCCATCATGTGATGCCTTCATCGTCCGGTCATCCCCTGCACTAATAGGCTCCGGGGATGGTATAGCCCTCCCGGTTGACATCTGCGGCAGCAGCATGTCTCTTCGCCCATAGCGGGAGGACTTTCTTCGGCAATGCCTATCGTCCTGCGCAGAGTGCATTACATGCCCGTGCACCTATGCGCCCCCCGCCTCCTTTGCCTTCGTCTTTGCCAACGCCTGTGCACCACCGCTTACCAAAGGGACGGTGTCGCCAGCCTCCATGCTCCTTGCTTACCCTTTTGCGATTTATCTGTCTCATTGTCCGTTATGCCGCATATCCACCTACTCTGCCGCTACACACACCTTCCTTTATCCGGAGCGAATTCAACGCTGATTCGCCAGCACCAACATACCCCACAAAATCCTGGACCATCCGACATCCCATCGCTCCCACTATTTATCATCCCTCTCAACGTCTAACCCGCTCCAACCCCGGTCCATCCTCCGTTAGCCGTTAGCGCTGACGGTCCTGCAATGTATGATCTTTGCCTTCCACTCGTTTGGTTGTCCCGCTCGTTCTCGTTTTCCCCTTTTCACTCCATCCACCCACATTGTATATATCGCCTTCACTTCTAATTTCATCGTTCTCTCTTCCCCTATCTCTCGCATTCTTCTCTTTAGGCCTACACTATGTAGAGCCCTTGTATTATTCATCATCTGGGATATTTTCTTTTAGAGTTCGCACGTACAGTATATGCGTGCTGTGCCCCTTCCGTTCGACTGCTGCACCTCTCGCGTTCATGGATCGACGATGGCTAATCGCCCGATTCCATCGAGGCATTAGGCCAGACTAGAACCCTTGGGCGCTAGAACCCATCCGTGCGCATCATCCGATTATTTATCTGTAGCCTTGTGTTTCAATCTCTTGGCTCTCCTCATCCTCCTACTACACCCCAAAGTTACTTATCCTTAACATAATCTATCACTCTTACGACACGCATTGACGATGATGGGCTCATCTTTCTTATCTTTTTCGTCATTCGCATTCTCATTTTCCTCTTCATTATTTTTGCGTTTTAATATTTTTTTGGAGACATCTTGGTCTCCCCTTCGGGGTGATCTTCGGGGATTCTGTTTGCGGACTTTAGGTTGATTTTCTTTCCCTTGGTTGTTCGTTCGTCTTTTTTCTTCCCTGGATACTTTGTAAAGCATCTCTTCCCAAAAGGTTTCTTGTACATATCGCACACCGAGATAAATTAACATTGTCTACATTCAACATTTACGATTCTCGCCGTTTTGGAGGACTAGAACTTGGTTCTTTACCAGTTACCTACTGGCTTACGGAAACATGAATGTCATCCAAGATTTGAGTAGAAGCTCGTCTACATTGAAACAGACCAGATACATCAATAAGAAGGTCAAAGCTGCAAGTACAAAATAATAAATGCCATATTAAAAACAGTAGAGTGATTCGAAAGGCCCGCAGTCTACTCTTCCTCGTCCCCAGAACTCGCCACATCACTTTTCTCATCTCCGTCACTTTCATCTTCCTCTTCGGACTCGCTTTCTGCGGTAGCTTTGGCTGCAGCGAAGCCAGCCAGAAGACCAGAAGTTCCTCCTGCGCCAGCCTTCGCCTGCGATTGTTTCCACGCATGTGCCATTTGCATAAATTTGAACGACGTTGGATGCGCCTCCCTCTCGTCGTCGGCGAACACGAAGTCCCAGTCTACATGACAGTTATAAGTATACAAGAGTGATATCCGAAAGCAGGAAAAAATGACGAACCTTCGACCATTTGGCCCGTTTCTTGGTCGACGTGCCGCACACGGGCTTGGATAGGCATCATGCCCTCGACCTTCTTGACGTCTTCCGGAGAGCCGTGGTTCTCTTCGAAAGTCTTCCAAATATGCAGCAAAGCAATGCGCTAGAGAAGTACAAGTAAATATGAGCGATATTCCATGTCAGCTGACGCGATGGTAGAACATACCTCTTGTTTCAAGCCCTTGCTCTTCAGATCCTTGTAGCCACGCTCGAAGACTTGCCTGGCAAGCGCCGGATCGCCGGGCGCCATCTTGCGCTCTTGTTCCTCGTCCTCGTCCTCTTCCTCCTCTTCTTCGCGCTCCGCCCTCGGCAGCGGGATGGGCTCTGCTTCGAACATGGCATACGAGATCCACACTTTCACATGGCCGCTAAGCGCAATGAGGCGCTCGTACAACGCGCGCGCAGTCTCGCGCTCGCCCTCTTCGACTTCAAAGTCGATGTACGCCTTCCAAAGCAGCTCGGGCATGGACAACGGCGATTGCGAGACGGCGAGGTCGAAGATGGCACGTGTACGTGCGAAGTCCTGCAGCTGAGCTTCAAGCTCGGCATATTTGATCCAAGCAGTTGAGTTAGAAGGGTCATACTGCGTACACGAAAAGTAATTAGCAATTGCTAAGGAGCTGGAAGAGGTGAGGAAGTATATACCTCCAAGTACTTTTCGTAGAGTGTCCGTGCGCGATCAAATTCACGAAGCTATATAAAGCAAGAAATGAGTATATTGAGATCTGAGAATAAGCAGTGATTTTTACCTCAATTTCAAGGTCTATGTATCCTTTGAATAAAGCTTCCTTAGGACACATACCGATAGCAGTGCCCAAGATTTTGCGAGCAGAAGTTAGCTCGAGCCGCCTAATCTCGAACTTGGCAAACATTAACCATAGTTTGGCAAAGGTAAATTGTTTGTGAGGGACGAGTTGTATGGCAGTCTGATAAATCTGCCGTGTTCTCGGATAGTCCTGAATAGACGCACACAACTGTCAGATAGGTCGTTCAAACAGATCTAAAGAAGTATCTGAGGCTGACCTTCGTTTCAATCTCTTCAAACAAGGCGTAATCCAGCCACAAAAAGATATACCGTCTCCAGTGCCTTTTCTCGCCACCTGGAGGCACTTGCGACACTGCCCGCTCATACACCTCACGTACACGAGCGGTGGCAGCATCCAGCTCTTCCTGGGTCGCACCCTCGTCTTTCAAATCGCGAAGGGCACCTTCTTCCAACCGTGTATAGTCAAACCACACGTCATAGTTCCGACCATCATGGCTTAGCTCTTCTTCGTATTGGATGCGACGCTTGCCCAACACGGTATTTTCGAGGGTACTCCGCGTTCCGTGTTGCTTTTCGAATTTGGTATATGAAGCATATAGACCGGCGGATTTGGCTCGTGGGATGCGAGAGAGGGCGAACTACAGAAGGCACGTTAGTGAAAATTCTAGGATGCGTAGAATAGAGCCCACCTTGTAAATGACCCGCGCTCGTTCATATTCCTTCAACCGGGTTTCCATCTTGGCAAAGGCACTGAAAACGGCCTGTGCCTTTTCCACTTGCTCTTCTTCGTCACCGTAGAACTCCAGCGCCGTCTGGAACACCTCGCGTGCTTTGTCGACACGACTCCGCTCTTCCTCGAACTTGCCCCATTTCACCCATACCCGTGGCTCCGGCCTAACGGCTACCCATCTCTCGTATATCGCACTAGCGCGGTCAAGTTCCTGGTATCTTTCCTCGAGCTTGATGTAGGCTTGCCACGCCTTGTCCTCCGGCTCCCACTGCATCCAGCGCTCGAACACCTGTCGGGCACCAGGCACGTTCTGCAGCAGCTCCTCTAGGTAGACGTATTTGTACCACAGCTGGTCGACGCGAGGGAGAAGGGTGACGGCCCTGTCGAATAGTTCCGGGCATGTTGGACGTTGCGCGACTTGAGCTCCATTTCTGTGTAGGAGAGCCAGAGCTGGATGCTTCGCGGATCGACATCGAGGGCACGTTCGAAATGGATCGTGAACGCGCGAATTCGTTTTGCGAGGCCTTTGTGGAGTTAGATCGAGTGTCTAGTTGGAAGAGTTTGGTACGACCTCCCAATTTGCGTATTGTAGCCATTCCTTTCTATATCAATCATATCATGAGAGAAAGTTAATGCAGAGTGGCAACAACGTACATGCTTCCTCTTGTCCTCCGAATTCGCTCCTCGAATTCCTTT
This sequence comes from Pholiota molesta, assembly GCA_014925825.1. Taxonomy (NCBI): domain Eukaryota; kingdom Fungi; phylum Basidiomycota; class Agaricomycetes; order Agaricales; family Strophariaceae; genus Pholiota; species Pholiota molesta. The sequence goes on along the minus strand of JACGCK010000015.1, from coordinate 163,888 downwards.
CTCTTTCGGCCTCGGTACTCGTGAAGTTCCTCGAAATCTTCACTCTCTGCTTCGGCGCGCGAAACGCTGTTTCTTGTCGCTCTTGAGCCTAGATATCTCTTAGTCAAGTGTAATAAATATATATTTGCGCACATACCTCTCGCAAAAGCTGCTCCGCTGTGATCTAAAGAACAGTTAGGACCGCATAAGCATGTATGTACAAATCATTTACTTGAATCGCAGCCGGCGCGCGGTTTTTGATCCTGACGAGTCGTTAGAGTTGGGTCAGAAGGGAGCAGGAGCTAAATACCTCGGAGCACGTCCGTCTTGCATGTTGACGATGAGAGAAGGTAATTAGTGGGATGTTGGTCGCCGAGGTCGACGTTGAGCAGGTCCGACAGCGGAATTCGCAAACCACTAGTGACGTGACACAGTGACTCCTCACCTCAAGCGTGACAAACTCAACTTGGCTCTTCCTCAATTTCTACTCATAACAATCGCTAGCTAAGCGCTGAAATGTCAGAAAATCTTAGAAACCGGATATTCCATTTGTATCTACTTTTGGAGTATTTCCGAGTATGATACAAATTGGTAAATGTCGCGACTCTATTACAACCAACAATAGGATGCATATCCGTACCATCCACCGCTCGCTTATACATCGTTTCTTGATGTTCTCCATCCTCTCCATGATCACCCCCAAGTGTCAACTCGTCGAAGCCTTCCAAAAGCTCGTCCAATTTGACATCAGGGAAATCAGGCTCTTCCTCTTCATTCTCCTCGTCCTCTGGATTTCCGACGGCATTCGAACGCAGGACCTCCACTGTCTCAGGCACCGCCGCCTCGTCGACCTCCATCGCGAACTGTGCCTTCTTCTTCGATTTCCTGGTCGGGCCTCGGGGGGTGCCATCGCGACCTCAGGGGCCTTGTACAGTTGATGCCTGCCCGCAGCTCCGGATCCTCCTCCAGGTCTCTGAGGAACAGCTCGTAGTCCTGCTCGACCTTCTTCTGGTCGCGTCCCCCATGCGCCCGATCGCGCCCCGCGCGCCGCTCGTCTCGCCGTCTTCGCCCGCTCCTTCGCGATGCTGCGCAGCTTCCAGTTGCGGGCCTTGCTCTTCTTGCGCCGGTTCGGGTACGTCTTCTTCACGAGGATGATATCCGGTATCCGCGCCTGCGGCAGTCGGCAAGTGGTCCGAGTTGTAGTTGGCGTTCGTGAGGAAGTAGCCTAGCGCGGTGTCGCCTGGCTGGAGGATGGAGCCGAGATGGTGCGCGTGTGGAATACTGGTTGGCGAAGCCCGTGGATTCGTAGTCCATGCTATCATCGTCGCCATCGTTCCGCTGGAAGTGAAGGCGCCCGCGAGAGCGACTTGAGCGTCTGCCAGGAGAGTTTACCTCGTGTCCGAGAGTGGTCTAGCTCGATGTCGAGGATGTGAATTCCACGAGATCCGTGACGGATGCGAGTGAATCGAAGGGCGCTCTCCAGTAGATCTGGGAAGGAATATCGCACGTCTGTAGCGTTTGTGGATCGAGAAGCTGTAACGAGTTGCCGACGCGAGTGCACACTGTCAATGGATTGATGTTGCTCAAAGTACGTGCTTGCTTCAAAGGGATGCAGACAAGGTCGTCTTTACATATTGGGACGATCTCGACGGAGAATGTGTATTTGAAGTTGGCGGTGCTGCTTGGATATCCGAGGACAGCAGTTGCTCCGATGATTTTGATCTGGTTCAGATGTTAATATCGTCGTTGTCTGGCATCGGAAAATGAAGCTCACTTTATTGGTGCAACACTGGCCAAGAATTCCACCATTTTCAGAGCATGACTTTTCTGGCTGTAGAAAAAGTCCAGACCATCGCGAACCTCCTTGATCGAGATGGTGTCCTTTTGCGCATTATGCTTGAGGATCAATTGCTCGAGGTACAAGAAAGTACGCTTGTGAGGCACTTTTTGTCGCACCTGGACGAGGGCTTTCCAAGTGTTTTTGGCGGCGAGTTTTGCGCAGTCAGGGCACTGGCCGTGCTGGACGAGGTACTCATTTCGAATGTTTGTTCCAGGATCGTGTTCGTTAGAACCTAAGAAAATTCAACAGTCGTCCATGGGCACATATGTCATACAACGCACCTCTTTTTGTATCGTCATCGATACCCGTAATCGTTTCGAATGAGGTTCCGTCCAGATGAAGTGGGCCTCCGTCAAGCGCACTTTATTCAATCCCTTCAGCTTCTTCAGACAGATCGACAGTAATTCCGCCGACTCGGGCTTCGCCAAGGACCATGACGTAGGTGGTGATAGGAAGCGTTCACAGTTGCGGCAAAACGAGACAGAAGCTATGTAGATCTCGTCAGTCCGTCTGCAGATCTGACTTAATGCAAAACGCACCTTGCTTGGGTATCCCTTCCGTGATATCAACGCTATAGAATGATCAGAACATGTAGACATAGAGTAGTTCAAAACGTACGTATTTCGTAGGCAAGCGACGCATAGATTGGCAGAATTTGGTACGATAGGTGTCCCTACGCCTCTGATCAGTACGTTGCGAAAGCAAGAAAGATAAGATCATACCGCAATCAGCACAGAGAACACGATGAACCGCTGGTCCTGCGATAAACTCCATGGCTGTAGAAAGAAACGGGATGTAAGTGAACAGTCGAGATGACCGAAGACTATAAACCCGAGTTATAAATCAGTAGTCAGCTAAGAGAGATATAAAAAGTAACGAGTCAGCGGAGAATATGAAAAATCTCGGTCCCGTGACGATAAATCTAATCACTATGTCGTTATCTTATCAGATAACCACATCGTTAGTTGACGTTGAGTTGACGTGTCGTGGTCGCGAGCTCGCTGGAACTTGAAACTGTTATTAACAACTTCAACCACGACCATATGTTCAGAGACGAACATGAAAAGAGCCGTCTCGCTGCTCATTGCAGCCTTATCTGCTCTGCAGGCTGCAGGAACTTCAAGTCCCCCTGTGAAGGTGGAATTGCGGTCGTCGTGGCCAGCACCTTCGTTCCTAGCCGAGATTTTGTGAGTTGCCAATCATGCAATATATTCGGTGTGTATACTGAACATTTCTTTAGAGAGACTGTTTCTCTAGAGAACCCTGATCAATTCTTCGAATATGTGGATCTCCTTACCGGCCCAGATGGGCTAACTGCAAACCCTACTATGACGCCAGAAGCGATTCATCAGGCCGCTCTCGAGCTTGCCATCGACAATGGAATTATTCGCGACAAAGGAGCCTTGACTACTATTCAAATGCACCTAGGAATGCACGCTGCCACCCCGAAACTAGAGGCATTCTATAATTATTACGAGGATAATCAACACGACGATACCAAAAGAGATTTATTCACTAGAGGGAAAGAATGTGGATCATGGGTAGACTGGTATGGAGAGGTTGTGTGTGATGTTGAGACATTGGCGCATTTAGCTGGAGTGGAAGCTATAGATCCTCCTCAGCCTCAGGCAGTCTTGTGTATGTTCCTTTTCTGATTCGTTGAGCGCTTACTGACCGTATCTTTGTCGTAGTTCGCCAACAAGGCCTAAGATTCTAACGTTCGATCACATTTTCCCCCCTCCAGGTGCAATTCTCGAGCGTCCGCCCCGGACAGCCATTCTCTACGCGTCCTTGGCGTCTTCGAACTTCCGAGAATTACATACGTATCTCCTCAAGCTCACCAACACACTCGACCCTCACGTGGAGTATGTGTTTAGACATATCCCCCTGCTGTGCCCTCGACGTCAAGAAATTATCTATCTGGATATGGTGTGGCTCTTGATCTGAAGAAAATGGATTATCTTGCACTCGATGATCGAAATGCAAATGCTGGAGGTAGACCTATATCCCTGATTTTTAATTCCATATTGAATGTCATGAATTCAGGAGCATCCGATTCCAAGGCAAACTCTAAAGACGAACGCGAGGAACAACGGATAGATCCCCTCCTCCCTCTTCTCTTTGCCCACCCAGAGAATGCTTCTGCTCCAGACTCGAGTGTTGCGTTGACGCCAGAGGAGCTTCAGAGTAAGGCCATTTCCTTTATTCATTGGACCCAATCACGAACTTTTTTTCTGCAGCTCTCGGAGCGAATGCCGCCCAAATCATCGCCGAGTCGTCCGACCCTCTCAACATCCTAACCCAGCTCTCCCAAAACTTCCCTAAATACGCAACTACCCTCGCCCGTCGCGTCAGCGCCAATGAAAGCATCACCGAAGAGCTGCACGCCAACTCGCTGCGCGTCCAGCAGGGCCTGAACGCGATGTGGCTCAACGGGCTGCAGGTCGACGTGAAGGACGTGCATCCGTTCGGGCTGCTGAAGCTGTTGAAGAAGGAGGGGGCGGTGATGCAGTCGTTGATCTCGCAGGGCCTGGACAGCGCGCAGGCGTTTGAATTGTTGACGAACCCTGCTATTGCGGCGAATCAGAAAGGTGCTGGGATGGATGCGGTGTTTGATGCTAGTGACCGACCAGAGGGAGGCGATATCATTGTTTGGTGGAATGATATGGAGAAAGATAAACGGTATGCTTTGTTCTATGTCGCAGTATCGTCTGAAAGCTAAATCTATCCTGCCAGATACACTCGATGGAATCCTTCTCTTTACGCGGTATGTTTACGATGATGAACCGGTTTTTTTTTCTCATTCGGTTTTTATTCTAGCTCATGCGACCCATGTATCCTGGAGCTCTGCCCAACGTCAAGGCCAATCTGTTCAACGTTATCCTAATTGTCGATCTCTCTCGAATTCAGACTTTGAATTTCATCGCTGGCGCGATGTCGAGTATCATCGAACGCAATATCCCAATCCGATTCGGCTTGGTCCCATTAGCAGAAACCGAAGAAGGTGCGTGGTTCCCATTTAATATTCTTGCTCCAGCCCATGATAATCTTTTTACAGGAAAGAAAATGACGAAGCTCTTCTACCATCTTATCAAGAATCATGGAAGGAAAAAGACTCTAGATTTTCTTTCTGCCGTATGTTATTCGAATTGGTAGTCTTGGATACTAAATTCTCATCATACATGCAGATTTCACAGCTGCAGTTGCCCGCCCATATGCAGACAGAGCTTGTTCCATGGGATGCAGTCCGCACAGTCTATGACCACCTGCTTCAAGTCGAGGCCCAGGAAAAACCCGACGAGCTCATTCCGGATCTAACGTCGATCTTTGGCGATCAGCCTGAAGACCTCGTTCCTCTGGAAAAAATTGCTGTATATACCGAGAGGTTGGGTGCTACGGTCTCGAAGAATCCCAGTGGTCATGCATTTTTCAATGGCAAGCATTTCGATATTAATGAGGTGACTTCATTATCTTATTTCTTGTACGCTGGTGATTCTGATTTCCATGACGTCAGGATTTTCTCCGCCATCTACAAAATGAAATCGCTGTACAAATGGGTATCTTACAAGAGAAGGTCAGCGGGACCTGTGTTATACTTTTCCCATGGCTTATGCTCCGGTCATGATATATAGATCTATGAAGGCACATTGTCAGACGCGAATCATGGCGACTCTATGTCGAACTATTTCTACGATCTTCCAACTACAAATCTTCGACGCAACAGCTATATCTACCCATCGAGCACTGGCGGAAACCTGCGAATCTTGAACCTTCCTGAACTGTTTGGGAAAACTCACTTCCGCATCTCGCCCGCAACATATCTCTATCCTGGTATGTTTACTTCCTTCAGTTGTGTAAATAATTCTCAACGGACATCGTCTAGCACCTGAATTTGACTCGATTTCCGAAAGTCTCTATGTCGTTGCGGACCTTGATAGTGAGGCGGGTTTAGAGTTGATTAAGGAGGCTATCAATTCGCTGGTAAGTCTCTTTGCACATTGAAATAAAATTCTATTCACATCGTATTGAAACAGACGTCTGACTCAAAGACGCGCATTGCATTTATTCACAATCCAACCACACCCGATGCTTCTGGAAGTGCTGCACGTCCGCCTGCGTCCTGGCTTCTCGCACATCTCCATACTCGCGAACTCTTATCCAAGGCGACCCCTGGAACGCTTTTGTCTGCCCTTGGCCTCGAAGGTATCGCTACACCTAGCGATGGTACACAAGCTCCTCTAGACCAGAAAACCTCTGCCGAAAGTTTAACGGGAGGCATTAAGCTGGACCACATATTGCCAGAAGAGTATTACGATTATGTGAAGACAAGTCGCCTTGTTGCTCGGAAACTTCAACTTGTTCCTGGTCAATCAGCGCTGATTGTCAACGGCCGAGTGAGTGGCACTACACTGCAGATTCAATATCTTCCAATATTAATGAATATCGAAAATTAGGTCGTTGGTCCCATAGAATCAGGCGATTTCCGTGCGGCGGATTTCAAGGCCCTTGAAGGTTACGAATACCGCAAGCGCTCTGAACCCATTGTAAAGGCCCTCCAAGACGTAGCACCTAAGCTGATTGAAGACAAGTGAGGGTTTCATTCCTTGGATATTTTTTCGAGTCTCGCTGATCACAGTGTAATAGATATTTGTTTGCCGATATTGTTTCTATGGCCGCCTCAGTGGTGGCGTCCAGCCAACAGCCGGATGCAAGCGAGGGTGGTCTTTTTGACGCACCTCCGCGACCTAGGCAAACGAGCTACCAGCTGTTAGAATCAAATTACACGTACGTCGAGTTTTTGAATATCAAAGTATATATAATTGATGTTTTGTTTAGCAAATTTGAGTTTGGCGATAACTCCACAGCCCTCTATCGTCTTGCAGTAGTTGTCGATCCTCTCAGTGAAACTGCTCAGAAGTGGTCTGGTATTTTGAAGGTAAGCTTGTGAATCTCCTCATATTGTACATCTCTAATTCACGTACAGTGGTTATCCAATCTCCCAGATATCTTTGTGGAGGTTCATCTTAATCCACGTCCGTATCAAGATGTGAGCTTGTCTTTTTCTTCTCCCTTCTTTCAATATCCTGACAATTATTGTTGTATGCAGATTCCACTCAAACGATTCTATCGATACAACCTTATTCCATCCATCACATTCGATAACAACGGGTATGTCATCAAGTCCTTGTTCAGCTGCACTCTTTATGCTCATCTAGAAATAGACAAGAAATCTACCCCAGAGCTACCTTCGATGACCTGCCGATTGACCCTATCTATACTTTAGCTATGGATGTACCTACGGCTTGGCTCGTTCGACCTCGTGAAGCTTTATACGATCTCGATAACATCCAACTCGGCAAGCTCTTCCCTGGAGACAAGGAAGTCGAAGCTGTTTTCGAGCTCGACTATATCGTCATCGAGGGCCATGCTCGCGAAACCAGCACAAATAGCCCTCCACGTGGACTACAAGTGGAGCTAGTGGCGAGCGATGGCAGCGCAGTCGATGACACCCAAGTCGTCGCCAACCTTGGGTACTTCCAATTCAAAGCCAAACCTGGCGTATTCAAGTTCGAGATTCGCCCTGGCCGAGGGAGGAAGATCTTCAAGTTGGAGAGTGCCGGAAATGAAGGCTGGGAAAGTCCAACTGTCGATGAAGTCGGAAATGAAATCACAGTTACAAGCTTCGAAGGTTTGACACTGTACCCTCGATTCGTGCGATTACCAGGGCAAGAGACGGCCGATGTTCTTGAGGAGACAGAGGTCGAAAATTCCAAGGGAGTTTTGGAAGACCTTTCCAATATGTATGTTCAATGTATATCTTCACCATCTATTCCTTATTGCTCACCACAGATTCCGCAGGGTATTGTCGATATTCAAGTCTAAGAAAGATTCAACCTCAACCGATATAATTCCAGTCAAAAAGCAGGCGGAGATCAATATTTTCACCGTAGCTTCAGGTCTCCTTTATGAGGCAAGCATCACTTTCTGGTTGGTTAATATGTGTTCTAAGCTCACTATATGATTTCAGCGATTCGTCGGCATCATGATTCTCAGTGTTCTCCGTAACACGAATAGCACCGTCAAGTTCTGGTTCATCGAAAATTTCCTCTCTCCTTCCTTCCTGGTGAGCAGCTATGCATGCTTCGTTATCAAGGTTGACATACCTGACGTTATCTTTAGGAATTCATCCCACATATGGCGGCGAAGTACAACTTTGATTATGAGCTTGTGACCTACAAATGGCCGTCATGGCTGCGGGCACAGACGGAGAAGCAGCGTATCATTTGGGCGTACAAAATTCTCTTCCTGGACGTTCTCTTCCCCATGGACCTCAAGAAAGTTATCTTCGTCGATGCAGATCAGATTGTTAGGGCGAACCTTAAAGAACTTGTCGACCTGGACCTTCATGGTGCTCCATATGGATATACACCTATGGGCGACGACAATACCGACATGGAAGGCTTCAGGTTCTGGAAAACAGGATATTGGAAGGAATTCTTACAAGGAAAACCATATCACATCAGGCGCGTTTGCTTTGATAGTCACTTTCTGGAAGGCACTGACCAGGATGATTTTACTCCAGCGCGTTATATGTAATCGACCTCGTACGGTTCAGACAGGTAGGGAAGAACGCCTTATTCGTCAGATTGATTATTCATTCTCTTTTTTCGATGTAGCTTGCCGCTGGAGTAAGCATCTTAGGTTTCTTTCTCTGTGTGGCAGACAACTCAGAGACGTCCAGGACATTCTTCGTGGACAATATCAGCAGCTTTCTGCCGATCCTGGTTCTCTAGCTAACCTCGACCAAGGTAATCAACTACACCCCCGATATGTAACTCTTCTCTTATCATCTTTATTTCTAGATTTACCCAACAATATTCAAGACCATGTGCCAATTGTAAGTGCATTCTTCTCCGCTGTGTATATTACTCATTAATATGGCATCCTTAGTATTCCTTGAGTGAAGATTGGTTATGGGTACGCACTTTACCCTTAGTATTACATCCAAAACTTAGTTGTGCATGCTATTCTAGTGCGAAACGTGGTGTAGCAAGGATCGCTTGCATCGAGCGAAAACCATTGACTTATGTCAAAACCCACTTACCGTACGTATTTCATTATCTTTGACACGTATGTTTGCTGAACCCAAGCCCGCTTATTTAGAAGGAGCCAAAACTAGCACGCGCGCGCCAAATACCAGAGTGGGAAGAATACGACACGGAAATCGCTCGATTTACGAGACAGCTGGCGGAAGAAGGCAAGATACACTCGCGTATGGCTACCGCAGACGCGAATGTGCTGGCTGGGGCAGGATCGAATGGTGCTGTCAGCATTGAAGGTGACAATGAAGTATCAGCGGATACCGAAGCCTCCTCTAAGCAAACGGAGCGCATGGCTGAGAGCGAGGAAGCTCATGGCAAGGAGCCGACTCGGGATGAGCTATGAGGATAAGGTTAATCTGCGTATATTTATTTGTGTCAATGCAACGCGCAGAGTTTCGACGATATTGCTGGCCATTCATTCATCCATTGGGATAGTGATAGGGAAGATTAGGAACAGTGCGTAGCCCCCTGGATGATAGTCTACAGCGAAGCCAAACACTCAATGAAGACCGCAGCATGGGTTTAAGGTCGTTCCACACTTCACCTAAGCTTGTGCTCCTTCGACACCATGCGTAATCCTGACATCTGTCGTGTGCCTCAGGCTATGAAAAGGACCTGCGTAAATAAAATGGGCAGTTGTAGTTTGTTCGATCGCTGTTACAGTATGGTGTTCTGCGAGAAAGTTGCGAGCACACTGGGCGATAAAACGGATCTATGATTTGTTACGAACATCTGGATGGAATACAACCGATAGACCCGTCGGCTTGAAAAAGGGACTTCGCTGAGGCTTTTAGCCATTGGTCGCGGAAAATGCTTGCAATGTTAATGCCACTGGCTCGCCGCAAGTAGGATCATTTCGCACCGTAGTGCACAGTGCATACATACACATAGAGTTCTAGGAAGGGTTATGCGGTTACACGTAGAGCCGCTTCCGCTAGCGTTTTCAGCGCGGTGTCATCAGGTTGAGCTTTCTCCGCCTCGAAGCGGACGCAAGGTCGACGTCCAACGTCAACAGCGTTCCAAGACATTCCATGAAAGATTGATGGTGGCGGCAGGACGCGGCGAGGGCTGGCGAGGGTACCCAAACATCGTGCTCCGAATCTATTCCAAGTCGCTGGCGGTTCAATTGCTGGCAGAGCAAATGCAAAAATAGGGCATTGGTGGGGTGAGAGGTTGGATCATTGGAAATAGAATTGATATGATATGCAAACTATGAATAGTTTGATGACCCTGCAACATATGATGCTCATAGTACGATCTTGGGCAGGCCAAGACCCCCCTTGGGCGGCGGTACATAAGAGCCACCAATTCGGGGGTGGGCAGGAGTGACTGGGGGTTTCCAGAGCGCGCGTAAATACCGTGGTGTATTCATTGACGCAGACCGTGGAGATGCATAGCCAATGCATAGGCGGAAATTATTGGGAATTGCGTACAAGGCAGAGAAACCTGAAATAAGACTGAACACATTTAAAAAAAAAATGGAACAAAGATAACGTTACGGAGTCGTCCACTTACATGCGTGCAGAGTGGTTCAAACAGGTCTGGGTGGGTATTGCGTCGGACCAGCCAGCCCAGCCGCTGTCAGTGTATAGCTAATTATTTCTTTGAAAGAAATATACGACGGAATTCAGGACTCAGGAGTTACTTTAGTTACTTACGCGAAAGGTGGCGACTATCGAGCAACACCCGCGGCGTGGTCAGAAAACAATTAGAATGTTCTACATACTATTCCGAGTCGGTCGTCATTTCGAGAAGCCTCTCTTATGATCGATGATGTAGACATTCGTGATACAGGAGCGTCTTGTGTGCCCATCGCCAAGGCCCGAGGAGGGGCGTATACATAGTTAAGTAGCTTGAAGGAAAAGAAGTTCAAATATTGTGCCAAGGCAAGCTTGTGAGCTTGGCTGCACTAACAATTTGAAGTTTCTCACTAGCGCTCCCTCACAAAAAAGGCCAGTTCAATTCATCTTATATTGCTCTATGTGTATCATATCGTAAGTACGTCCAATAATTTTTTTAATAGTTAACGACAACGCATAACAAACGAAAATGCGAACAGAAACAAAGAAAAAACAGCAAACAGCCAACAAGACTCGACATGGCACAAACGTCAGGCTCATCATGAAGACAGACACCGTAAGGTAACGTGAAAGGAATAGAAACCGTCGAAGGGAATAATGATTAGCTGGACGTATAAACACGATGGGAGGGATCGATGCGGCGTCGTCGGCGCCGAGAACATGGCGCTCCGGTATAGGTATGGGCGGGGTAGAAGGCGGAGGAGAGGGTGACGATGGGCGGGGTAAATGCGGGGGAGGTATGTACATATTGGCGGGTTATTGAACGATGCTGATGGGTGATAATAGGGATGGATATAAATCAAATGCAGGCGGGTGGGCGGGTGGGTAACGGATGTGTGTATATGGGGGAAGTCGAGAGGGACGATGACGACGGTATGGGGGATATAGACGGACGGAGGGTCGAAGGCGGCAGGCGAGACCGAAGCCGAGCGAAAGAGAGCGGACAGAGGAAGGGAGGGAGTCGGAGAGCGACGTCGATGGCATGGAGGATATCGGAAGCGAGTAACGAAAAACCATCGTCGACGGGACCAGACACCCTCGTCGTTGCACGGAGAGCAAACACAGAACACACAGCGGACAGACCCAAAAACATCCAAAAGACGAACGGCTCACCAACGCGCAACCGCAGCGATAAATAACAGAGCAAGCTTCTTCACAAAGACACAAAACACGAAAAGTGAACATCGCGTATCGTAACACAGCCAGTATTCCAAAGGCGAGGTCTACAATTGAGATGAGAAATGCTACATAATGCGCCCAACCCATAGAAACGGAAAGGAGGAAGGCATGGGCAGGAGATTAAAAATAACTTTTGAAGGGCGGAATTAAAACAGAGCTCTAAGAAAAAGCAGCGGAGAAAACGCATTAAAGCAAGGGAACGAACGTGGATGTGGGTCGTAACAGTGTGTGTCTGTGTGTCTGGTATGGTCGATGTCGATCTCAATCCGCGGTAGGGTATAGCGGATGTCGAACATGGACGTTGGGGGTGTATTTTCAGTATTTCTTCTTCTTCTATGCAATCAACATCGCCTCTTTCTCTCCTCTCCTCCTCCACCACTTCAAGGCACCCGGCCTCAACCCCAGCCCACCCCTCCGCCTCCTACGCGTCTCCCACTCCACGTCCACCTCAAGCAGTCTTGCTCGGGTTGCGCGCAAGCGTCGCACCGACGCGCTGGGCCTGGATGCTGCTGAAGCGCTGGAGCTCCTCGGGCTTCATCGAGATCTTCGAGCCGAAGCCCACCTTGCGCGCCGCGCGCTTGATGAACGACACACGGTTCGAGTACAGCGACTCGTGGATCGACGCCGCGCGGGACTGGGTGCGCGTGATAGGGATGCCGTGCGCGGCTTCGTGTGCAGCCTTGGCCTCGTGCCTCTGGCGGAGCGACTTGATGACGGTAGCCTTCATCGCGAACTTGATCCAGTCGAGAGGGATGAACCATATGATGTTCTGCACATAGAATGGTGAGCGGTACATCCCAACATTAACCAACAAAACAAAATACATACCCAGATCCAAACGATACCGATCCATCCACCAGAGATTGAGTGGATCTTGGTGAAGCCCCAGTCACCGAACCCGGCGATGATCGAAGAGATGGCCTGGGCAATGCAGAAGGCGACCATGAGAGCGGTCGAGGGACGCTCCATGAAGAAGAAGCTGTGCGAACGCGTGACGAAGATAAGCGCTTGCGAGATGATGGCGACCTGAAGGTACACAATCATGTGCAATTGAGGGTCGTTCTTGTCGACGGGGAGGGATCCGAGCGTCACGCCGAACTTGTCTTGGAAGAAGGTAGTCTCCATGATGATGCACACGAGAGCGACGCTGAGTGATAGATAGAATATTAGCATAGGCATTCAGAAAGTAGAACGAAAGATAACGCACGTAGAAGCGGTAAGGTAGATACCATATGCCACAGCGTAGGAGAAAATCTCAGCAAGATCCCAACTATCTGGTGTCATCGAGGGCAAGACGCGATCAACCGACAGGGTCATGATGGTACCGTCATTCAAGAGGGCAATGATCAGGATCATGAAGGGGGGGAAGTCGAGCTTGTAGGTGAAGGCAAGGATGGCGAAGCAGACGACGATACGGATGGTCACAGCGCAGGCATAGATGGAGTAGTTGCGCATACGTTGGAAGATAACACGGGATTGACGGATAGCGTGGACAATGGTGGACAGACCGGGCTCAGTAAGAACGATATCGGCGGCGCCACGAGCAGCGTCAGTAGCACCTTCGACAGCGATACCGACGTTGGCACGGGACAGAGCGGGGGCGTCGTTGGCACCATCACCAGTCATGGCGCAGAGATGTCCGAGACCCTGGAGGCGCTTGACAATTTCGTACTTGTGCTCAGGGAACACACCAGCGAAACCGTCGGCATCCATGATCATCTCGTCGAGAGAGGCGTGCTTGCCACCGGGGGCGGGGCCATCCTTGAGAACCTTGGCGGGGTACATGTGGTCGCCGAGACCAAGACGGCGTCCAGTTTCCTTGGCAATGGCGAGCTGGTCTCCAGTAACCATCTTGACGCGGACACCGAGAGCGAGGGCATCGTCGATAGTTTGCTTGGTATCATCACGAGGGGGATCGTAGATAGCAAGGAGACCAATGAGCTCGAAACCGTTACCCTCAGCCTCATAATCGTCACCGTCAACTTCCTCGTACGCAACAGCGAGGGCACGGAGACCACGGGCGGCGTAGTCCTCAACGTCCTTCTCGAGCCTGTTTTCGATTTCGTCGGTCTTGTTGCGGGTGCAAAGTTCGATGATGATACCAGTCATACCCTTGGTGACACGCTTGAGCTTGCCGGTAGCCTCCTCGCGGTAGGTGATCTCGGTACGCTTGTCGACGGGGTTGAAGGGCTTGAAGTCGAGGAGTTTGATACCAGCACGAGCGCGCTTAGGGTCACCAATTGCAGCAACAACAGAGGCATCGATGGCATCCTGGTTCTCGGTACGCGAAGCGTAGGCAGCGAGGAGAATGACGTCCTCAGCGGAGAAGGGGCCGTAGGTCTGGATGGTGTTGCGATCGATTGTGAGCTTGTTGGTGGTGAGAGTACCGGTCTTGTCAGAGCAAAGGATGGTGACACCAGCCAACTCCTCAATAGCGGTGATACGAGTGACAATGGCCTTGTACTTGGCAAGTTGCTGGGCACCGACGGCGAGGGTGACGGACAGGACGGTGGGCATGGCAATGGGGATACCACCGATCAAGAGGACAAGAATGTTGTCAAGACCGCGGCGGTAGCTGTATCGGAAACCAGCGTAGAGGACGAAGATTTCAGCAAGGACGAAGGTACCGATCGTGACCAAGCAGAAAGAACCGATTTGAGCGAGAATCTTCTGCAAGTGGCCAGTGGTGTCATCGTCTTGTCCGACGAGAGAGGCGGCACGACCGAAGAAAGTGTTGGGACCAGTGGAAATGACAACACCCTCGGCTTCACCCTGTTTGCAAGTGGAACCGCTAAGAGAAAAAATCGCGTACGCGCGCACTAAGTCGTGATGCCAAGGCGAAAGAAGGAAGCTAAACTCACGAGAAGCACTGATCGCCATCCTTCTTCGATTGAGGAAGAGATTCACCAGTAAGCGCAGCCTGATCAATGGAGACGTTGATGGCCTCCGTAAGACGGCAATCCGCAGGGACAATGTCACCGATCTTGAAGGAAATCATATCACCGGGAACGAGGGTGGATGATTCGACTTCGCTCCATTCGCCGTTGCGCTTGACCTTGGCCTTAGGGGCAAGGGAATCCATGAGGGCCTTGACCGCGTTTCCGGCGTTGCGTTCCTCGTAGAAACCGATCGAAGAGTTGATGAAAAGCAGGAGAACGATACCGACGAAATCTGGCCAGTCTGGGGGTTGGCCTTGACCGTTAGAGAGGACGATGGCGACAAGAGCAGCCGCCTCCATGACCCATGACAGGGGATTCCACATGAAGGACAGGAACTAGGGAGGGAGAATATTATTAGGACGACCGGGTAAACGCGGAAAAAGTTGTGACGTGCCTGGAGGAAAGCATTTTGCTCCTCGACTTCGAGCTTGTTGGGACCGAAGAGCTCGAGACGGCGGGCGCACTCTTCAGCTGTAAGACCATTCTCATCGCACTGGAGCAGCTTGAAGACGTCGTCGATGACGATAGTCTCTAAATCGACTTTTTCCTTATCGTACAAATCCTCCGCTTTGAGTTCGATCTGTCACGTATGAGCATGGTGGAAATGAGCACAGAAAAAAAGAACCTACAGTGTCCATGTCCACGAGGGCCTCTGAACATACAGATGAGCGCTGGGACGGCGACGACGACTAGGAAAACTTACTGGAGGGGCCCTCTTTGTCATGGGTGAATTCCTTGTACTCTCTTTTCTTCTTCTCGGGCTCGACATTCTCCGTCGACTGTGCGGGGGAGGTGCCCGTGGGGCCGGGCTCTTTCTCGACGTTGCTCATCGCTGTTTGTGGCAGCTGCTAGCAGAGATGGGTCGAAGATGGCGGGAATGAGGAGAGGAAGGATGGGGAGAAAGAAGGGTCAGGCAGTCCAACTGTTTGCTTTTATTAGGCCCTCAACCCCACCCCCCGTTCTTATCTTATATACGAAAAACTTCCCCCGGCCCCCTCCGTCCCGCCGACTCCAACGCACCCTGTCCGTCCCTCCCTTCGCCGCCCGCCGCCGCCGCCCCCGTCCCCGGCCTCCATCCCTGCGCCGGGCGTCCACCACGCCCACGGCCCACGCTCGCCTCCCCGCCGTATATCCGTCAACGCCCACCGCGGTCCCCGGGGTCCCGGCCCTCCTGCCGCGGCTCGGCTGCTGAGCAGACGCTGCTTACCCTGCCCGTATCGGCTTTTCAAATTGGCGCAACTCAAGGCCACATGCGACCCCAGCCGTCCCTCCACCCGCGCTGGTGCGACACGCGCGGATTTAGCACGCTCGGTCCCAGAATTGCTTATTCGCGCTTCTCCTCTCTAGTGGTCCAGCGAGCTACACTGGGCGCCAAGCGAGCTAGGGTATGTGCTTGGACCCCACAGGGGGAACGTCTCTACCATCATCATCTCCGCCGTTGCCGTCGCTATGCCCTGGTCATCGTATCGACCATTGACCTGGGATTAACCGCTATCTCGGCTGATTTATTGCGATGTCGGAAACCAATCCGATCACTGCACGGACGACTGATAGATGCAGCGGCGTCTTCATGTCTGTCGCGCCTACATAAGTACATGACCATACAAATGTTGTGTACACCTATTGTCTGCTACGACTTGCTCAGCTGTGCATACCCCTTTGTTGTCTCTATTATCCTGTATTTTCCTCCATTTCGTCTCCACTTCTGTCCAACAATCAAGCGCCCAGTCTAGCTCGGAGACACCAACGGCCGCTGCACCAATCCTCTCTTGTCTATTCGCGCAGACGACGATCATTGAACATCCCTTGGCCACCTTGGCCTCCCTTGGCTTTGAACTACTTGCTTTGCAGTGTACACGACTCGGGCACACGATACACGATCGGTCAATTCACGGTTGCACGGTTAGAATTCGACAGTTCACCAACTCCGAACGTCATCTATTCTGAATCTGTTCGTCGCAAAGAACTACATATGCAATCCAATTCTTTCTATTTTAACTTCTGACGTATCACCTCGTATCATCTCGGCTGTGCCCCTCACGAGATCCCATCCGTACGAATCACTTGTATGCAGTTCATTACCTGTATTTACAGACGCAGTCCCTGTAGTCTCTTGTTGTAGCATGTTAACCTCCCGTTACTTCGCATGGAAGCCTCTGGAAGCTCGTTTATGCGTAACGGTATCAAGGTAGAAACAAAACCCGCAGCGTCCGATCCCACCACCGCCAGTCATCTGCGTTCACGCAAATCCAATCAATGAGCTCATGGCGTACGCATGAATGGAAAATAGAACGTCCTTCAAAACCTGACCCCCGTTCAAAAACCCTCCTCGAGCACCCCACCAAACCCCCGGCTGGACAGTGACGAGCGCAGTGAACGGTACAGTCAGCCCCTTTGATCCAGTGGGAGGTATACGTAAAATTTCTGATAAAAACGTGCGACGTAGGGCCGAAAGGTCGCAGGAGACCCCACGTTGTCGCTGGCTGCCCTCCTTACCTACAACCACTCACATCGTACACACACACACCATCCTAGACGCCCCTCCCTGCAATCCTGCACACCGCATGCTTTGTAGAACGCACGTAGTGTGGTTGGAAGAGGCTGTGGGCTAGCGTCGGCCTCTTATCAGTCCCATCAGCTCCCATCGATAACGAGCACTGGTCCTCTGCCGCCTGCTCTCCCTGTACGTCGTACACTTGCCTACCCACCCCATACAATCCTAGAATGCCTAACTACTGCCTTAATTGGCCGGTCGCGGCCAGCTGCACCAGCAGAGGACACTATCGCACTGATCAGTCATGGCCCGTCGATAACACTCCCCTCCGAATGCGGACACACCTCCTCGCTAGCCCCAACAACGCTCCCCAACGAAAGTGGGGTCCCCAGCGGCATCACGGTTGATGAGGAGGGATCGGAGCATCTCGGGATGGCCCCCAGCCTCCGATACTTTAACGGGGTGCTGCAATCTGTGCTGACCGCCTCTCGCCCACCTCGTGGAACACCCGTTACCAAGAGTCTACACTCCCCATGTCTAGGCCTGCGGACCCCCTCCCCGAGTCACCTCCCTCGACGACATCAAAAATAGTGTGGACACTGGAGGCAACACTGGCCATCCCTATCACCTCCGCCTCTACTCCTCTTGCCGCTCTTACACCTATGCTGGTCCCACATGAGGTCACTACCACCTCGTTGACGCAGGGAAACTAGTCAAGGCAGGACATGTAGACATCGGACGCACTCCTAAAAGTATCGTAGTCACCTGTGCTACTGTAGATACTGTATACATAATATTTTCAAATCTCGCTATGAGAAAAAAGTGAGCAAAGCATGACAGATTGGAGGACTCATCCTCGGGATGGGATCAACCATTGGGCTACTCCCACCAAACGAAGGCATAGCACTATATATGGCCTTGGTTGATCCCCATCTCATGCATGGAGCAGAGATATGCCTGGATATCACCCAGAGCCACCTCGAAAACCTGCAGGAGGTTCAGCTCGCATTTATACGGCACCTACTCGGACTCCCAAATAACTCCATCAAAGTCATGTTATTTACTGAGACTGGACTAATACCACTTAAGTTTCGGCCTCTGCTGATCATCGCACTTGAGTTCCTAAAATATCTTGTTGTGCTACCAGCAGAGCATCTGGCTCGAAAAGCACTGGAGGACTCTACATAGCTGGACACTGAAAACCAACTGAAAATCATGTGTCCTGCATTACAAACCTCCGAAAAATAATTGCTGAACTCTGCCCTGAGACACTCATTCCCAACTTATATCCTGAAGGTTGGTGAGATCATCACCTTGATGACATCGGAAAGAGGAGCAATGTGTGTGCGAATACAGAATGAGCTAGATGACAACACAAAACTGTACCTTCTGCATAACAGGCTAGAGCCCAAAAAGACGGCGAGGGATACACTTAGGTCACCTTCCTACTGAGACATTATCTCAAGGTGGCAAATACAGCACTCAGGCAATCACTGAGTCGGACTGACTAGACTGATCCTGTTGTGCCACCCTCTCACACTGGAATGACTTCGTCACACAGAGCATAGACACCCGAAAGTCCCATGAGATAAGAGACTGTGCAGGTTCTGCAAAGTGCATGTTGAATTCCCAGAACACACCCTGCTAGAAGTGCATGGGTAATGAGGATATTGTCGCACTGAGAACTGAGTTTGCAAGCAAACTTGATGCTGAACCCCCACATTGAGGGCTAATCAAGTCACTGGAACCTGTAAACAGACTACGCACACTGATTGCTAAAAGGGACACCATCGGCCTGCTCACAAAATTCATGAAGTCTTAGCCATATATGAGGCAAATCCAGTGCTCGTTCCGTCACTCCCACTTGACTGGGTAATAGCCTGCTATGAAGAAAGTACCAGTGGTAACAGGATAGTCTCTTAATACTTCGGGAGGAGGGGCCACATTGACGTCCAGGCGAAAGCTGGGGGGACAGCTTGGTGTGGTTGCAATACTCGAGGTCCGGAAGCGAAGGTACTTAGGTAGCTCACATGTACTGGGATAACTTTCGGGACACGGCGCTCTGGGACGGGGCAATGCTGTGTATAATACTATCACTATCACTATCCTATTTATATACATACCCATTTCGAAACCTCCGCAACCCCCTCCTCGCCAACCAGTGATCATCCAACGATGGACCGTCTACATATATAGGTATAGGAGCCCCACTCCCAAATTCCAATCTCCCCGCTGCCAGTCTCTGAGTGTCACCTTCGATTTCAAAGGTTCTTCCAATAATATTTTCTGACCCTTTTGCGCATCCCCCTTGCCTTTTTCCGCTCACCCGACCATAAAGTAAGACATAGTGACCCTTCCTCAACCCCAAACTCCAACCATTCTCCACCTCCCTCGCTCTAGTGTTCATCCTAACCCACCAAAACCCGACGCACAACCGGGTGACCACCCACACACCACTCCCAGCGAACAAACACACACACGCACGCGCAGCTCGCAGTACGGCGGCGCATTCAGCGGCATCGACCAGAGGCTACTATTAACTAATTAATCTACACCAGCTCATTGAAATCGCGGTGAGTGGTAGATAGGTATTGGCGCGCTGAAGCCTGATAGCATGATTACTGCTCGACGCTATCCTCGATGCTGAACGCACTGAGACGCACTGCCGGCGATCGAGTAACGTGAGGGCTCGTGAGGGACATGTGGGGCGGATGTATCCAACGCGCGACGCGACGCGTCGTCGCGTCGTACATTGCGCGCGCCCGCTGGCAGCGACGGCGTTCAGCGCTCAGCGCTCTACATTGCGACTCCTGTCTGCTTTACCACCGCGCACGTCCCGGTTCCCTACACTATGATTCCATGCAGGACCTGCGCGCGCCCACTCGAACACCCGTCACGGATTCTGCTCAGGCGGCCGTCTGCGCTTCCCGTCGCGGAGCGCTAATACGCCATCCGCGCGATCCACTGCCTACTCTGCCCTCTCACTGCTCCTCCTACAGATTCGAAGATCGCCTGCAGGTCTCTGGTCCACCGACCACCGACCCGGATGTCCGATTCGCCAAATCACCAACCACTCACAGCATGTAAATATGGAGTAGAGATACAATTCATCCAGCGCAGGGATCGGTGGGTGGGATTTAGGGGTATGCACATATCTAAGTACTTGGAACTTATTTTTAGCCCGCCTGCCCACGAACCGGAGGGCCGCACAGGTGTGTATATTGTACCATCCCCCAGACGCAGGTCTGCGTTTTTACGCTGCACGCTTCTGTCTGCCTGCCTGCTCGTGTGCGCTCGCCCTTCGGTGTCGGACGGACTGCGGGTTCTTGAGTCCCCGAAGGCGTTCTATATTAACTTTGTTGCATATCCTTTAGCCTGATTTTTTTCCTGTGGGATGGATGATATGAACCGCAGCAATTGGGACTCCCCCCTAACGCAAGCGGCGTCCATCTGTCGTACATGAAGGTCAAAAAATGTGGGAAGGTGTATGAGAATACTTAGATCGCCCGTATTCGACCTCCTTCTCAATTTTCAATGTCAGATGTTGAAATTCTGAAATGAATCTACGAGTTCTGTTGTTCGCTTACGAAGTTTACCGCAGGAAACATCGCAACTTTTCCACCCAGTAGAAGCATCAGAATCAAGATCAACAATCACTTTCTTAAGCACAATTCCTTCCAGCACCTATCATACTACTAGAAGCCCGTCGTCGTCGCGACGAACGACGAGTAACATTAAATGCATGTGGGTTCTATTATCAGACTGTGAGCTTTGAACTCAGTCGTGCAACTTCAAGTTGATAGATGTATGTCCTACATATGGCCCATGGATATGCGAAAGAATGGGTAGATGGATGGATAGCCACGTTCCACATCCATCATGATATTGATTGATCAAATTTTAGTACACCCACCAACTGTCGACATTTTTGCTCGGTACTCTAAAGGCATTGCAACGCTATTCAAATTTCTATACTTTTCAGCATCGAAGTAGCCAAAATAAATATTCTGATATATTCTGAGTGTATACAGCATTTTTTTCAGCGCTCCTGCGGCCTCGGCGTCTCGCTATAGAGTTCAACTCATTGACACCTTCAATAAGTTTATACATAGTTGATTTCCAGCGCTCACATTCTGACACCCAGCGCTCCGCGATAAGCTCAGGAGTAAGAGCCTAAACAGACGGCTCATTTTCATCCAGCTTTCCTTTATTTCCCTGATATTTTCCCCCACTTGTCAGCCAATGTTTGATAACTCCCAAACGCCCCCACGTTTATCATCTTCGTGCGACGCACAGCACATTCAATCAAATCAAAGGCGACGAGTATCGACGCATCAACCAAACATCAGTGCCCTCCCACTACCGCTGTTATTTAGCTGAGCCCCGCTACTGGAGATTGTTCTACATGTTTATGGACTTTTGCCATTGGTGCGGAGACGTGCGGACGTGGGTGTGCGCGAACCGCACACCATTACCGCGGTCTCCAAGCGCGATGATTCGGAACCCAGTCACTGCACGGCCGCCTCATAAGTACGCCGAATTTGCTCTGGGATGCATATAAATAACTATTGGCCAATGGCGAAGTATGCGCAGCAAAGCAGTAAGGGTATTTTAATAAGTGTGTTCCCCATTGCATTCCAGGTAGCTCTTTCCTTGTGTTCACGTTTGTTTACTCCTCGACCCCCTCTAGATGCTTCACTAAGTAGTCAATCCCGGCGCCGGCCCATGTCCAAAAGCCAACCTCGTGGCCTCCCAATTATATTTTTGCTTTTCCGTTTTCCTCCGTTTTCCAGATCGCCATTTACATCCGTGCCTTCTTGACCATAGAATGACCTCACTGACGACTTCATCGGGAGTCGCAAGAGCATTAAGCACTCGCCACCTCATGATCAAGCGCTCCAAGAGGAATGTAATGTAATTCCATGTAATGACCTATATATTCGACTCGGAGGTGAGTAGCACGCACCTTTCAAAAATTCCCGACTCATCTATGCGCTATTTGCTATGCGTGGTGCATTGAATCTATGTGGCGGTCTGACATCAGGATGACTTGCTCGCGTGCCACTAATATTTGACTCCTACAAGGCACAATGAATTATGAAAATGCATAAATTTCCTCAAGCAGCCTAGTATTTCAATGCAGCTTAGATAAATGGAAGGTTCACATCCTCTGAACTCGTAAATCTTTACGGTAGGATTGAAAGTTCGTGAACGGCTCGGGTATTATTAGACCGACGCAAATGACTGCTCGCTCTAGCCTCCAAGTGATTCATGTAGTACTTGTGATTTCCACCTCCGACGCCGCACAACCAATAGAACGCCATAGAAATGCCCTTGAATCCATCCGTTTCCGCGTTTTTGACAGGCTTATAATATTGACGAAGAGACATTGAAGAGGATATTGAGCTTGAAAGTCTAAGAGATGGGCATCAATTAGAATATCCCCGGGCGAACAAGATAGAGAGGGCCTGATTGAGCTTGCAATTTCTCATTATAAAAAATCGTCGGCGTATGAGTTTGCGTGATTGTAGGAAAGACAACGCTGCGCATACCAAAGTGAATCAGCGACTGCATATGGCTCTCATACCTTCAATAGCTGAGCCTAGCGTTCCATCCGACCCACATAAATATCTACGTCAAACAAAACATGCACGCCTGCGCGATAAATTCCATTGGTACGCGAGTCTGCCCGATTGGCATTCCTAAGCAAGCGGAGGGAGACTACATATATCACATAACCACCGGCGCTTAAGGAGTGCGTCACTCGTAACTTGAAGATTAACTCGTACCAGGGCCGCTTCAGAAGCGCCCATGATAAGGAGTCTCAAGAAATCTTTTTTTGAGAAAAATTTGCCAGTGGGCGTACTGAGCGCATATCGGAATGCCTGACAGTGACCTCGTCTTGAGGTACACGCTTGTCGAGGAAATAATACAGAAGGATGGATGGTGGCGTGAGGCTGTGACGAGTTCAAGTCGGAAGTCAAAGACGTTTTGGCAGTTCCAACTATCGGACAAGTATGAAGAACGACTCAATGTCAACGGTAATCGACCAATAGCACATTATCGATCCTCCGACTCCCGCGAATGGGATGGGATGAGAAGGCAAGTCTAAAAATAGCACGTACACCAGTACTGCGCCACATTGACTCTTGAGCGATTGAAAGAGGTAAACCCAGGTATAGAGATAAGGAATCGGAAGGCAATATGTATGAGCTGTAGGAGATGTAATATAGTATAATAAGATAAGGCTAACAGATGGTGAGAATGGTGGCGCTGACTGACGGTTGCATCTTTCCTACAGCGTCAAAGAAACCTTGATGATGCGTGTCCCATATCCGGCGTGAGGGATAGTTTTGAAAGAAATCAACTATGTAATGCGGAAGAATGACAAAATGTAGAAAGACTATAAGCTTTCAGGACCTGGTAATTCGGAACATGAAGAGAAAGATGACGCCAAAAGAAAAACAATGCCTATAAGAATGTGACCGCGCGCATACGATGTTAAAAAAATACAATGCCATGAATTGGAGATTAGGACACAGGTAAGTAATAATCATGTTACAGAAAATCCACACCAGATGATAGATTTTCAAAAGGAATTCCAGAAATCCTATCCAAAATTCGCCACTACGCTCTCCTCTCAACCCCTCACTAACCTCCCTCCAGCCCCATATCCAAATCAAGCAGACGCCTCGCTCGTCCCATTCACCCCAGAGCCGATCATAGAAGGCTCCGCAGACGCAGCGCTGATACTCAGACCAACACCCCCTTCCTCGGGGTCCAGCCAGCTCTCCTCGACCGTCACCTTCACCCGCCGCACATACTCCTTCATGTTCTCCCGGTACAGCTGCGCCGCCTCCGCATTCGCCGGCGAGTTGGGGTTGGGGTCGTGCAGGAGACTCTGGATGCTCGTGAGGATCGCGGCGACGTCGTACGTCGGCGACCACCGGTTCTGCAGGATGTCGAGACACAGTTCGCCGTTGGCGTACACGTTCGGGTGGAACATGCGCGAGAGGAACTTGACGGTCGGCGGCTTGTTCGGATACGACTCGTCGAATGTGAGCAGTAGCTTGAACGTGCCGTCTTCGAAGGGCGTGTCGCCTTGTGCAGTCAGACCAAGGATATGTGAGTCATTTGTAATTGTGTGTAGAAAGGAGAGCGGCAGACTCACCTGGGCCAAAAATGACGGCGTTCCACAGCATGATGTTGTCGGGCAGCGGGCTTCCAGAGATACCGCCCGGAGGATCCGAGGAGAGCCTCTTGAAATCGCGAATCAGGCGTTTCTTGCAGTTCGTGGACTATCCATAGCAATGAGAGCCAGAATTAGCATGCATGACCTGATGGCCTTCGGTGGCCGGGCCACTCACCATATCGTTATCTTACGCAGTCCTTATCGTTGTCGGTATCGTCAAAAGATGGATAGGAAACTATAGATGATCGTCTAAAGGCTGGCCGGTTATTGTTTGGGGGACAGGCGGGTCGTGTGCTGGAGATGGGTGTCTTGGGACAGGAGAAAGCGCAAATAAGCGGGCGTGTGGAAGATAATGAGAGTATGGGGTGGTCGAGCACACGCTGCAGGTATTTAAGGGGAGTTTAAGAGGGGAAACGGTGGAAAAGAAGAAGAAAGACGTGTGTTTTGGGAGATCAGCTCAGCATTACAACGCCTCCTCGCCTCGGCCTCGCGGCTTTTGTTTGGCCCTTGTTCTCAGATCCTTCCGGAACAAGCAACACCAATTAATGATCAGCCAATCAGATCACATCCATTCTCATTGAAGGTCTTGCCAGTGGCACCACAGCGCCTCACAGCGCCTCGCCGACGCTGACAGATACGCCTTTACCGTCGGCTATATCTGTCGGCGTCGGCGTCGGACGTTTATTCATGGCAGTTCGCATTCAGAAGTTTCTAACGACTCAAATAATTTGTTCAAAATAACAACTGGCATACTATTCGCGATAACAATGTCTGTAGTCCGATTTCTCCAGATACAATCCCAGGTATGCCATAAGTACTACATCATTCCGTTATTAGTTACATGTTGTACACGCGAGTTAACCTCCACGGTCGGAGAGTCAGTAGGTGCCGACTGAGTCAAATCATGAGCTGCTCGGGGTATTGAGGTTTTGTTGAGCTTCCCCCTTGTCGTGTTGGATGTTGCCTATTCATGAACAACCACAAAAATTAATAAAGCGAAGAATACAAAGACTGTAAAATATACTGACCGGAAGCTTGCTGTGTTTTGTCCCCAGTGATTGCGCCAACGACAGCGTCTTTCTTTCCAATGAGGCGGTCGGCTACGCCGTCAGCATAGGCCTTGACTTGGGCGGCATTGTACTCGGCCTCGCCAGCAGCGTGCTCCTCCTTTCCAGAGTTCGTCCACGACGTAGCGCCGGTCACATTGCCGATGGTCTCGACGACGGTTCCCTTTACCGAATGGTATTGACCAGTGGTCTTGCTATAAAGACAATGCAGATGTAATCAGAAGGTCTTCGAGTCTACTCGTAATGAACACTTACTTGGGTTCGCCAGCAGTGATGTTGTCGGTGGAAGACATTTCGATGTGAATAAGTTGAATGTGGGTTGTTGTTTGAAATTGTGATAATTGTTAGGCGTTTCCGACGCACCTTTATACGTTTTCTGGCAGTCCAAGCTCGTCATCCAAGAATCCTACCTTCGACGCCACGATACCAATTGCGCTGGAGTGGAGCGAGAATCGCGAATTGTGCGGGCGCACTCGTCATGAGCGCCGCAGTGTCCGCAATTAGGCGCCGGGTCATACAACTACGTCATCTAGTGACGTCATCATTTGGTGATCTTGGCTTCGTCGGACTCGGTGGGCACGAGCGTGAAGTCATATAAAAAGGGCTCCACAACCTAACATTCTTCACCAAAAACACCCAACACCCAACACCCAACACCCAACACTACCACAACTCATCTTTCTCATCATGTCTTCTGTCACCGAAGTACGGTCCTCTGACTCTTCCAGCACCTCATCGTCATCTCCCAATGAGCCAAGGTAATATCCCGATATCCATAGTCATATTTACCTTCGCACTAACTTGTTTCCTACCTATCATTAGCAAACTCAAGGGCCAATTCCACTCAGTGAAGGGAACCCTCGTAGAAACCATTGGCGAAGTGACTGGCGCCAAGTCGTGGTCAGAGGCTGGGAGGGAAGAGTATGCCAAAGGAGAAGCGGAGATCCGGGCTGCCCAAGAAAAAGAAAAGGCGAAATAGGCAACAGCAGCTCTCTGATAAGTTCGCTTTTGATTCGGCCAAGGGCGTTGCAGAGCACGAGCAGGTAACAAGTTCTAAACCTTTCTATTTACTTTACGACAACCTTCACCAATCATGTTATTTAATTGTAATTTATAATATCTGTGCTCGAGGATCACTTGGGGGTTGGATTCAGACTTGGTCACAGATCAAATTTTACTCCGAAGCAAAGTCGAGTGTATTACGAAACGAAATGAAATGAAACAAAGAACATGATGTACGCCATATTCTGTAGAAGAAGAGAGAAGATCTAATAGCAATAGTAATAGTAATATGAAGGGAAATCATGACAATGGAAAGCTGAACACATCGTAGAGGTTGATCGTAAGGTATCATAAGAGTCGTATATAAATCGTAAACTATCGTAATCGTCGTAAAAATCGTAAAGTCATGGCAAGTCATAACAATCCATGGATATCGTGGTGGGGTATCTGGCAGCAGGCACAAAGCGAGGAGGCATCAGACATAGGTGTAGCAGTTGGGTTCGCTCTGGATGTCCATGACGTCCCGGATGATGGCGGAACGGCCGAGGGTGCTCATGTGCAGTGGGTAGTCGAGCGTGACGTTGACGAAGGGAGCTACAGTGGTAGTCCGTCCGGTCATCGCGTAGAAGTGCGAGGGCTCCGAGTTTTGCCATTGCCACCAGATGCGATCGAGGTTGGCGTGGTGGAGGTAGAAAAGAGGATCTTTTGGAATAAAACAAAATTCAGCGACTGCAAACCGCAGAAAGGCAACTAAGAAAACAACGTACCACCCGGACTTGAATAAAAATTGCTCATCTCGCCTCCGATCCCATAGTGCCCTCCATCGTGGGTCCTATGCGTCTCGGTGATCGGCTCGCCCTCAAGTTGGATGCGGAAATCCTCGTAGTTCGTCTGTTTCGTGAGATTCGCGACCGCCGCGGTGTCGAGGAACGCCTTCGCGTCCTCTCTGATCCCGCGCGTCAGGCAGTGGTCGCCGATGTACTTCCCTGGCCCCAGAGGTACGATGTGCTTCGCGAAGGGGCCGTCCATCACACAGCCGCGGTAGCTGGTGGTGTCGATGATCCGGAAGCCTTCAGGTGGGGTGGGCGAGGGGAGCTGGTAAGTGTTTGGCACGCCGTCGCCGCCGAAGCCTGTCTCTGCATCGAAAACGGGGGAGTGTGCGAATCTACAGGGGAAAAGTTGTAGAATTAGCATATGTGGCAGGCGCAAGGGAGAGGTTTGCGTACATTTGATCTGGACGGGTATCTAGAGTCCAGTCCCAGTATCTGGCGGTAAGAAATTAATATAAGAATGCGCGATGTATACTCGGGAAGAACTCACGGCTGGGCACCATGATATCCGCATTTCTCCCGAAGTTCATCTTCATAAACCTTGACATATTGTCTGTGCCATGGTAGGAATTCTCCCTGAGACACAGCGCGTAATCAATTATGGGTATGGGTTTCAATGAGGAATAGAATCAAAAAGGACTCACCGTAACATGAACAGCATCGGCTTGGTTAATGTGGTACGCCTGGAACTCGTCGAATCGTGATTTTGCCGCTTTGAGCACCGGTTTAATCGCTGGGTTGGATTGCATGCATTGCACCGCCTTGATGTAACTGGCTTTGTCCTCCTTGGACAGCGTTCGCCTGTCGAATTAGATCAGCACCAGCACAAGAGACACGATAAGGGGCTTGGGAACACATACCATTCGCGCCGTTGGAGGAGGTTCGAACATTTTGACTTTGACTGCTGAACGGGCTTGAAGGCGATATTTTGCTTGACGATGCTCTGCCCTGGAATAGCCGCGGCGTAGACGGTATTGACGAGCACGAACAGGGCGAAGACGAGAGAAAAAGTTGAAGGCATGGTCTCGAAGCTGAGGTTGGCTGAATCTCGTTGTAAGTCGCTGTGCTGGTGCCCCTGATAATTGCAAAACAATGACCCTATATATACTGTCGATATCGCGTCGTCGTTGCTCGACGCGGATCGGGGTCAGGCATCAACGCAATTGGATCGAAGACCAGTAGACCGCCTTATGCTACGCGAAGTATATCCAGCGGCAAGAGAGTGAATAAGCGGCCATTTAAGAGCAACTCCTTTCGAAAAATTATAACTGAGTCTGCTACGGTGTCCATGATGATCGTGAAAGGGGTCAATTGGTATTTCCGCTACGACCGCCGGGTACTTTGGGCCTGTAAAGCAGAGCGACACCGGAACCCGTGCATGCTAGATGGATACGAATGTCTCAGGCGGGATAGTTCGAAGCTGTTCGAAGCCGGCTCTTGTATCCTTTGCGCCTTGAAATGTCAAAACTGTCCCTGCCCGGCAAAGAAATGCTAAATGGATTGCCGCCCGGTACTGAGAAACTTTCACTCCATTCCCGTTGTCAGAACACAACAGAAGAGAGACGCCTACGGTTGGAAACTAGAGCAATATCGATTTCGCTGGCATTCGTCTAGCGGCTTTGATGAATGCTATGAAGCACGTCCATAGTCCAGCTTAAGAAACAAAGCCAAGTTCTGGGTCCATCCAGAGTAAAGAGAAAGCATTAGTTCCTAGCGTCAAGCTTCGAGCCAGCAAAAAAAGCCTAAATTTTTTGAGCAGAGGAGCAGCGACCATGTTGACCAGTTGAACATGAGTTGAACGTTGAAGTTTGAACGATGAAGAAACCACTGCCCGTCGGCGAAAAATTGGTCATTCCCAGGGGGTCCGGAGGCCCTGTGGTGCGTTGTTTGGCCCAGGGAGATCCCGCGCTTTCCCACAAATGTCACCCAGGGATTTCCCTAAGTCCAGCGAGCGGCGGCGCTGAACCAACGCTGAACAGCGCTGAACTCGAGTACAAGATTGGGGAAATAGATGTGTATTAAGTATAGATGCTACATTGACAGCATTATATTAGAAGTAGTGTTAAAAAAATCTGAAAAACAAAGTCAATCACAGAAAATCCACCCTAAGATAATGGCGACCGCCATTGTTAGATATAAGAGACTCCGACGTAGGAACCTCCTACAAATTTGAGATCATACAGTTGGAAGAAGGCACTCATAAATCATAATTGTCAACAACATGTACCCTAATTGAAAACATCTGCGTAAATGCAGCATCCTCTAGCGTGTGTTCGATGGTTGTGTCCGGGCTCTTCATAAATAGTTTGCTCTTGGTTTGCTCAACAATTTGTTCGTAGATATCGCAAATGGTGAATAAGAACAAACTTCATTACCCATTAGCATTTCTAGCACTCGAGAATTTAAATTCTTTGGACTTCCTGATAATTTTGAGGTTTTTCCTGTGTCCAATCCCCTCTAAATACTCATTGTAGACTGGCAGCAGACACCCACTTTGATGCTGTTGTTCTGAATGATGTATCTGGGTGTCTCTGGGTGTCCTAGGTGAATGCTTAAAAAATCCTTGGAAGCATTCTCAATTTCTCTTGGGAGAGATCTTTCTATTCTTGATCCTTTACTTAGATAATCAGTCTGAATGTAATGATAAACATATTATATTTTTCTATATAAGCTATACTACTGATACTATCCTACAATCTATTATCGTCGTTCGTGCGCTGTCCGTGCGCCGTTCAAGTTGTTCGTGTGCCGTCCGTACATGGTCCGTTGTCGTGCACTGTCGTTGTTTGTGCGCCATCTGTGCGCCGGGCCCGTTGTTCATGCGCCGTCCGTGCGTGGTCCGTCGTTATCCGCCGTCGTCTTTGTGCCCCATCCATCCGTTGTTCATTGTGGGATAGGCGCCGTGGGCAGTCAGTGAGTGTCGGGACTTGGCGGTGATACGGAGCAAGCGACAGTGGTATTGAAAACGGCAGCGGACGGGTCTCGTATGTCATCATCTGAAAGCTGCGTCGGACAGGTAGATAGATATGTGTTTGTCGTCGTCGTCGCTGTTGGGAAGGGGCCAGGAGTCAGGAAAGGCGGTCGCATCCAACAAACAAGGAGGCGAGCGAACAGCGCTCGTTCGTCATCGGTAGGGGCTGGAGCAGCGGCAGCGGCTAGTAGACGAACGAGCAGTGCTCATTCGTCGTTGAATATGTTGGCGGTGGTGCCACTGGCTCCTGTAGATGGGATAGCGAGGTGGGTGGTCGTCGGTGATGGGGTGCGATGCAAGCGCACGTCGGTGCCCGTAATTGGGACGACGTGGTGGTTGTCGATGCGCTAACGCCGACTTGCTGCAATTCCCAGTCAGTGAGGTGAATCTATGGTCATGGAGGGCGGAAGGGCGGACTTGCCTTGATTTTGTGGAGGCGGCCAGATAGACGAGCGAGCGCTGCTCGTTCGTAATCGTCATAGCCGCAGTGAGAGGGGCTGGAGAAGGCGATGGCGGCCAACTAACAAGCAGACGAATGAGCAGCGCTCATTTGTCGTCGTCGTAGCCGCTGGGTTGGGGACTGGAGCAGACGGCCGCGCCGCCGTGTGTTGAAGCCTGGTGTTGTCCGCATCGTTATCTGTGTTGTCGTTCGTGTTGTCGTTCACGCCGTCGTTCGCGTTGACAGTCGTGGGTGCTGTGGGTATAGGGAGAGCGATGCCTCGCCGCCGCCGAGTCAGATGTGCAGATGCGGGTGCGGGCTTGGTGCAGTGCAGTGATGCTGCATGCAGCGGGTGGTGCCATCGCCGAAATCGCATTGAATCAGACAGCCGGCCCACATCCCTCGTTGGAGGGGAGGGGCACACGGCAAGAGGAGTGGCAGCGGTGAGAGGAGAAGGCGGGGGCGGGGAGGGGGTGACCGCGGACGTGGGTGGTTCGTGGGCGGCGACGTGACAGTGGGTGGATAGATGGGGGTAGGGGCGGACTTACCGCGCTGCCTCTGACATGGTCGCCGCCATCCGACATCGTCGTCGTGCCCTGGCCCCGCTGTTCTCCGCGTCTTCGTCTATGTTGTCGTTTGTGTTGTCATTCGCGTCGTCGTTCGCGTTGACAGTCGTGGGCGCTGTGGGGCCTGGGCATAGGGAGTGCGAGTGGGACAAACGCAGGGACAAACGCCCAGTTGAACGAACAGTTGAGATAACGCACCGTGCGTCATATCATGTGAGCTCACGTGCTTTTTATTCGGTGTAATTCGGTCTTCATTCGGTCGCTCGGTGTAAATCGGTCGCGTAGGTAAAATTAGAAATCCCTGGGAGTGGCGCAGCTGCCCCGTCGACGGGCGGGCCGTCGCCCACCAGAATTTACCGTGCACGTGATTGTTAGCGACACGATCAGTACTGACGACATTTCCATTCTACACTCTAGCATTGACGTTGAGTACTTTGAGTCGTTGAAACTTGACGTACAACGTTTGGTTGAACGTCGGGAAATATTTGAACGTTGACCTAGCAGGTACTAAAAAATTCTAAAAAAATTCTAGCTCTAGTCTACAGTTTATAAAGTTCATAGTAAGTCCGAAGATAAAAAAAAATCCGGACAGATTTAAACATATGTGTAGCAATTATATTCACTATGAATATTCATAACTTGCCAGAGCGGGATCGTAGGACCGAGAGATTTTGACAGTTGAAGAGGGTGGTCAAGAGTAACGTTTACGGTGGGTGGGTAGGTAGAGCTGCCTGATATCTCATAAAGACGCTCCGGCACCATTTGCTGCCAGTTCCACCAAATCCGATCGATATTGGCATGATGCAAATAGAAAAGGGGATCTAATGGGGAGTGTCAAATTAGACCGTGGTCGAAGGAACGAATCCATCCAATACACACCTGCCGGACTAGAGTAGAAGTTACTCATGTCGCCGCCGATGGCGAAGTGTCCTCCGTCATGTATCTTATGGTCAGGCGTAATCGGCTTCCCTTCCAACTCAATACGGAATAGAGCAAACGTTGGTCGCCTTGTAGTATTTGCCAGTGCTCTAGAGTTGAGGTAGACCGAGTCTTCGTTCGCTATTCCACGTGTAAGGCAATGCGGTGCTGTCCTCAGTTTTCCTGGACCGAGGCGGACAGTCTGGTTGGCGAAAGGACCGTCAAGAACGCATCCTCGAAATGCATTGGGGAACACCAATTGGTCAGCTGGAATGTTCTCTGGAACGACGTAGGTGCCCGGGACACCATCACCACCGAAGCCAGTTATAGGGTCGAAAACTGGGGCGCTTTCGATCCTATGATCGACGATGCATCGTTTATTTTATGAGATTTAAATGACGCGAGATGGATGAGCGACGTACGAAAAGGCCGAATCTGCATCTTGGGTCCAATCCCAGTATCTTGGTGAAGAAATATCAGCGGCATACATAACGTCGAAGAAGAGCAGGGACCTACGGAGAGTAGCCAGTGTATCCGCATTCATTTCGGAGAGCAATTTCATACTGGTGGATAAAATGTCTATGCCAGCCCAAGAATTGACCCTAGAAGCCGGTCAGGACAGTAGAACCAAAATGCATTCGGAGTAGGCTCACCACAAGGTGCACAGAATCAGCTTGCTGGATGTGGTACGCCTGAAATTCGTCGAATCGCGACTTCGCCTCTGCGAAGACAGGTTCTTTTGCGGGGAGGGAATGCAAACATTTGACTGCTTTAATATATTCGCCCTTCTGGGTATCGGTTAGCGTTCTCCTAAGGAAACTCAGGCGACTGAATTGGTTTTCAAAATATTCAAAATCGTACCATTCCTGACGCTGGTGGAGGTTCTTGCAAACTCTTTGGCCACGTCGATCAAGGCAATCAGGGCCTTGTTCCGCAGTTGCAAATATTGGAACAAAAATTGAACTAAGAAAGAAAAGAAAGAATAAAGTAAAGTGAGTTGAAGGCATTAGGCTGGAACGACAGAGGTCAAGGATACTTGCCATGGTGCTCTTTATAATCCTTGGATTCGTCAGTGGACCTGCGTTACAGATTACAATGATCCATCGAACTCCATCCACATCACTGGATCAAGTTAAGATAGACTTAGGCTCCATTCTTCGCAAAATTTCTCCGAATAGTTCGAGATTTTGGACCTGCATTGAGTAGGCATACATAACAGAAGCGCCACGGTCATCGGCATTTCAATTGATCCTTGGGAGTTCCTGAATCGTCGAGTAACTCTCCTTCATCAATGCCATTTCATCTCAAACACATTAGGATATTGACCTACCTACTTACAAGAAACGGACATGAGACCGAGGTAGCTGCTTCTCGAAATGCGCACGGACTTCACGGAAGGTTTTCAAACAGATTGAAGCCCTTCAAAGCCTTGTCTTCAACTAGAAATAAGATTCCAGCACGGCATGAAGTTAATCGAAAATTACTTCTGGGGTCCGGAATTTGGATATCTCAGGCACTGAGTCGCTAGAGGATATAGACCTGGACCAGACCAGACCAGCATCGAATGCTTTAGCGCAAGCTAAAGAAAATAGACGACCGCCATTGTTAAGTTAATGCCTCGGTCTCAGTCGTGCGGGCCCCGAGCCATTCATCGTTTCAGCGGAGACGGACGCCTTCCGAAGTCAAACCTACTCTTCCAGTAGGTAGATTTCCCAAAGAATTCGATAGTGACTCCGCACGTTCAGCATTCAAAGTCTCTTGCCCGAGATGGTGATGTCGGGCCACACGGGGCGTGAATATGCGTCAATCGTGATCGCTACCACAGCAATTATTTGATAAAGTTCCTGCTTTCCGGGCATAAGAGAGTGGTTGCCGATGTATATACTTCCTAAGCCCAGGCGGTATAGTGTGGTTCGCGAAGGCGCTGTCCATCACACAGCGGCGATAGTTGGCGGGGTCGATCCGGATGCTCGAAGATGGGTCAGAGGACAGGCTATAGGTAGAATACGCCCAATTGTGATGATTAGAATAGATGATCATGAAGACCGATTCTGTTAGCCCAAGAAATTCCAGCTGGGCGCCTGAAATGTTGCTGATGATTAGCAAGAGCGGTTCGCCAATTCACAGATAGTCCAAAGCCCAGTGGTGAGTCGAAAGGAGAGCGAATACGTTAGTATCAAACAGAGTTGGAGGCCAGATTCCGGCTTGAGAAGAGTGGAGACAAGTGAGGACAAGCTGGACAAGTTCAATTCATATCAGATCCATATCATCATGATTTAGCCTGGAAAATTCCGAGTTCAGGATCGGTTCAGGAAGTGCGCAAGTTGCCGACTGCAGAATCGCTTGAAAATCGCTCATCAGCGTATGGACTGCGTACAGCACAAGGGAGTGCTATTTGGCATCTACAAAAGATCGACATGGAACATTTGTACACTGGCCAGTCGGATTGGAAGAGAAATGTGTATATAGAAAGTTCAATTGGATAGGGTTAGATAACCACATCACTACATACTGTCCTACTAAGTACGATGCATCTCGGATATACTGGAACGTATCGACTATGGTATTTAATTCCTAGGGTTTGAAGTAACTGATCAAGCCAAGTCCAACGCAGTTCAAAAGTACGAAGGTAAGATCAAGGTCGGAAAACAGAATCAAAAACATTTAGATGTAAGTATAGCAATTATATTCGCTGTGAATATTCATGATTTTCCAGAGCGGAATGGTTGGTCCGAGAGATGTCGACAGCTGGAGGGGTTGGTCAAGAGTGAGATTGACGGTAGGTGGATAGGTCGAGCTTCCTGATATTTCGTAAAGGCGCTCAGGCAACATTTGCTGCCAGTTCCACCAGATACGATCGAGATTGGCATGATGCAAAAAGAAAAGGGGATCTAATGGGGAAATAATTCTAAATTAGAGAGCATGGTGTAAATGAATCCATTCAACACGTACCTGCCGGACTAGAATAGTAATTGCTCATTTCTCCGCCGACGGCAAAGTGTCCTCCATCATGCAGCTTGTGGATTAACACATTTGACGTCCCTTCCAATTCAGCACGGAATAAGGCAGATGTTGGCTGCTTCATAGCGTTTGCCACTGCTTTAGAATTGATATAGATTGAGTTTTCATTCGCTATTCCTCGCGTCAGACAATGCGGCGCTGTTCTCAGTTTTCCTGGACCGAGGGGGACAGTATAATTAGCGAAAGGACCGTCCAGAACGCACCCCCGAAAGTCCTCTGGAAAAACCAATTGGTCAGCAGAGATATTCTGTGGAACCACATAGGTCCCTGGGACCCCGTCACCACCAAAGCCAGTTATCGGATCGAAGACTGGTGCGTTCTTGATCCTATGAATGGCATCGTACTTCATGAGATGTGCGAAATGCGAGAAATTGAATAATGATAAAACATACGAAGAAGCTGAATCTGTATCTTGGGTCCAATCCCAGTACCTGTTCAACAAACGCTGAGAACATATGCATATGTAAGTAGTAGTATATATAAGTGAAGGCATACGGAGTATAGCCCTTATATCCACATTCGTTTCGAAGAGCACTTTCATATTGTTGGAGGAAATGCCTATGCCAGCCGAGAAATTGGCCCTGCAAATATGCATTATTATTTATAGTGAAATAGAAGGGAAAATTGGCTTACTACACGGTGCACAAAATCAGCGTTTTCGAGGTGGTAGGCCTGAAATTCGTCGAATCGGGTCTTCGCCTCCGGGAGGACAGGTTCTTGAGCGGGAAGGGATTGTAAGCACAATATTGCTCTGATGTAATCGCTTTTCTGAGAATCGGTTAAAGTTCTCCTGAAAAAACAAAGTTGAAAACATCGGAGTGGCATTCTAAACGTGAGAATACTTACCATTCTTGACGCTTATGGGGGTCTTTGCAAAGTCTTTGGCCTCGTTGATCAAGGGAGCCGGAGATTTTCTCCAAAGATGCAAAAGCCGGAATAAAAACTGCACTCAGAAGTAAAAAAGAAAAGAGAGCGAGGGATGTTGAAGGCATTAGGCTTGCTGGAACCGATAGAAACCAAGTGGGCATACCATGGCGCGCTTTATAACGTTTACATTTTATCTGAGCATGCGATTGTAAAATCTGACGATTTATCTGGAGCATTTGTTTAAGTTGAAATGTAATTGCGATTCATTCCTCCCCCAGAGAGATAGCTCGATATCTCTGACCTGCCCAAGAAATCATCATGCACTCACACATAAGAGAAGGGTCTTCGGAATTTAACTTAACAATAAAATTGTTGGAGTGCCTGGACTTAATCAATACCAATTGTATCTTCGAGAAGAATAAGGCCATACCTACTTGCAAGAAATGGAAGTGAGGTAAAATCGAGCTAGCTGCTGCTCGAAGCGCCTACGGACTCCCCGGAAGGTTTTCAAAGAGGTGGGAATTCATCGAAGACTTGAATCGATGGAGAAATAGGCTTCAAGTACGGAATAAAGTTAATCGAGTACGAAGTAGATTCGGCCAGGCATTTAGCACGCTAAAGGACACAGCTCGTAGAGAAAAGCCAACCTCGGTTGCGAGGGGTAATCAGCCTGTCGTTATTCATTTTGTACTTATAAGTTCTTCTGGGCCTCCTCCAGCCCTCGGGGCGAACTTTTTTTATAATTGGCTTGAGCTAGTAAAGCATGAGAAATGAATTTGATTTCTACACTCAACATATTGCTTGGGGTGAAAGACAAGGCGTATGTACGAAAAAAAGAATTCAAGTGCAAGCAAAAAGTACATGCTAAAATTCAATGCTGGTCTGGGTGATTATATTAGGGGACCGATTGGTGAAGCTGAGGCCCCAGATCGGATGCCGCCCAGTCCCCTGCCACAAAGCCTCGGGAAGCCATGCTAGCCGCATTCTGGACCAATTCCAATTTTGGTCACTCTAATGAAGTAGATCGGTTCCATCGCGGAATAACTCCACTGTCCTAGTCAAGGAAGAGGATAAAGTAGACCCGGGAATCGAGGGCATAGCGCAGAGTCATGACTGCAAGGTTTTGGAACTGTCATCAGTTTGATTGTGGGGAATGATCGATAAGTAAGTCTGGATTCAGCATACACAAAATTGGAAGCATTTGTCATTGGTTTTCTGATAATCCGACGATTGTGAAGGCGAGTACCTACTACCTGAGTCCCCAATATAAGGCTGCTTTCTAGAAATTTGAAGACAAAACTTCATGGCAACCATAACATGGCAGTTCTTCGAAAGTTGTCTACTCAGAATATGGATAGTCGGAGGCTAAGGGGGCCCTAATTGATTTACGTTAGCGGCGTAAAATTAGTTTGGCTACGGCTCTTACGACAGTTTCAGTATGATTAGCGTTATGGTCGAAGACGCGAAAGGTTGCTCTGCAAAATAATACCCGCTACCAAGTAAAATTAGTTTCGCATGAGAAGATTCTATTGAGAAAATATTGCACCCCAGAGGTTCTGCTGGTTGAGATGACACACTCTCCATGGCAGCCACTAGAAAAAGGTCAACCCAATAGCCAGCAAGTGTTGGAGCGGCCCCTTTCTCTAAGGCTGTGATACATGTGCTTGTTACTACGAGAGAGCACTGGCTTATTTAACATCACCGACATGGATGGATCAGTGCAATTACTTATGGTGCCAGATAGCCCAAAACAGTGAGGCCTAGATGAAAGGCCGTCCGATGACAAGAATGCATCAGTGCGTGTGTAGGCAAAGACAAGACAGCCAGTTATTTGATGCAGTGCCCAGTGCCCCAGTGCCCCAGAGTCGTATGAGATGGTTATCGAAAGTCGGTATCATCAATGTCATTGACATGGAGAGGTCTCAAATAGATTCAGGACTTTTCAGTTCTCGAATATCGTCTGGCGGGCATCGAGCCAACAATTACAGAAGATTTGTATTTGTTCAAATTTCAAAAGAGATCCACAGAATAGGCGGGAGGGCTCAGTGGACCAAGTGGGTGGTTGATATCGACCGAGTACTGCCTCATTTACATGCATCCATGCATTTGATGTACGGACTCGCCCAAAATCCGTCCGATTCGCAGTTGCCATAAACACGATGATCCAGTCTAAACCACGAACCCATGTTTGATGGAAAAAAAATCGATGCAAATGAAAGAGTCGATCGAAATTAGTTTTTCGTTCAAGTAGCGGAATATGTCGGAGGCATTTCTACCACTGTAACGCCTGGTCGAACCGTACCATCCGGGAGGCGTACCCCACTATCCTCATGCAGCACGACAACTTCCGACTCGGTAGGGCCACTACTATCAGTTGCCGGAGAGGAACATGTCGAAACCGAGGGTTGATGCGTGGGTTGAGAAGCCCTCCACGGCTTATTCGGAGCCAAGTGTTGCGCATTCCTTGCCTCCGAAAACACAGGCCCGGCCCCGCCGATACCCACTGGCACTGGTCGCTTGTTATCTGAGGATAATTGCGGGGAAGCATTGTTGTCTCTTGATAAGAGCGAGGTATTGGGGGTATGAGGAGGTTGTGGCATATTTGCTTGCTCGGTTGGAGGGGAGGTGAAGGGCTGTACATTATTGGCGTTCGAGGTGTCAACCCTTCCATGTCGTTTGTGGTTGCGCCGTCGTAGGAAGGACAGAAGGAAAACGAGGAGGAGAACTACGAAGCCTATAACGACGCCTACAATGGCTCCGACATGGCTATGACTTTTGCTGGCCGCTTTTAAAGTAGAGGGCTCGCCCGAAGAGACTCCACTAGATCCAGACTGTGTGGTTGTAGTGCCGGATCCTCCACCACTGTTTACGGTGGCCGTTGCGGGAATCGATGCTCCAATCGAACCGCCTACAGAGATGCCAGCCGAATCTCCGTTCTGCACGATGACATTGTAGAGCGATAAAGGCACGGTACTGCTGTTACCATTGTATGTGACCTTGATGGTGTGCTGGCCTGCAGGAAGCAGACCTGTGGTAAAGAATCGTTGATTAAATAGTGCGCCTGTGGTTTGCGCCGCGCTCCCATCCAAGTCGAACGTGAAAGAGCTGCCGCCATCGACAGAATAAGTCCCTGTCGTGGGTGCGGCTGGTAATTGCGATAAATAAAAGCCCAGCCACGTCAAAGTTCGGCCTAGACAGGAGTCGATGAGGGGTCTGAGGTAGAGATATGTACATTTGCGAATGAATGTGCGTACCTGTAAATTGAATGCTCATCGTGGCGCCACTTTGCGTCGCAATATATCCTGGTGCGTTCGGAGTCCATCCTGATCCATATGTCATCGACGAGTCGTCCGAGTCAATCATCAACGTTGCATTGGTGCGGGACACACTCGCAGATGGAATATACATCAGAAAATCGAACCAGTAGCCATCCGGGTTTGTAGTCGTTACCGTCACCTCAATGGTGTGTTTCCCGTCCGTGAGTCCATTGATCTCGCAGTGCGTAACGAAATTGAGCCCGAAAGTGAGGTTGTAGTTGGGGATCGTTTGGCCGTCGACAGTACACGTCCGAGATGGATCATCTCGACTCAAATCCGACCCGACAATGCCCACATAAGTCCCTAAACACAATAGCTTCAGCGATGAAGAAAAACGCATAACAATATCAACGTACCAGAGAAGGTGTAGGAGAAACTCCCGGTTCCTTTAGTATAATGGCTGGTACTTTCGTAGGGAGCTCCGGAATTCCCCATGCTATCATGGCTACCTTTGTCGGTGATCCAACCTGCAGAATAGTTGATACCAGAGTCGGTGTCGTCGATCATTATCAAGGTATCCGCCGTCATCTCGCTCTAACGTGATCGGGATGAGGTCGAAGGAGAGGAGGATATGTAGGGGAAAGGAAGATGTCCCGCATTTCTGCTACGAGTAAACTCTCCAAGGCTGATCAAACACGAGGATACAATTCAATGGCGCGGGAATATAACATCGTCCCTGGCCATGAACTATGCTATATCCCAAAGTTGTTCTCGGAATTTTCCACACAGCGAACGGACACACATGTGTTCATAAGTACATGTGGATTTAGCGGCTAGTCCACGCCAAGTCCACGCCCTAAACGCCCCAAACCCCCGATAGCCGAAAAAAATATGTAAGTTTCTAAAGCAAAGAGCGAAATAACGTCTACTTCCCAGAATCTATGTCACTGCGATTGCCATGGCCAAGATAGAGATGTTTATAATGATGTGCTGCATGAACGGGTGAGAGCGAAGTGAGAGTTCTCCCTACCGCCGAACTCAGAAGAGCCAAACCTGCCCGACAGCAGGACATCACTGACTAGTACGCATTCCAGGTTTCAAACGGAAAGAGAGGCATCCGAATGTACAGAACCAGAAAATACTGAATTGTTAAGTACAGCCACGGACTGAGAGTGACATGGAGGTCGGGGTGAAGTTGTCATGTCCTCCCATCACCCAAACCTGAACCGGATTCGCACGGACCACAACGTTCCCAACCCTGTTCATATCTACCACCAACTTTACACCTCCAACGTCGTCGGCGTCGATGCATCTTCCTGACGACGTCCACAAGCATGGTCACTGAAACCATAGCGCTTGGCCTTCTCGGGGCCTTCCAATCTATGGCAACAAAAAATGCCCCGGCAAAGATCGCAGTGTTGGGCGGTGGACTGACGGGACTGTCTTCAGCATTCCATCTCTCACGAAGGTTCCCGAAATCCAAAGTCTTTCTGTTGGATAATCAAACTCAACTGGGAGGCTGGGTGAGGTCGGAACGGGTGGCATTACCGGAATTCGGGGGCTCTGTACTGCTGGAAGGAGGGCCACGGACGCTGCGACCTAATAGTAAAGCTGTACTCGAACTGGTGAGCTGGATATAGACCTGTTTTAAGTTATCCGCTAAGCATCTTGTTAAGATAAACCTTTTGAACCTCGAAGACAAGGTTATTACAGTACCAAAGACAGCTGCTCCAGCCAAAAACCGCTTTCTTTACATACCCAAATCAGATACCTTCCAATTCAGAGGGCTCAGCCGTCTATCCCTTTCAGCTTCTCCACTGCTCCTTTACCTAGCAGGCAACCTACTCGTTGAACCTTTCAAGCGAAGGAATCGGGGAGCAGATTTGCAAGACGAAAGTCTGGAAGCATTCCTCACGCGACGTTTCGGCCCCACCTTTGCGCGGATATTTGGCAGCGCCTTGTTACATGGGATATATGCGTCTGATGCGCGAAAGATTAGCGTCCGCACTGCTTTCCCTACTCTCTGGGATATTGAGAACGGAGGAAGAGGAAGCTTGGTGATAGGTATTCTTCGCAAGAACATATGGCCCTTCGCATCGCAGGGCAATAACCCACCGGATGGTTCACACGAATTGGGAAAGACTTCCGAGATGATGCGCGACGCTTCAGTTTATTCATTTCGAGATGGGATGCAGACTTTAACCAATGCGCTGGAAGCTCACCTGCAAACGAGACCTAACGTCAGCGTCTTGAAAAACGTGGAAATCCTGAGTCTCAAATCGGTGGAAGAACGTTCGTTCGAGGTTAATAATATCTTATTTTCATCCTTTATTCTCTGACGTACTTTCAGGTCGTCCATTCAGGGGGAGAACCTTTGCAAGTCACGCATGTGGCTTCTGCTCTTCCTCTTCCAGCCTTAGAACGCATCCTGGACTCTAGGCCTTATCCAAAAATCCCAAACCTTACCGCCAATCCAAGCACAAGCGTAAACGTTGTAAATCTCGTCTTCCCATGTCCTCCCTCGCATATTCATCCGGAAGGATTCGGCTACCTCATCCCTCGCCCGCCAGAGGGATACAGCACCACACCTTCTGCAGGCGTCCTCGGTGTAGTCTTCGACTCTTGTTCACTACATGAGCAGGATACGCCTCGTACCGACGACTACTTCACGCAGTCCCCCTTCACCAAGCTTACCATAATGACCGGCGGTCCCTACACAAGCCTTCCTCTACCCCCTCACACATCCTCGACATCGAGCACCGATATCCCTCCGTTCATTCGTGCGCTTCTTGACGAACTACAGGTCCAGCTTCGTTCTTCCCTGAAAGGAAATATCCCGGATCCTATTTATTGGCGTATTTGGGAAAACAAGAACTGTATCCCAACGCTGCTTCCAGGCCATCGCGAGAGGATTGCGGAAATGCAGTCGATGTTGAAGGACGAAAAGGGTGGCTGGGGAGGGCGCCTTGCAGTTATTGGCGCGGGCGTTGGGGGTGTGAGCGTGGGTGATTGTGTCGAAGCTGGTAGGAAGGTGGCAGCGGAATGGGATCCAAACCAATGAATCGATATACCTATGATGGATGAGTGTCTATATCATCCAGATTTCGTTTTCCGTCCTGATCGGAGAACTGGCTTCGTCAGTCATCATTTGCTGTGGGATACAAAAACGTAGCACTTATTATTTATCATTAGATTTATTAGATTAATCTACGCAAGCCCCATGGTCAGTGTAGTTTCCTTCAGAATCGGAATCCCATCGCGCCTGATTTCAGCCTGATTTTCAAAGAGGTTGCCAGGAGTTCAAGTTGTCAATGTCTGAATGCCATACATTCACACAGCCACTTACTTATTAGTTCGTTGGCAACATCAGCGCTCATCAGCGTATATGATGCATCTGATGCTTTCTGTTCACTTGTCTGTTTCGTTCTGTTCGTATTCCCCCACGCTCCCAAAGTCAAAATGCATGCCTCTTGCCTGCGGACGTCCTTCTCGCGTTAATATCGGGGCAGTTCCTCAAAATGTTTGCAACTCCCACCACGACCTCGATTTTGAAGACCAAGCTCAACATATAGGCGCACGCAGGAATGTCCCAATGGATACGAGCGGATGACTTCGACAGCAGAATTGCGTATAGCAGCACTGGATGGTTGGCTCTCCAACTCTCTGGAATGGCGACTACGGATTACGATTTCTTCAACCTACAAGATGCATTCTTGGGGACGGCGCATGTCGTGATAGGGACGGATTCGAGTACACAATCCGACTTCTCATTTGCGTTCAATGGTTTGTCCACTCTCCCTGCTCATGCCCGATACGGTGCTCTGATGATCTACTAGGCACTGGCGTGGCTGTCTATGGAATGTTTTACGCACTTTCCTCCGTCTGTCTACAGAATTGCACTGATGCAGATATAATTCCTCTATCTTGGGCCTGCTTCGTTGACGGAGTGAGCATCCCCTCAAACCAACCTTTCGGACACTTCCCGTGGCAGAGTTATTGTGAAAAAGACGACCTATCAGATGGACCACACGTCATCAGTGCGCAGATTTTTCATAGGAATGTTTCCGTTTCTGTAGCTTCGGGATTCTATCTGGACTTCATTCAGTACATCTCAAGTCCCTCCTCCCTTTCCACCGACCTCGATCACGGATACCTTACGATCGATTCTACGGACCCACAACTTTCGTTTGCAAACGATTGGCAAACACTGGGTTCAGCAAAAATGACGCAGGATGAGTATGTTTTCTTTGTTGAATTCACTGGTGATTATTTTTATCGCCTTTCTTCTTCATATTCATCTAATCCTACAACTACAAGGCATTTGGCTAGCCTGGTACAGTCTGTCACCATACGCCATCTCCATTCTTGACCCACCACTTCTGAAGATATGGAATTCCACAAGCGAAGGTGTACCGTGCAATTACAAGATCGACGGAGGAAATC
The DNA here is from genome assembly GCA_014925825.1 of Pholiota molesta. NCBI lineage: Eukaryota > Fungi > Basidiomycota > Agaricomycetes > Agaricales > Strophariaceae > Pholiota > Pholiota molesta. The sequence continues at coordinate 120,201 of JACGCK010000015.1, read as the reverse complement.
CGATCAGTTTCACGATTTCCATTGAAGGCTCCGACGCTGTAAATCCAAAGACTTACAACAACGTCATACTCCAAACCCCGACACTTTCCGCTGGAAAGCACAATCTTTCAGTTTCAGCCACCAACTTCAACGGCCTTGGCGGATATCCGATCACTCTTGACTATCTGATAGTGCAACAAGCTCCGATAGCTGATACAGCGGCACCTACTAGTACCTCCCCTCTGACATCACCGCTTACAACTCAAGTCGATATATCGACACATAGCCACCATATGAACGTCGGAGCTGTTGCAGGAGGAGCCATCGGCGGAACCCTGCTCATGATTGCGTTGATCATTTCCCTCGTTATGGTCAAGAAACGTCGAAAATCTTGCACTACCGATGGTGATAGCGTTCTCGAGACTGATCCTTTACCGGGGACCATCAAGCTGGAGCCGTTTAGGGATAGCGTTGAGAAAACAACAGCGACAGCGCTTCCTGGTGGTTCGGAAAGCTCGACCTTAGTCGCAAACACCGCACCTTCTTTGCAACCCAAAATTCGAGCCCCTCCTCGTCTTCAAAGTTCTACAGCAATTTCCGTCACATCTTCGTCGAACTCACCCCTCGCTTTAATTTCACCTACACCACCCCTAATAGAAAATATCATTGATCCGTTCATCGATTCCGGTTTCTTCAAGCCATCTAGCGCCACCCAGTCAGCCCTTTCTCTTTGCGTATCCGATGCACAAGCTTCGACGTCATCCCTTCACTCCCATTCACAACTCCCCCGCCGGAGAAGTGAGCGGAGCCAATTCACTCCCGCCAAACAGTTCATCGCCACTTACCGATGGTTCAAAACCCCGTCATACTCATGTAAACCCTCCAGCCATTGAAACTACTGTGTCCCAGAATCCGGAAGGGCAAACTGAAGTTCTCAATATTCCACGACCGTCTCCGCCGATGTCCATTTCTCGATCTACTCCTAGTGCTAACGATCGCCGTATCTCGAGAATTGTGAGGCATGCGGATAGTGGGATACGATTATCACGGGCACGGAATTCTGCAAATATACTAGAGCTTCCGCCAGAGTATACCGTGGAATAATCTGATGGATCGCGGCCCGTATCGACGACCACTTCACGAAGTTTCAAGTCCCCCCGTCGCCGAGCTTGCCGACCCTATAAAAGTTTTCCCCTCCCTTCAAGTTTGTACCCCCTCGACATTGAGCACCAATATCCCTCCGTTCCTTCGTGCGGTTCTTGACGAATACAGGGTCAATCAGATACCTTCCAAATCAGCTCAGCCGTCTATCCCTTTCAGCTTCTCCACTGCTCCTTTACCTAGCAGGCAACCTACTTGTTGAACCTTTCAAGCGAAGGAATCGGGGAGCAGATTTAAAGACGAAAGTCTGGAAGCATTCCTCACGCGACGTTTCGGCCCCACCTGCGCGCGAATATTTAGCAGCGCCTTGTTACATGGGATGTCCAGCTGCGTGCCTCCTTGAAGGGAAATATCCCGGATCCTATTTATTGGCGTATTTGGGAAAACAAGAGCTGTATCCCAACGCTGCTTCCAGGCCATCGCGAGAGGATTACGGAAATGCAGTCGATGTTGAAGGACGAAAAGGATGGCTGGGGAGGGCGCCTTGCAGTTATTGGTGCGGGCGTTGGGGGTGTGAGCGTGGGTGATTGTGTCGAAGCTGGTAGGAAGGTGGCAGCGGAATGGGATCCAAACCAATGAATTGATAATACCTATGATGGACGAGCGTCTATATCATTCAGATCTCGCTTTCCGTCCTGATCGGAGAACTGGCTTCGTCAGTCGTCATTTGCTGTGGGCTTCGTCAGGCATGATTTGCTGTGGAATACAAAAACGTAGCACTTATTACTTATCATTAGATTTATTTTGGATTTATTAGATTACTGTACTATTACGACCAATCGTTCACGCCCTGTGATGCGTGATGCCCAAAGTTCACTGGGCAAAGGTTCAGACATCACCATGACGCGTGATGTGAACAAAAAATTGTTCATTTCGGCACAATTTTGGTTGAATTTTGGCCAATTTTGGCAGCAAAATTTTTTAATAAGCGGCCCGGTAAGAAGCCGGATTTTATGAGGTGTTCACTCCTGCCCGTGATGCGTGACGAATTGCGTATTTGTTCAGTTCACGAGCCTCCGTGATGCGTGACGTGAACAAGCGGTCGTAATAGTACAGTAATCTACGCAAGCCCCATGGTCACTGTAGTTTCCTGCAGAATTGGAATCCCGTTGCGCAAGCTCACCTGATTTCCAAAGAGGTTGCCAGGAGGTTCAAGTTGCCAATAGTTGCCAATGTCCATTCACACAGCCACTTACTTATTAGTTCCTTGGCAACATCAGCGTATATGATGCATCTGATGCTTTCTGTTCACTTGTCTGTTTCGTTCTGTTCGTACTCCCTCACGCTCCCCAAAAGTTAAAATGCCTGCGGATTGCCTTGCGGAAGTCCTTCTCGCGTTAATATCGGGGCAGTTCCTCAGGATGTATGCAACTCCCACCACGACCTCGATTTTGAATACCAAGCTTACCATATAGGCGCAGGCAGAAATGTCCCAATGGATACGAGCGGATGACTTCAACAGCAGAATTGCGTATAGCAGCACCGGATGGACGGCTCTCCAACTCTCTGGGATGGCGACTTTGGATTACGATTTCCCCAACCTCCAAGATGCATTCTTGGGTACGGCGCATGTCGTAGTAGGGACGGATTACGGTACACAATCTAGCTTCTCATTTGCGTTCAATGGTGTGTCCCACTCTCCCTGCTCATGCCCAATACGGTGCTCTGATGTTCTATTGAGGCACTGGCGTGGCTGTCTATGGAATGTTTCATGGACTTTCCTCCGTTTGCGTACAGAATTGCACTGTTGCAAATGTAATTCCTCCATCTTGGGCCTGCTTCGTTGACGGAGTCAGCATCCCCTCAAACCAGCCTTTCGGACACTTCCCGTGGCAGAGTTATTGTGAAAAGGACGATCTATCGGATGGACCACATGTCATTAGTGCGCAAATTTTTCATAGGAATGTTTCTGAACCTTCGGGATTCTATCTGGACTTCATTCAATACCTCCCAAGCCTTTCCTCCCTTTCCTCTGGCCTCGATTCCGGATACCTTATGATCAATTCTACGGACTCACAACTTACGTTTGCAAAGGATTGGCAAACACTGGGTTCCGCAAAAATGACGCAGGATGAAGATTTTTTCTTTCTTGAATTCACTGGTAATTATTTTGATCACCTCTCTTCTTCACATTCATCTGATCCTACAACTACAAGGTATTTGGCTAGCCTGGTACAGTCTGTCAAAATATGCCATCTCCGTTCTTGACCCATCACTTCTGAATCAAACAAGCGGAGCTCTATTGTGGGAGTACACCATCGACGGAGGAAATCCGATCAGTTTCGCGATTTTCGTCGGTCCCGACGCATCAAATACAACGACTTACAACAACGTCTTCCTCCAGACCCCATCACTTTCCGCTGGAAAGCACAATCTTTCAATTACAGCAACCAACCCCGTTGACAGTAATGGATATCCAATCACTCTTGACTATCTCATAGTGCAACAAGCTCCTCCGGTAGCTGATACAGCGGCACCTACTAGTACCTCCCCTCTGACATCGCCGCTTGCAACTCAAGTCAATAATCCGACTCATAGCCACCATATGAACGTCGGAGCTGTTGCAGGAGGAGCCATCGGCGGAACCCTGCTCATAATTGCGTTAATCATTTCCCTCGTTATGGTCAAGAAACGTCGAAAATCTTGCACTACCGATGGTGATAGCGTTCTCGAGACTGATCCTTTACCGGGGACCATCAAGCTGGAGCCGTTTAGGGATAGCGTTGAGAAAACAACTGCGACAGCGCTTCCTGGTGGTTCGGACAGCTCGACCTTAATCGCAAGGACTGCACCTTCTTTGCAACCCAAAAATCGAGCCCCTCCTCGTCTTCACAGTTCCACAGCAATTTCCGTCACATCTTCGTCGAACTCACCCCTCCCTTTAATTTCACCCACACCACCCCTATTAGAAAATATCATTGATCCGTTCACCGACCCAGGTTTCTTCAAGCCATCTAGCGCAACCCAGTCAGCCCTTTCTCTTTGCGTATCCGATGCACAAGCTTCGACGTCTTCCCTTCACTCCCATTCACAACTTCTCCCCGCCGAAGAAGTGAGCAGAGCCAATTCACACCCGCCTATCAGTTCATCGCCACTTACCGATGGTTCAAAACCTCGTCATGTAAACCCTCCAGCCATTGAAACTACTGCGTCCCAGAATCCGGAAGAACAAACTGAAGTTCTCAATATTCCACGACCGTCTCCGCCGATGTCCATTTCTCGATCTACACCTAGTGCTGATGATCGCCGTATCTCAAGAAGTGTGAGGCATGCGGATAGTGGGATACGATTATCACGGGCACGGAATTCTGCAAATATACTAGAGCTTCCGCCAGAGTATACCGTGGAATAATCTGATGGATCGCAGCCCGTACCGACGACCACTTCACGAAGTCCCCCCGTCGCCGAGCTTGCCGACCCTATAAAAGCCTTCCCCTCCCTTCAAGTTCGTACCCCCTCGACATTGAGCACCGATATCCCTACATTCCCTCTGACGAATACAGGGTCAACTCAATGCCTCCGAAAGAAAATCTTCCTGATCCTGTTTATTGGTGCATCTGGGAAACGAACCGATGCTGCTTCGAGCCCATCTCGAGAGGATTGCGGAACTGTAGTCGCTATCGAAGACTGAAGAGGCCGACTGGAAAGGACAGCTTGCAATTATTAGTGCGGGCGTTGGAGGAATGAGCGTGGATGATCAATGTGTCGAGGCGGGTAGGAAGGCGGCATGAAAATGGGATCCCAGTGAATTGGTGTACATACGATGGGCGATGGCTTTTCTACATCATCGAATTCCCTGAAATTATTGAGCCCCATAATTCGGAAGAGAAAACTGAAACCCACAATTGCTCCACGACTCCACGACCATCCAAGCAGGTCTTTATTTCTCAATCCACATCCGTTTTCAGCGATCCCTCTTTCTCGAAACGCGGATAGCGGGATACGATTGACATGTACGCCTCTGCATTTCTTATAGTGCTATCTTTATCATTGCTTTACCGTATTCAAAATAATATGACAGCCTCGAATTTCTAAAGCCACTGGCAGAAGCAATGATACGTGAAGATCCTGAGCAGCTAGTTGGTGCCCGGTGGAAGGTCTCGGTAACCTATCGCAAATATTCCTGAGAAGTTTAGATACGCTGCTTTGACATCCCATAAATTTGGGACTTTAACCAGAGTTTTTTTATTATTAAACTTATCAGTTTGGACACCCGTTCCTTTGGAAATACTTGGGCATTCATTGTGATCTCCCGTGGATGTCGATGATTGCCACCCGATATTTTTCAGCTCTTCTTTCAAACTGTGCTTTTTTTTTGCACGGTGAGAAATTCTCCTGGTCAGTCACTCAAGCTCAAGTCTTGCCTGAGTCATCAATGCATCAAGGACAATGCTTGCTTCGTGTGAATTTGTGCCACTCACACATTTCCTTCTTTGGCATTCCTCTTTGTAAAATCGGCCCTACGCTCCGCCTTCCGCCTTGATTGCCAAAAAAGCAAGAACCGCAAGGCTAAAACACAATAACTGAATTGAATGATGTTCCAAAATTATACGTCCATTGTTTTATCCGAAATTTCGAATGGCCAGTTTCCAAGCGTACATCGAAGCTTCGGATGTCCAAGAAGAAAAATGGCCAACTTCACGGACTAACTTTTCCTGAGCTTAAATAGGCTGAATCTCGAAGGAGGATGCCCCATCCTGACCTTGCTACTTCTGTCCCACCATAACTCGTTCTTCCAATGTCGGAATCAGTCCACGACGAAGAAACGTATAAGCGTTCCAAGAAGAAATCCGAGGTAGGAAGAATCAAGAAAGACCTCTCTAAGAAGCTGGGTGAGGTCGAAACAGACCCAATCTTGGCTGCGCGTGATCATGGCCTCCGAGAATTAGACCCATAAGCTTGCCACTTTCGCTTTGAATAACGATTCCTGACTACAAATAACCTCTGCACTCGGTATACTAAAGATGTTTCTGTGATGGAAAATTCTCTGGATATCTTGCCTTATTATTTTACTTTTCCAAGAAAGCCGAGCACTGATGACATCAAGAAACTCGACCGTAGCGTAGTGAAGGCCCATAAACAATATCAGGTACGAGTTCAGAGTCCATCCATGATCACTAATATTGACAATAGAATCCCCTCTACTTCTTCTTTCAGACCAAGTCGGAAGAGATGGCCGCTGCAGGAACATCATCTACTGAAGAGCAAGAGGCCCGAGACGCGAGATTGGCGGAGAAACCGGCCTATTATATGGGGCATAAAATAAAAGAACGATATACTCGTTCGCCCGCCTTTAATCATGATAATGGGAGTATGAGGGAAGGTTCATCACTATCGCTCTCAGAGGTTAGTGTAACCGAACCGTCATACATGCGTGAACCCACTCCACAACCAGTGCTAGCTGCTCTTCCTCCGCCACCAAGGTATTCATAATTTTCTAAAATATGCGTATATCTACTCATTATATGGGCTAGATATCGTGGCTCATCGTCAAGGGGGATCGTAGGGCCATATGGTATATACAATGAGCCAACTGTTGCAAGGTACGTACATCTTCTACTATGTATGATGCCAGTGTTGAATCTTTCATTGATCTTCATTGATTTTCAAAGCTCCTCAAGGTACACGGCTTCGCCATCTTGGGATGCAGCTGGTCAGCCACGAGGGTACAAACATATTTACGGGTCGTTGAAAGATGTTGGCTTATCTGATGACTCCTCCACCGACAGACATAACCACTTGAATTCGTTCGGACAGCTGAGTAACTTTTCAAACGCGATCTTAGAAGACTCCGAGATCATTTCAGAGGAGAATGAGCACAGCGTTCTGTAAACCTGTGTAATTCAAACATTGAGCGTCAGCGTTGGACTGTGAAGGTTCGAAATATTGACTGCAAGAAGATATATTTATTTTTGTCATATCTACCTGTAAAACGAATCCCACTTCAAACGCTTCAAAATTACCGTTGGCTTTAGCATTCTTACCAGGGTCTATTATGCCTTACGAACACTAAACACCATAGAAAGGAAGTCAAACAAAAACAGCCAGTGTAGTAGTAGCACAGCTTCCTGTCTGTATGTAGACACTCGCGGTCACGCAGAACGAATCCATCCCTCTTGGCTCTTGCCATCGCGTGCGCAGCCTGTCCGCACAGCGCGCTCGACGCGTTATCCGAGCCCTGCCAGCCCACGCATCCTAAAGTAGGTCTGACTGGCCTACTCCACCAGGAACTAGGAAAATCAGGAAGCATAGGCCAGTTTAACATTGAAGGGCAAAAGAGCGTCAGACTTCAAGAAAAAGGTAAGTACAACAGTCGCTAGTCACTGTTTAAATATTACATGTATACATCAACATCATTGGGTATTGAAAGTCCGGAGTTCAGTCGATAAATTTGAGGATAGTCAGGCTTCTCGGACGGAAAAAGTGTAATAATTTAGTAGCAAATGGTTTCCTAGATTTGTGGAACTCATATCTTTGCCGGACCTTCAGTGGTGTGTCCGGGCTCCAAAGTCGTCGAGACATATCAGCCTCAGAAAATGAAGATACAATATTCTGGAACAATTTGTGTGCTTCAGCTGCGGTTGGCCGTCCGTCAGGATCTGCACACGTCATAGCTTCGTACAGTGGCTTCAAAAACTCGAGGCCATCGTACTCCTAATCAGGAGATAAAAAGTTGTTGATTTTGACGATAGGGCAGTAGATGCCAATGCTTACCTCGAACATAGGTTCGAACGCCGATCCTAGTTGATACACATCCAGCTTGAATGGGTTATACGGCACCATTTCGGACATTTCTGGCACGTTGCGTACTTGGCCAAACCTTCCGAGACAGAGAGGATTCTTTTCGTCCAGGGAATATTGGCGGGACGTTTCAAAATCGATGAAGTAATACTTTAATGGTGCCACAGACCGGCGTTCGACTGATTTCACGAAGGTGCTCCAGTCTTCCTTTTTATAGGGTCTGGCGAAACTGAAATCGCCGTTCGGTACTAGCTTTGTCGAATCAACCATCAAGTTATAGGTGCATGCATCTCTTAGAATTTCCGCAGTCAGATATGAGTAATACAATCACAATAGCTGTATTCAGACAAACCTATGTGCTATGCCATGTTCGTGCATGAATTCCAAACCCTGTCGAACATGCACGAATAAAGGTAACATTCCGCTTTATTTTTTGAAATGAAGATTGCTCACTTCGAGAAATTGTTCAGTGTATTCCACTACTTCACTGATATAACGAAAGGGGTGGCAGCTGTCCTGGGCAAGAAGAAGGAGTGGCATAACAATCCAGACCACGTCTTCTCTGTCAGGGACCGATATCTTCTCAAGAAGTGGGAATGTGTGATTGCGTGGATCGGCCAATAAATCCGGAGAATTCAAATATTCTAAAATGGGAATATCTCTGTCGGTCCTCGCCAGCTTTAACACGACTTTGGTACCATCAGTGACCCGGATAGCATCCAGCACGCCGCCTGGCTGACAACAAAGAACAGTTGACTGGCGATCAAGGCGCAGTGGTATAACGCGACTCACTCTCATGCAAGAGGAGTCAGGACAACCCAACGGGTCTCCTTTCCGCTTGCCAGTCTTCCAGGAAGGTATCCAGTTGGGAGAATATCTGTCCGGCAGTTTATATCCACGTTTCAGCAAATATGGCTGGTGAGTAACCCAGAGCTCTTCCCAGGGTTTGATTAACCAATCTTCCATGGTTATGTATCGCATATATCAGTCATCGAGGCGAGATAGTCCAAAGTTGGAGGCTGAACGTTGATGTTGGACGTTGAACACGGTTGTGGACTTGGGAGGCAGGAAGTAAGAAACAACGCCAAGGTCGGAGCTAACTTCATATTACTTAGAAGCGGAGATTTAATGTTCAACGTAAGGCCTGGTCGTGAGTCTCTTGACCTCGCCATTCCTAAATTTACGGTAATGTTCAAGTTACGACTGCTGTGTGCGCACTCTGGGAGTTGCAGGTGCTGGGTGCGGCCGTAATATCTGCCTGGCGACAGGTTCAGATTGTGCCACCGCCTGCACCGATTCATGTCCAATTGTCTTTGTCGTCGTTAGTCATTCGATGATGGCCATGGGGCCTCACCTGTACTCGAACTGGTGAGCTGGATATAAACTTGTTTCAAGCTATTCACTGAGCATCTCGTTAAGATCAACCTTTTGAACCTCGAAGACAAGGTTATTATGGTACCAAAGACAGCTGCTCCAGCCAAAAAACCGCTTTCTTTACATACCCGAATCAGATACCTTCCAAATCAGAGGGCTCAGCCGTCTATCCCTTTCAGCTTCTCCACTGCTCCTTTACCTAGCAGGCAATCTACTTGTTGAACCTTTCAAGCGAAGGAATCGGGGAGCAGATTTGCAAGAGAAAAGTCTGGAAGCATTCCTCACGCGACGTTTCGGCCCCACTTTCGCGCGAATATTTGGCAGCGCCTTGTTACATGGGATATATGCGTCTGATGCGCGAAAGATTAGCGTCCGCACTGCTTTCCCTCTCTCTGGGATATTGAGAACGGAGGAAGAGGAAGCTTGGTAATAGGTATTCTTCGCAAGAACTTATGGCCCTTCGCATCGCAGGGCAATAACCCACCAGATGATTCATACGAATTGGGGAAGACTTCCGAGATGATGCGCGACGCTTCAGTTTATTCATTTCGAGATGGGATGCAGACATTAACCAATGCGCTGGAAGCTCACCTGCAAACGAGACCTAACGTCAGCCTCTTGAAAAACGTGGAAATCTTGAGTCTCAAATCACTGGAAGATCATTCGTTCGAGGTTAATAATATCTTATTTTCATCCTTTATTCTCTGACGTACTTTTAGGTCGTCCATTCAGGTGGAGAACCTTTGCAAGTCACGCATGTGGCATCTGCTCTTCCTCTTCCAGCCTTAGAACGCATCTAATGACCGGCGGTCCCAACACAAGCCTTCCCCTACCCCCTCACACATCCTCGACATCGAGCACCGATATCCCTCCATTCATTCGTGCGCTTCTTGACGAACTACAGGTCCAGCTTCGTCCTTCCCTGAAAGGAAATATCCCGGATCCTATTTATTGGCGTATTTGGGAAAACAAGAACTGTATCCCAACTCTGCTTCCAGGCCATCGCGAGAGGATTGCGGAAATGCAGTCGATGTTGAAAGACGAAAAGGATGGCTGGGGAGGGCGCTTTGCAGTTATTGGCGCGGGCGTTGGAGGTGCGAGCGTGGGTGATTGTGTCGAAGTTGGTAGGAAGGTGGAAACGGAATGGGATCCAAACCAATGAATTGATAATATACCTATGATGGACGAGTGTCTATATCATTCAGATCTCGTTTTCCGTCCTGATCGGAGAACTGGCTTCGTCAGTCATCATTTGCTGTGGGCTTCGTCAGGCATGATTTGCTGTGGAATACAAAAACGTAGCACTTATTACTTATCATTAGATTTATTTTGGATTTATTAGATTAATCTACGCAAGCCCCATGGTCACTGTAGTTTCCTGCAGAATTGGAATCCCGTTGCGCAAGCTCACCTGATTTCCAAAGAGGTTGCCAGGAGGTTCAAGTAAGTTCAAGTTGCCAATAGTTGCCAATGTCCATTCACACAGCCACTTACTTATTAGTTCCTTGGCAACATCAGCGTATATGATGCATCTGATGCTTTCTGTTCACTTGTCTGTTTCGTTCTGTTCGTACTCCCTCACGCTCCCCAAAAGTTAAAATGCCTGCGGATTGCCTTGCGGAAGTCCTTCTCGCGTTAATATCGGGGCAGTTCCTCAGGATGTATGCAACTCCCACCACGACCTCGATTTTGAATACCAAGCTTACCATATAGGCGCAGGCAGAAATGTCCCAATGGATACGAGCGGATGACTTCGACAGCAGAATTGCGTATAGCAGCACCGGATGGACGGCTCTCCAACTCTCTGGGATGGCGACTTTGGATTACGATTTCCCCAACCTCCAAGATGCATTCTTGGGTACGGCGCATGTCGTGATAGGGACGGATTACGGTACACAATCTAGCTTCTCATTTGCGTTCAATGGTGTGTCCCACTCTCCCTGCTCATGCCCAATACGGTGCTCTGATGTTCTATTGAGGCACTGGCGTGGCTGTCTATGGAATGTTTCATGGACTTTCCTCCGTTTGCGTACAGAATTGCACTGTTGCAAATGTAATTCCTCCATCTTGGGCCTGCTTCGTTGACGGAGTCAGCATCCCCTCAAACCAGCCTTTCGGACACTTCCCGTGGCAGAGTTATTGTGAAAAGGACGACCTATCGGATGGACCACATGTCATTAGTGCGCAGATTTTTCATAGGAATGTTTCTGAACCTTCGGGATTCTATCTGGACTTCATTCAATACCTCCCAAGCCTTTCCTCCCTCTCCTCTGGCCTCGATTCCGGATACCTTATGATCAATTCTACGGACTCACAACTTACGTTTACAAAGGATTGGCAAACACTGGGTTCCGCAAAAATGACGCAGGATGAAGATTTTTTCTTTCTTGAATTCACTGGTAATTATTTTGATCACCTCTCTTCTTCACATTCATCTGATCCTACAACTACAAGGTATTTGGCTAGCCTGGTACAGTCTGTCAAAATATGCCATCTCCATTCTTGACCCATCACTTCTGAATCAAACAAGCGGAGCTCTATTGTGGGAGTACACCATCGACGGAGGAAATCCGATCAGTTTCGCGATTTTCGTCGGTCCCGACGCATCAAATACAACGACTTACAACAACGTCTTCCTCCAGACCCCATCACTTTCCGCTGGAAAGCACAATCTTTCAATTTCAGCAACCAACCCCGTTGACAGTAACGGATATCCAATCACTCTTGACTATCTCATAGTGCAACAAGCTCCTCCGGTAGCTGATACAGCGGCACCTACTAGTACCTCCCTTATAGCATCGCCTAGCCACCATATGAACGTCGGAGCTGCCGCAGGAGGAGCCATCGGTGGGACCCTGCTCATGATTGCGTTAATCGTTTCCCTCGTTATGGTCAAGAAACGTCGAAAATCTTGCACTACCGATGGTGATAGCGTTCTCGAGACTGATCCTTTACCGGGGACCATCAAACTGGAGCCGTTTAGGGATAGCGTTGAGAAAACAACAGCGACAGCGCTTCCCGGTGGTTCGGAAAGCTCGACCTTAGTCGCAAACACTGCACCTTCTTTGCAACCTAAAAATCGAGCCCCTCCTCGTCTTCAAAGTTCCACAGCAATCTCCGTCACATCTTCGTCGAACTCACCCCTCGCTTTAATTTCACCTACACCACCCCTATTAGAAAATATCATTGATCCGTTCATCGATCCCGGTTTCTTCAAGCCATCTACCGCCACCCAGTCAGCCCTTTCTCTTTGCGTATCCGATGCACAAGCTTCGACGTCTTCCCTTCACTCTCATTCACAACTTCTCCCCGCCGAAGAAGTGAGCGGAGCCAATTCACACCCGCCTAACAGTTCATCACCACTTATCGATGGTTCAAAACCTCGCCATGTAAACCCTCCAGCCATTGAAACTACTGCGTCTCAGAATCCGGAAGAACAAACTGAAGTTCTCAATATTCCACGACCGTCTCAGCCGATGTCCATTTCTCGATCTACACCTAGTGCTAATGATCGCCGTATCTCGAGAATTGTGAGGCATGCGGATAGTGGGATACGATTATCACGGGCACGGAATTCAGCCAATATATTAGAGCTTCCGCCAGAGTATACCGTGGAATAATCTGATGGATCGCAGCCCGTACCAACTACGTCACGAAATCCCCCGTCGCCGAGCTCGCATTCATGACCAGCGGTCCTATGCAAGCCTTTCCCTCCTATACCCCCCTCGGCATTGAGCATCGATACCCCTCCATTCCTTCTTGCGGGTCTTGGCGAACTACAGGTCCAACTCGATGCCTCCTCGAAAGGAAATCTTCCCTGATCCTGTTTATTGGCGCACTTGAGGTATTAATTGGGTATTAACGGACACTGCTTCGGGCCTAACTCGAGAGGATTGCGGAAATGCAGTCGCCATGAAGAGGACGCTGATTAGCGTGTCGAGGCGGGTAGGGTAGGAAGGTGGCATGGGAATGGGATCCCCAGTGAATCGGAGTACATACGATAGGCGCTGGCTTTTCTACATCATCCAATTCCCGTCTTCATTCTTCCAGTCAAGCAAGTGTGTCTTGTTGCGTGGTTGATGGAATTCGTTCAACGAACGGCTGCGTTCGTCACCAATTTGCATATATGTATTCCCTTGTATTTCCTACGTGCATACAAATGATACTTGCCAGTTTTTAGCTCTACCAACGCTATTTTTCAAATTGTTTTCTGATATTCATTTGTCCCCATTGTTTTTTTATGCAACATACCACCCAGCAACTGCAAGTCTGAATCAACGAGTTTGTGTTCCAAAACCTATATACAACCTTGCGTCGTTATACGACTTCGCAACCTCAGCAGTTCAGATACGGACCAGACAACGACGATAAATTGCAGATCGAGAATTACGAGGAATGATATTACAACCACAGTCCAGTCAACATAATTACTACGCCAGCTGGTACCTGAGAGGGGATTTTATAAAAAAGGCGAGCCGTGGAAGCGAGCAAAGTAGAATGGAGTGAGAAGGGGTATGGAAACAAGAGGCCAAGTGCAAAACGAGAATGTACAGTACCACTAAGACAAGACAAGAAGTAAAATCGATTTAGACGGCGGCGGCGGCAGGCGCGTTGGCTGCAGTGTAATCCTAACGAACAGAGTCGGTATTAGGTAAGAAAAATAACGAGGAGGAAATTTTACGAACCTCCATCTCGGCGTCGAGATCGGCGGCGGTCTTGGGAGGCCTCTCGGTCTTGCGAGCACCACCCCTTCCTCGTCGTCCACGACCAGCTCCGGCTCTATGGGACGGTGGTGAGATATTGGCGCCTGTCGACTGTGGGACTTCAACCGACCTTGGGGCTTGAGCCTTACCAGTTGCCGCAGCGGCAGCAGCAGGCGCGGGGGCCACACGAGATGCCAAAGGGAGGGGCTTCGATGGATCCACGACGATTTCAATCTTCATAGGCCGTTCTAGATGAATACGAGTCGAAGAGAAGAGCGAGGCAGGTTAGTCGGCTGTTCATTGAGGCAAGTCCATGCAAAAGGGAAGAGGGTCAAACGGGACGCGCAAGACCCAGACCACCTTGTTTACCGCGAAACCGTATAGCTGTGTCTCTGCATTGCCTTGAGTATTTGCAACTTCGAACCAGCTTAGCTTTAGATATCCGACACCGCACCCAAGAGGAAAACGACAGATGAGCTTGGAATGAGTGGCAAAGAGACCGAGCGCTTCTTCAAAGCGATCGGACATGCCTCTGCTTGACATCCTTTGTTCATCTTCCTCTGGTTCTTCATCGAAGTGTACCACAGGCTGTGGTACACTGTTCTCATCGTGAACATGAAGAGTATTCACGACGTGTCTCGAACCAGCTCAATCCATCCAGGGTGATCAGTCCTGGAGAATAAGGAGAGCTGCTGTCCGCTGAATGAGCTGGACAGAAAGTTCGAATAACACAAGATGGCATATTTGTCCCGCATGCAGGGATAAATGCGCATCTGAGAAGTTGTCGCCGTCTTGGTATTGCATACAGGTTGGTCAGAGACAGCAAGCCAACGGTTCCGCTGCAAGGGGAAGGTCACGAAGCAGGATATTCCCCACTCCAGGAACAGGGCGATATATGCGAAAGGTGAGAGGAGAGGCGGTACTAACTGCCATCGATAAGTCGGTTGTTGTATTGCTGGAAGGCCTTCGCGCCGTCACCCTTCTTCTGGAAGGTGATGGTGGCGACACCCTTTGAGCGTCCTCCGGCGTCATAATGCAAGTTAACTTCTCGCAGGGGACCAATGGTGGTAGTGAAAAGGTCCTAAAGATAGCAGGAGGAAATGAGTGGGTGTACACGTGCCAAACGCACGAAATCACACGGACCTTGATTTGAGCCTCATTCACGTCTCCAGGAAGGTTTGAAACAACGATTTTCTCCGATCCTTGGGCGACGGCCTTGGGGGCCACAACGGGGGCTGCGGCGGCACGAGTACGCTGAGCGGGGGTGGCGACGGGTTTTCCGAGAACTTGGGCACGAGCAGCGCCAGCAGCACGGCGGCCGCTTCCACGACGAGCGGTCTTGGGCTTGGAGGAGATGATCTGCAGAAAATTTCGGTCAGACGCGGTCCATTTACGTGGCAGGAGGAGCTGCGAACCTCGTCGAGCGACTTGTCCATTATAGTTGATAGAATAGGTCGTTAATAGAAAGAAAGGGAGGGATGAAGTGATGAGTGGCGGAGGTGGTGGTGGGGGGGAAGAAAGAAGTGGCTGCTGCTGTGCTTTCGGAGTCACTCCTTATGAGGATGTCGGAGCTTGAATTCGATCATAGCCCGCTTCCGGACAGTCAACAAGGCCCTTCATCAAACGTTCTCCTTTATCTATCCCTATGTCTCGAGGCGGTGGTCGCGGTGGTCGCGGCGGTGGGTGGGGCGGCGGACGCGGCGGCTTTTCCAACGCCCTGCCGCCCATGGGTCTGACTTTCGCGGATCTACAAAACCTATCGCGGGAGGCTACAGCTTTATATCCCGTGTGTTTCAGTTGCCTTCTTTGAACGCATATATTGACCTTGTATGTAGCCAGCGCGTGTTCCGGTATTGACAGAACCTTCGCCCGATGAGAAGCGTATCGCTGAGCTCCAGTTAGGATACGCCGCACGCATGAGGAAATCGCAGTATTACCTCGTCGAGAAAACTAAAACAACAGGCGAGCGAAAAATGCACCTTGTATCGTTGTGCACTGGCTGAAGGGGGTAATTAGAATTGGAACGATACTCGGACAAGTATAGACCATCAGCCGCTACGCAGCCTACGCTAAAACGGAAAGACCTCCATGCACCCTTCTTTCCAACCGAGGTTTTTGAAGATTACTTCAACCCAAAACGAAAGAAAAAACCCGCCCCACAGCAGCCAACTACTGGGAAGGTCAAGATGAATCTTGAGGAGCTCGCAGAAGATGCAGAGGACGAGGTGAGTCATAACCCATTTTCTTATCTTATCCTGCTTACCTTTTGAGCAGGAAAAATCATCTGAAGAACGCTCGGATGCTGGTTCCCAGGCGGCCGAATCAGACTACGACGTTGACGAAGAATACGGCGAAAATGACTATGCTGAAAATTATTTCGACAACGGCGAGGGAGACGACAACGACGACTTGGGCGGTGGGGGTGGTGGAGATGATGGCGGAGGTAGGTCTATTCCCTATTGCAAGTATTCAGCATTCCAATTGACTTTCTGTAGGGGGAGATTACGACTGATGATTCCGTGAAATTAATTTATTTCATCGCATTTTTGTATCATACCACTGCCCTACTATCCCATTTCAATCACAGCATTGGACAACACCATATTTCGCGCGGTATCCAAAGAACTATGACGCTACTCGTTTTTAACGACGAAGATGGCGATGCATCTCTCCTTCCACGGATTTTGACGAGCTCTAAGCAGTATAAGTATACAACTTCGGACCAACAGCGCGATGAAGGCCAGTTACCTGACCAAAAAAATGCCAATTACAGAACGACAGTCTAACGCGAAAAACCAGCACGAGTCGCGTAGACCTCATTCCAACCTACTTTTAATACATCGTAAAGCGCCATGTCGATAACACCTAAATAACGGGCATTGCGCCACATCCCGTACAAGAAGTCCAGTTGCCGCTCAGCGGCATCATACGACGTAGCCCAAAGCGAGCGGTTACTCGGAATGGCCATCTCGAACAGCAACAAATCGTCTTTCATATACATCCAAGTCTGCATGGCGAGGAAGGCGTCCGGATACGGCAAATCGTAGGTGATCACTGGCAGAATCGCCTGATCGAGCGTGGTACTTGAGTTCGAGGCCACGGGGGCCAGAGACGGCGGAAAAGGCTGCGGCAGCGAGGCGCAGTTCGCCTCCAACACGCTGGAATGGACTAGGAAGAGCGTGTATGTCTTGCGCTTCCCTTCAGGCGGGCACGCGATGATGTGGGTTGGGCAGACACACACTGACTCGGGGAGCGAAATCCGGAGCTGGGTGGGCAGTTGGCCGGCGTGGATGGGCGGTGTAATTATGTCGCTGCCATGGATCCCGTCCAGCAAGCTGGAAGAGTGCCGCGGAAGGAAGGAAGATATATGTCAGTCGGAGGAAAGCTACGGACTGGTGAGGGCATACCTTAGGCCATCGGGTGGCGCGGGAGGGCGTACAGGCGATGGAAGTTCTACTGTTTCCAATTTTCCAAATGTATCAGGAAATTTGCGCCTCAGAGCGGCAACGTCAACTGGATCCAGCGCGGGTATCCCCAGAGTCACTGGGAAGGGTATGGGGTCATTCGGTGGTTGGCTGTTTGATGCTTGAGTATTTGAAACCGAGCTTGAGGATCTGTGATGGGTCCGTCCCCGAGTGGGTGGGAATTTACGGCGCGTCATATTCAATCTGAACGGTCGTGAAAGATTAGAGTGTTCCTTGATAGGTGGAGGTGGCGGAACACGATGTAAGCAAATAACCAGGCTTCCTTAAGTATGCCGCAGAGAACAATGCAAAAAATGGATGGGCTCAACCCGTCCAAGCAAACCACAGCATGACCATGCAAGTTTGAAACCAACCAGGGCACCTGAAACGATATGCCACGACGTTTGTGTCCCACTTTCAAAAACCACCGTTTTTAATATTGAACGGGAACGTTTCCTCTGCGGATTTGGGACCAGTTCCACCTCCCAAGCACATGGCACAGAGAAACAAAGCCCACATATGTAGCACCAGACCAACAGATACAGGAAGGAGTACAATTATGCAAGCAGAGCCAACAACCATCTCGACGCAGGTTGCTTGAACTGCAGAAGCAGGAGATGAAACCTTTCCTGTCGCCAAAGCGACATTAGTCGAGTACAATACAAGAGCCTGCACAAAGTGAGAAACGGTTATGCGCTTGAGAAATTCCATAAGGTCAGGGAATTCAAAACGGTCCAATTTGAGCCGTGCTGCAAAGAACTAGAAAACGGCAGTCGAGAGAGCCAGGACTGAACAATGAATGTTCGCGTTGTGGTGCCATTGTGCTAAACTTCAATGGTAAGCGTGGGTTTGTTTTGAGGTCCTTAGCAAGTCCATAGTCAGAACGTCAAGACAATGGATTGCGGCACCCAATGTCTGAAAGGGAGACTGTTACAGCTTTTAATCCATCGACCAGCCGTACATCGCAAATAACCTGATTGACCCTTGATTGACCCGAAACTTGAAATTGCTTGGAAGTGGTGTGAATCCCCAATGTTCGTTCTGGCTATATCGCCTTTAAAAACTTGAACTCGTTAGATTATAGCAATACCGAGTATATCAAGTGATCAAAGGTAGGAACTATGACTTTCGAGCACAATTCGAGGAAGGGAACGCGGGGGGTTGTGACGCTGTCACCGTGACAATAATCGTGATTCGGAGTGGCATGGTCACGTGCATACTTAATTGACGTCACTCCGACTACAAATCGCTTTCTAGTGCCCAACTTTGGCCCAACTACCTTCATATCCTTCTCATTCGAAAATGACTTCCTCTGACGGTCCTAACTCTTCGCAGTACAATGATCGTTATAATGACGAAAGAGAGCGAGTGCAACAGAATGGCATGGTCCACCCACCATACTCCTTGAATCAGCCGAAGCCATTCAAAGCACGACATCAAGGCTCTTGTTTTTGTAGCAAGGTCCAATTTGAGATTTCCAGAGAAAGGCCCCTTGATGCGAAATTTTGCCACTGTCGTACTTGCCAGACACTACATGGAGCGCCATTTCAGTGGGTAAGCACTCTCAATTTTTAATTTTTGAACGCTGTAATTCTGTTCCCGACAATAAAATAGGCAGCGATAATCGAAAAAACCGACCTTTATTTTACGAAAGGGAAAGATCAGTTAGTGTTTTGGAATGCTGAAGAGCAGTCGCAGGAATACGTCCTTCCTTGTAAGGTCTCCTGCATTAATTGTCGGACGCCCATCATGGATGAGGGGCGGAAAATGTTAATGGTATTCCCCACGCTCCTTCACTTCGAAAGCCATGAGGATCAGCGCAAGTTCTACCCAAGGTTAGGATGTCTTTTTTTGTTGTGCAAGGATCGTCACAATCTTACTGACTCCCAACTTCTGTAGCTGCCATATATTTTATTCCCAACGTGCAGTCGATGTAAACGATGGATTGCCCAAGTTCGAGAAACATAAAGATAGCAGCCCACAAATTCCGGAGTCTAGTGGAAATGCGCTTGATAAGGGGAGCGATTGATTGAGTCCCTGGTTTGTTATGCGTACTTAATATATTTCAACTCTGGTTGTCAAATTCCTCGACCTCAAACTCGGTGCGAAGAATTTAACAAGTTCAATTCAATTGATGTTTACCATTACACTTTCAGCAGTAACTACTGTAGTTGAATCCAGATACGCTATCCTTAGACGCGGCGTCTCGCTAAGCGCTCGACCGCGTGAAGCTCCTCGCCGGATTTCGCACGCATCTCGTCCGCCTTTCGATCTTTCGTAGAGATCATCCCAAAGTAAAGGCATGGGAAACTTTATCTGCACGTTTGCACGACGCCATTGGAATTCTTTCATCGCATTTGCAAGTAATTTCATGAATCCACCACCTGTCAGGCCAGCAGACGCCCCACACATCGTTTGTTCCGCCGACACTTATTTCTGTTTATGCATAATCATGCGTTAAAACTGTTAGCAGAAAATGGGGTACAGATTCAGTGAGGGCGGAAATCTCCTGCAGTCCCTGAGCTCACTGTTAGAAATTAAATACACGGGGCCTAATCTTTTGATAAAGAACGTGTTGGGAACTACATCGGCGACAATGTTGATGGAAATCTGGCGCTTGGATTTGTTATCTTACTCCAATCAATCTCTCACCGCCTGTGCTTCCCACTGCTTAATTAAGGATTCCCTTGGATGCTTGGGTCAAGCTCTGCACGATTTTTGGACAGTGACTCGGGTAAAAAAATCAGGATTGCAAATGGGAGACATCACTACCATTCGTTTGGTTCAGAATGCCGAGTTATGGGTCGAGAATATCCTGCCACTACCATGGGGCCCGACTATCTGAATTGCCTCCGCATACTTAGACGAAGGGTCGGCTCTTCGGCGTCTCATATGATCTGTAAAGGCAGCATCTATTTTGGCTATGTACATTTGCTTCCGCTTCAAAGCGCAAGCATCGAACATAGATTAATTACAGAGTCAACCATCATTAATCATAAGTCCTCGAGTCGAAGCCGCATCGCTTAAAGACAATGGCCAACAATGGGGGCGCAATTGATTGCCATTTCAAAACAAGGCCGAAAAGATGCATCAATCGTGAGATTGGTCACTAAACCTGGGTCGTTTCTGCCGCAGGAAAGAAGAAAGGGCTAAGCGACACTCTTATCAAAAGCTTTTTAAACATGCTTGACACCTTTTATAGAATTTTCGGACAATCTCCCATGTTCTTGCTCGCCATCTGCTATTTTTAGAATCAGTGATAAATGCTTATGGATATTTCTGCCAAAACGGATTCAGTTGATCAGACACCAGTTCAGTGGAATTTGCCTATGCGTTCCCTGATGCCGCAGCATGGTAGTCCATATTCAGCTCCTGGGATATTTGGGACGTCGTATTCCTCGGAGTTTGCCTGACAGTAACAAAGTCATGCTGACTCATTGCTGAGTAGCCAAAGTAATCAAATATAGGATTTGCCTTTTGTGATACAGGATGTCTTTTCCAGGTATTCCAATACAGACTTACAGTTACAACCAGCCGGCTTGCCGACCCTGAACTCCATTGTGAGACCTAAGAAATACATTGATCGCATGGCTTCCACAGCTTACAGAATTCCGAAGGCTGTAAGTAATCGCTGCAACCAATCAATCTCCGAGAATGCTTATGCACATCTAGATATCCAGAAGATGGGTGTGCGCACACCGGTAGAATTTACGTTTTGGGGAATATATTATAGACGTCTAAGGATTTGTTTGAGGCCTCGTGGTGAATCCTACAAGCTTAAATAGCTTGATTTTTGCGATGAGAGTAGCCATCATTCTCCGCCTTCCTCCCTTGACTCAGTCCTCTCCAAAATGTCCTACCCTACTCCCCAAGACCACATGCGTTGGGCCCACAGGTCTCGTCTACGCGAATTAGGGATAGAACCTAAACAAGCTGTTGTCAACAACGACAATGCCGACTTGGCTACGGAGGCGAAAGCTATAGATGAGGAAACACTGCCAGTGGAAAACGAGTTGAGTATTCTTCCCGTTGCCGAGGACAGTGACGAGCTCATACAAAACAGTGAGCTTAAAATCCAAGCGCAACCTATGTCACCAACGGCCCACTCTGCCCGAGTTCCCTCCCGGAATAAGAAACCAAAATCAAACGCACCGGCAGAGAGCGAAGTCGAACCTTCTGAAGGCCAATCTACCTCAGATCAGCCTCACACCGCTCTGCCTGACAGACCAACCTCCCCGGGATTTGCATCGTTACCGCCTCCACCCAGGTACTGTCTGTCTCCCACCCCTTTGTGTTCGACTGTCTGAACTGATTTTTTTTCTAGGCCTCGAGCAGGCAGAGGCAAACTGGTATTTTTACCAGAGGAATCAGTGGAGGCATCTGCATCTCAGAACTTGAGTATGCACCGGAGGTATGTAGAATTGCTTAACCATGCTCGCCGATTAACTCATCTTCAATCCCGGCAGAGACCACGTATCAAGAACTGATACATTCGGGAAAATAGACGAGTTCTACAGGACTGGTTTGCAATCCAGGAGATCTATGGAGGTAGATACTGTAACGTCCGATGTCTCCGAGTCGGAAGAAAGCGACTGAGTACCATAATATATAACTTGGCCAAAGCCATTATTGTTCACAACATGCTGATGCGGTAGATGGAAATCGAATGATTATGGTGTGCCCAAGTTCGAGAAAACATAAGAATAACATCCCGAAGTGTTCTGGAGACGCGCTTGATAAGGGGAGAAACCAACATTCCTAGTTTCCATAGCTTATTATCATTCGTAATTTCTTTGTATTGGTCTCAAATCTAACTCAAATCCCTTTGAATCAACCTCAAACCCGGTGCATAAGGAGGACTTCATGTGGATGATACTTGAATATTGAAACTGAACGCACATACTCACCCGTGTCAAAGATGCCAAAGTTCGTACTCATGTCCGCCTGGAGCGTGCCGTGCACCGTCACTATGCTGTCCCACACCCAATGTTTTTCGATCCCGGCACCTGTCCCACAATGATGATGTTATGCTCGCACGTTGTCAGTGCAGTATACTAGTTGTTCAAGTCGTTCACTTCACTGTTGCTTTCAATGGTCACCGATCACGATTCACGACAACTCAAGAGGTCAGACACACCCAAATTTGGCCCCAATCATTCGGCTGGGTCTTTGAACTTCGTGCTGTAATCTGAAAGGGAGGAAGTCGTATATTTGGGCAAGATAAACGCGTGAATCCATGTTGATTTTCATTGTAATTAAGGACGCGTCGCGGGCGTGGGAACTGCACGTGATCTTAAATCGCCCACAACGGTACCTATTGACCCTACGGTTGCTAGCAGACTACAGAATTATGCAAACGGCTGTAAAGACGCGTCAAACCAGCTACTCCTTCACTAGCTCTTACCCACCCCCAGTAAGTAGCTCCTCGTCGAACTCCCGTCCTCGAGACGAATAGATAACAACGGTGTCAATGCCATCAGACGCTGCCACAGGACAACGATCCTACTTGCCCGACCAAAAAGCTTGGACACATTTTTTCGCTGGCGCGTAAGTTACCTCATTCAGATCCTCCGTGCAAGTCCTCATTAATCACCGTTCTGCAGAACCGCAGGGCTAACCTCTACTGTATTAACTTCTCCGCTCGATGTCTTGAAAACTCGATTCCAGTCCTCTATGAGTCGGCGACATCTTCCCCCCCAGCCCGTCCCGGCTTCCTTTCTGGGCGTGTGGTCACATCATGTCCTCCAGACCGGCAGCGTCTTGCGTAACATCCACCATGTCGAAGGCTGGCGTGGTCTTTTCCGTGGTCTCGGACCGAGCCTCTCGGGTGTGGTCCCCTCGGTGGCACTCAAGTTTTATGTATATGGCAACTCCAAGCGTCTCGGAGCGCAGATGCTGGGTTGCGCAGAGGACGCGGCCCTGGTTCACGCGCAGGCTGCTGTCGCGGCGTCTATAACGGTTTCGACGGTGATGAACCCAGTCTTTGTCGTCAAGACAAGGCTACAGCTGGACGGTCGGACAGAAGGAGCTGACGTTACGGCCCGACGGTATGCAGGCAGTCTCAACTGTGTCCGGAAAATCCTCCAACAGGAGGGCATCCGTGGTCTGTACCAAGGCCTGGGTGCAAGTTATCTGGGCGCGTTTGAGACGGTGTCCCAGTTGGTTCTCTATGAACAGTTGAAGCATCTATTTTACCCGATATCGACTGGGGCCAATGCGCAGGGCGACAAAACCTGGGGTCATGCATTTAAGAGTTGGGCTAGCACTAGCGGAGCTGCGGGATCTGCAAAGCTAGCAGCGGTTTTGGTAACGTATCCCCACGAGGTCTGCCAGCATCCCTTCACTTCTACCCATCTTCTCTTGTCTGATATAACCGCAGGTACTGAGGACAAGGCTACGACAAGCCCCGATAGAGAATGGGGTCCGCAAGTACGTCGGCCTTGTGCAGTGTTTTCGATTGGTTAGGGCAGAGGAGGGCTTAGCGGGCTTGTATGGTGGCATGACGCCGCACCTAATGCGTTCCGTTCCGTCAGCTATCATTATATTTGGGGTGTACGAGTACGTGTTGAAGCTGCTCGGTTCTGATGGACGGAGTTGAGGTAGTAATAGATGGGTCTACATAGTAATAGTAATATATAGGTCTGCATAGTAATAGTAATTAGAATACCCTCACTCAAGAAATATATGCTCGTTCGAAGCAAAACACATCCGGCATTTTTGAAAACGATATTCACCACTATGCTTTTGCCAGCAACTATGACAGGCGAATGCAGATATACTTGAGATCTGATCTGAGCTGGGTCTGTTGAGTGCTTATTAGACGCTCGACCGTGTGAAGCTCTTCGCCAGATTTCGCACGCATCTCGTCCGCCTTTCATCACCGTCTGCCACTCTCCGTTCGTTCCACAACATGTCTTATCAAGGCTACACACCGACGCCGCCACCACCGGGCACAGTGCCGCCAACAACGCCCGCCTACCCATACGGCGCCTACCACCCATCGCCCTACGGCCATCCCACGACGCCCGGCGCATACACCTACCCGCCCGGGGCCTACCAAGCCGGGGTAACGAGCTACGGCTGGTCGTATCCATACAGCTATGTCCCCCAGCCGCACCCGCAAGTCGCGGCGCTCCAGACGGCCGCGGTGGCGCAGCATGTGCAGCGGCCGCCTGTGGCCCCCGTGACGCAGCACACCCCGACGGTGCCTGCGCCGCAGCCGCAGAGGGCGGCGACGTTCACTGCGTATACGCCGAGCTATGCGCGGGAGAGCATACCGTCTGTGCATACTGGTGGACGTGGGGGGAGGAGACAGTCGAATCTGAAGGGGTTGTTTACGAAAGAATGTGAGTTGTAGATCGCTGCTTGTCTCATGGATGCTAACGGAGGACCCATAATCGCAGTGAAGAACCTGATGTATGGCTTTGGAGACGACCGCAACCCCGCTAACGATACGGTAAATGTGATGGAAGAGATCCTGATTGAATACATCACAGACGTCGTGCGTCCTTTCCTTGCCTCTCTGCCTTTGTCTAAAATGCTCACATCTTGTTACCTAACAGTGCCAGACGGCGACGGGACCTTCAAAGAAAGCGCGTTTATCCATTGATGATCTACGCCGTGCACTGTCACGGCCAGCAGATGCAAAAAAGCTCGCGCGAATGGAGGAGCTGCTGTTCATGCAAGAGGATATCAAGCGTGCAAGGGCCCAGTTCGAAGAGTCCGACATTCACAACCCGAAGGGTATTTGAAGTGGCTTCGCTACATCTTCCTACATACCCCTAGGCTCTACCGTGCCACAGCAGTCGTCAATCCGTTCAGTGGGGCTCCTTCCGCTGCCTACTATCTGGTCGAGTCATTTCCCCCCAAACCATCAAGGACTACGCCATCGCTGTGTTTTATCCCTGCCATATGGCCTCAAAGCTTGCACGCCCACCATACCGCTGCCGATAAAGTTTCGCTTGCGCCTTACCAAAATAGCGTCCCACGTCTTATTCGAAATTTCAACGCGTAAACAATTTGGAGAAACCTTCTCTCCGATCACTCGTCAGTCAACGTTCAGAAGACTCCCCACATTTTTGCCTTTGCCAACTCGTGGAGGAATACCATTCCATACCGACCCAGTATCTACCGATAGTATCGAATCTGTCGTGCTCTAGGTACTGCCGACCTTTACCCATTGTAGAAGATGCGAATTAACCCTTGGTGCATCGAATAACCCCTCGGTGCATCAGCGAGGTCTTCCTACTAGATAGAGGTTTATAACTAGACCATGTATATGCTCGTTCGTGAGATTCTAGTGAACGCCGCCACAAGAATCGCGATTTCAAATCATGTGTGCCTTTTAAGTCGATCGAATTTGCCAACAACTTGAAGTGATTACTCCTCCATAGCGTTATCATCGTCGTCGCTCTTTTCCTGAGCCTCTTCTGGTTCTGCGCTTTTTGCATGACGTCCTTGAACACCTGTTTTTGTTTGTTTTGTGAATACAAACAACTGTCAGAGAGAGAACGAAATATGACAAGGACGGACCTCCGGATTGTGCCAGAGGCTTGACATGCTCCTTCAACCACTCTTCGGACTCCCAAACTGCAATAAGCGAATATCCCGTCAGTATGCCGGTATTCAGTGACTGATGTGGGGAGGTCAAACGCACTGGCTCTGTTCCCTTGCGGGTTCAGTGCAGCCTTCATCGGCCGCGCGAGGTTTACTTTCAGCACGCGCCCCTGCAGTTCGTTCATGTCCATGTTATCGATCGCGTCCTGCGCGTCGGCCGCGGAGCTGAAGGTGACGAAGGCGAATCCACGATGTTTGGGCGCTGTGCAAAGGGAACGAAAGATAGAGCAGCGCATGAGTGTCTGTCTGCGTATGGAAGGAAAGGCGGGAGATCAGAGCTCACCGGTCGCGGCCTGGTTTTGGTGGTATTGCGTGGCGGGTGGAGGGAGTTGGACCTCGAGGATATCACCTATTTCGTAGAAGGACAAGATGAGTTGTGGTAAATACATATCGCTTGCTAAATAAATTAGCTTGATTGAAAACGCACCGAAAGTCGAAAAGTTCTCGTAAAGGGTCGTTTCGTCGGTGTCGTCGCTGATGCCGCCGACAAAGACGGTCTTCTTTGATTTCGTGCCTTCCTCCATGGTATACAATGACCTCTGGATAGGGTGCGGCGAGGATTGGCGAGGAGGAGGATGAGGGATTGGGACAAGTGTCGGAGTCTCAATACGCGACTACACTGCCACATGATGATGACGATGCGCGCTCAGCGCTCAACGTCGAGCCCACACTCACAGTGCACTGTCGAGCCGCGCAAAGTTGAAAGCGTTGCACGCTGAAGGTAATTACCTCGTAAATCGCTAAATACGGGTTTTCTTTCGCTGAATACACTTGTTTTATTGCGAGCGAAGCGAGCAATCATTCTCTTAGGGCTGAACCAGGCTGCAAACAAGGACAAATATTGTTTACGAAAATGGTCCCCAGTTTGTTGTTAGCGTCATATCTCACTCGTTTGACTTTCCAGACCCCTCAAACTTACATAGTAGTTAGGGATAGAGGTCTCATTTATGAATATGCCAAAAAATCCAGGAGTTTTGGCGTATTGTTTCGTCATTTTGGCTTTTGTTCCATACACTATTTGTCATATATCCAGGCTTTTCTGAATGTAATCGTTGAGTTTCTTTCATATATCATATCTGCAAGTGTGTTTTTTCGACTTTTTGAACTTGCTTGGGCCTCAAAAGCCGGGTATGTGTGGGGCTTGAGAGTTGCATTCAATCCCTGTCACTCATTGGGACGCCGGCTTCACCCGCCTTCACCCGCCGAACACCCGGGCCGGAGTCGACGTCTACCTCTTGGATGGCGCAGCGAGCCTTCCCCCGCAGGAGCGGGTCCTTTATAAGGACTTCCTATCAACTGTTTCAACAAAACTCCTCCGATGAATTGTTGAACGCTAGACTCAGAAGGTTGAACGTTGAAAGTGACTGTGCTTGCGTTGCCTGCTTGAAGATTGACGCGTACGCTTCGCCTTTATCCTTGACTTACTTATATGTCAACCTTTCAAATTTTCACAACGCCGCCCTACACCAAGCCCCATTCTCAACATCGCTTCAAAGCAATCGCAAGCTCTCACGGCGCTTGAAACATGCTCAAAAATCTTTTAAAATCCTCTCAAGTGGCTATTATAAGAAACCTAACCGATGGCAAGATGGACATCACAGGACGCTTGATACGTATCCGAATGGATTGCGTGACCACTGAACAAAAGGCCCATCGCAACGAAACACACCCTTGAGTTCCTTTCTTACCCCCAACATTTGATACTGAGAGGAAAGACAACACATACTCATTCAAGCTACCCAGGCAGTAATAACATGCCGCGATTACAGCTCGCAATCGCGGTCGTACTCGTCCTGAGTAATGTGGCAAGCTTTTTCGCGTTATTTGTGGTTCGGAGGACCGAAGGGAACATTCAGTTGCCCGTTCACGTGGATCGAGGGGAGGAACATGATGCTTTCGATGTGTCAAAGGCTGAGGATATGATTGACGGATACCCAGTGAATGCGGAGAGCTTCTGGACCCGGGTGCGTTGAGAGAGGCTGGCAGACCGGCGTTGGGGCCCCATTAATATTCGATGATTAGATGCGTTGGAGGAAGATTTTCATTTCGTTTCTGCTGGCTTTTGGTCTAGTCGTAACCACGGCTGCGTTGGGATGGTCCATTACCAGTGCAGAAATCCATTACACCGCAGTTCATTCGTTGCAAGCCGCATTCTCTCTTTATGTCTTCCTTCTTGCTTCCCTTTCTGTCCGACAGAATGCTACAGAGGCGCATACAGAATCTATCCTTCATCTTACGACACTTCTTTCTATTGCATTTGCGTTATTGGCGTGTTCTGCAATGATCCCGCATGTTAGCTCAACCTCTAGTTGGGGGTACGCTGTCATTGGGGTCTATGCCATTGCAGGTGCTGCGTGTTATACCACTCCTCTTGGACCTCCGCTTCACTTTTCACCGTCCGCTATCTATTCTGATAGAATTGTCCGAGAAATCACTAACAAGGATGAAGTGAATGTATGTGGTGTGGTTGGTGCGTATTTCTTTATTTATCATACACTGAGTCGATTTCTCATGTCAACTCACTAGATGCATCTCCTTTGGATCTGTTATTATTTTCATATACCACGAAAGTAATCTGGCTAGGAAATACTCTGTCAAGCATCAACATCGGAGATCTCCCTATCCTTCCAGCCAACATGCGAGCATCGTACAACTATGCAAAGATGAAGGAAATTATGCGCAATGTTTCATCGCGCAATATGTTCTGGAGTCCAGTTCCTGATAGCGGTTTGCTCTTGGGATGGCGATTGACACGCCTGAACTATGTTGCCTTCGCCGCTCTCCTCTTTCTTTCTTCCATCTTGCCAATCACGGCGTATATTCCTCCCTTCTTTCTGAGATTGCTTGTGGCTTCTTTGGAAGCTGATCCCAAACGCGAAGACAAATCCTGGGGATGGATTTATGTTGTCGGTCTATCTTGCGGACATGCTCTTGCCTACTTGAGTAAGACACCCACTCATCTTCCTGATATTTACTATATTGACATTTTTAGTGAATGGGCAGGTCTTTTCATTAGCAGGCACCATTGTGCAGACACGTCTTAAGATGCAACTTGGCTCCGTTCTGTATGCGAAGACCCTCACTCGCAAGGATGCCGCATCATCTGCTGCATCGCTTAACGACGGGAGCGAATCCCAAAAGAACGAAGATGCCAGTGAATTTTCGAGCAAGGCCCAAATTATGACATTGATGACCACAGATGCAGATCGAGTCGCAGAAACCGCCGGTCAGGTTTTTGCGTTTATTTGTGCGTCTCAATCGCTTCGTCACTTTGTTTTCATGTTCTTATCAGTCTACCTCCGATAGCTAGCTCTGTAGAAACCGTGATCGCCATTGTCTTCCTCTATGACTTACTTGGTAGCGGGGTGTTTCTTTCACTTTATCTTTGACAACTTTTGATGGAAGACATTAATATTCAATAGGGATATCTTCCTTTGTTGGCCTTGCTGTTACATGTGTATTCCTTCCGCTAAATCGGTATTCTGGAAAGGTCGTCATGAGTAAGGTTTGTTAAGCATCAATCGAAATCTGTCACCAACCATTGCTATCATCTTTACAGGTGCACAGGAAAATCTTATGAAGACTCGCGATGAAAGACTTTCTCTGATGAATGAAGTATGATCTCCCTTCCTTTTATTTTGGTTCGAAATTGAAGGATCCAGATCCTTGATGGTATACGGATGCTGAAAGTTTGTCTTTTTGTTCTTATTTCGTTTTGACATATACCGACGGAAGTGCAGTTCATGGGATGGGAGCGGAGCTTTGAAAAGCGAGTTCACGCTATACGTGATAGGGAACTCAAATGGCAACGAATCAGCTACTCCATTGAGGTGATTATAGCTTGATCATACTTCTCCTGCGTATCTCGCTTATTTGACCCATAGACTTTATGGAACACTCTCTGGTAACATCGTCTTTATCTATCTATTTCTTGTTTGCTGATATGAACATTACACATATATAGGAGCGGCATTCCTATATTAGTCACATTAGCATCTTTCTGGCACTTTGCAGTCATCAGGAATCAGCCTCTCACTCCATCCATTGCATTTACATCTATCCTTGGTTCGCATATCCCACCATCTTTAACCCTCATTTTGACTAAGCACCCTCCATTGCAGTTTTCGCGGAAATGCGGTTTGCCCTTACATCGCTACCTGAAATCGTCATCAATCTGCTTCAGGGTCTCGTCTCTTTGCGACGTGTAGAGAAATACCTAAATGGTGCAGACATTGAGGTTGTTCCACCTCTTCAGCAGCAGCGCAAGACCATAGCCCTTCAGTCATGTACTGTAACCTGGCCCTCGGCGACTACTTCGACATCAGCAAACAAGTTCCGACTTATTGATGTCTCCCTCGATTTTCCCCACGGAGAATTGACACTCGTGTGCGGAAAGCTAGGATCCGGGAAGACGTTGCTTGTTTTAGGTGCGCTCTACCCTCGCGTTCTTGTCGTTTCGATTGAATATGGTTCCTGTAGCCTTACTCGGTGAAGCCAAAATCCTTTCCGGAAGGATAAGTTGCCCGCGAACACCTCCTGATTCCTTGTCGGTTGTCCCACATCTCACAATCCAGAAGGAGGATTGGATAGTTGATGGCGCTTGTGCATATGTCTCTCAGGTGAATACGATAACTTGAACAAGACTTCTCTCTCACACGATGGTTAGACCCCCTGGCTGCGAAATGCGTCATTCAAAGGTAACATTTTTGCATGTGTAAACTTTCCGCAACTCTAATCCATAGCCAGACAACATCCTTTTTAACCTTCCATATGATGAAGAGCGGTACCTTCAAACTCTAGAGGTAAGTTCGATTGACAGCTCTAATCTATTTGGAAATACCTCGATTTACTCCGTCTGAGGTTTGCGCTCTTGTCCATGATCTGAAAATCTTTGAAGACGGCGATATGTCAGAGATAGGAGAGCACGGGGTACGCTCATATTAATATTGTACACCAAGATCAGTTTTGTTGATCAACGGTGCATAGATTAATCTATCGGGCGGTCAGAAGGCCAGAGGTCAGTTTTATTTTCCTTCAAATCCAAAGACGATGATTGGATTTTATTTCGTAGTATGCCTTGCTCGCGCTGTTTACTCTCGAGCCTCTATTCTGATACTAGATGATGTACTCTCCGCCGGTGAGTGTTTCTTCGAATAAACTTGTAGCTACTCGTTTTGATTTGCAATCAGTCGATGCCCACACCGCTCATCATATCTATCATCAATGCCTGAAGGGTGAAATGGTTCGTGGAAGGACAGTGATTCTTGTCTCACATCACATACAGCTATGCGCTCCTGGAGCATCCTATGTTGTCGCTCTGGACAATGGTAATGTTTGCTTCAAAGGATCTAAGGAAGGGTTCTATCAGTCTGGAGTCTTTAACTCACTCATAAATTCTTCGGCGCACGCAGTCGAGGAAAGCACACCGGCCAATAACTCTTCTGACACTGTTGAAGAGCTCGAGGGGGGTCAACTTATGGAAAGTCAATCCCAGATATCAACGGGCTCCATTATAGTATCTTTGCAGGCCTCAGGTTCTAAATCAGAGAACAAACGGCCTCATAAGTTAGTTCAAGATGAAAAACGCACTCAAGGACGTGTCAGCCGCGATATTTGGGAATCGTATCTCAGTGCTTGTGGGAATCGCTGGTATTGGATCAGTTTCGTCGCCATCTTCATCGCTGCTGCTGTAGGCCCTGTATTGGACCGAGGTTGGCTAGGGTAAGTGATTGAAAGTTGTCACCATCGTGTCGAATTTCTGACATCTTGAATAGATATTGGGCAACCTTTGCATTACGTGGAGATGGACGCTCTCCAACATTCTACATCTCGATATATGCAGCCATTACTCTCACTGGTCTTGTTATCTCTACTATTCGATGGTTTATTCTCTATGCCGGCTCTATACGTGCATCGCGAACTCTGTACAACCAACTGTTGGAATCTATTTTATTTGCATCGCTTAGGTTCCATGAGAGTACCTCGCGCGGAAGCCTCCTGAATCGCTTTGGCAAAGACTTCGAAGGTAAGAACACATTTTGTTTTTGTGATACTAGACTTACAAATGTGGTGCAGGAATCGATAGCAGGCTTTCCGATGCTTTCGGCCAAACCATCATAGGTGCACTGTCCACGATCACGACCTTCGTTACTCTTAGCATTGTGGGCGGTCCTCTTTTCATTATTTCGGTTATAGTTCTTGGAACAATCTATTGGAATGGTACGTTTCAATGTTAAAAAGCACCCATTCACGTAGCTCATTCAACTCACGACAACCCATTCAGTTGCCCAAGTAAATTCTTTCTCAGTTCCTATACAGCGATCTTCTAACTTCCTATGGTATAGGTTTATGGACAGGCGTCAAGAGATATGAGGCGGCTAGGTAAGAATTTAAATGAAAAAAGGTTATTCCCAATGTATTAATGCCACATATTAAGACTCCGTAACACGTTCCCCGATTTATTCACTATACGCAGAAACAATATCGGGAATAACCACCATTCGCGCTTTTGGAGCTTCTTCACAGTTTTTGAGAGACATGCTACGAGCCGTTGACACTGTTCGTATAAACTTTTCCTTTCCTTGAGGGCTACGTGATTCACATCTTCATGTTCAGAACACGAATCCATTTTATTGGATGTGGGGAGGTAAGACAGTATTGCGCATCGGTGACGCATATCTAATTAATTCTTTAGTAAATCGTTGGCTTAACATTCGCTTCAATATGTTATCCACGATTTTAGTTGGACTGACTAGTGTTATATGCCTCGTATCCCCAAATGTAAGCGCGTCTTTGGCGGGCTTCGTCCTGACCTTCGTTTCGACGATAGACCAAGATCTACTCGGAATGGTGAGCCAAGATATGTAGTGATATTTGGAATAATCTGGCTAATATAAATGCCAGGTCAGGCGCTTTATTGGTCTTGAGCAAGCATTGGTGCGTATGGATGTCTTTCTTGACCTTTATCTCAATTCGTTTTCTAGGTTGCATTGGAGCGAATCAAAGATTATACCGAGATTGAAAGAGAACCCGCTGAATTCATCGAACCAAGACCCTCTGCTCTGTGGCCTTCCGAGGGTTCCATAAAGTGCGAGAATCTGACCGTCCGCTACGCTGTAAGACACCTTGCAATGTCATATTCAGGACGGAAGAATTGACCGGCTTTCGCTAAGCCTCACCTCCCCAATGTCCTTCATAATCTTTATTTCGAGATCAAAGCCGGCGAAAAGGTCAGTGAGAAACGAAAAAATGTACTTACGATATATCTTCCTTGACTTTGTGACCTTCAGATCGGAGTAATTGGACGAACGGGTTCGGGGAAGAGTACCCTGGCATTATCTTTCTTCAGATTTGTCGAGGCTCTTCAAGGAAGTATTTTGATTGATGGGATTGACATATCAAAGATTGGCATAACGGACCTTCGAACACGGTTGACCATCATACCGCAGGATCCAACGCTTTTGAGCGGTACTCTTCGTTCTACCTTGGATGTGTTTGGAGAATATGAAGACCCTGAAATCGTGAGGCTTATTGAATGAGATCCCTTCCACGATTGCTAACTCTAGCCTTCTCTAAAGTATGAAGCTCTTCGCCGAGTTCATCTGATTCTATCCAGTAGTTCCGCTGTTCAGCTAGAACTGACGGAGAATGCGAATGTCTTCCAGGACTTGGATTCGAAAGTATCTGAAGCCGGTGGAAACTTCTCCGCAGGGTGCGTCCTTTTTTGATATTGACATGATTGAACATGTTTTGAATTTATGGACCGCAGGGAGAAACAACTACTTTGCATGGCACGAGCGATTTTAAGGCATTCCAAAGTTCTGATCATGGATGAGGTGAGTTATTATACACGTGTGCGCTTGGAGCCTTCTGATGTCTCATCGAATGTTCAGGCTACAGCAAGGCAAGTTAACTTAGGAGCCTACAGCGGATTAACTTGACCCCCTTTCTTTAGTGTGGATTATGTGACCGATGAGTTGATTGGAAAAACAATGCGAGAGTGAGTGCACTTCTCATATCTCATTCGATATTCTCTGACGATGATCGATTACAAAGGGAATTCGCTGACAGCACCATCTTAACTATTGCACATCGTCTGCGTACAGTGATAGATTACGATAAGGTGAGTTCATGCTTGTTCATGAGTTAAATTCCGGACACCTCACCAATATCCCTTTCCTTGCAGGTCATGCTCCTGGAACGAGGTTCAATTGTTGAATTCGATCGGTAGGCCGATACTTCGCTATATACTAAGATAAAACTGATATTTCAATTCCTGCAGGCCTGCTACTCTACTCAGCAACCCCGAGTCCAAGTTCTATGCGCTCTGTAAAGCAACTGGACAAGAAGAATTCGCCTTGCTCAAGAAACTGGCAGGGATTTGATTTTAATATCAGTATTCACGGATTTTATCAAGATTTTATTCTTGGACGAAAAATTCTTACTTTCTCAATCCTTGTCTTTGATTTTATCTAACCTTCGTCTGTAATCCTTGAAAGTTTCACTCTATGCATCTATGATATTTATTTTCTCTTCTGTTATATATTTGATTCTTGCAACTCGAATGCTCGAATAGGTTCGATGGAGCTGATTCGCAATCGACTGACCCCGTTCAAGGTGATTTGAGGATGCCGTCAAGCCGCTACTTTTGATCTAGCACACGGAAAACAGGACTAGGTGATTGGTATATTACATTGTACACGTAGAGAAATCTGAAAAGAACTGCGAAAGGAATAACTCGAGTGCTCGGAATATAGGCTGTCGAGCAACAGCCAAGGAAATAAATGCAACGAAAGAAAAATAACACGAACGTCCCAGACAAGTGTACACATTTCCACTGGAAAATGCATGCAAGTGAGTGTATATCATGATTCCGAAACCACCCGTTCCTTCTCTTTTCCTTTCCGCGAGGGAGGCGGTCCCAAGAGGTTTGGCGAGCTCGCTGTTGCGGCTGAGCTGAGGGAAGATAGCCTCCGGGTGCCGAGTTGGGGTGGAGCAAAATTGCCGCTCATCGGACTGGTGGGTATTGAGGATATACTGCTCCGAGGTGGTGCGCTGGGTTGCGAAGGCGTTTCACCGCCGGCAGCTTCTGTCAGGAGGAATTCGACCCAGAGACGGGAAAAGGACTACGTAGAATGATTTTCGTTTTTAGAAAGAGGAGCATGGTAAGTCAGCAAGAACACAAGACTTGATGATCAGAAATCTCACCTCTGTTTCGTCCGATTTCTCTACTTCTGCGTGTCTTGCACCAGAAGTGCTAATCGAACGACCCCAGAAAGTGCCTCCGTGAGCAGGCTCAGATGGGTTGACGCGCTGCAGACCTGCTTTTTCTCGTTCTTGATCGCTCCATGACAGAATGGAAGCGAGGAGAGTGAGCATCTCGAAGCGCTTGCTGTCCGCGCGCGGGGTCGACAGGAAAGCGAGCAGGACGTTGGTGACGAGCCGTCTGTCAACGTTGGTTTCGGTTGAGTTTCGCCGAAGACGGCGGAGGGCTTCCATCAAGTGCTCATTCATGATTACGGCTGGATTGGGGCTGTTAGAATTGTGAATGTGTCAACGATAGTGACAGGAGTAATACCTTCGTGTCGTAGCTTGTCTATAAGCAGCTTTTTGTCCTTGATATCTTTCTCGAGCTCCTGCGTACGCGTGATATTCGTATGTGATTCTTCGAGTTTGAGCTAGATTTATATTAGCCTTAGACACACAAAAAAGCAGGCTATATTTACCTCCGCCGTCAGAGCGCGATGCTTGTACTCGGCAAGGGATTGTGTGGCTTGTAGCAGCTGAGATTCATAATCTTTTACCGCTTGCCGTAGCTCATGGTCCTTCGCTGTAAGGGTCTTGAGAAACAGATAACATTCGATCAAGAGAGCGGTGCTCACCAGCCTGAAAGTCCTGCAGGACCGATTGCAGATTCTCGGACTTCTCTTTCTCTCGTTCCAATTCTGCGGCCTCCCTTGCCCGTGCAGCAGTCTCCAGTTCCAAATCTCGTCTAAGAGCCTCCACGTCCGTTCGCAAATCTTCGGAAGCGACCTGTTCTTGCTGAGCCGAGCGTTCCCATTCGTCGCGTTCCATTCTACATCGCTCGAGTTCCAGCTGGGTTTCGCGCAGTTCCCGTTCCCTTTGCAGATTCTCTTGCGCATTTTCCTGGAGCACGCGTGAGCGCATGGCATCCAGCTTGCTTGAAGCGCGTTCGGCCTCTTCATGTGAAGCTATTAGCTCTGACTTCAGCGTCTCGACCGTAGCGGTTAGATCCTCCTTTTCCGCAGTCAGTTGTTGTACGAGCTGTTCCCGCCGGTCGAGCTCTTCCTATAGAATCTGACATTAATTCCCCATAGATCAAGAATGAATATATTTTGCATACAGCATCCTGTTGCAACTTGTTCCCCAGGGAAGTGCGCATCTGAGTAAGCTTTCCTAGGAGGTTCCGGTATTGCGTTGCCAGTTTCTCCTTCTCCTCATTTGTGCGATCCAGCTCCCTTTGCAGTCTCACTACAGGGTCATCTGTGTCGTCTTCGTGCCCGACGCCATTAGATGTAACATGTCCATGGACACCGTTTTGAAGTATGTGCGGTGATCCAACGTCACTGCCTCGTTCGCTGTCAATTGATGCCCTCGATTCCTTGACCCCAGAAGACGACGAGATCGAGCCTGATGACCTATGTGAGCTGGCCATGCCGCCAAAAGGCGTTGAATAGAACAAAAGCGATACAAACGTGGCTGTCCAATGTAGCGTCAAGTGGATCTAATAATGTGGCCGAAAGTCACGTGGGTGTGCTATGGGCTAGATCATCTCCCCGTGAACTCGTTCTCGACTTCTTCCACAACCACCAACCCCGTTTATGACTTTCTAGTTCTTTCCTATTATTTACTGCCGGAAACACATATCGGAGGGTTGGATTTTGAATCTTGCGGTATCTATCAGGTATGCGGCCTTCGTTGACCATCACTTATTCTGGGTTCATCTCAAGTTGTCAGCTTTCGCGAAGGACTTCACTGACATAAACATGCCTCGCTCATTCGCCTTTTCTAATACATTTGAGGCGCTCCCCGTCGAAGTCATATGCCAGGTTTTGGAGAATCTGGAGATGCATGATCTGCTCGCATGTTCCACGGTACGTCAACGTCGAGTTTCTAGTCACACCGCATATATTCAGAGCGAATGAATAGGTTTCAAAGCATCTTCGAAAAGTAGTGAAACACTCATCACGATTGCAATACATCGTTGAACTCGAGAGAGCCCGTATGGTGTCCCTCCTTCCGCAATCCGCGTCACTCCCTTTCGCATCAAGGCTGAACCTTCTGCGCGAACGAGAAAATAATTGGAAATATATGAATTGGACGAAACGACACACCCTATCTCTTCCTCCGACTGGCTCTGTATATGAGTTCGTAGGTGGCTTGTATGGAAACGGAAGAGAGGACGATAGCAGAGTGACGGCATCGATATCATTTCTCGAGCTCCCTTCCTCAGACGCCACTCTTTTGGGAGAACCTCAAAAGGAGTTGAAAACTTGGACACATACTATGGGAGATGTCAACATTATTGATTTCACCATGGATCCATCGCAGGACTTGCTCGTACTAGTGGCATTGGCCCCTCCCGAGTAAGTTTTCATTCTTAATTCGTCCCCTATCTGCTCTTAGCCCAGTATAACCAGGTCAAAACATGTCTACGAGTTGCACCTACGGTCAATCCAGTCGAATCAGCCACATCATAAAGCACAGATACCAATATTGCCTTGCTGGCTGAAACCTCCAACACCCGTACAGTCATCGGATTTAGTTGCCGCTGTCCGCGTTCAAGTGGCAGGCAATCTGGTTGCTCTACTTATAAAAGAGATCCAAGAAGGCACTGCTGCACATTTAGAGATTTGGAACTGGGAAACTAACCCTCAATTCTCGGTGCGTATCCTCAATATCGTCTTTATCAATTCCGGACTTATACGTCATGATTAGTGTGCCATGACTCGACAGTCTGGTATCGACGACTTCACTTTTCTGACGCATGATACGTTTCTGCTTGTACGACCTGCTGGCCGATTTGAAGTTTACACATTCGAGGACCCGCAAAAAGGTCAAACAAAGCCGGTTTTGCGCGTGATGTACTCATTTCCTCCGCTATCGCCCGGATACATGTACTGGTATATCTCCATGAGCAGTAACCCAGCGCCAGGATATGTACCTCGCCCGCGAGAGTCAGGCCCAGAACTCGGCAACAAACGACAACTCTACTATCCGCGTCCAGAAGAACGCATACATGCCTGCTGTCTGTACATTTTCAATCCGGCCAGCGAAGAAAATGCATCTGTGCATTCCTTTGTGTTCTTTTTGAACCTTCAAACCTTGCTGAATCCACCAACGGAGTGGATTGCCCAAACTCAAGCGATGATTGCTGCCAGATCAGCATCGTCAAAACGATCCCACGGGCGGTCTCCTAACATGGACATCCCGGCCAACGTTGATTCTACTCCAATGGCCGGTAGCTCTTCGTCAAGTCCAATATCTGTAGACATTCCTATTCACGGCCCGCCTTCCCAATTATTCCCCGAGCTGGATGACTCGGCTCCATTTATCCCGCCGCAGTTGTCTGATGATGAAGACATCCGTCGTTCACCTCCATACCCCCTTTTCCCCACTTTCGATGACTATCGACCCGCGCTCGGATCCCGGCAAGCGCCCCGCGTCCATCTCCCAAAATACACTGAACCCAAGCCGGTTCCTCGATCTTCACGTCGTGCACACCTTGCGACTTCGTCGCTAAAATCTATCCCTCCGAGTACAGAGATTCCCTGGGAGGTCTGGGGTCCGCAGAGTACACGGTGGTTCGAAGAGTGTTTGAGCACCGACTGGCAGCATGCTATCTATGGCCTGCGCACGGTGGAAAGCGTGAATCCTTATCACAATCGATCGAATCTACCGGCTATAGTCAACACGCATCCCCCTGCACCTCCGTCAGGTACAGCGAATGATTTGAACGTCCCTGCTACGAGTGCAGCGAGCTTTTCTGCTGGAAATATTTCCGCTAGTTTTACATCACCGATGCAAACAAACGGAAATAACGGAAATGCGGGAGCTTCGTCGAGTTCGGCAGGGCCTTCCACATCAAGCCAGTCTATGTCACAATCTACGTCTACACAAACTCAAATATCCAATAACAACGGAGAGGACATGCAGGGTGAAGAACCGTCTGGAGAACCAGACGGGGATGGAGATGGAGGGAACGATAATAACGGCCCTTATCAGCAGAAGCGTTACCTGCGCGTGCGGGACTTCAACCCCTACTCGTTCACGGAAGACGGGGGTGCGCTCGTCGATTCACATACGCACCCCGGGACGCGGCACTGGCGCCAACCGCGTCTGGTGACGGAGGCGTCGACGACGGCTGTGAAGGGCGTGTTCACGAAAGACATTGTGAGCTCGCTACCGTACATGGAGATCGTGAGTCGGGAGGCGTTCGAGGTTACGGATGTGATGATGGATGACTGTCGGTTGCTGCTTCTCAAGGTGTGTTTTGGTGCTGTTAAGGTTTGGGGAAAGAAAGTTTAATTGACGTGTTCATTTGCGTCTAGCGTGGTCAGGCTGGAAAATTAAAACGCGTGGAGGTATTGATGATGTAACAAGTACACCCTGCCAAAATGGTTGTAGTGACCTTTTTACCCTCTGCTGTCCTGTTTCGGGCCTGCTCGTCATTTATTTAGTATCTAAATTGGTTCTAATTCTGCTCTTTGTGCCTCACATGTCAAAAGTAATCATGTATGTAGACTAGAAACATGTTGCCATTGCTATAAGAATATACATACACGCTGTATTTAGTTAACTTTGTGATCTCTTGCCAATTTTGTTCATCAAGGCCTTGCTCTGCCTGTGATAGAAGGGTCTAAAAAACTAGGTTTCGCTATCCACCCCCGCATCGCGCCGTCCTTTCCTTGACACGCACATGCACCTTAATTGCGCATTCCAGAACATCGCCGCCCACGAGAACGCCTTCCATGGGAAGAATACCACCCATAAGCGTTTATGAGAACGACGAGGGCTTCGATAATAGGTAGGGCTGTTGATATCAAGAAGCCGCACCCGCTATCGATGTGATCATTCGTGGTGGAGGAACGACCGTTATAGAAGGTGCGATTCAGGTGCGATTCAAAAAAGCAGGTCCAAGCCGGGTTCTGCGTGTACATCTTCTGGGCCTGACGAGGCTTCCGTGGCCGTGTCGTCGGCAGTTTGGCTTTCTTCGGTGCGTTCGCGAGGATGCTGAGGGTCGTCGTTGGATTGATGCGCAGATCTCGGAGGCCGTCCACGCCATTTCTCAACTTTGTAGTTCAATAGATGTTCGATCTTCTCCAGAGACTTCGTCGCACCCAGCGCGGCTCGGAATTTCGAGAACCACGGTCTCCGAGCACTGTGCGAGATTGTAATTTCATACAGAAGTCAGATAAGGGATCAACGTGTGTTATAATTCAAAATTATTAGCATTCGAGAGTAGCGGTGGTTCTAAAAAGGGTGCAGCATACCATTGAAATTCAATGAAGTGTCGTATGTGCGTTTGTATAACTGCCAAATGCGTCCCAGGGTACTCCTTGCATATGGCCAGATATTCCAAGGAGATGTCAACTGGATCTATAAGGGGATCAGATCCCACAAAAAGGCTAAACACAAGGAGGGCATCGTCAGCTGGCGTATATAGTGTATAGAACAGACACCAATAGATAGAAATAACCCCACCTACCATGGATCGCCCAAGAGGGTTTCGCCGACCATGAGGCCATCAGCGCCAGTATATTCCAAATTAGCCCGCAAGTCGGCGTGCGTGCGGACGTTTCCGTTACTGACGACGGGGATCTGGAGGTGGTCTTTGAGGCGTTTGACTTCGCACAGGTCGGCCGCTCCTTGCCGCCGTCTACGAGCGGAAACGGTACGAGCGTGCAAGGTGATCCAGGAGGCTCCGGCTGCTTCTAAACGCTCAGCTAGGTCAAGAGTCTTTGGAGCAGGTTGACAAAGTCTCATTTTCGCGGAAACTGGCACGGTGAAAGAATGCGACATGGCAGAAACTGAGGGTCAACAGAATGTGAGACGTGTGTTGAGACAAGTTATGATTGCATATACCGATCTTTTCAACAAGATCCCAATCCTTTTGTCCTAGGAGATATGCGCCGAAATGGCCATCACGCGCAGCCTCTTGGGGACAGCCAAGGTTGATGTCTGTTCTTCCATGAGAACTGTATAAAATTTTCAGGAAGAACACCTCACCAATAGCATCACAATGGCTTTGTATTCTGCGTCCAGCTTGAACAACTAACTCTGGATCGTTCCCGCATAGCTGTGCGACTACTGGCCCGTGGAATTCGTCCTGACCCGCCGCAGTAAGATCGCGAATGTGATACTCTAAATATTCCTGGTCGTTCAGTAGCTTATCTGGGACGTACATCTGGGTATATGCCATCGTAGCGCCATATTTACGCACAAGGAGCCTGAAAGGAAGATCTGATTGGTTCACCATTGGCGCAGCAATCCGTCCCAGATGAATCTTAGGATTCGAGTTCAGGCTGGCAGGCATAGCTTTGTAGACCTTAACGTTGCTCAAGATGGTTTATATGCCTAGGCAGTCCGGACATTGGGGGAAAAATCATAAGGCACACTCAGAAAATAATGACATCGA
The DNA here is from genome assembly GCA_014925825.1 of Pholiota molesta. Taxonomy (NCBI): domain Eukaryota; kingdom Fungi; phylum Basidiomycota; class Agaricomycetes; order Agaricales; family Strophariaceae; genus Pholiota; species Pholiota molesta. Next base: position 78,505 of record JACGCK010000015.1, on the reverse strand, counting down.
ACCTTCAGGAAGGCGCATTCGAATCGGCGCTTACGGGTTCACCCGAAGAGGATTCGGCATCTCGGCACCGAACTCGTTCCATGTTGAACGTCACGGTTGAACTTTCTTTTTTGCCACTTTCCTACATGTTCTATTCAACGAAACTGTGCATCCACTTCTGGTATCAAAACTCAGCGTGGAGAATTGGGAGATTCTCCTGTCATATTTGCTCGACTTTTGAGAGGTTCTGCATGGCCCACCCTCGTCTTTTCACGTCCGTCTCTTTCGTGAGCAACCTCATCGTGCCTGGCTGCTGGGTTTGAATAGAACCAATGGCCCATTTTCGCATCCTCTAAGTATTCTGTGCACTTCTCTATAGCGGACATGCTATCTCGCGTCTACCTTCTGTCCCCAGCTGACATCGCCGTATCTCTCCGGCGCCAAATTCATACAAAAAAAACGCAAGATTTGTACCTGAAGCTGGTACGGATTCATCAATCTAGACATCTAACGTCTCTGAATATTCACGACATTCTTCCAATGTCTATACAGTTCTCAGCATACCCAACTGAGCGGTTCAAACCTGCGGAACGTCGACATCTGATGAACGTGGCGCTCAAAGTCTCCTTTGATCAGATGTATCATGACTTGAGACTCTCGACCCAGGTCTTGTAAGTAGCAGTAGCTGTCTATGGAAGTTACGCAATTTTATCCAGCAAAGGACGGCAAAATCGGTATTTTAGCTCTTGGCGGTCTCATATTTCTGACACTATTAATTTTTTTGGCAGGTGTCAATGGGGTGAGCAATAACTACCCACTTCTTGTGCGATATACACTTCAACGAACTCAATTTCGATCTAGACCAACGATGTGGCTTCCTTCTGTACAATCTCGTTGGGAGGACAGATGCCGACGCAAAGCCCCTTCGCTGTTGACGATGACTGGTGGAAACTATCAGCTCGCCTAGTCATAACCGGTCGTTCAGCCAGAGGTAAGTAGAAATTTTTGTCCTCGCCACGTCCGCCTTAATTGTCAATTACGTATTTAGAACTGGACAAGAGGGATAACCTGTGCGTTTTCCAGGACACCCACCTGTGTAAGCGTTGTTCGACACGAAGCAGGTGGCTGTCATGCCTAACGGAAGGTACGTCCGGCTTCTTACCACTGATTGTGTCTGCATTTGTGAACCATTCATCACATGCAACTCCTTATCAGATGTGCAAGATCTTTCTTTCTCCTTATTCAGCGTACGTGCCAATTTTTTAGGGTGGTAAGGCTTAATCGAGTCAATAGACTGGTTCTCTTGACAGATTGCCGTGGCTAAATTTGAAGGATTCAAGCCTGTTGGGCTCGGCGGAAAGAAGAACGTAAAGCAGAGATGCTGTGGCACTAGTCGTGGCCAATCTATCGATAGCGAGATTAAGGTACGGAATAACGCGCAGCCTAAAATTTTCATCGCTCAGATTTCTCCAGGATTTCATATCTTATCATAATTTCGGGGTGAACAACCATACTCTTGCTCCACCTAATGTGTGAGTACATGTTATATGTCTGCACCTTATATATCCCTTCATTGGCGTACGAAGATGTAGTTTCGCAGCCGCTGTAGGAAATGTCGATGAACATCCACCGATGTCCGCGGATAAATCCGGCGGGTTATACCGCCTCCCTATAGAAATCCACTTTTTTCTGGTAGAAATGGTGTCTGTTGCCAACTGACACCATTCTTCACCACCAGAATTGTCAATGATGTGCTTGGAAACTCGTTTTCGGAGTTGACATGCATAACGAGCCTGCGGGAAGGTACACCTTGCCACACGCTCTTCTCGTGTCTCCCCATCCTCGTGCCCCGTCTTTCACATCCTGATAAAGGACGAGTATCATTTGTACCCACGATCTTGTCTCCCTGGTACACTTGTTGAATGGCAGGGACATCCTGCAGATCTCAATCTTCCCCATGCATCCAGCTGCCAATGCGATATCTCTATCGCTCAGTACATCTTTCTCACCAGATGACATTCGTTATATTTGTTTCCGTAATCTGTCAATGGTGGTTTAACAGATCAACTAATCCTGTGGTGATATGGGAAGAAGTTGGGAAGAGACCACTTTGATGAGGAGCGGTGCGTCAGCTGGGTTATCGGAGCAGTCGTTTTCATTAATCTCTCATCGACAACAGACCAAGAAGTACATATTCCATTTCGTAGACGATTGTCACGGATCACAAGCCACCCATCTGGCATCCTCATTCTTATTCAAAAGGTGCACTCCATTTGATACTATCGAGAAGCTACATTAGTCAACCGTGAATGGCGGAATTGAGGTCTATGTCCTTGATTCAATGATTGTATCAATAGACAATTCTAAGTGAAGAACTTGTGGCGTAAACAAGGCAAAAACGTCATGAACCGCGGGTAGCGGTCCGCGAAGAAGGCCGCCCGTGAGTTCTATAGATCTAGTTGTCGAAAGTACGCGTCAGTAGTTTATTCAGCCGTGGCTTGGAAATTTTGCGAGGTCAAAGAAATGTCCAAGAAAGGCTTTACGCTGCAGAGACTGAAGTTGTTGACTGGTGGCCACCTCAACTCATTAAAGTTTAACCCCTTTGTACACTTAATTATATCATAGCGCGAAGTCGTCAGGGTGTGGCCGAGCATCGTGTGCTTCTAAGTGTAGCGATAGGGAATGAAATACTCACTAAACAAGCTATAGCAGTGGCTGAACGTTCAACGAGAGGCTGGAATTTGGCTGGAATCGACATTCTTGTTTTTGTGGCATCACTCCTGGCAGTGGTCACAAATCGATATAGCTTTCAACCAGGACTACAAATGTGCAACCTCCCTTCTTCGCCAGTTTACTTATCTATTTGCAGAAAGATGAAACAGGCTGATCAATGAAGCGCGACTATTTTTTGGCTGCATGGGAAATGTCGGTCTGATAAGTACCTATATTCACTCTGATCGAGTTTCCTGATTCTCCTTATGACACTTATTTACTATCGCTCTAGCTTCTGCTCCACAAGTCGATGACTACAGATGACTACCGTGTTCAATAAGAATACAAAATTTAACTTTTACGACCTTGTTACAATCTACAGAATGTTCACCGCCTAATCTAATTTTCTTTACTACAGACGTAGGACGAGGTAGCTCTAGTATTGTGAAAATTTAGGCACAGTTTTTCGAATCAATTTCTATATGTCTACCCCGCTTATTATTCTAGCAGTTGAAAGTAATTGTATAGTCGCTCATCAAAGCAGTCTGTAAATGTTCTCAAAGGCTTTAGGAACGAAAGGCGATGATGTTTACATCACTACAATGCTGCATATGACATGTTCAACTCACGCGGGAGAGCCTTTGGCCGGAAGCTCTTGAACCGGTGGAGACGAAGTCAAAAATCCACGGTGATCATCAATGCTTTAACGGGAATTGGTAGGCGGGATACCATAATAGGAATACGCCAGTGCGAGAGAGTGCGAGGGCTTAGAATAATCAACTTTTTGTTCGTTTTACACGAAAGTGGCGATATCTTTCTTCAAACTCTGAGTTGATATCGGTCTGCCAGATACATTAGAGTTTACAGTTGAGTTATTAACCCAAACTTTGCGCCAAATATGAGTCATTTCCTTTGACAAATGGAGTGCCATCCGGGTGTTCATATCCATCTAGCTGGTAGCTGGTAAGCCTTGGCTGTGCAGAAGAAGCCGATCCAAAGTTAACCATATAGATTCTTCAACTCTTTTAGTTAGATTTATTCCTCGAGTCACTAAGAGCAAGGTTCACATGCCACCATAAATACTGATAAGCTAAGTATAAGTTGTGCGTCCGTCCTTGTGATCAATTGATCTTGAAGAAATCACAAATGTTCGAAAGGTTCATGTCCGACCTCCGCCTGCGATGAATTGGGACCCTAGGAATAAAGATAAGACGATTCGAAGTGGACTTGTCCTTCAGGGTACAGTGCCACTATCATTTTACAGCAGCATCGACAAGTAAATAAGCTCGTGGAAATATTGACAGACTTATACTCAAACCCCTCTATAGCCATCGTATATCTGGTTTTCTCTCACAGCGCCTCCACTGCCACTCACGGTTGTGACTCTCGCCAAACAAGAGTCCGCTCTCAATGTCTAATCAGCTCTTCCAAGGTCCGGCATTTAAAGAGCGTGGTGCATTATTCCACATGTTCTATTGAATTTATTTCTCTCGCTTTTCTCTCTATCAGACCATCGGCTGTAGGCGGCCTTCAGGAAAATTCAAACTTATAGACTATTTCTTATATACTTGGCTGGTAAAGTATTCTCTCTTCGACCCCATATCACTAATTGGATTTTGGATTGCGCACGACGCGATGCTGTAGGCATGTTTCACTCAGTACTTACAGTTACACGATCTGCTTTTCAGGACGCTCAGTATGCTCGGCATCATTTGGCGCCTATTTTTAGGTTATCAGGTTCACTGCTTGCGCCACAGCGCCACAGGCCATTCTCACTGCTCAGTATCTTCCATCATAGATTTCTAGAGTTGGGAAAAGCTGGCTTGTTTACGCTCATTACTGAATTTGGGTTCTTGGGTAAGGTTAGCTTGTTCCATTACTTTTTGTCAAAACGCGCAGCCTGCTCACAGCGTATTTTTGTCCATTACCAACTTGACAAATGATACGTTGCCTCAGCTGCCGGCAGGGTTGTGTAAGTAACGATAACGACATATTAAGTAGTGCTCAATATATTTAAAGACAGAATATTTTTCCTTGAGTAGCTTGGAGGAGAATATGGATGGCCACATGTACTTTACTAGAAGATAGAAAATAATTGCGGCCGAGAATGTGATCAAAGTGGTCGTAAGATTCTGTGAATCTACCTTGAGTCCCTGTGTCAACAACGTTATCAAATACAGAGAAAGCATTTCTCAACAATTGCCCGCTTCCATCCATTGAGAATGATATAGTATAATAATATTATATGGCGTTAACTTAGTTACTTTTCTTGGCTATGGAAACTGCCACTGACTACAAACTGACTACGCTGCAATCTACGAAACTGAGCGTAAGCGTGTGTAAGGCTCGGACCGATTTTTGGCTGTCACATCCGGATTTGAACGTTGATTCATTATTATCTCAGGTTCGCGCATCCTCCTAGCCCTTGCCTAGCCCTTCCTCTTATTTTAAAAACCTTATCAGTATCTTAAAAGCCGTTGGGGCTGCCGGAATAGAATTTGGTGTATGTGTAAGTAGGATGTAGCATCTGAGTTAATTTCCGACACTATAATGGGAGATTAGAACTTCCAAAGAAGCAAAAACTCCAAAGCTCTAGATTTTCAACGAGTCTAAGGCAGTAAGTAAGGTTTGACATTGATACGTACCATAGTACCGTATCGATGTCAAACTATTACATGAAGGAGTACGCTGCAGGTTCTGGGTGATAAATACTTGTGGGCCACATAATTTTTTTACTGTTTGCTCACTCCACAAGCTTCGATCTCTCTCCTAATGGTATGAATTTAAGGAAGTCGGACCGAGCCCTCATCCGGCTGTCCTACATGGCATCCATCAGCACAACTGTCAATTGGCGGGATACATACGACTGCGGAATAATGATAGGCCTGTTCATCGACGAATCCTGAACCTTCCACGGGATCTTCGCAAAAATGCACAATAAGCGGACATTTCTGGAATTAGTGTCAGGAATAATTCCTCAAGGTCCATGGTCAGATGTCCTCATAAAAAACAATCAGAGGAGGTTGAAATTGCTGATTCAGAATGTCTATGGGTGATTCTCCGGAAGGTGACTATTGGTCTTCAAGAACGTCAAATTTCAAGCCTCGGGCGTAAGATTTTGAAGCAACAACTTAATGCAGCAATGTTGTTATGCAGAGGGGAAATACACATCATTGTACCATTGCATATGGAGTGCAGCATTGTGCGGCGGGCACATGGAATCGTCAAGGAGAACACAAAGCCATTCCACATCAATGTTACCCAAGGCGAGTGAATCGGACCGATGTTCCGTGCACACATCCATGCCCATGCATTCTTGGGCTTGGTATATGCAGATAGGAGAGTACCGGTACGCAAATATCAGACATCAATCCGTATGTTCTTTTGTCACATAAAGTACTGATAAATCCTGGTAAATTGCGGCTTGGCGGCTCCAATAACTAAAGATAAGTTTGGGCGCTTGTTGCTTCGAGCTGACGAGATATGCTGTACGGAAGCAGTGAGCACGCCGTCGTGACTTTGAAGTATCGAGTTAGGACTGTTAGTCGGTCTGTAGCTTATGCTCGAATCTCGATATATGATATTGATACTTCACCGTAGTTGTGGCTCTTGATCCATTCTTTGTGAAGAGACGCATCCGACTCACCCAAATTACCCATATACCTATAGATAGGCTGATATGGAGATTGAAGCACATGTTTTTGTGATATTCTTACCTGTAGAATTAATTACAGTAGTCAATTAAAGTTAACATCTACTGGCCGTGTCGTGATCATGCCACCGCTGGACGACAGACGTCCGTCTGTGTCCGGGCCATGCGTCTTCGCCATGCGGTGCCACCGCCAATATCGCGCGAGCCTGGCGGCAACACTGAAGTCAATACCAAAATAGCACACGCCCAACAATAGCCAGTAATAAGTATAATAGTGCTGCAGTAAGCAAGTTCCTATCTGCGAATTAGACTCGACGATGACCGAGTCGCCATATATATCCTATGACATGGCTCCTTATGAGGTTAAATGTGTATCGGTGCTCCAATAGAGGCCTATCCGTGGCCCAGTGGGGGCATTATGCAGATACGGTCACCTGCGAGGCATTTATGCGGCACTAGACGTTACTGAAGATACAATGCATAACGAGGATCCCAATAGACTGGATCGAGGCAACAACTCATAATTAATCTTGGGTTGTGGCGTAATTACAGAAAATGAAAGGGAAATAAGTAATGACCGACCGTTCCGTGATCAATAGAATAGATAGAAAGCTAGATATAAACAATTCTCTTTGTGTCCTAACCTCACCGGTCTTCAAGAATTCAATAGCAAATCACACGAGCGGATGGCGAGCTTGAGGGACTCGGAACTTGAATATATACACACGCCCGAAGAAGGCCACCGTGTGCGCGTACGGAGGTGAGTGGGCGCCGGCAGTCCATAATGCACCGCAGGAGGCGTGCGGTAACTTTCCGATGATCAACCACGCCGCGGTTGCAGTATCACATTGGGTTCAGCTGTCCAGTCCCGTGAACGATTGTGCTATATGATCACGCATGAAGACATCTTTCCAGATTTCTTCTCCTGCACCGCACCCCAAATGCCGGATATGTGTGCCACTGTGTATGGCACCGGCTATGAAAGAGCCGTGCTTTATAATGATTAGTCCCTTGCCACTTCGACTTTTCTTATTTTCCAAAGGAAATCGATGCTGCGTAATAAATGCCATAGGTTCTACGGTGTCGTAAAGTTTCTCTCCATTTGTCTAGACAAGTCGCTATCTATAATCTAATTTCGTGATCCTGTTCAGGTTCAGCGGGGCCGCACTTAGTGTCGTCAGGGCGCTTAATAAGACTGCTCTCAAGTCTTCTCAAGTATACCTAGCGTTCGCCGGGCGCTTTACAGCCTATCCATTGCCTGCTCGCTCCCGAATTCCGATTCACCCATGGAAACCAAGTTACTAATGGAATTTCGCGTTGCGTAAAGCTTCTAAACCAATTCATCGAAAAGTAACGCGAAAAGCAACAACCCAGACGAACGGGCGACACCGTGACATACACGTTTGACGCTCGCGATTCACTCAGCGCTTGCTGTGCAGGGTACGAGCCCAGACCTTCATTTATATTGATGCCTTGGACTCGGCTTCAGCCACAGCAATCTACATGCTTACTTGTGAATAACGAACAAGTGCATCTCAGTTTACTGCGTCGGATGCAATTCATAACAGAGGATGGAGATGTTGGTCAGGTCGACGGCACTGAGCGTCCACTCCTTCCCGAACCTCTCTATCTTTTCTCTCTCTACCCACCCAGATTCCACCACACACACACGAGGGGTCCCGCGGCCCCCAATGATAAGCACCAACACGCTGCCCGCGTTCCAGAAGGTGCGAGAACCCGCCAACCCCCCGCGCGCACGGATGTCCGCCTGGCGGGATGGTGCGTACCTGCGCCCCGGTGCACCCCGGGCATGCGCGCCCTGCCTCCACTAGCCTGCGCTCGGGCGGCGCGGCAATAATTGGGCATGGGGGCGCGAGTCGGAAGCGCGATCGACGCGTGCGCGTGATTAGTGCTGGGTTAGATATTATTTGCACGGTGTTACTAACGTGAGATATTGTGGGGGGTCCATGCGACGTTAGATATCCATGTTAAATATTGTGATTTATTGAGCTTACATAATGACAATCTCACAGTGTTATTAACACAAAATTTAATATCTAACATGTTACTAACGTGTTAGAAACTCTAGGCAGCGCTCAGGAAGCTCTAAGTGCTCCATTTACACCCTTAGCTGCTTTTCAGGCTCGAACAGCTGCACCAGGTCCCATGAAATCAACTTCAAGATAAGCGCCTTCCAGTTCGGATCATTGGATTTGATAAAATCGGCAATATCAAGGTGAGTTGACGAGTGTACAACACTCGTCCTTTCCATTCCTCACTCTTTTGATTGTCTGTGATTGAGTTCACGCGGTTGATTAGATGGATCGAGTTGATGTCATCGGCAGTTTGTGCAACAGATTTTTGATTTTTGCAAATGTAAAGCACCATTCTCCTTGAGTATGTATTTGAGATCATTATAGGGGAATGAATGGGTAAATTTTGGTCTCTAAGGATGGTCATAATCTCTTAGGGCTCGGGGACAATTGAAGTTGGGCTACATCATTCACCAGAATATCTAACAGTAAATCACACCGACTTTTCGACCCCCTCTTGTGAGATATGTTAATAACATGTTATTTACATGTTATTTACTCCTTGTTACTAACATTATCATAACAAACCCTGCACTACGCGTGATGCACTGATGCGTGACGTAAACTCGAATGCAGCTGATAAACCCCACGATTCGCTGGATTTGCCATCACGCTGATTATCCATCTGGAATCAGACAGTGGAAATTGAAATTAGGCTGCAGTGCGGGGGATCAGATGGGGCATGGGGAATGGGGGGATGTCCGTATGTTGCGTATGTGCGATGGTGGGTGGGTGAGTATTAAAGTGGGCAGGCTTATCGTGATGCAGATTTGGCGAAGTACATATATGTACCGTAGCACTCGGACGCGGGGCCCGGGGGCTGTTGGATTCGAGAGGTTGGGATGATGGAATCTGGATGTACGGCACGTCGGGAAGATTGCGGCGGGGCGAGAGGCGCGTTTGAAGGCTTGAAGGCTTGAAACTTAGCAGCGTTGGTTGAAATCTACACTCAACGTCTGAAAATTTGAAGCACTACACAAATCATTCGAGCAAGAGTATGAAGCTCAAAGCTTGAAATTCGGTCTATTGCAAGGCGTATTGCGTGTAAAGACAACAAAAAAAAAAAGAAGATATGCGGTGCATGGTATGTTACATGGTAATAAAGTAGGCTGTTCGGAATGCGTGCCCGCTCAACGAGGAAGGCGATGACATGGGCACCAAGAAGCGGAAGCACCAAGAAGGATGTAGGAGAGGGGCAATAATCGTAGAAGGGCGTAACGCATATGTATGCTACCAGACAAGGGGAGTAGCAAGTCCAAGGAAGGAAGAAGCGGGTGGAAGCCAGGCTAGGTTAGCTGACAAACAAAGAAACAACTCGGATCCGTCCATCCGTCCGTAGTGAGTATCGTGTATCATAGCGTAGCATATCAATGCCATCAGGTCCAGTACTATAGGGCACGCGCGCGGCGTGCACGCAGTAAGTTACTTATATGCTTTCTCCCAAGCATCCCATGCGCGACCCGCGCACGCCCGCTCAGGCCTCCGCGTCATCGCCCTCCACGATGACCTTCAGCACCAGCCGGCCCTCTTCGTCCACGCCGCGAGCGAGCAGCTCGAACGCCTTTGCGGTGTCCGCGAGCTTGAAGCGGTGCGTCACGAGCTTCGCCACGAGCTCCGGCAGCGTGGGGCGCGGCGCGCCGTCCGCGCCCAGCACGGGCTCGAGCCCCGCCGCCTGCGCCGCGGACGGCGACAGCAGCGCGAGCGCCTCCTTGTACGTCCCCGCGTACCGGAAGCTGCCCCGGATGTCGACCTCGCGCAGCGCGAAGCTCGCGACGGGGAGGTACGCCGCGCGCGTGCCCATGCCGATGAGCATGACGCGGCCGCCCGTCACCGCCGCGTACACGCTCATCTGGATGACGGACTCCGCGCCGGTGCACTCGAAGACGACGTCGAAGCCCTCGGGGGTGTCGAAGTGCGCGAGGAGGGCGGTGGCGCTGGTTTGGGCTTTGGCGAGGATCTGGTCGGGGGTAGTTGGTACTGGGGAGTGGGCATGTGATGAGGCGGAGGTAGCGGAGGAGGGCGTTGAGGAGGGCGTGGATGATGAAGATGAAGATGCGGATGAAGCTGAGGATGAAGGTGATGAGGAAGCGGAAGGGCTAGGCCGTGATATCGAACAGCATGGATCGACGGTAGGTGCCGCCGCCGCGGGGCCTCCTGGAGCTGGTAGGCAGTACACATCGTCGGCGAAGCCGTTCTTTTTGGCAAATTCGAGGCGGACAGGGTTGATGTCGACGGCGACTACACGCCGTGCGCCACGGTGCTTCGCTAGAGCACATGCAAGAAGGCCGATCGCGCCAACGCCAAATACGAGGACGGATTCGCGTTGGGAAGAAGAGCCTAGAGCGCAGCGACGTGAAGCGTGGATCAGCACGGAAAGAGGCTCAGCGAGCGCGGCGAGTTCGAACGAGACATCGTCTGGGAGTCTATGGAAAGAAGCAAGGAGATGATCCGAGGACGGAGGAATGCAAAATGAAAATAGAAAGGATCGATGGAACGCGGAGGAAGATACGAGAGAAGGAGTAAACAGTCAGCAAACACGCCGCAGGTAGCACATGAACAGAGGCGGGACGTACGGGTGGAGGACGTGGGCGGGGTGGTTCATGCGGGCCTGGAGCGTGCCGTCGCTGTGGGGGTAGCGAGAGGCGGACGAGCAGAAGCGCATATTCCTGCAGAGGTTGTAGCGCCCGCTGTCGCAGAAAGCGCAGGCGCGGCAACTGATGCCCGCCTCGATGGCGACGCGCTGGCCGACCTTGAGGTTTGTGACCTGGTGGGGGACGGCGGTGATGATGCCGGCGGACTCATGGCCGAGGACGAGCGGGGCGCGGACGGCGAAGTCGCCGTTGCGGCCGTGAGAGTAGTAATGCACTGTGGGGCGTCAGCTTAGGAATGCGGGGCGCGGCGAAAGACATACGGTCGCTTCCGCAGAGGCCGGTGGCGACGACTTTTATCTGTGCATAGCCGGGTGCGGGGGCCCAGATGGGGCGGTCGTGTTGGACGCGAATGTCGTTGGGCCCGTAGAGGACGGCGGCGGTGGTGGTGGATGGGGAAGGGGGCATGGTGCTGAGGGAGCTCCTCCAGCCGTCCGCCTTATAAACAGGAGCCCGCACCCAGCGCCTGCCCGGTCCGACGACCCGCCCGCTGCCCCCATGTCCACCCCAGATCGGGCTCTCCCATCATCGGCATCGCCCAGAGCAGATCCCCCCATATCAGGAACACAGATCCAGATCGCCCAATCCCTCGCACCGACCTCCGCATCCCCTGTCCCGCGGTCCGTCTCTGCGGCTGATAAGCTACCGCGCCAAAGTCCAGTCTGCACAACTCCCCATGGCCAGTCTACAGCGCACCCCAACCGCCCCCGTCCTCGACCTCTTCTCCCTCAAGGGACAGAACGCCCTCGTCACCGGCGCATCGCGCGGTACGCGTCTTCTGTGCGCTGTCTAGCACCCACTCACGCAACCCTACAGGCATAGGAGCCGCGTGCGCGCTCGCACTCGCGCAGGCAGGCGCAGATCTCTGTCTCGTCCTCCGCCCAGCCGCCCCGGGCAGCGGGGACCACGTCCAGACCATCGCGACCATCCGCGAGCAGTCCCCGGCGACCAAGATCACTGTCGTGCACTGCGATCTAGGCGATACCGAGGAAGTCAAGGCCGTCTTCCCAAAGGCGCTCGCGCTCATGGGCGAGATCCACATTCTCGTCAACTGCGCGGGCATCCAGCGCCGCGCGCCAGCCGTCCAGTTCCCGGAAAGCGACTGGGATGATGTGAGTGTCTATCTTAATTTACGATCTTGCCTGTTTCGTTTTTCTTTCTTTTTTCTTCTCTCTTTTATTTTGTTTTATATTCTTTCTTTCGTCTTCGTTTCCCTCCCCTTCGCATTATTCTCGCCGTCGCATACCTCGGCCGATTGCACTGCATCTCTGGGCGTGCGCTCTTCCTCTGCTCGGTCTATGAAGTACCTTCCCATCCCGAACGGGTCATCTCTCCTCGCCAAACCCCTGGGTATCCCCGTGCTATTCGTGGGCTATCCGTCTCCCATCGCCCTCAAGTTATGGTAACGCTGATACCTGCTCTATCTCTGTGTCTATTCCCATATCTATCTCTGGCTCAAGCTCTGATCCCCTTCGACTCTGTTCTATTCCCATCGTCCAATGAAACCCCTCCGCCTGCCCACGACGCTTCAGATAGCCTTTTGAAATCTCCGTCTATTCTCGACTCGCCCTCCGGCTCCTTGGTGCGTCCATGTACGCGCCGCCGGGCGTACGGGGGTTCGTTACCGACACCCGCAACACCAGCGCCTAATCATCCCCGTATCCGTCCACGCAAGCGCCCCAGCGCTCAAATGCCGCGGTCGTCGACGCCAATCCCATCTATGGCGCGCGTGTGCGAAACGTGCGCGAGGCTATCGGAACGCGTTCCATTTTATGCGCATACTTCTGCGTGTTCGGGCTGAGGCGCCACCACACCTGCGTCATCGATTCTTCACGAACGAGAGACAAGCATCAGGGAACTTGCCGGCGCGATTATGCAGGTTCTTGCCTATTCCTGGACGCGAAAATGGAGGAGAGGCGGTGTGAGTGTGAAGAGCCTCCCGGCGCCACAGACGCGCCGTTTATCCTATTGACTTCCAACGGCCACGAGACCGGCGAGTTCCTTCCTGCTCCAGCTTCGATGCGGTATGTTGCTCGTGCGAGGGGAATGCGCGAACACGAGATCCGGAGACGAAGGCGCGAGGCCGGCGTGATGAATTGAAACGGGCATCACACGGGCATACAATTTTTGGCGCACGTCGACGTGCAGTATACGGTAAGTTCATCAGCGTCTACCTCCTTTCACTATTCGTTCACTCCCCTCTCCTCGTCCCCTTCAAAGGCTGACTACCACCAACGAGAGTACGGCGCATGCATACTGCTTCATCTTCCATATTCGGGCCCGCCATCTTGGTCAATATCCTCTCTTTCTCCCTCCCTCCCCGCCTGTCTGTCTGACCTTCCACCGCCGAACACCGTCCGATCAGACCACCGCGCGCTTCGAGGCCAGGCCCTCCTTACCTGCTATCCGCTACCGCATTTCGACGCGGAGGCGCTAACGGCGTTCATGGTCGTCGCCGCCCTCGTATTCCTATTGAAAGGCCTGCCGCAGCCGCCTGACGTTGACACGAAGTGAACAGCGGCAGGGCGGTGGTAGTTGACGTCGAAAGCCGCTGCAGCGGCGTTCGTTTCATGCGTTAATTGCCTGCATTTACCGCCGTGACTACACTGTCAATGTCATTAGGATCTTTGCGGTTGGTTCGTGCCGCTGCCACTCAAAAAATCGTGTCAGCATCACAAGTTGTCGCAGTAGCCGCGCGCCAGCGCGCCAGCGCGTAGGCGCCGACGCCCGAAAATAAAATTAGCAGCTGCATGATATCATCTATGACGTCGTCGGGCACCGATTTTCTCGGCCTCGCCTTGTTTACGCAGCGCAGATCACATTAACGCGGCTTAATGCATCCCGCGGAGGGCACACCCTCGCGCTGCCCTTGTGCGAGGGCGTCGACGTCCCTTGGTACACCCCCTGGAAGGTGTGCAGCTTGGGAAAATGGGGACCTCTGGGACGACGCGTCGGCCGGCTGCGCTGGCGCGGGTGACGGGTGACGGTGGCGGCGGGCGCGACGGCAGCGCGCTGGCCTGGGCTGTCCTGGGCGTGGGGTCTGTGCTCGACGCGTATGGTGATATTGCCGCGATGCAATAAATTCCTGCCCGCGTGGCGCCGACGCGGGCTCGCGCTAGTTGTTGCTGGCGTGTCGACATTGGACCCGGGAGCTGAAGGGGGGGGCCCTGCGGGTGACGGTGGCAACGCCGAAGAAAGAGATGAGGTGTACACGGCCAGGGTATGGGCGCTCGACCCATATGGTGATATTGGGTCGGGGGTGGAGCGCGCACGCGCGGGGGTTGCGCTCTGGCAGCGCGTTCTGATGGCGGTTCGTATTTGGGCATGCAGGGTCGCGCGGGGGCTGCGTCGTTCCCTTCCTTCTTCCTTCTTCTCGCCATCATCGCCTTCTTCATCTGTTCCCGTTTCTTTTCTTTCTGGTGGCGCTGTACGAACCCTCCAAAAACCAAACCCATGGACGAGGACCGGCTTTCGGCGACTGGAGGCATGGGAGACACGACACACCGGGAGGCCCGAGGGGAAGGACACGCCCAGATCCGACAGCGATGGCTGGGGCCAATTAGCACCCCCGGGTGTTTCTTTGGTGGCCGACGTCCTTCGTGCTCGTATGCACCGTGCGGGCAGCTGGCGCGTGGCCCCCCTCCCATCCTGCTGCGCGTGCGGATTTTGCGGCCTTTGGTGCGCTGAAGGGCTCCCGCACTGCGGCGATGCTGGTTTCGTCTCATTGGCTGGGTTCTCAGCTGTGCAGGCGCCAATCAGCGCTGTGTCGTAGGTTTGGGAGGTGCTGCTAGCGACGACGGCAACGCCATTTACGATGGCGATGGTGGGACGATCGGCTGATTCTTATCGGGTTTTCTGACGCCAGCGCGTACCACGCCCAACCACATGCTCAATCGCGCCAACGCAAGAGGGAACACGGCCCATACAGCTCACGTAGGCAATGAGGGCCGTGAGACCGCGAAGACAACGTATGTATTTTCCTTTTTCATCACTCTTAGGTCCTTGTTCTGACTGTGGGATCGCCAGAGATCGCATATTCTATTGATTGCAGCACTTACAGGATCTTCAAAGCATGGGATCTGAATCAGAAGGCGCATCCGCTTGGTCCAGAGATAGGCGCGCGGCTTCTCGAGTCTGATTGATTCGCCTGGGATCGACTCGTCGGCGCATGTAGCATTTGTTTATCTGTCGCTTGCTTCACCGAGTGCGTGTGTACGGTGCCATCGAACCGACCGTCGGCGAATTCGCTATGTTGAACGCGTCGCGCTTTCTTGCTTGGCTCTCTCGTCACTATAACCTCATCATTGTCCCGCCATCGAACCGACCGTCGGCGGATTTACTATGTTGAACGCGTCGCGCTTTCCTGCTTGACTCTCTCGTCACTATAACCTCATCGTTGTCCTCGTTTTCCCCTATCTCCTTGCTGCGTTATGTCCGCGAGACCTGTTTTGGGCTCTTTCCACGCTTATCATCTCCATCGCGTCACACCCCAGGCCATTCATTGGTATGCCGTTACATCACTGACGCCGTTATAGCGTTAATCCTCACACCCATGCCACACACCATGCCACCGCCGACCATGTCCCTACTCTGCGTTGGTCCGCGCGCTAAAACCTCGTCCCCCATCTCCTCCGCGCGTATGTTATCAACTTCCTCCGCGGGCTCTGCGCACCATCACCTCGCTTCCGCTGTCGACCGTGCCACTACTTACCCCCATATACACAGGCGTGACCCCCGTTGGGCCGAGATGGCGCCGGGACGTGCGTCCCATGGGAGGAGACTGGAGTTATTCTTGGGAAAGGCCGCAAAGGGCCTTGCACGGCGGCGCCACGCCATGCCCTCTATGGCCACCTGCCTGTTGCTGTTGCCCTCCCCCGCTCAGTTTTGGATGGCTGCGGCGCTGTACTGAACTGATGTCGATGCACATCCGACGCACGACATGATACGCGGGGCCTCGCATACGCACGCGAGGGGCTGTTGGCTGGTGGCGATCCTGTCTGTCAAGCGGGTGATAAATCGACAGGCCACTTAGGCGATGCTGACTCCGCGCGTGGGCATGGATGTCGGAGGGCGGTGCGCGGTGGGGGGAACCCGAGGAGATGCAGGCTGGAGCCCTAGCCCCATGGACTCGCTGTGGCGGATTATGGCGGGCGGGTTTTTGCATGGTGGTGCGTTGTGCAGGGTCGCGAGTGCGATACGAGGGCGTCCGTGTGGCATGGGGGTCTTTGGGCTGTTTGGGCTCGTCCGACGCGCGCGCCGCGGGTGAGAAAACATCGCACTCCGAGGCGTTTGCCGTCGATAGCGGCGATCTCACTTTGTTTTTGCCCATCTTCCTTTCGGAGTCTCTCACTCTATTTCCTATTTCGCGCTTCATTTTCCTTCTTATCTTTGCATTTGGCCGGATCCCTTTTGGGTTGCGTATTTTCGTTCATGTGGGATGAAGTTACTGACCAACTCTCTTACTTTCTCCGCTCCTCCGTTTTCCATTCCCATATGCCGGCATATTTCTCGATATAGGTCCTGACCACAAATCTGAAGTCCGCGTTCCTGCTCTCACAGGCAGCTGGCGCGCACATGCTGCCACGGCGCAGCGGCTCGATCGTGCATTTCGCGTCGCTCTTGTCGTACCAAGGCGGGCTCACAGTGCCGGCGTATGCCGCGGCTAAAGGCGGTATCGCACAGATGGTGAAGGCGCTCGCGAATGAGTGGAGCAAGGACGGTGTGCGCGTGAACGCGGTAGTTCCGGGATATGTTAGAACCGATATGTGCGTCTTTCTTTCTTTGACTTTTTTATTCTATATTTGTGCCTTCATTGTCTTCTGGTTCTTGGCGTGCTCACGGTTTGAAGAAGAGCGGTGGGATCCGGTCCATTCGCTGGTCCATGGGACGGAGATGGAGACAGCTTCAAGTTCTGAGATCTCGTTCTTATATTTGGCTTCACTTCCGCCTCCATTGCTCTCTATTTCCACGAATCTTTTGAACCGGTATCATTTAATGAACCGTGCGAGCGAGAGAGCAAGTGGTTATTATTGGATGCATAAACTTACGTTACGCCTCATTGACAGGAACGAGAAGCTGCTTGCGGACCCGACGCGTTTGCGCCAAATCAGCGAGCGCATCCCGGCTGGGCGCTGGGGAGAGCCGGAGGACTTTGCGGGCCCCGTCGTGTTTCTTGCAAGCAAGGCGAGCATGTACGTCTGCGGCGAGCTCGTTGTGGTCGATGGGGTACGTCATTCTGTTTTTCTCCCCTTGGCTTCCCTTTGTCGTGTCGATCTGGGTCGGGGGCGTTCCTTTATTCGATTGTGCGCCACACCGATCCAGTGCGTTTTGGGTCAATTACTGGATTTGAGCCCCCCAAGGCAGGGTCGAGCGGCTCGAGCCCTGCATGCTTGGCGCTAACGGAATGGCAGTAAATGAGGCAGGGATGGCCGCAGGCATTTATTCAGACTTGGGACACACTGTTGTTCCTTCTCTATTCCGTTCATGAAACATTTATTGCGATAGAATTGACGTTGTTTCTGGCGCTTTAAGCGACAATGCTGAAGAGTCGCATTTCTGATTCCTTTCTTCTTTTGTGCAGGGATGGATGGGTCGGTGATCGACTCCCGAGGATGTACGTTATGTACAACATTCAGTTGGGCAAGATCTGGGGCTGGGATGCGTAGTAGAAACAGAAAACAGAAGAATGTTGAAGAGAATTGAATTTTGCACGAGACCAAACTTGATGTTCTGCACAGACGCTGTAGTTCAATGTTCCGACTTATGTCACTGAGCTTGAATATATGACGGATCACGTCAAAACCTTGTAGAAAATGAAAGGAAACAGAAAAAGGAAACAGAAAATCTGATCTACAACTCTATGCACAAAAGTAAGTTTTGCTATCGGTAATGGGAAACTTGGTAGATTATTCTAAAAGAAAACTCAATACTGATTCGCCAAATAATACGCGCTCTGAGGTAGACGATTGCGTTCCTACTCGCTTGTACATGGGCACAGCATGAAGCTTTCTAGTACTACATGGATAAGTCTTAGTCTTCCGATGTCACGTACAACCGGGCTTCGCGCCGTTTCCCGCAGGCGAGGCTTATTTTGGCCCTTAAATAACAAGATAACTGGCGTTATTTTGTCAAAGAATGGCCTATCGCTTCACGCAGATCTTAGGCTGTGAGCTGGCTGTGAGACAGTACTGTCAAAGTCGGGAGTATTGGATGCGTGATTTGTGCATTAGCAATTTAATGACACCGATGGGATTACTTATTCTTGGGTCACTTGTCAGTGGAGATGGTGTTTAAACAGTGTTCGTTATCCAGTACTTAGTCAACACAATTGATTCATTCATATACAGGCGACAGAGCATTCTACCCTCGGAAGGTCGCTCCGAAAAGTGCTTCGTTATCAGGATGATAACTCAATGAAATCTAAAGTTGCTCTCCCAACTTCACGTATAATTCGCAATGCGTGTCTGTCGGTATGGCGCTTAGACTTTCATGTTAGCTATTTCCCTCATTACGATATAGCAGATGTAAGTACACGGAAACAGCCGCGTGAGCTAATTCTGAACTTGTACCGAGCTCTGAGAAAGGAGTAACAATGTGGTGGGTTCATGTAGGTCAATTTAAGCCACTGCACCGTTTCCCGCGTATGCGGACGCTCGCGACGCTATTTTCGCTTGAGAAAACGGTCGGAGGACATAAGGAGTGCATTTCTTATCGTCTTCAGAAACTCCCGGTAGATTCAGAACGGCACCTATTGCTACAAATTTGAGACTATCTCTCCACCCTGTCAATCTCAGGGATCACATAGGCAGTAAGATCCACAACAGCCATTGGCTTTTAGTACTTGAGTTTCACACCGGACATTAAATAGAATATACCGATAATGCAGACAACTGAAAAACTGGCTGTAGCCTTTATTATCCTATTAGTTGAATCCCTGTTTATCTTCCGCATATCAGGAGTCAAAAGCGAACAGAAGGGAGGAAGCAGATCAGAGGATCTACTTGTCTGAATACCAGAAGTATTACGACTCTAATTCAATTATACCACAATGCCCCTCATATTCCAAATGCATCCATGAGTTCTCCGTGTTTCTTGGGAGAAGTACCGGAGGTCGGAGCATAATCCGTGGCATCTTGTTTTGAGTTCTGATTCTGATCGTCCACGCATGTAGGCGCATGACAGAAATCTGAGGCCTTGGGCTTTATAACCTCTTTGACGAGCGACCTGTTAGTGAGAGCGAGATTGAGCCTAGGAGATGGACAAGGAATTGCGTACAATGGCGTTAGCAAGTCTGGTACTTTGATATATTTCCAGCTTATTCATTCACGGTCCAAACTTCATATCATCAGTCAAATATGTTACCACTCATATCTATCTAGTTTTCCTATTAAGAAATATACCATGAAAGCTATATCGTCGATACTCCCACACATTACAATTTGAGCCGGCGTGGATGGTGGATGGGAGTCCATGGCCTTGAGTAGTCCGGTACTCCGACGGAAAATAGATGACTTCTTCTAAGTGCCACTTGTATCTAAAAAAAGTTCAGAATAACAACCCTCAAGCTTAAGCATAGATACCCCAATATAAGGAACCAAGTTAATCAGGTCGTTGAACGTTCCTACCTAATTTGTCTACAGTGATACTGTGGCCACGCAGTCGGATAAGTATGAGATTCTACTCAATTTGCAGAGCCGAAGTTGCCATATGGTCTCATCCTCTGGCGTAGAATTTGCGATTAGGAAATAACAGTCGCACAGTGAATGCAAGCGGCCGTCATCATCAAGATCTTGACTTGACTGAATTATCTTCTTCGAACGGCGTCCGCTGATATAGGCTCTATTGTAATACAGAAAATGAGGGTGCCTCTGATTAGACCAAGATTGCGGATACTTCGTTGCATAGAGGTGAGTATGAGTAGCCCACCAGACCAAATCGAAAGTAAACAATCTGCCCATTGGGCACTCACTACCTACGCATCATCAGCGACCATGTCCGGTACACGCGCCCGAAGTACCGAGGGCAGGCGCCTTTTGGATATGGAATGACATATACGAGCCACCTAAAAGTTTAATGATATCCGCATATGCAACTCTATAACTCGGATAATTCCTTAAATCAACTCTCGGTAATCCCGTTCCGACTCAACAAGGACAAAAGGCAGAAAGACACAAGAGTCATATGATACTTTGGTATGGCCTTGTTTGACCTACATAGGTACGTAGTACCGATCTGGACTGGTTATTTAGTTCCGTGATTTGAATTGTGAATACAAGATTAAAGAGATGCGAGGGGAGAAAGGTGGACGTCCAGAATAATCAGTACGATACTGTTGACATCGATCCGCAATTGAAGACCTCAGAAGGACGCGGTCAAGTCTCGGACCTATGTAATGCGACCCTTCGTTCAGAATTCCTTCTTGTAATTGAAACAAAAACTTGCATGTCATTCGAGGGCTGCCACCTTCGTCAAATCATATTCATACTTGGTATTCATGTGTCCCCGGTCCGATAATATGCTATGGGCTTCGGTTTCGGCACGATAAACATAGCGATCGACCCGCGCGGGATGTCCATAACCTATATAATCGATTCAACACATGCACAACTCAACGCTCGCAGTGAAGATTACATCAAATGTAGACTGGGAACAACAACAAACCAGCCCCCTTCAATGCGATGATTCATACAGAACTCCAGGGGATACGGATTAAGATACAAATATCCGGGAATCGGCGTGTATTGATACCGGCATACTGTCAAGATTTCATATCGCCCAAAGTTGATTAAAGGCAAACTGCCTCCACATGGATTATTGAGTTTCTACTCAGCCTACATCAGTTCAGAACGGAAAATGGAACCGACCGGCCCGTCAGAAGAGATCAAGAAACGAAGCAGACCAATGAAATTGCCACTTCCAAAGATCAGGGTAATTCTAATTGACGCATATGCGAATAGCCAGATATCCAGAGCTTGCGGGGCCTGTCATAAGCGAAAACGGAGAAGTACTTCCTGTGGCGCTCAGTATGGTGGTGGGTGAACATTCTATCATGGTCGAAGGAAGGAACATTTGGCTTCGCTGTCCGATGGGCGGGTAAAAAAATGCATGATACTCAGGAAGAACAGATACTTCGTCTTGGAAGTAACCGATCAACACTCATGTGGTGTATTGTAAGCATGCGGCTCGAAGGTAGGAGACGGCAAGAGTCGCCTGAAGGCGAGTGAGTTTATGGACATTAGAGGACCAGAAAGACAAGTGGAGAAAGGTCGATCCTGAAGCGTCAACGTATATAACGTCTTGTTACCCATGTTATCGAAAGTGTGAGGATGGATCATCCAAATGAAGGTAGTACAGTCAAGGTGAAGTCTGAGAGTCGGAAAAGAAGCTCCAAGATAGCCGGCCAATAGACAGGTCGTGTCAATGGGAGATATGCCGGTCCATACGCATGTCGCCCATGTCCATCCAACGGTCCAGGAAATCAAGGTGGCCATTCCATCAACCAGGAGCTTCACATGTATAACAGACATATTGCCTGTATTCACAAAAATGATTACTTTTCCATCGCAGCAGGCAATTTCACGCTGGGCCCATGCGCTACTCTTAATGATAGGATTTCAAGTTTAATGTAGCGGGATAATCCGAGCACGAGGATATAGCGAAGCGAAGACGAGACATGTTCCTAGTGATTTTGGCATTGCTTATCCAGTAAGTAGGGAAAACGATGTGATGCTGAACTTTTCTTCGCTTCGAATGGTCAATTTGCTCCACTTCTTAATACAGATGCGACGGCCACGGAGAAGTCTCGACCAGAATCCGTCGAAGAATCGGTCAGAAAGCGACGTAGTCTGGGTGTGCAAATCGTGGGCCTTGAATGCCAGTCCAAGAAACCAGAGTGAGGAGATAACCAGCAGAATCAAGCGCTTCTTCTGGGAAAAGGAAAACTTTAAATCTGAGGCGAGGGTAGAAATAAGTATTACTATTTGACTCAACTTCTTTATTTTCCCAGCATCATCATGCAGCCTTGTACACATTGGTCTTGACGCTTCTGTCGTGCATTCCGTCGTCGACTCGTCACATCGGTACGAGAAACCAAGTGAGCGATTCTGGGAGATAAACTTTCCGCTGACGCGCAATATGATTGGAGCAGTGGTCTTGGGGAAATATTGACATAATGTTCCATGCGTTCCATTTCATTTAAAAGCCTCATAGATGAATGATTCGATTGTGGTGGCATGAGGGAAAGACTCGGAAGAGATGCCAGGCTGCGGCGAGCATTCTATTCAACGGGAGCGTCGGGTACTAATACGGACAAATATCTTGCAAATATCACGAGAAATGTTATTCAAAGCACGTGAAATGTCATGTCAGTGTGACAGATCGCGTACTCAGACTGGTTACCACACAATTTCTTTGACTCTGGACCTAATTATCGCGGCCAGCCAGCCACAGGCCAGAACAGAGTGGCACCAATAGAGAGTGCTGTACATGTGCTGTTGCAAGAGCACTTGCGTAACACCGATGCTCCGTCATGAACTCCGAAGTCGCACCCTGGACATTATTCTTGTGGGGTGGGTGCGCTTTAAACGTTGTTGCTTTGTTGGAACTTGGATCCGCCCGAATTGCCAACGAATTGCAGGGAATAGGCCACATTTTCGTTCAGGTGAGCATCCCCAACATTTATTTATGAAAGCTTCGGCTTTGAAAAGCCATATTCATTCGCTTTACCTTGATCAGCCTTGCGAAGTGGCCTGACCCCAAATTTACATATGCTATTATTAGGGGGCAGTTGATTGGAACGCCTGGGGGTCCGGCTTGCCTGGAAACAAAGAGTTGGAAGCTATGACGAGAATGGCGAAAAGTTCTGAAAAGTTGCTGCGAATCCACGGATGTATCGCCACCCAGATTTCTCTAGATTTCTGCGGCACAACATCAGCATCTCAAAAATGCTGTTCTGTTCGCTCAGCCATCTGATAAAAGATGAAAATTTTCGGCCGTCAAGTGGGTTGCAACTAGTGTTGCCGCGAGGTGAGCTCCGAGGTAGCTTGAGGTGAGCAAATTTAAACTCAGACCACCTTGAGCTACCTTGGAGCTCACCTTGGCTCGGTAGCTCGATAGCTCGGTCCCATATATAGCATCGCTTGGATGCCCG
The DNA here is from genome assembly GCA_014925825.1 of Pholiota molesta. Classification (NCBI taxonomy): domain Eukaryota; kingdom Fungi; phylum Basidiomycota; class Agaricomycetes; order Agaricales; family Strophariaceae; genus Pholiota; species Pholiota molesta. The sequence goes on along the minus strand of JACGCK010000015.1, from coordinate 55,273 downwards.
TTCAAAGCGATGCCGCCAGTGCCGATATGAAGATACAATGCATTAGAAAATATGTATATCGAGTGGTACACGATGTTTGCAGCATGTAGTAGTGTTATAGAGTAGTCTAGATGTAAGGTAAAAATCTGGTTAGGAAGCATCAGTTTATGGCCGTTCTTGTCCCCAACCTTCCCAAGACTTGCTAATATATGTATTTAATGTTTCAATATCTCCCCGACTCATTAATTCTCTGACCTCTGTAGGGGAAATATCAAGAACAGAGAGCTCATGCTCCGTGCAAATTAAGTGATCAGTAAAATTAAGGCGATCTTTTCGGTAGCTGAATTTCAAAATTTGGAGTTCCTCCATCTTAAACATCGAGAGATTTGAGCGTCTCTCTGCATCGGTTTCTTTGCTAGACGAGAAAATGCGTTCACAAGGCACTGCGGATGCCTGAACAGGCAGAACATCCAAGGCAACCTTGTAGAGAAGCGGGTATTTGAATTTGTATGTCTGGAAGTAGAGAATGAGTACAACTCTAACACTGGAATCAACATATGAATAACTTCACCTGCCAGAAATGTAGTAGGTCGATTTCCTGATCATCTTCGATGATACCTTCAGCTTCATAAGCGGCGATCTCATCAGATACGGCCCGTCTCGCTTCGTCGTCAATCCGCCGTGCAGCATCTTCCGCAGACTCTGGTTCCGTTGCAGGGGTGGTGGTGTCAATGGAGTCAGGTCTAACAGTCGGGCAAGAGAGAGAGCGCGCAAGTGAATATACCGGAGAATAATAGGTGTATGTAGACTGAGAAGAAGAAGCGTGCTGATTGCACGAATATGATTGACGGTCGGGGCAATTGCATGCTAACGCAGACATCGCGCTGCTACTGTTTTCTGGCCTTGCATCTTCAATTTATATGATTTCTTTGCTTTGCATTGTGTGTACATTTCGTAGACGTTCAACAAACACAGACGCGTCGATACTCAACGTTATTCAACCGTCGACGCGTCCTAGACACGACAACGTATCCCCCTTTTCGCGTTTTTTGCGACAGATAATGGCAACCAACATATGCCTCATTGATAAGAATAGTGCTTACGATCCCTAACGGAGTCAGCCCTTCTTATATGTTGATGTCTTTCTTGCTACATAGGTAGGGATTCAGGAAAAGTGTTTATTATCAAGTATTCTACAGGTTCTATCAGCTCTAATCATTACATTTGACGCCTATGTGAACAAATCTGCCGTGTCGCCGTGCTCCTAAGCGAGAACCGGAGGTTTAAAAAAGAGTCCGAGTTACCTTGAGCTGAGCTGACCTCAAGCTGCCAAATCCGGAAGGAGGCCGAGCTGAGGTGCAACTCACCTCAAGGTGAGCTCACCTCGCGGCAACACTAGTTGCAACAAGGGGACGGGAATCTGCCAACAATTTGAAGCTGAACATAGGATGAAACGTGAAAACCAATCCAATGCCACTTCGGGATCAGGGCGGCCTAGGCAACGTACGGTTCAGTCCGATCATCATGATCCATGGCTGACCATGACTCGGCGTTGATATTTATGCCAAATGACATATATAAAGCACGCTCCAAGAGAGTTCACGGAAACTCTCAATAATACCCCCAGCATTCTGCTAGTCAGAAACGACCCCAGCATCCTCCTATACCCTAATATCTGTAAATTTCACGACATGACCATTATCTTGACTCCCTACTGGTCTGACGGCGTCCAGAAGCTTAAGGTTGCCGCCCAACGTACGTCTATGTCTCTTCTCTGCCTTAGCCAGCTAATTGAACATTTCTTATATACAGCGGCACCTCCCCCTCCACGTGGTCTTGTTCCTCCTGTGCTCGGTGGAGACATTCACACTATACGTTGTCTCGCACAGCTGCGTTCGAAGACTAGCGACCTCGAAAAGTACATCTACCTGTCATATCTCAAGTCGGAAGACCCACGCATGTTCTACAAGCTCTGCTTGGAACACATGCCGGAAATTACGCCTATCATCTACACCCCGACTGTCGGAGAAGCCTGCGTGAAGTTCTCCCACATTTATAGACGCCCGGAAGGACTCGTCTGTATACCACACCCGTCATCTATGAACAGGTAACTGACTATGTAGTGCAGTACGTTTCCATCCTAGACAAGGGAAAAATTCGCTCCAGTACGTCAAATGCACCCCGCATCTCACAATCAATTTTTTTTTACTGACAAGCATCCAATGCAGTTATCAACAACTGGCCAAAAATAGATGAAGCTCGTATTAGTGTCGTTACGGATGGTCAGTCCCTTTCCGACGGGCGGCCGTGTTTCCGTATTGACAACTGCCTCCAGGTTCTCGCATCCTGGGTCTAGGGGATCTAGGTGTCAATGGCATGGGCATCTCTATCGGAAAGCTGTCGCTCTATGTCGCTGGTGCCGGGTATGTCATACGCTATCTTAGCCTGAAATCAATTGTCTCAACAACGCCTTCACAGAATTCGGCCTGAGTCAACCATCCCTATCTGCCTCGACCTTGGTACTAATACTCAACGATACCTCGATGATCCACTGTACATGGGCATCCGTCGTAAGCGCGTTGTTGGTGAAGAGATGGCGGAATTCATGGATGAATTTATGCACGAGATGAGCACAGCATTTCCCAAGTTGATGATTCAATTCGAGGTCAAATCTGTTTCTATTTCCTTCTTGATTTTTGTCTCAACAATTTTAACAGGACTTCTCTACTGACAATGCCTTCAAGTATCTTGAACGATACCGCCACAAATACCCTGTGTTCAACGACGACATTCAGGGCACCGGCGCCGTCGTCTTGAGCGGCTTCTTGAACGCGGCTAAGCTCGCATCAGCCGCTTCCGGTTTACCTCTTACTGAACATCGCATTCTCTTCTTTGGTGCTGGATCTGCTGGTGTCGGTGTCGCTTCTCAGCTCATGAGCTTCTTCACCTTGCTCGGAATGACTGAAGAACAAGCGCGTCGCAAAATCTACCTCGTCGATTCTCAGGGTCTCGTGTACGATGCCCGTGGAGGCCTCGCCGAACATAAGAAGTGTACGTTACATACTTCACTTGACCCGACGGAATGTGTCAACTGACGACGTCATTGCTAGTCTTCTCTCGCGACGATTATCAGGGACCTCCCATGACTAATTTGCTCGATATCATTGACTACGTGAGACCGACGGCTCTCCTTGGTCTATCTACCATTACGGTAACTACACAGCTTTCCTTATCTGGACCAAAGTATTCATCGTCATTGCTGTTCTGTGTAGGATGCATTCACTGGCGAAGTTCTTGACGCAATGGCGGCCATCAACCCTCGTCCTATCGTCTTCCCTCTGTCCAACCCCGTCAAGCTCGCCGAATGCTCTTTTGCAGACGCTATTGAACACACCAATGGCACTGTACTGTTCGCTTCCGGCTCGCCTTTCCCTGAGCAACAGTATCAAGGCAAGACTCTATATCCAGGCCAAGGCAACAACATGTATATTTTCCCAGGTGTGTTACTATGACACGGCCAACACTTATCTTTGGATACTTACCAACGGCTACAGGCTTGGGATTGGCGGCAATTATCGCTCGTGTGTCAGAAGTCACTGATAGCATGGTTGAGGCCTCGTCCCTCGGACTTGCACATGCGTTGACGGAGGAAGAGATATCACTGGGTCTTTTGTACCCACGTATTGAACGAAGTAAGTTTGAATCGTACCCGCAAAGCATTCCTCACTCTAATTTAACGCGCTTCTCTAGTCCGGGAAATCAGTGCACACATCGCCAAAGAAGTCATTCGTGCCGCTCAAAAAGCTGTATGTGTTCTTCGTCTCACGATATGCGTTCTCGTTGCTGACCTTCGCTTTTTCTTCATCTCTAGGGTGTTGACCGCTCTCCCGACCTTCGTACGAAGAGCGATTCTGACCTTCTCCATTTCATCAACTCCAAGATGTGGAATCCCTGATCAATTGTTATGGCCAGTCTTCGTTTAACGCCTTCATATGCTATCTTTTCGCATTCTCTGTATAAAATTTACTTTGACATGTCCAAACTATTGCCTCCGTAGATCTGGTATAGATATACGTTAAATCTCCACCATGTCGGTCATAATATTAATAAGCATTCTCATTGATACAATGTAAACCTATGATCAATACTAATTCATGTGAAGGGTAACATGTTAGTTTAAATTACATTGATGACTTGAGTGTGAGGAGTGTCAGGGTGATCCTACGCTGAAGAAACGTGGTAAATGAATGGTAAGATATAAGTACAAATGACAGTGGCTACAGTGTCCGAGCACGAATAAAAAATGAATAAAGAAGATCGACATGCTATCTTGGGATTGGGGATGGGAGCAGTAGTGCGGGCTTCGGTGGAAGGGGAGGAGGATGAAGAACGTTGTCAATCGTCGATGTTCTTAAGCTAGTAGACTGCGTTGAAACTTGGCCAGCACGTCCTTCGCTGCGAGAATATTGACTCCTAGGAGAGCGAAAGGGTGACCAGACACCGCTGCCGTATCGCATGATTGATTCTGTAGAAGTGAAGCTGGTATAGATGGTATCTAAAATTTGGTTCAAGGAATGAGCGGTGTCAATTAAAGTGAATACTTCAATCGCTGACCTGGTCGGCCTTTTTCGACCTTTTCTTTGGTATCGCATTGCTTCTTTGCAAGGCGCCGGCGAACTACGGCGTACGCAATTATTGCCCCGAAAATGAGGAAGATCAACGTTCCGAGAAAACTCCCCAAAATGCGAATGATTTTTTGTGGATCGTAGGCAGTACGCGAAGCGTCCGGAGAGGCTGCCTGTAGTGACGGCGTGGCGCTAGTCGTCGTCGGGCTGGAGATCGCAGTATCCGTCGGAAAGACGTTGACACTCGTAGGTATTTGCCCAATGACGTCTTTATTAGAGCCCATCTCAGGAAACACGAAGAAGCTGTCAAAAATATAAGGTACGGTCGACGCGGAGGTAACATTGACGACTATATGGTGTTCTTGGACCGACAAACCGCCCATAGATGCAAAGAGAGGCTGATCCTGAACGTCAGATATGGCGAAAGGAAGGGTAGTTTCGAATGGTTTATTATCTAGAGTGTATACCGCCGTCGGTGGTGGATTGGAAGCATTGCTCGCTGGGACTGTGCCAAATACGACGATACCTGATCCTGTTGATATGCAGGGCATTAGCGTTTGTTATGATATGTGGAAAAGAGGAAAGCTTGCCATTGAACTTTAGGGAGATGATGGAGCCGGAAAGCGTCGTGCTATGCTGGGTCATAGATTGAGTACCATTCAATGTCCATGCACCTATGTAATTGACATGAGGATCGTTATCGCGTATAAACATTGTGGACACAGAAAGAACGGATTGGGATTCTGATTGGCATTAGGTTGACCATTCATCGTCCCATTTTTCTGTGTTTGCATTGAAGAGGAGTTCTTATTGTTATCGAATTGGTTTGTAGTCAAAGATTCAGGTCGACAGAACCTGGGAGGCTATTCCGACTGTGTTCTTCTGTCCGTCTCTTGACTCTGCGCATGGGTCTTTCTCTTCGAATTGGCGAGATAAAGGGAGGTTCAATGAGGTGGGAGACGTCGATTCTCTGAAAGGACTCTCTGGGTATGAGTTAATATCTTATAGTCCCCTTGATGATTAATATGTGTCACCATTAGCTGTGAATGTGCTCACCATCATGCAAACTTCGTCGAGGAGCTCCCATCGCCGATGACTGCAAAATACTGTAAAGGTCTATGGCCTGCAAAACGGAAGTCAGAATTGTGTCAGAACGTGAACAGGCCAAAAGGGTACTTGCATATAAACTCTCTCTAGATTGTGGGAGGGGGATCGCCAGAATGAGATGGAATTTATACTGGCGCTCAAGAAACCCATAGTTCTGGTTCAGACAATAAGTGCCTCTCGGTCGAACCGGTGACCCATTATATTGGATTCCCTCAGCTCGGAGGAACTTGCTGTGTATCCATCCTGGCTAGGCTGCAACCACAACCACCCTCCTGCCATAGAACGACGTAAGGCAAGGTTGTCAACGAAGATCTGTGCCTTGAAATTGGATGAGTAGCCTCATACTCAGAGGCCGAGGTAAAGATGTGTAGTCAATAAAAGTTCAACAAGAACTTCCGAAGGAACTAATGTACCAGACTGAATGGAAGGGGTTTAGCTACCCTGAAGTCGTTCGTTGAATTTCAGAGGTGCTGATCCCAGAAGCTTGGTCTATGGACCATATTCATCACACTTGGTAAGTTGCAAGTGAATTGTTTATCTGCTTCCCATGGTTGGCACGGTGAATTATGTATGAGCTTCGATAACGTGCGAAAATGATCATTTCGCGAATAAGGAATTCAGATGTCAGAAACACCACTATCTATGTTGGTATGGGGCCATGGGCAAGCGATTGCATTTATGCAAATGGCAAAATATAAGGATTCATATTCCCTGGAGGTATTGACATTATACGCCTGCCATCTTCTTGAGCACTGCAAACTCTTCCTTTCCAGTTGCCTTACACAACGCATAAAATTTGGATGATGTGTTGCTCAATAGGGTGGCGGGCCTGATATCAATGAAAGTTAGCAACATCATGATTCAACCGACACGAAATTTGCTCACCGATCAAATTCTATAATTCTGCCTTGTTCAAGGAGCATAACCTATGGGAGTGTCGCAAGTTATTGAGAATGCGTGAATAAAGTGATACGACCCAACGAAGTTGCGCACCCTATCGTAATCAATGACAGTACGCAAGCGATGGGCAATCGTTAGTATTGTGCTTTCAGCAAATTTTCTAGACGCATAGGTGAGTTAATAGAATATGGGAGACACAGGCAACGCACTGTCGAATTGTTTTGCCGATCAATTCATCGGTCGCGTAGTCCACACTAAAAGTTAACTGAGAAATATTGCTTCTATGAACGTAAACGAAGAAGCGTACCTAGCAGTAGCCTAATTCAATGTAAATATGGTATTCAGAATAAGTATGGTAAATTTATGACGTTACGTACTTCATCCATGACTAGAACTTTGGAGCGCTTCAAAATCGCGCGAGCCATACAAAGCAATTGTTTTTCGCTGAATAGCGTACATTAACATATATGTGAGAATACTGCGGCATGAAGCTTACCCTGTTGAAAAATTGTCTCCGCCCTCAGACACTTTCGAATCAAGATCACGGAAGACATTAGCGTTCACTGTGTCGGCGGCCTCTACAGGGGTATCCTCTGAAGGGATCAAATGTACCCGACGAAGAGCTTCATACTGAAGTTGTGTTTAAATTAGGTTGTAGATGAGGATGAACAACGAAGAACGCACAATTTCGGCATCTTGATATTCGTCAAACACATCCAAAGTTGAGCGTAGAGTTCCACTGAGAATTGTGGGGTCCTGTGGGATGATAGTTAACCGACTTCTGAGATCCGTTAATCCGATTTTTGAAGTATCGATGCCGTCGACCAGTATGCGCCCTTGAGTAGCTTCCACGAATCTGAAGAATGATAACGCAAGGGTGCTTTTGCCGGAGCCTGTCCTCCCTAGGATTCCAACCTTTGAAGATGACAAATTCAATACTATACAACTGAGATGATTGAGCAAAATCTACTTTTTCTCCTGGTTTGATCTCGAAGTTGAGATGATGAAGTACATCAGGCAATTCAGGCTATGGAGACATCAATATCTGAGGAAGGTCACAACTCAAAGTAAGAGGCTTACAGCATAACGAATGACAAGGTCTTCACACTTTATGGCTCCTTCGGAGGGCCAGTTTGCTGGTGGTCTTGGCTCAATATATTCGGGAGGTTCTCTTTTGAGGTCAGTATACTCTTTGACTCGTTCCAAGGCCACCTGAAAGTTTTTTTTTTGGTAAATAAAGGGTTGAGTACACAGATATACAGGTTGCCGTACCATCGATTGCTCTAAACCAACAAAGCGTCGGACCTGAATCGGCCATCAACTTTAACATTGAAGATTGCCAAGAGATGGCTAGACTCACCATGAAGAGAAGGTCTCCTGTGATGGTCGAAGCAAACGCCAAAGCAAACCCAGCCATGGAAGCGCTGATGCTAGGCGTAATGAGGCAGACAAGCCCAGTAGCGCCCACGATACCAGCAGAGAGTAGGTTGAAGCGGACAGAGAGCCAACGATTCACTATGAAATATTAATGATAGATAAGGTATCCATGCAAGTGCTGAAAGCCGCTTACCTCCCCACATCCAGTAGTACGGGTTTGCGTTCTGAGAAAAAATGAGATAACAGTCAGAGCAAGATTGACGGTGTACGTACAGTATCGACGCAGCGAAGCATATCTCTGAGAAATTTAGAGGAAGCGCCGAATGCACGAAGGATTGTCACTCCTGATATCGTCTCGCCATAGATCGAGTACAAGGGAGAACGTGTTACGGAGTCTGCGTCGAATGAGTGTCAGCGACGACTACTACCTTTAGCATAGTATGTTTACCTAGCCGTCTCATATCGCGAGACGTTTGGCCGTAGATCTGTTAAATATCGTCAGAATGGTACAACGTACGGCGAGTGATCGGTGTATACTTTAGCAACTAGAACACCGAGATGTCAGTATGAACTAGACAGACCTCAAATATGGGCAAGTTCACTCACCGTTCCAGTAGATAGTGCCCAAAATGATAGCTGCAAAAATGAAAATTGGACCACCAACAACACTCACAGTAACAATTGTGGTAGCTGCAGAAAGTGCATAGATGATGCTTCTACCAAAGTTGTCCGCAAGACTGCTGTCGATACCTACACAAACATTGTGAGTTCAAAGTTGTGCGCGATGTGCACATAACATACCTTCGAAGTCCTTCCCGAATCGGTTGAGGACACGACCTCGCGAAACTGTATCATGGAATCGGATATCCGCGAACAAGATGGACTCCAAAAGTCGTTTGTAGAGGACGTCTGAAGCATGAATAGAGCCACGGTAGAGGATGAACCAGCGGATGGTTTGGATGATGAGGCCAATAGTCGTGATGACAGCATATAGCGATATATAGAACCCAGGAGTTCGACCACCTCCATTCAACGCAGAATTTGACCAATACCTATAATCAGGAGAATATAGTGAGAACGTAGCAACCAGTGTGAATCGAATTGAGTTCTCCGCACCTGAGCCAACCATTCTCAAGCACTGGGCTAGCAGATGCCACAACCAGAACAAAGATGAACACAGCCCAATACCAACCACTCCCACAGGCCCAAATGTAGGTCTCCCAGATATCACGACTGATGCGCCCTACCGCACGCTTTTCCTCTTCCACAAGTTTTCGAGCAGGCTTCTTTTCCAATTTCACGGATGCAGGCTTGGATGCTACCGTCGAGCTCGTCTCCGATTCCGGTACTGCAGATGGGGAGAGGATTTTTTCCTCAGCAGCCTCTAACGCCTCCTTCTCCTCCTTGTCGGTCTTTTCCTCCGCTGCCTGGCCCGTCTGTACCAGCGTCGCGGCTGCACCAGAATTATAAAAATCTTCCTTGGAGCCTTCGAACTGGACACGCCCGTTGTCAAGGGCGACAACGTATGCAGCGTCGGCAGCGCATAGCTGCACGTGATGCGAAACGAGGATGACAGTGCGCCCTTTCATCAAGTCGCCACGGAGGCATTCGTGATAAAGGTGATGAGCAGTATGGGCATCAACTGTAGCCAAAATTAAATAAGGTGGCGGTGGAGGGTAATTCCAACAAGTAAACACGTACCGGCAGATAAGACATCATCTAGAAGAAGAATGGATGCTCGAGAATATACCGCACGAGCAAGAGATACTTGGAAACATCAGTAAAGGCAGCGAGGTGAAAAAATACTTAATGACCTACCTCGGGCTTTTTGACCACCGGAAAGGTTTACCTGTAGACCGTCTAAGAATCGAAAGGGTAGGTAGATTGTATCAGCTCACTCACCCCACGTTCCCCAATTTCCGATTCATCCCCATCCTCGAGAATGTCAAGGTCGCTTATCAAAGCACAAACCTAGTTAAACGATCATTCAACGGTTGCAATGACGAAATATATGACGTAGGATGTAGTTACCTCAAGAGTTTTGAGATAACGGTCTTCATCGTAAGGAAGGTTGAAAAGAATGTTATCTGGACGACACGTCAGGATTTGGATGCAGCAACGATAGGTCTCCGCGCTATTATGAATACCTTTTATAGACGCATTTCGAAGCCATGCCGCCTGGTTATGTTGTCAGCAAACGCAATCGCAAGTATTCTGAATATCTCCATGGCATACCTGGGGGACATACGCGCAAACACCATCGATGATCCAGTCCTTTTGTGATACCTTGACAGTCGCAAACGAGGCCAAAGAGTCTGGGGGCGATCGGGGACAAAGCACCTGACCAGTAAGGATATCCGATTCGCCCAACAGAGCTGAAAGACAAAAATCAGTTTCCGTTTACGACGAAAAAAGGAATGCGCGCACTCAGAAGCAATAAGGTCTTCCCGGAGCCCAATTTGCCACAGATAAGGGATAATTCGCCATGGGGAAAGTGAAGAGAGAGGTCAACGAGGAGGAACTTCTGCTTTGGAGTAGGGGCAGCTGACGGAGCACGGCTGATGATGGATCTGTCTTGTGGCCATGTAGCGGTGCAAGATTGGAAGGCGACTGTCTTAGACTGTTCTTCGAGAGGCGGAACAGAATTAACCTCGGCACTATTCAAGTATTTTTCAATGCGGCGCAATGATACGAAGCTCTAGAAAATTTTGATGAACTTGCTGCATAATCAAAGAGGCGTCAACGGCACCTGAAGCATATTGATGAACGTCTCTGGCAAGGCGCTGAGAGCGAACTTCATCTCGGAGAATACTAGGAATGGCAGTTTTAGTGCTCACACCTATTGAAACGCGTAGTTGTTTTGCATACCAAGAATAGATGTGAATGCAATGGACGGGGTCAAAGCTTCACCTCGATAGATCGCAAAGTGCCAGAACGAGACAAGAGTGACCAGGATCGGGGATCCATTCCTGAAAGCCAAGCAGTTAAATTTTCATAACACAACACCCCTCAGAAGTGAATATATTTACCATATGGCGTTCCACAAGGTCTAAATGGAAATATTTAGAATGGAAAGAATACTTAATATCAAAATAGCATTACCTCGATTGTATAGTTGAGCTTCTGGTACTTCAGCTCTTTCGTGCGAATAGCTAAGACACGCTTTTCGAAGCTACGCTCCCAACCCATGAACTGTAGATGAGAATTTAGCAAGGCAATTCGATGTCGATAAGGGGAATGATGTTACCTTGATCATACGGATTCCACCAAGAATCTACCAAAACAGTTAAGATCGGCGCATCTGATATGATATGAAAAGCGCAACCCACTTCGTTCATGAGAGAAACCCTCTCATCACGCGCCTTCATGAGATTCTCCTGGGCACCTGTGATTGAGCTATTAGTGAATTCGTATATTAGAAACAAGAATAAAAGACTTGCCAACTACAACTTTTCCTGCGTAATGATTCATAGGAAGGAATAAACAGGTAACTGCGAGACCGAAGAAGCAAGAGACACCTATTGTAGATGAAGATCAGCAAACATGGTAGGTGGAAAGTTAAGATTCGTACCAAGCAAGCTATACAAGAATATAGTCCCAATGACAATTTCAATAGGAGCGTCTATTACAGGGGGTCGTTACCCATTAGGAAAAAAGATACATATGGCAATTTCTGCACTTACCAACTAGGGAAAATACATGCCAAGCGAAATCGCTGACTCTGTCGACATCTGTCGTCATCAAAGTCATGATTTGCGCCTTGCTCGAAAAGTCGTCCTCGTCGGTCTTTTTTTCTTCAACGTCAACACTAGGTGCCGCGTTCTCTCCTGCTTCCTGAGTCGCGCTCGGAGTAGGGGGCGGTGCGTTGGAGGCAACATCCTTGCGCACGAGCGTCTTTGCGTACAAGATGGAGTTCAACTGAATCCTAAGGCGGACTTGAATCGTTGTGGTAGCCAGTGACCACAGTTGTCCGGTGACTAACAATTCGTGAGGATGATGAGATGAGGGGGATACGAAAGCACTCACTCAAGAAGGAAATTGCGTTGGAAACAAATATGCCAATCACGTAGACCCATCCCCATCCTTTATTCTCTCGGGTGGGATCAACTTCGAGAAAGGCGACCAATTTTTGCAGAAAAAGAGGAGGTGCATAGAAAAGCACCGCAGACACGGATGCGAGCAGAAGCTCGGCCGTGAAGGCAAAGTAGTTAAGACGCACCAGCCGGTAAGCCAAAAGCCATCCACTGCCTGGCTTTGGAGTCCAGGAAAAAATGCGCAGTTTGACCTCACGCATTGCTTGCTTCATTCTGGCGTAGTTGTAGGTTGCCCGCATGTTAGTTGGGACGATCGGGAGGTCGCCGATGTCAAGACTCGTTGCGATATTTCCCAACCATACCACTTTGGTGGTATACGAGAAAAGCAGAGTATCCCAGGGTGAGGCATCTACAAGCACCGTAAGATTTGCGTTGGTCGGTGCCGAACAAAAAAAACATACATATAATGCCACAAACGTTGTCCTGATCAGTGTTAGTGATAGCTTGAACTGTCTTCTCCGAATAGATGTCTGAAGGCGGATAATGAAGTGGGGGTCCGAGTGGCGTAGAAAACGCAATGACGGTGACAAGAACATATATGACTGTGAGCGCATACCACAGATCCCTGAGGAAGGGCTCATCGTCTATTGAAGTGGCAACAGGCGGCGGGGTCTCGGGAAGAATGGCAGTTGATAAAAGCAACGCAGAAGCCATGGATAGCAGTACAGTCAGATGAATGATAGATTCCGAGTGGTAGTCCGTGGAGTTTTGATTTATGGAACGCGCGACTAGGAGGAATGAGTACATAGCAAACACGATATGCAGGGCGTAAATGAGTGTATCATCGCGGTCGTTGATCGCAATAGACCATCCAAGCGAAATGGTACTTATTGCCAACGCAAAGGCTAGAAGTAGGGCCATGAGAGCTTTCCTCCATCGCATCTGTCGTCGATATGAGCAAGGTTTTTTGAATGACGTTTCATTTCAACACACCCGCGTCCAAAACTTGTCCTCGTCAATTGGGTAGCCATCCACAATATCTTCCGGTTTCGTAACGTCAAACGCATCGTGTGCAGGTACTAGGTCTCCGTCCTGAACTCGTATCGGCAGCTGAACTTTTCCTTCGGGCGTCCGTGTAAGGAAGAATACGACAAGACTTGCCAAGGTGCTGGCGGCGAGCACACCAGCAATGGGGAGCTGATACTGTGGCATGGTGTCGCTGGAGGTGTTACGCCTCAGATACACGCTTGAACACCACTCTTCGGGTACCGAAAACCGAGATGGGAGTCAGAAAGAAAGCCTGTTTCGAAATAGCGAAGCGCATTGCGCGGGCTTCGATTGTATAATTACTTCTGCTGACAAATAACATTTTCCACACTGGCATGATAGTGCGTCGGCGATAAGCACATTGACCAGACTGATTCTTGTATAATCGTTGTTCTGTTGCCATATCTTAGATGAGGCCCGCAAAGCTACTCAACTGACGAATTGAACCTGGACGATATGAAGTTAAAACTAAGTATATGCGAGGTTTTACTGTGAGAAATATATACAAGTACTTTGTTGAAGTCTCTGAATCAGCTCTGAATTTTGCTCAAAGTCTTCCCGACATAGTCGGAACCGACGACAGATTTGCCCGAGTCATTTAAAGCTCAAGACAGTGCATTCATGCATGTACTTCAAGTTACAATGCATATAAGCATGAGTTTTGGAGTGAAAAAAAAATTGGCCTGGGAAATTTCATGACTCCTTGTTCAGCTGTGTCTTTACTTATTCTCGGCCTTTTTTTCAAGCTTGCACAGAATTCGCTATCTTTGTTGCCGGGGGGAACAAAACCCCTGATAGGAGTCATATGTGTTTTACTGAACCTCGGAGGCGGCATTGAGAGGACGGCTAACAATCGCTTTTGTTCGAGCTTTGGGAACCGATTTTGTACCTTCGAGATTGATTGTCACTGAGTGGCACCTATCGCGAAACAATGAGCAGACGCCGCAGAGCATCTCCACATTGTTCTAGTACGGTAGTGCAACAACTTCATGCCAGTCGACGATCGCCGGTTGGGAGTTTTCAGCCCTACTTTTAGACTATGCTTATCACACGGTGAGAAGGAATATTTCTCAATCGCCCAAAAAGTCTTGTCCGAGTCAGATACTTACTTAAAATGCTTGCTTCGTGTTTGCTTCGTGTGATTGTCGTGTGATGACGTTGATGCATGATGTACCACGCCCACAAACTTCCTTTTTTGGTATTCTCTTCAAAGCCGGTCCGATGCTCGGTGTTTTTTTCCAGAAAACAAGGACTATCAAAGCCAACAATAGGAAAGGTATCGATCTCAGGTCAGATAATATCCCAAAGCAGCACATCCATGTGTTCCGACCCGAAAAATCAAGGAAAATTTGGTTTCAAGCGCATATGTAATACCGCTGATTTGAATATGCAGGGCTCAGTAAAAAAGCATGCCCAAGTTTAAGGTTGACTTTTCTGGTCATCTTCTGCACCGTTCTAGGGTGTTCTTCTGAGTTCATTTGCGGTCCCTGTTCTGAGAGGAAGGGTGCTTAAATAGGCTGGACTTCGAAGGAGGACCTCCCATTGCGCCAACCTAGCAACTTCTGTCCCGTCAACACATCAGGACTCATTCCCCCAATGGCGGAACCAATTCACCCTGAAGTCAAATACAAGCGGTCCAAGAAGATAGAACAGGTGGGACTACTCAAGGCAGACCTTTCCAACAAGCTGGACGAGGTCTCAAAGGACGCAATCAAGGACGCGCGCACTTTTGGCGTCGCAAAGTTAGACCCGTAAGCTTCCTATTTTGTTTTGTGGCATTGCTACTACTACTTACACCATACACTAGGTACAACGGAAATATTTCTACAATGGAGAAAGATCTGCAATTTCTACGCTATTATTCTACCTTTCCAAGAAACCCGAGTACCACTGATGTCGTGGAGCTCAAAGAAGAAATTCAAAGAGACCACAAGATTTACCGAGTGCGTAATCGCCTTCGCGTGCAAATAACTGACACCAATGACACTGACCTCTTCCCTAAAAATTTAGACCCGATCACAACAGTTGGCTGCTGCAGCCGCCTACAATGGTGGGCGTAAGATAAAAGAACGATACACGCCATCCCCTGTGTTCGATTATGGTAATTCGAGGAGAGATTCGGCTCCATCGCTATCAGAGGTTAGTATAACAGAATCGTCATTCATGCGCGAACCAAGCCCGCAACCAGTACCGGCCGCTCTTCCTGCCCCACCAAGGTATTCATAAATTTCTTGAATATATGCATATTCTACCTCTGACATGGGCTCCATAATAGGTTCCATGGTTCAATGTTAAGTGGCACGGTCGGCTCCCATGGCATGTATGGTGCACAACCAATTGCAAGGTATATATCTACTGTCATGATATTTCATCCTTTTGAAATCATTCATTGGTTTTCATAGCTCTTCAAGTTACACACCTTCAGCCAGGAATCCAACTATTGAGCGGGGACGGTACGAGCATGTTTTTATGCTGTCGCAGAAATCCTAGCTCATTTAGCCATTCTACTGAAGCATCGGACATCGATACATAAATTCATTTGGACAGCCGCAGAACTTTTTGAACATCGCAGATGACATGTCAGAAAAGTCGGCCGTTGTTTCAGAAGAGAATGAGCAGTATCCGCTGTGATGAGAGATCACCGATCATTCCTTTTCGAGTCAAATATTCGATGCTTGAAGTGTTTCCATAGTAAAGAACAGTCCATGGCATGCCAGATGTCATCTTGATTTTGTGTTACTTATAAACCTACGGCTACATATAATTCGGATGTGACGTTACGCAAGCCTATTGAACCGGGAAGTTTCAGGTGTACCTGTTTTTGAATGATACCTAGTACTCCTGACAAATTCGTTGTTACCAGAATAAGCGCAATGCCACACTGAGATAACAGAAGTTCAGCAGACTCTCAAACCATCAGAAAGTCGAGACGTTGTAGGCTTGTAGCAAAAAGGTTGCAAATTGGGAAGAGCGACAAAACTAGAATCATAATGTATGCACGCACAAATATAACTCTCGACCGAGGCTCGTTGGGACAATGCTAGGGAATGGTTAGGATCAAATTCAGGATGAGCAACATTTCAGCCATTTTCTTCGTGAGCATATGATCGCGAACGAATGGTAGAAATCGAGAGACGAGCGTGTTGCGGCCCTCACTTTTACAGTGCTAGCCATACGTTCCACATTGGGCACCACGGTGTGACGAGTACGTCAAAGCACGCAGGCTGCGTACAGATCAAGTACAGATGCAAAGAAAGAGCAGAGAAGGGTAGATAACTGAGAGTCGCCTATATATAGAGATCGACTGGCAAGGGGCATGCACAGTAAAGTGTTGTTATGAGGAGTAGTCGTCGATATGAGAGCCAGAACAAAGTCCAACATAGCGTGGCCAATTTGACAGTTACTTAGATTTCCGAAGCACGTAGATTGCCATCGTAGACTCTGCAGACTCCAGAACACGCAAGTAGAAACAGTAATGGCCATGAGTATTTGTCCAAGAATAAAATGTAGAGATTTAGATCTCCCTAAAGCTGAGTTTAGCAGGACTTGAGCAGGACAGTCGTAAGGAGAGAGATATTTATTAGTGAGAGAATGTCGTCCAACAGAGCCCAAACAGAACCGAGCGTGCGACCTTACAACTTTCGATCTCCGCTTCCGTTGGAACGGCAACTTTGACCAGCTTCATGATCAACGAGTTCTCAATATTCACAGTTCAACTCCTCAACTTCCTTGCCCTCATGACTAACATCGACACGGCATAATCATGGAGAACTCAAGTTCAAAATGGGCAATCAGGCCCTGGGAAAAGTTTTGGATTGCTCACCAGCCGTACTTGTTGCAACGTGGATATAAACTGCGGGACCGATATTCTCCAAACTGGGTGCCTTCCTGGGAGACGAGCAAGAAGAAACGAGATCCCTTGTCTTGTCCCGATTCTGCATGTATGATGGTGAGTCATTGCATGTCACCGCACCTCGATCAACAGTACCAACTCATATTCTTCATCGTCAGCCAGGTGGCGTATTGGATGCTATCCGAATTTCTGATGGCATAAAAGTGGTATTAAAGCTGGTCAGGACCGGCCGGGATGTGCCCATCTTGGAGTACCTGAACTCTCCAAAATTATTGGCCGATCCACGAAATCACACCGTCCCACTTCTTGCGAAGATATTGGTCCCCGACAGAGAAGACGTGGTGTGGATTGTCATGCCGCTTCTTCTTCTCGCTCAAGATTATAAACACCCTTTTCGATATGTTAGCGAAGTGGTAGAATACACCAAACAATTTCTCGAAGTGAGCAATCTCTGTTTCTCAAAAAGAAAATGGAATGTCAATGTCACTCATGTTCGCGATAGGGTTTGGAATTTATGCACGAGAATCGTATAGCGCATAGGTTTGCCTGAACATGATCATTACATTCTATATTCTCATCTGACGAAGACCTTTTGAAGAGACGCGTGCACGTTCAATCTGATGGTTGATTCGGCAAAACTGGTACCGAATGGCGACTTCTTTTTCTTTAGGTCCTCTAAAAAAGAAGATTGGACGGGTTCCGTGAAATCGGTTGAACGACGATCAGTGGCACCATTGAAGTATTATTTCATCGATTTCGAAACCTCTCTCCAGTACTCTCCAGACGATCCGAACCCTCTCTGTGTCGGAAAAGTCGGGCAAGCACGCAATGTACCAGAAATGTCTGAAACGGTTCCATATAACCCATTCAAGCTGGACGTGTATCAACTAGGGACGGCATTCCAACCTATGTTCGAGGTACGCAATTAGCATATACTGCACTACATTGGCATCGACCAGCTTTATCGATTGTTTAGGATTATGATTCTGGCCTCGAGTTTTTGAAGCCACTGTACGAGGCCATGACGTGTCCGGATCCTGACAAAAGGCCAACCGCGGCTGAAGCGCATCAACTCTTCCAAACTATCGTATCGTCCTTCACCGAGGCTGATATGTGTCGCCGTGTTTGGCGCCCACAAATACCACTCAAAGTTCGACAGAAATTCGACTTTCCCAAGTCTAGAAAACCGTTGTCTGCTAAGTTACTGCGTCTTTTCCGTATGAAACACTCGACTATCCTTAAATTTATTCACTGAACATTGCCGATGATGTATATGTATCTAAATAGTGACTTTTGTATTTTAATTTCTTGAGTCTTCGTTCTTTCATTTTTATATATCAATAATTTATTCCCCATGAACAACAACGCCGTCCACAGAGCCCGAACAGAACCTTTTGGATTGCTCATCAGCCATTCTTGTTGCAATAGGGATATAAACTAGCATCTCCACATTGTTCTACGGCGGTGCAACCATTCATGACAGTCGATGGATCTCCGGCTGGGAGTTTCTGGTCCTACTTTTAGACTAAGCTTATTATGGAGTGAAAAAGTATCCTTCTCAGCAGCCCAAAGTCTTGTCGGAGTTGTCTCCGAGTCATCGAACACAACGCTTGCTTCGTGATGGCGTTGATGTACCGCCCACAGACTTCCTTATTTGGTATTGATCCCATCGATGCTCCAGTGTCTTTGCCAGAAAACAAGAAGAAACAGGGCCAACAATAGAAGAGACCTAAGGTTAGATAATGTCCCAAAGCTGCGCCGCCATGTGTTCTGACCTGTTCTGACCCTAAAAATTGGTTTCAAGCGCATACCTATTGCCGCCGATTTGAATTTTCAGGACTCGTAGTTGACGAATTGACTTTTCTGGTCATCTTCTACACGATCCTGCTGAGAATATTTGCATTTCCTGTGCTAAAGGGCTGGACCTTAAATAGGCTGTACTTCAAAGAAGCCCTCCCATTGCGCCCGCGTAACCACTTCTGGCCCGCCGTAACTCATTCTCCCAATGTTGGAACCAACTCAGTCTGAAGTCAAATACACGCGGTCCAAGAAGAAAGAAGAGGTGGAATCAATCAAGACAGACCTTTCTGACAAGCTGGACAAGGTCTCAAAGGACGCGATCAAAGATGCGCGCGATTTCGGGGTCGAACAGTTAGACCCGTAAGCTTCTGCATCCAACTCCACTTTTTGTCCAGGTTTCTGACTACTACTTAACACCATACATTAGGTACAACGGAAAGATTTTTAAAATGGAGAAATCTCTGGAGTTTATGCGTTATTATTCCACCCTTCCAAGAAAGCCGAGTACTGCTGATGTCCTGAAGCTCAAAGGGCACATTGAGCAAGACCACGAGATCTATTTAGTGCGTAATTTCCTTCCATTTGTAAAAGCTAATATTAATGACAGTGACCTCTTTCTCTCATCTTTTCTAGACCCAATCACAGAAGATGGCTAAACAAGCTGAACTGGAGGAAGAGAGAGCGGTCCAAAACGCGAAATTGGCGGAAAAGGCGGCCTATTATATGGGACGCAAAATAAAAGAACGCTATACTCCTTCCCCCGCCTTTGATGACAGTAGTTCGAGGGGAGGTCCATCCCCATCGCCATCAGAGTTTAGTATAATGGAATCGTCGTACATGCGCGAACCCACTCCGCAACCAGTACCGGCCCCACTTCCTGCTCCTCCCAGGTATTCATAATTTCCTGGAATATGTGGATATATACTTATGATGTAGGATGGACAGGTTTGGTGATTCACCTTCAAGGCCCCATCATGGTATGCATACTGAACCAGTTGCAAGGTATATATCTGATGTTTAAGTTGTTGAACAACTTTCAACGTCATTGATTGATTTTCGAAGCTCTTCTAGGTATACGCCTCCGGGTAGAAATCCAACTCTTGGGTATCAATGGTACGAACATATTTCTATGTTGAAGAAATGTTAGCTCATTTAGCCATTCCACTGCAACATCAGGCATCGCTACATAAATTCGACTGGACAGCCAAATGACTTCTTGGAGTTTGAGGATGGGGTCTCAGAGAAGTCCACAGCCATTTTAGAGGAGGAAGAGCCCTGCTCGTCGTAATAATCGGATGGTACTTGGGGACAAGAATAGTTAATTACAGGAAAGATAAAAGTGCGACAGTTTTGCGATGTCTTCCGAGTTTCAACAGAAGTTATATGATTAGAAGCAACCAGAATTTATTATTTTCTTTTGAATATGAATATGATACATAGTATTTATTTTACCTAAAAAATGTGCCCCCAAAACAAACTTGACACCTTTCTTCTGAGCATATTTCCAAGGATCCGGTGAAAAGTTGATTGAGAATGAAAATATGGAAGTAGGATCATGGTAAGTGCTAAGCATGGATATCAATTGGCATCAGCGCACCCGCCTGAATTGCTCTCGCGATATGGACCATGCGGAAGGTATTGGGCGCGTTATGGCCTCACAACGGGTACACCAAGTTGCTCGGGCAGCGAGCAGACGCACAGGAGCACCGGAAGCACAATGGATAACTTGTCTTGAAGGCCATTGCTACGCATGGCAGGTACTCGTCCAAAAAAATCATAACGTAGCTTGAATGGAGCAAAAAAAAATCAGAACTGAGAAAACTTTACTGCACTAGACTAGCAAATCTTATTTAGACAGGAAGATTCAAATCATAAATGTTGAATTTAAACATTTGTATTGAAGTTATTGTATCCTATCTAATCTAACATTATCTATAGTACTCTAACTAATACCTCAAAAACACCCACGGGCAGCGCGCATTGACAATGCGCACGCGGGCATCATTGTCGCCCGCCGCCCGTGTGCCCTCACATATGCGCTCGTTGCTGAGGTAGAGTTAGTAGGGAGGCGGGAAGACGTACCTATCAGTGTCGGACCCGACAAAGCGCCGGTGTCATCGCGACACAGAGCCGCCAGTGGGGTGGTGATGTGGCAGTGGCGTTGTGATGAATTGGGGGGGCATGGCACTGGCACTGGCACATGTATTGTCCTGTTGACGGCAACGCGGTGGTGTAGGGCGTGGCGGACCACATAACGGTGTTGTGGTAGTTGTGACGTGGCCGTTCATCGTCGCAGCGCATGTGGGCGTCGCGTCGCAGCCGTTTGTTAATGTAGTGGCGGCGTTGAGTTGGATCGTGATGAGTTGGACGGTAGGCATTGTGATGGGATCGCGTGGGTCGTCCCGTCGAGGGTGATGTGGCGAGTCGGTACGCAATGCACGCTGCCCCACATGGCGGGGGTGGCGCCGCCGTGTCTTGGTGTTGTGGTTGTCGCGACGCGGCCGTTCGGTGTTGCGGTGCTGCGGGTGTCACTTCATGGCGGTATACTGAGGCAGGGCATTTGTGAATCGAGAATGATGTGGCGGGCAAGGAGCGCAAGCGGGAATGGTCTCCTGTGGGTGTGGAGAGCAGCCAAGAGCAGTCAGTGGGGGGTTGTCATCAGGTGATGTAGCACCATACCTTGCAAGGGACGCCGCGCTTCCTTCAGCCGCATGAAACACACCGAGCGTTTGGGAACTGGGTGGTTAGTAGGCGCTGTGCAGCGGGAATGACGTTGCAACGTACCGATGACGGGCAGACGACCCTCGGTCAATACCCCGCACGCGGCACCCTCTGTGTCCTGCTCCTCCGGTAGACTGTATAACCTTAGGCGGCTGGCTTGTCGGCTTGGTGGTGCACGTGGTGTGAGAGGTGCAGCCATCCCTCGTCGGAGGGGTCTGGAGGGGTGCGTGGTGCGCAGCAGTACGGTAGCGAAGTCTGACAGTGGTGGTGGTGGAAGGGATGATAGGGACCCGCGGAGGGGAATGGCGGTCCGATAAGCGGAGGATGCCGTGCGCGGGATGATCCGGCGCGTTTGGCGTAACGAAAGTTGGCGGATGGCCAGTGATAAAGAACGAGTCTATAAATATAGACTCGTAACTAAAAGGCGCTAGCGGTGAGCAATTGCACAAGCTGATGCTCTGAAATATCGACAACGACGAGAGAGACAAAGGAGCGTGACCAAAACCAAGTGAGGCAGCGGTCAATCTTGAGCTTGCAGCCTGAGGCATGAAGCTTGAGCTTGAAGCTTGAAGCTTTGAAGCTTTGCAACTAGAAAATGAGATCCAGCGCCTCCGCAGACTTTAAATTCCAGAGCATGCACATGATGCAGATTATACTGTACAATTCCGACCAAGTGCTCGGCCCAAATTTTGTGTGACACGTTTTTGTCAAGTGCTCGACGGCTCGATTTGAAAAAATTTGCGTGACAAAGGCCAAAAGTGCTCGATTTTTAGCATTTTTCACAGGTAATTGACTGAAAATAGAGCTCTACCAGAGATTTTTCTGGAAAAAAGTGCTCGATTTTTGCTTGTGAGCGTGACAATTTGCCCAAAGTGCTCGGCTCGATCAGCTCTGTGACGCGTGATGCGAGCACTTGGTCGGAATTGTACAGTAGACGGGTAATGAGTCAAAGTATATATATGCTCAAGGATGCAATGTGCAATGTCTTCGAAGCTGAAATCTTGGTCTGTCTCTCGCGCATTCAGTTTATCGACTGATGCTCATAAGGAAACGGCAGGGAGAATAGTTCTATCAATATGACCGAAGCCCGAAGTTGGTTGCCGTACAACATAACTGAGCGTGCGACTGGCATCTTTGAATCTCCGCTTCAGCGAAAGGACAGAACAGACCTCAAAGTTCCAAGTTCAATTTCTTAACTTCTTCTCCCTATGACAGTCATCGGCCAGATATAACCATGGAGAACTCAAGTTCAAAATGGGCAATTAGGCCTTGGGAAGAGTTTTGGATTGCTCACCAGCCCTTCTTGTTGCAACACGGATATAAATTGCGGGACCGATATTCTCCAAACTGGATTCCTTCCTGGCAGACGAGCAAGAAGAAACGAGATCCCTTATCTTGTCCTGATTCCGCATGCATGATGGTGAGTCATTGTATGTCACCGCACCTCGATCAACAGTAACGAGTATTCCTCATCATCAGCCAGGTGGCGTGTTGGATGCTATCCGAGTCTCGGATGGTGTAAAAGTAGTATTGAAGCTGGTCAGAACCGATAGGGATGTCCCCATCTTGGAATACCTGAATTCCCCGGATTTACTGGCCGATCCACGAAACCATACTGTTCCACTGCTTGAGAAGATAGTGGTTCCCGATCGAGAAGACGTAGTCTGGATTGTCATGCCACTTCTTCTTCTTGCCCAAGACATCGACCATCCTTTCCGCTATGTCAGTGAAGTGGTTGAATATACTAAGCAATTTCTTGAAGTGAGCAACTCTTATTTCTCAGAGTACCACGTCAAATTTATTTACTGACATTCGTGACAGGGTTTGGAATTTATGCACGAACATCGTATAGCGCATAGGTTTGCCTGAGCATATTCATTGCCTTCGATATTGTTATCTGACGATGACGTCCTCAGAGACGCGTGCACCTTCAACCTGATGGTTGATTCGGCGAAACTGGTACCGAACGGCGACTTCTTTTTTTTCAGGCCTTACGAAAATGAAGATTGGACTGGTTCCGTGAAATCGGTCGAACGACGATCAGTGGCACCATTAAAGTATTACTTCATCGATTTCGAAACCTCTCTCCAGTATTCTCCGGACGATCCGAACCCTTTATGTGTTGGAAAAGTTGGGCAAGCACGCAATGTACCAGAAATGTCCGAAACAGTTCCGTATAACCCATTCAAGCTGGACGTGTATCAACTAGGAACGGCATTCCAACCTATGTTCAGGGTACGTAATTGGAATATACTGCACTACATTGGCATTGACCACGTTTATCAATTGATTAGCATTATGATTCTGGCCTCGAGTTTTTGAAGCCATTGTACGAGGCCATGACGTGTCCGGATCCTGACAAACGGCCAACCGCGGCTGAAGCGCATCAACTCTTCCAAACTATCGTATCGTCCTTCACCGAGGCTGATATGTCTCGCCGTGTTTGGCGCCCACACATACCACTGAAAGTTCGACAGAAATTCGACTTTCCCAAGTCTAGAAAACCATTATCCTCTAAGTTACTGCGTCTTTTCCATATGAAACACTCGACTATCCTTAAATTTATTCACTGAACATTGCCGATGATGTATATGTATCTAAATAGCGACTTTTGTATTTTAATTTCTCGAGTCTTCGTTCTTTCTTTTTTATATATCAATAATTTATTCCCCATGAACAACAATGCCGAACAGACCCTTTTGGATTACTCATCAGCCATTCTTGTTGCAATAGGGATATAAACTGCAGGACAGTGACTATTGTCCTCTAAGCTATCGCGCCTTTCCAGGTCTTTTCCGTAAAAAAAAAGAAAACACTTGACTATCCTGAAATTTATGAACTAAACATTGTGAATTTCATCTTGCCGATGATGTGTATATCTAAAGTATCGAACCTTCTCTGTTTGAAGCACTTTCCTTGAAAATGAAAGCTATATATTGAAAATTTCATCGTATTTGTACGTGCTGATGTGTATGAGTCTCGTTCGGCCGTGTACCAGATGGACTTACGCTGATTCGGGGATCTACATCAGTCTACATATTTACCAAATTAGTCTCGCGAGATACCCAATCTGGACACAACTCGGTGCTCGCCTAGGATGGGCTCAGGATGAAATACTGTAAGCGTTTGCCTCGGCTTGGGCGCTTCAAAGTTGGGCTCGCTAGTGGTGTTGTTGGACGATACCGATACCGATACCGAATTTTATTACCTAAGATAAGGTATTTTTTCATGTCACTCTGTTGTGACAGCACACTGGGCAGTCAGATTTCCGCGTACCATGCATCTTAAATGTGTAAAATTTAAGAACTACATTCTTTTCAAGTCTATGAAAGTGTCTGTGCTCTAGATACTCAGTTTGAGCTGGAGAAACACACCATATAGGTGTCTACGGCCCTTGGGGTCATCTGGCAGACATGTGACTGATCGTGACACTGCGTAACATGGCTCGTCCACCTCGTCAGTTTCGATGTTCTTGCATTTCTGTGAAGTGCAGGTAAATTCTGGCAGCTTCCAATCCTTTTGAAAATTATACAAAAGTATATAAAGAGTCAAAAATGTAATTTTGAAGCTATCTTAATGAAAGCAGCCGGTGACTGGCATAATTTAGAATGATACATGATTTTTTTTGAGAATAGGCGCCCTAATAAATTACTCATGACGAGTGTTTTGAGCCGCGCAGCGCGCGAAAAAAAATTAACTATTCCAGCATAGTAAAACCCTATTTTTGAGTGGTATTTCAAGACCTGAAATGCAGCTGATCTGTTGAAATTCTGCCATGTTTCCCTTACTCTGAATGCCTGTCTTTTATTGTTTTTCCAGACTGAAAACAAAACTGCACCTCTTGATATTTCTCAGGTGTCTAGTACTCGCATTTCGGGTACTAACTGCGCCATTAGATGCATGTCATTGCTGTTGCTGACTGGTCTGTGAGTCAATTTCTTGAAGAGCTTGAATATTTCTATTTATTATTTATTTATTTTATTTCTTCCCAACAACACCCGTATCGAGCCCAAAGTTGAGCTCAAGCAAAGAGAACGAATTCACCTGGCTGTAAAGCATGGTCCCACTCGGTCGAAATTAGTAACATGAACAAACAACCCGATTTAGCAACATGTCGGTTGATGATGTTGGGTACTCGTTCGAAAGTCGCCCCCGAACAAACATGTGCAAAGCGTTCGTAGGGGGCGAGTTCAAAAGTTGCCCCCGAACAAATAAGTACAACGTAAACAGGCTGGGTACTCGTTCGAAAGTCGCCCCCCAACAAACATGTGCAAATCGTTCGTAGGGAGTGAGTTCAAAAGTTGCCCCCCGAACAAGCACTGAGATTACCGTCTCTGCGCCGAGATTCGAAAATGTACTCCTCTTTCTTCTTTTCTTTAGAAGAATCATATGGAAAAAAAATTCACCTCCCTCCTTTTCTCCCTCCCCAAACCTGACATAAACTTGAAAAAATATATGAGGTGCAATTGAATTAATGGAAGTTAGTGCCTACTACATCAGACCAACATACAGTGGTCTTGGCCAAATCCCTTACATATGATTAT
The DNA here is from genome assembly GCA_014925825.1 of Pholiota molesta. Classification (NCBI taxonomy): domain Eukaryota; kingdom Fungi; phylum Basidiomycota; class Agaricomycetes; order Agaricales; family Strophariaceae; genus Pholiota; species Pholiota molesta. The sequence continues at coordinate 29,286 of JACGCK010000015.1, read as the reverse complement.
TGCTGCTGGCACGAAATTCTGGAAATGTCTGAGAAACCCAAGATAAAACAACTAGGCATAAAAAGATCTTGAGTTCTTCACTTCACATCATCTTATTTCCTTATCTCCTATGTTGCTACCAGCAACATACAATAATATTCATAAATTTGAATCATTTACCATCCTCGACAAATGTACTTTTTTGTAAACACCACTTAATCCTAAGTTCTAACATCAACCTAATAAGGTAAAGCTCATTAAATTATGATACTAATACTTAATGTTTACAACGCTCGGCCAAAAAATCTGTTCATGTTTCTACTTGACGCCATAGCCTAACAGCATACTAGTACAGCCAGGTGCTGAGGCGACGCAGTCGACCCTTTATTGTCAGCTGAATCTTATCTTATAAAGAAACAGATGACAAACATTATAATCAGCTGCAGATGTATTTGTCATCTGGTCGAGTGGTAGTATAAAGGTCGCGAAATCTCTCGACAAGATAACACTGTCTTTTCATCGTTCGCAATGTCTTCCTCGTCGCAGCCTTCGAATGCCAATGTTGGGGCCCCCAACACACCTTATTTCACGCCCATCCAGAACCCTCCTGCGGGAACTGCGCTCGACCCCCAGCCTGATGGCAAGCCTATTCCCAAGCTGTTCCAGCCTCTCCGCATCCGAGGAGTGGAGTTCCAGAACAGGATTTGGGTGCGTAGCGTTCTGGCATATTTCGGCGTCGTCGCTGACAATTGTCTCGCGGTGGTGGAATAGTTATCTCCTCTTTGCCAATACTCAGCGGAGAACGGCTTCGTTACCCCATGGCACATGGCCCATCGTGAGTGGCCTCCGCCCATCGTATCTCCTCCCAACGTGCTCACCTAAAATGTGCCTCGCCTTCTCCCCACTCGCGCCCGCGACGCAGTCGGCGGCATCTTCACGCGCGGCCCGGGCCACACCATGATCGAGGCCACGGCCGTGGTCCCGAACGGACGCATCACGCCCCAGGACGCGGGCATCTGGTCCGACGCGCACATCGCGCCGCTGAAGGCGCTCACGACCTTCGCGCACTCGCAGTCGCAGAAGATCGGCATCCAGCTCGCGCACGCGGGCCGGAAGGCGTCCAACGTCGCGCCGTGGATCTCTGGCTCGCCCATCGCGTCGAAGGAGATCGGCGGGTGGCCGGACGACGTCGTGGCGCCCTCTGCGATCCCCTACGACGTTGGGCATATCGTGCCCCGGGCGTTGACGGTCGAGGAGATCAAGGGGATCGTGCAAGCGTTTGTGGACGCGGCTAAGAGGAGTGTGGAGGCTGGCTTCGATGTGATAGAGATTCATGCCGCGCATGGATATCTGCTGTCGGAGTTCTTGAGCCCTGTGTCGAACAAGCGCACCGATGACTATGGAGGAAGCTTCGAGAATCGAATCAGGATTGTCCTGGAGATCGCAGACGGCATGCGAAGCGTTATTCCAGAGAGCATGCCCTTGTTTGTGAGGTGGGTCGTTGAATTGCTTTTGCGATTGGATTTAATCTGACAAATCTTGAAGGGTTTCTGGTACCGACTGGGTCGAGGATACTCTTCCTAACGAGCCATCGTGGCGCGTAGAAGACACCGCGCGTCTCGCTCCCATCCTCTATGAGCACGGAGTGGACCTCATCGACATTTCCTCCGGCGGTGTCTCGCCTAAGCAGAAGATCGGCGGTCCTGTCCCTGCATACACCAAAGAGAAGATGCGCGCGTACCAAGCGCCCTTCGCAAAGACCACCATGAAGGCTGTCGGTGCCGATGCCCCATACCCATCCAGCAAAGTTGCCCCGACGTCGGCGAACAAGAGGCCAGAGCGCATTCTCGTCGCTACTGTCGGCAGCATCAATTCTGGAAAGCAGGCTGAGGAGCTCCTCGACGAGGGCTATGCGGATGTGGTCATGGTCGGAAGACACTTCACCAAGGACCCTGGAGCGGTTTGGTCCTTTGCGGATGAGCTCGATGTCCAGATTAGGCTTGCCAGTCAGATTGGATGGGGATTCGCGGGACGAGCAAAGAAGGTAACCGCGAAGGAGGACTAAAACTAACTTCCTGACTGTAGGAGGGTTTGAAAGTTGGGCGACGGCAAAGTAATCAACTAAAAAATGTAGCGATAGAATTCATGGCATAGAGAACCTTAGATCATAACTGTATTTTGTGCATAAGTTACTAATGGGCAATAGTCAATCGTTCGTCAGATTTGGATCCTTCAAGATTGTGGTTGCCAAATACCCAGCTCAGAAGGATCAAAGTTCCAAAAGCATAGGCAGTTTTAGTGGTTGAGAACTTGAGATGTCATCGTGGTATCTGAATGCACTGGTTTTTCCAACAAATGCTTGAAATATGAGTGAAATTAGTTAGACTGGCAACCCTGCACATCAAAGCATAGACTCGCTCGCACGTCAGTCGCAGAGCTGAGGGGTCAGAATGGGGAAGAGCTCCAAGTGATAACCGAGAAAGTGAGATAGAAGTCTATAGATATCAATTGGATATCAAGGAAATGTCAGAGCGGAGGATTATAGCGGAGTCTGCTCAACTTGAATCGGCGCCCTTGAACATATCCTCGTCTCGTCCCCGGCTTTGAAGCTTCCGCCACCACCATGAATCCGCTCTGTTGCGCCATTCATCCATCCCAATCGCAAAACCTGTTTATCGGCGCTGTTCTCCACGAGTGGCTCGTCATCTATGATGCCCAAGGCGGTTGATGGACCGTGCACGAGCCAAAAGCAGCGGAGATTCACACGCGTGGCAAGGTAAACCGCAGGAGCGCCGCTGTTCTTTCCACCTCCCATATCCTCATATTTTGCCAGAAAAGCACGGAGAGAAACATTGCTGCCGAGTCAGCAGAGCGCTAGGACCAGATCAGATATTGGACAGACGAACGCCACGCACGGTGCTGCCGCTGCTCTTTCACGCCCCAAGCGGACATTTGAGTCTGAGCTCGGAAACTTGAATCGGAGTGAGCATTTTTCTTACTCCCTTACCACAGTGGCACACACTATGCCGCGCCCATAGCATCCATACTAACCATGTTTTTCCTCATATCTGCCAGAGAATCCACCACAGTCGCTGCCACGTATCGGTCGTGCTCGATTTGCGAGCGATGACTGAACAGTCGAAGTCGACAGCTCCAACGCAGGAGCACCCCTACCCGCAGCCCACACTCGTCCCATTCCCGCCTCAAGGCTACAATGGCGGCCCGTATCCACCACCGGGGCCTCCTGGAGCATTCATGCCGCCGTTCTATGCCTACCCACCTCCTCCGGACGGCAGCCATCCAGAAGGCGCTCCAAACGGAGGAGTACCTCCCCATTTCATGATTGGTCTTCCACCAGGCGTACCAGGTGTCCTATACGCCTATCCACCCCCTCAGACTCAACGTAGGTGTTGTTTTCTTGTGAGAATCCTCTGTATCGCCGCTGAATTCTCACGTAGAGTTCGGCGCTCCGCCAGCAAATCCGGCCCCATCTGCACTCTCGCGACCTAAGCGCAAGCAAGTTAAGATGGCTGTGAGAATTATTCATATCCTTCTTGGTTGTGTCGTTGACTTATCTTTGTGGGGATAGTGTACGAATTGTGCAGGCGCGTGCAAGCGGTGCGACGAAAACAGACCTTGCGAGCGATGTGTCAAATACGGTATTGCCGACACTTGCATTGATGGGCAACGGAAGGAACGCAAGAAGGGCATCAAGCGTGGCCCTTATCGTAGGAAGAACAAAAACGAATCGGATAGCAACAGTTTCAACGGCGAATGGACCCCCCCTTCTTCTTCAACAACTGCTGCTGCAATCCACGCCGTCGCGCAGTATGCACCGCCTGAAGGGTCATACTACCCCGTCTATTACCCCCGCCCGGATTCATGCCGCATCCGCCACCTCCTCCGGAGGGCCACCCGAATTCCAGCAATTCCACACCGAACCCAAACACCAACCCCGACGGCTCGCCCTCCGCACATTCCAACAACGGCCAGCCGATGATGCCATATTATATCCACCCAGGAGGTTACCCTCCCTTCCCGCACTACCCGCCGACAATGTATCCCGGCCCCCCACCGCCTGGGGCCCCCCACTCCCAACCTCAGGCCGCACCCCCTGTGCAGCCAACAGCTCCGCAGATGGCCGCCCCCGAGCAGCAGCCACCGCAGACAGTCAACCCCGCTGAGGCGTCGGGCAAACCCGACGACGCACCTCCATCCTCTGGCAGCGCGAATGGGGTGGCGGCAGTTGAGAGTGGGGCTAACGTGAATGGGACGGGCAAGAAGAGGCCCAGGACAGGGAAGAACGGAGAACCGCGGACGAAGAAGACCAAGGTCACTGCAGCGCCCATGGCTGTTGCTGCTGAGAAGGGCAAGGATGGCTTGGAGGGGCAGGAGAATGGCGCGGCGCCGGTAGGAGAGGAAGTATCGGCGAACGGAGAGGCTGAGGCGGAGAAGAGCGTATGAGTGGAGCCGTTGCTTGACACGGTGAATACCCTGCGTCTCTTATCTATTCTTTCTTGGGAAGGTCGTGTCTAATTCATATTATAGCATCATCGTTAATCTTGTTCGTCGTCGTCAAACATGCTTTTTATTGACTTCTTTCCCCACCGCTTGGCAACACCGACGGCGCTTTCGTCCTATTGTCACCAAAGTGGATGTTTATCAACCTCTAAAGACACCTACCATCCTTTAAATTATTCATTAGAAAGGACACAGAAAGAGGAAGCATTCCCCCGCTTCCTTTTTCATCATTGTTCTTTTTTGCGCACACACCCTGTTTTACTACTCTTCTCTTTGGTTTCCGATGAAACTGAGGAAAGGAATGGGTGTCCGCTGGCTTTTTGACCTTCAACCAAGCCTGGGGGGCGGTCTGCTCCTTTGGGACCCCACCCCGACCTGATTGATGGCCTGTCAAATGACCTCCGGAAGTCCGATGTTATTTGTGGTTTTCTGAGTTGCTCTGTCCCTCGAGTTTTTCTATCTCTGTCCCTTTCCCGTTTCTTTGAATTCCTTGTTGGGTTTATTCAATTTTTTGTCTTGATCTATTTGGGTGGTGTTGAGGCCATCTGATGTGTTGGCCTCTTCATCACTTTTTTCAGCCTTGCCGTCCTTGGAAGTACAATTTCCTTGTGTTTTCTTCTCCATTTTTATCTCTGAATCCATGCTTCCCAATCTCGTTCTTCCTTCCTTGCTGCCTCTTTCCTCCTTGATCCAGTTTCCATATAAGCTTCTGTCGTTTTTGGCCATGCTTTCTTTGATGTTCGTGCTTGTTTGTGAATAGTGAAGAACACTGAAATGTACTAGATAGTTGACAGAATGTATTGTGAAATATTGTAGTTTTTGAATCAAGCCTATTGCAGTGACTGACATGCGCACTCGTGTAAATATTCCAATGATTTTCGCTGTGCACTTCTTAAAACTGCGAGAAGAAAAAAATAACTATGTACAGACACACACACGCGTCCAACTGCGATTGAAAAAGTAAGATAATACATAAAATGAGATATGGGGTGATCGAGTGTGTCTACAGAAATGGGTTGACTAGTGCTTTATACCAAGCAATAACAATATTTTCTGTCCGAGTGTTTTCTTCGGGAATTGAATTCTGCGTCGGTAAAACTCTGGCCAGTAATTATTAATAACTATACCAAACCCGTCTCGACATATCAGCTTCAGTCAGGCTTCAGTAAAGGAGAAAATAGCGAAAATCTGATGACTCACCCTCATGCACATTGAGTCAGAAAAAACTATCGGCTCCAATTTCTTCGTATAAAGCGCCGTCTTTGTATCTCGTCAGTATTGATAAAAAGAGCTTCACAACAACTTCACAAGCAAAGATTGACTCATTGGACGATGCTCTAATTGGCCGAGCTTGGACTTGTTTGGCTTCAAGCCCGTCACCAAACATTGTCATCGCTGTTGGTCTCGACGAACGCCAGCCTTTTTCAGTTACTACTGACAGCATGGACACTCCCAAACGCTCAGGATCATCAGTGCCCAGCCCGACCGATCCCAAACGGATAAAACTCACGGTTCCTTTGCAGAACCAAGGAGCTTCACCGGTCGACCCAGAAACTGCCCCCGGGAAACGAAGCGAACTCGACCCTCTAACTTCAAGTGACATTGGCAACCTACCACCCGCAGAAGGATCATCTTCAGGTCCTGAAACAGGGTCCGGAAAAGTTCGCGTTCTCAAAGACGACGGAGACGACGAAGAAGGCGGTGGTGGACAGGGAGACGCGGATGTGTCGATGGCGGATGGAGGCGACGACGACGGGGACTCTGGAGATGATAACGACGACGAAGACCCAGCGCAGCTTGAAGCTACACGCCAACGTCTCGAAGAACAGGCGCGCAAATACCTCGCAGCACAGACGCACGAAGTCATTGTGCCTTCATATTCTGCATGGTTCGACATGTCCAAGATTCACCCGGTCGAACGACGAGCACTGCCCGAATTCTTCAACTCGAGGAATCGGAGTAAAACGCCGGCTATCTACAAAGATTACCGCGACTTCATGATCAACACATACCGCCTGCGACCAACAGAGTATCTCACCGTTACCGCTTGTCGACGAAACCTGGCTGGCGACGTTTGCGCGATTATGCGCGTACATGCCTTCTTGGAGCAATGGGGGTTGATTAACTACCAGGTACGTCTTGTTTTTAGGTCGATATTTCGTGATTTAATTACTTTACCCAGATCGATCCTGAACAACGGCCAGCAGCCCTGGCTCCTCCTTTCACTGGTCATTTCCGTGTCGTCCTTGACACCCCGCGCGGTCTCCAATCTATGCATCCCGGCCGGCGACCCAATCCCGCAACTGGGACGACAAATGGTGCCAAAGCTCCCGCAGCATCGGCCGCCCCCGCCTCCCTTGAACTCCGCAACTCTATTTACCAAACCACTGCCAAGTCATCGAGGGCTATCACTTCCGCCGAGGCTAGCACAATCGCCAATGGCGCTTCTGCTCCCGTCAAGGCTAATGGCACTGGTCTCCCGACATCCAACGTTGCGCATACCTGCGACACCTGCGGCGCTGATTGCTCTATTGTCCGGTACCACTCCCTGAAGGACAAGAAATTAGAGATCTGCGCACCTTGTTATCTCGACGGACGGTTCCCTTCGAACATGTATAGCGGAGACTTCGTGAAGCTCACCTCGGCAGCTGGTGCAGTTTCACAAGGCAGCGGGAATAACGACGACTGGCAAGATCAGGAAGTCCTTCTGTTGCTCGAGGGTGTGGAGATGTACGACGATGACTGGTCCAAGATTGAGGAGCATGTCGGCACCCGGTCTGCCCAGCAATGCATCCGCAAGTTCCTCGAGCTGCCCATCGAAGATCCTTACTTGAATACCGAGGGAGCAATGGGACCCCTCAGGTTTGGCAGAATACCATTCGAACAAGCAGATAATCCCGTTATGAGCGTTGTGGCGTTCCTTGCTGGTGTCGTGGGCCCTGGAGTCGCCGCCGAAGCTGCCAAAACTGCACTCCACGAGCTCACTGACGGCAAGACTGTCAGCGCCGAGGACGGCGATAAAGAAAAGGCAACCGAGCAAGAAAAACCTGCCCAGGAGGACGATCGGATGGATGAAGACGCCAAAGATGTCTCAGCGGAAGGTGCCGCCCCTGAAGGAACCTCCACCGAAGGCCCACAGCCACAAAAGCCCAAGACCACGCTGCCCCACTCCAAAGTTGTCCGCGCCGCCGATCTTGCCCTTAAGTCTTCTGCCAAGGCCGCACAAGCGCTCGCTGACGCTGAGGATGCGCAGATCAAGAGTGCCCTCGCCCAACTCATCAAGCTGACACTAACGAAGCTGGAGTTGAAGATGTCGCAGTTCGAGGAGCTGGAGGAGATCCTTGAAGAGGAGCGCAAGTCCCTGGAAAGCGCACGGCTGGGACTCGTTAACGAGCGTGTAAATCTCAAGCGCATGCTCGATTCTGTGCGCTCTGAGATTTCAAGGAACGGCGTGGGTCCCGGTGTGGTCAATGTCGTGACCCAGGCTGGCCCACACCCAATGGGCACGACGGGACAAGGCGCGATTGTCAATGAGGTTGGCAGCACCTCTGTCCAGAGTGACGTCGGTCCAGTCGCGGACGGTACCAACCTTCAGCTCAGCTGAACGAACTTGCTACCTTGTTCGTTAGAGGAACGGATTTGAAGGTGTAGACCTTTTGAGAGGTTTTGAACTTGGTTTTTGCTTCTCCTTGAACCTTCGTCCCCGCCACCTCCCGTTTGTATCTTACTGCTGGTACCTCTGTCTCATTATTCCTTGTTTGCTAAGTATTATTAAATTTGTAGAAATTTCTTTTCTGTTAATTATCTCTCGCTCTCTTCTCCGCGCTATCGTCGATCTCTTTTTCTTTTTGCGATCTTCCGCAGTTTCTACTAGGTCTGCCTTTCGAGTACGTGTATTTGTGACTTGACCAAAATATAATCATTTTCTCTCCTTGAACCATGCAAAGAAGGCAATAATTGGTTGGGCTCCTTGTAAATTCCATTCAAGTCGAAGATCGTTGCTTAGAATTGTTGATTGCAGCTTTAGTTTAGACTGCGCTTACATAGGAAACAATGAGAATTCTTTCGGCTGTGTCCAATCTTTCAATGACGTGACGTTGCTTTTTAAATTCTTCACACACACACCTTTAGCTTTCACGTTCAACGAACGACAGTGATAAACTTCACATTCCTCGATGACTAGGGCCGACAACACATAACTATGGAAGACTGGTCAATCAAACCCTGGGAGGAGTTTTGGCGCCCACCAACCATTCTTGTTGCAACATGGATATAAATTGCGGGATAGATATTCTCCAAGCTGGATACCTTCCTGGGAGATAGGCAGCAAGAAACGAGATCCCTTGACCTGTCCCGATTCTGCTTGTATGAGAGTGAGTTGTGACATCTCACTGCGCATTGACCAACTGTGATAAACTTCCTCTTGTTGGCAGCCAGGCAACGTATTGGACGCTATTCGAGTCTCCGATGATACGAAAGTGGCATTGAAGTTGGTGAAGACCGACAGGGATATCCCCATCTTGGAATACTTGAATTCGCCGGATCTACTGGCCGATCCACGCAATCATACGTTTCCACTTCTTGAGAAGATATTGGTTCCCGACAGGGAAGACGTAGTGATTATTGTCATGCCGCTCCTTCTTCTGGCCCAAGGCAACCAACACCCTTTCAACTATGTCAGTGAAGTGGTAGATCTCGTTCAACAATTTCTCGAAGTAAGCACACTTCAGCTCAAAAGGAAGGGGATCTAGAACGTTTAGTGTATTTACCTATCTTTTTCATAGGGCTTGGAATTCATGCACGAACATCGTATAGCACATAGGTTTGTTCTAACATTTTTATCGCAGTCTGCATAATTATCTGACGAAGTTCTTGTTCAAGAGATGCATGCACTTATAATCTAATGGTTGACTCGACAAAACTGGTACCGAACGGGGATTTCTACTTCTTCAGGCCTCGCATGAAAGAAGACTGGACTGGCCCAGTCAAATCGGTAGAAAGGCGCTCTGTGGCACCATTAAAGTATTACTTCATCGATTTCGAAACATCTCGCCAGTATTCCCAAGACGATCAGAATCCTCTCTGTGTTGGAATATGTGGACAAGCGCGCAATGTACCAGAAATGTCGGAGACGGTTCCATACAACCCATTCAAGCTGGACGTATATCAACTAGGAACAACGTTGCAACCTATGCTACAGGTATGGAACGAGCATCTACTAGTTTCACATGACGTTAACAGCTTCTATTGAATTTGAACATTTAGGATTACGATGGTCTTGAGTTTCTGAAGCCACTGATCGAAGCCATGACCTTTGCAGATCCCAACAAACGGCCGACCGCGGCTGAAGCACACCAATTATTCCAGAACATCATATCTTCTTTTTCCGAGGCTGATATGTCTCGACGGCTATGGCGCCCGGATGTACCACCGAAAGTTCGCCAAAAATACGAGTTCCGCAAATCTAAAGGATCATTGTCTGCTAAATTATTACGCCTTTTCCGTCTGAGAAACTTGACTATCCTTAGATTTATTGACTAAACATCTCGGATTTCCTATTCAATTATGTATATTTATCTACTTAAATAGTGGCTCCTGTATTTCCTAGTTTTCCCAGTACTTCGCATCCTTTCGCTTTGCAATGAAAATCAGTGTACATTGTAAACCATCGCATACAGGGCACTTAACACCTTGCACGTACTAGCGCACACCACCGTGCAAATAGCTTGCACACACCCATGTGCTCAGACGCTCGAGAGCTGCTTTCTGTATGCGCATGGACGAACGAGGGAGTGGATAAGGAGGCGCCGCGGTGACGAACGAATTGTAGATTGATGATATCAGTGGTATGTCGACGCCGGAATAGCACCAACGAGCAGCAATATTGATCAGACATAAGTAGACCCAAATTCACAACTGGAGCTACCAACCAGTACCTTGAAGATGAGAAGAACGTGGTGTCCGCCACTGCCTCCTCGCTCAAGACGTCATTTGAACAACTTCTAGAAGTGAGCAAAGTTCATGGAATTTTCAGTACTTCAGAAAGGCGGCGAACTTTTCCAAATTAGCACGTTTGGCCACTGTAATACATGACGCAGAAGAAGGGCCTGTGCCACCCAAACTCCCAATGTGAACGCTCATAATCTCCCAAGTTTAAAATTACATCTCAAGCAGTGACCAAGGGGTGACGACATGATACATCCATCTATTTTTAACCGCCCGTTAAGCTATTTTTAACTGCTAATCAATGTCACCAACCAGCCGAAAAATAAGATTGTGCTGTTATGTAAAGGTACCGGTGTAAACTTGGTAAACTCTAGACTCTACTCTAGACTCCCAAATTTCTATGCTTTCCTGACAGGCATTCCAGGTATTCCTCCGATAACGGATACCCCGAGCAGCTCGCGACAGAGTCCAAGGGTCTCTCACACAAACCTTGTCGTTCTTGTTGCCTAGGCATGGCTGTCTCGGAGCCAGGCCCTCTGTCTCAAAGATCTCAACCTGTCTCGTGAACACGCTCGTACAACTCCGCCTCAGGTGTCATATACACTTGAAAGGTATATAAGGTCCAACATTATTCTATAACTCCCCAACATCTACATAACATGTCGACCACACTAGACCTCCCGAAAAGCCAGAAAGTGGCCATCGTCACCGACCTCAAAACACCCGTTCACATCGAGGACCACCCCATCGCCAATCCAGACGATCTCCAACCCGGCGAATGTCTGCTCAAAATGATCTGCACCGGCGTCTGCCACACCGATTTACACGCGGCTATGGGTGACTGGCCCGTAAAGCCCATGACACCTCTCATTGGTGGCCACGAGGGTGTCGGGAAGATTATCGCGATTGGCAAACACACAGTCCACAGCCCCGTCAAGATTGGCCAGCGCGTCGGAGTGAAATGGGTCGCCGATTCTTGCTACGACTGCGAGCAATGTCGCCTGGGCCACGAGCAAAGTAATCAAAGGTCTTGTTTGTCACACGTATCGCCGTGCTAATTTTTTTGCATTTGCAGACTGTATCAACGCCAAGCTGAGCGGCTACACTGTCAACGGAACTTTCTCTCAATATCTCGTGCGTAATTATAGATATTCGAATTGACTTGTATGATGACATCGATGACATCAAATCAGGTATCCTATGTTCATAGCGTAACTCCCATCCCTGATGCCCTCGACAGCGAGTCAGCTGCCTCCATTCTTTGCGCTGTATGTTCATATTCCTCTTTCTTATGGGTTCGTGCGCAGAATATCTGATGTTCGTAACACAGGGTCTTACCGTGTATCGCGCTTTGAAATATAGCGAAACCAATCCAGGCGACTGGATCGTTCTTCCAGGTGCCGGAGGAGGTCTCGGACATCTTGGTATGAATGCATCATATATTCGCAAATTATGGACACTAATATCTTGAATTAGCTGTTCAATACGCGAAGTATATGGGTCGCCGTGTCATCGCGATTGATGGAGGCGAGGAGAAACGCAAACTTTGCAAGGAACTCGGTGCAGATGAATGGATCGATTTTACCTTATGCAAGGACATTACAGCAGAGATCAAAAGGCTCACCGGCGGCTATGGAGCTCACGCTACCGTGGTGACCACAGCTTCAGTACGTCTTAATCCGCGATATGCATACTTTCGTGCATACTAACGAACGCTGACTATTCTCAGTCTGCCGGATATGCCCAAGCCATCGACTACTTGCGCGAGAACGGTCGACTGATGGCCGTTGGCCTGCCAGGCAAAGCGACTCTCAACGCCTCGATTTTCTTCACCGTCTACAAGGCCATCACCATCCATGGCTCGTACGTCGGCAACCGCCAAGATGCAATCGAGGCTATCTCAATCGCGGCAACTGGCGCCGTCAAGTGCCATTACCAGCTCAAGAAGCTCCAAGACATCGAGCAGTATGTATTTGCGGTAATCTTTTCGGCGTCTTTGATTCTAATATCACATCCAGGGTATACGAGGACATGTTGAAAGGCACCATCGCTGGCCGTATCGTCCTTTCCATTGATCAATAAACAGGGAAATTAGCGTCTCTCGTTCTTGGACATTGATCTTTACTGTATTAACGTACCTGAATTCATGTACATTTAGCTAAGTTGTACATTGTAATAGAGTGTCATTGTATCGATTCGTGTGCCTCCCAAACGACTTTGCTATTGCAATTGACGCCGACATTTTGATATGATCTGACAACCAGGCGGTTGAGTGCCGATCTTCACAGTAATCTCTAAATTGTCAAACAAGACATCCACGATGCTGCGGGTCGACCTAAATAATCAGAATCGTCTTTTCGTCCCAGGAAGAGGCCCATCCATGCGTACCGCCCAAATCTCTTACACCACGTGCGTCCCATTAATCATTCAGGATGACCAGCGAAGGAAAAGGGATCTAAAATTAGAACACTGCGTCTATCCATGCCCTCCATTTTCTTTTTTTATAAAGCCTGCAAGTACAATTCCACATGGTTTCCTCGAAATCATAAGCTCGTCGCTGAGGAACATCTTCTTGACTCCTCACACAAGAACTGCAACCCACCTTGACGTGAGACCATTCATAATCCATTGTCCAGGCGAATCTTGGCATCAGAAACGTTCGCTCTCAGGCAGATGAAATGGCTGCCGTGTGCATGTCCAATGCTAGTGAATTCTTTCACTATCAACGCCGAAATGTTGATCTGGGCAAGATTGACGGTTTTCCTGACTTTGGGTCTCTTCGCGCGTGCCAGCCTCATTACCACCATCCTCGACGCTATTGAGAATGCTGTGGATTGTGGATCGTGCCACGCACTTGTGACAGTCTTGCAAGGATTAGCTATCCTCGGCGACTCGGTGTTCTCCGATGTTCTCGTTGGCGTTTGCCAGGCTGTTAAAGTATGTCATATTTCCGTGAACAAAATATTCAATACAACTGAACTGGATCACCCAAGGCGGAAGACGACGACGTTTGTCAAGGATTGTTAGCAGAACAGGGCCCTATCATAGCCCACGATCTGCGGAGCATCTCTTCTCTTGGTCAGACGGCGACGAAGTTCTGCAACGCCGTAATTGGACTTTGTCAGGAACCGGATGTGAACGCGTTCACCGTCCCTATCCCGAAAGCGGCCCCTTCCAACCCCACAGTATTCACGTCTACAGGCAAGGCCCCCTTCCAAGTCGTTCATTTCAGCGATGTGCACATAGATAGGATGTACACGGTACGAGCATTTCATTACTCTCTCTCACCGTTACTATGATCCTCATTTCGATGCAGCCAGGCTCAGAAGTAAATTGCACCAAGCCAATTTGCTGCAGGAACTTCGCAGACCAAACTGGACCCGTCGCAGTTGCTGCTGGCCCTCTTGGAAGTCCTGGATGCGATACCCCAGGCACCTTGTCTCAGTCGATGTTGAAAGCTGTAGCAGCTGAGAATACCCGCTTCTCTATTTTCACGGGGGATGTCGTTGAAGGTAAATTAGACACATGCCTATTACTTTTATTTTTGGAGAACATTTTGCACATGATATTTTCCAGCGGCAGTCTGGCTGGTCAATCAGACGTGAGTGTGATTTCGTCTCGACGCCTGTCATTCTATATTAAATTTTACCCCCGTGTGTAGAGAGGTCACCTCGGATCTTCAAACCTTCAACAGAGAAATGGCCCAGTTTGTCAACTCGCCAGTGTTTCCAGCAATCGGTACGTGCTCATCATGATAGTACGACAATTGTTGTTTTGATTGAAATATCCTTAGGCAACCAGTAGGTTAACCTCGTACTGAGTATGAACCTTCTCCTGAGACCAAGTTTTTCTACCCTAGCGAGGTCGCTCCGATCAATAGCTTCCCAAGAAATACAAGCAGTGGCGCCCAGAATTCTCAATGGGTTTTCGATACCCAAAGCCAAGGGTGGACGGTGTGGTGTAATCCATTCATAAATCTAATCCTTCAACTGACAACTTACCAAGCAATGGGTCGGAACCGCAGCTGCTGGAGAAGTACAGCATATGTCTGGAAGCTACTCTGCCGTTCCCTCGGGTACAAATCTTCGGTACGCGATGAGGCCATTCTACCGCGCTCATCCCTGTGTTAATTTTCTGCGATAGAATAATCTCCTTGAATACCATTTATTGGTACAAAGACAAGTCAGTTTATCACATCTTTTTCAGAATGAAGTCGGTATTCACATCCGATAAAAAAAAATGCCTAGCTTTTGGTTGTACGATAGCGACAAGCAGCAGTAAGTGATGACGCGCCACTTAATTCTATTTATGACGAGGGATTTATCAATAATTCCACAGGCCGGATCCCAATGGAATTCTAGCATTCGCAGTCCAGCAGTTGCAAGCCTGAAACGTTTTCCGTTTCTTGTATATGTAGTCCTTAGTTCACCCCAATAGAACCAGCCAACGTATATATTGGTAGTTGTATTTTAAGGTAAAGAAAGAACTAGGGAGTGATAACGGGAGCGCGAGCCTTATATACCAGGGCTCGCGCATCACGTAATCACCATTACCATACGTCCCGTTACACACCCCCCGTTGAGATTGCTTCTGCAATCTAAAAAAAACAAAGAAAAGAGAAGATAAGAGTAGAAATAGACGAATGTAAAACTTTTCAATAAACATGTGTTCAGTTCTGCTGACGCGTTAGCATCTGCACACTGTACATGACGATATCAAAGAATTTAAAGTAACGAGTTAGACTATATGCCGACGCGTTAGCGTCTGCAGTCCAGCGAACAAAGTACAAACATTTATAATCGACCCCCCATTGGTGTATACGCGTTAGCATATACCCTATGGTGAACGTCGTAGAAGGCAAACAAGAACAGAAAGAACAAGAATTATAAGTAAGGCTGGATCGACAATCGACAGAGACAGGAAAAAGTTTGCTGTTGTCATACGCCCCGTCAAGCCATTGGCTCAGAGACGTCTTCTGGTTCGCCCTCGCCATCCATATCATCGTCTTGCAGGTAGCGGGGTCACACCGGCCCATGTGATGTGATTCAGCGAACGCATACATGTAGCCATGTGACATGGATTCAGCGAATTCGCTGGGTCAGTGAATAATGATTTCTTAATTAGGATATACTTTATGTAGTCAAATGATATGATTGCGCGAATTCACTGAATAGCCCTAGGGCCCAACCACAATTGTCCCAGCACCCGTCCGGCCGATTAGGCCAATTAAATCAATTATGAATTGAATCAATTGGAAGCAATAAGTATACAATAGAAATAAGTATACGATTGATATTGACCATATTGACTGACCAACTATCCGGCCGGCCGGCCGACCAACCGACTACAATAGCAATATTGGTTGTATCGAGCAACCGGCCGGTCGGCCGGGGCCTGTAGATATTTTTAAAATGTGTTGTGAATAGGCGCCCGGGCGGCCAGGGCCGAGGGTAGCACATTTGGACTGTATCTGAACCGCGTCGGGCCCGGGAAATTTTCAAAATGTTGAATACATGTATTAGAATAATTTAGACAGTATTATTTGACTAGTTGAATGTTTTAGAAATTCGTTGTAAATAGATACACGGGCCCGAGTGTACGTAGCCTGTCCAAACTGGGTCGGGCCCGACTATTTGTTGTGAGTAGGTGCCCGGGCCCGAATGCATGTAATGATAAAAACCCGGGTACGGACGGCCGGCTTTTTGGGCATTTGAATGTTCTCCAATCATTGCCATAAAAGAGCATTTTGGCTAAGTGGTCACGATCGAAAGGCTGTGAGTTAACGCTGGTGGGTTGGTCTACAAAGTCAATAGTTCAATTCTCGCAACTGGCATTATTTATTATTACAGCAGGTGGGATGTATACTTTGAGTCAGATGGCAGGCCGGCATTTTGTCAATTTACTTTTTAGCAGACCGGGTCCGAGAAATTGAAAAAACTGGGTTCGGACGGGCGGCTTTTTGTGCTCTAGACGCCCAAAATTTAGCAGTAATAGGCCGGGTCCGAGCAATAATGCCGGCCGGAAGCATAAAAAAACCGGGCCCGACCAGTAAAAAAATCTGAATGGCATGTGGGTGTGAGCCATGTGATGAGAAACTACCATATATGGATATAGAATAGTGGCACACTCCTCCTCCCCCCATACATAAAAATCAATTTACTCCATCAGTTCTCCATGGATTCTTTTCATCTTTTTTTCATAATTTTACGGTCTTATAGTACTACAGTTCCTGAGCTTGGTACGTCTCTAACCACACTGTAGCAATTACTATAGCACTATCTTTGCATTTTAAACTATAAACAATGAATTATTGAAGCCTTTAAGGATGTTATTTGAAACTATGAATCGGTGAGAGGATATATAGTTGCTTGAACTTTATATTTCATAAGTGGATGAAGGATGTACTGATATATACACACCCCAGGAAATAAAAGAGCACATATGAAGCTTATGATGACTGTTTAGCTTATATCATAGCCAATACATTGGGGAGAATCAATATAACAGCAGGGATTTGATGGTAAAAACATTATCTATTTATCATTCAGCCACCATAAGTGAATCCGGTCACATATTGAGGTATAACAAGGAGAAACATGGCAGACATGCATAAACTGTGTATTATGAGTACTGACTTGCGAATAGGCGCTCTAAAATCGCGTGAATCGGGGTTTAAAAAGCCCTCAAGAATACCTACAGAATGAGATACGCCGGGAAACATTCGAGCCAGGGAATGGTGAGATATGTCCAAACCATTGCCCAAAACATCTATGGACCATCAATTTAACAAGATCCTAACATAGTTTATAACTTGGCATGATGCAATCCGATGTTTTGGGTATTGTTTTGAACATATCTCACCATTCCCTGGATCGAATTTTTTCCGGCATATCTCATTCTGTAGGTATTCTTGAGGGCTTTCTAAACCCCGATTCACGCGATTTTAGAGCGCCTATTCGCAAGTCAGTACTCATAATACACAGTTTATGCATGTCTGCCATGTTTCTCCTTGTTATACCTCAATATGTGACCAAATTCACCTGTGGTGGCTGAATGATACATAGATAATGTATTTACCATCAAATACCTGCTGTCATATTGAGTCTCCCTTATGTATTGGCTATGATATAAGCTAAACAGTCATCATAAGCTTCATATGTGCTCTTTTATTTCCTGGGGTGTGTATATATCAGTACATCCTTCATCTACTTATGAAATATAAAGTTCAAGCAGCTATATATCTTTCCACCGATTTATAATTCCAAATAACATCCTTAAAGGCTTCAATAATTCATTGTTTATAGTTTAAAATGCAAAGATAGTACTATAGTAATTGCGACAGTGTGGTTAGAGACGTACCAAGCTCAGGAACTGTAGTACTATAAGACCGTAAAATTATGAAAAAAGATGAAAAGAATCCATGGAGAACTGATGGAGTAAATTGATTTTTATGTATGGGGGGAGGAGGAGTTTGCCACTATTCTATATCCATATATGGTAGTTTCTCATCACATGGCTCACAGCCACATGCCATTCAGATTTTTTTACTGGTCGGGCCCGGTTTTTTTATGCTTCCGGCCGGCATTATTGCTCGGACCCGGCCTATTACTGCTAAATTTTGGGCGTCTAGAGCACAAAAAGCCGCCCGTCCGAACCCAGTTTTTTTAATTTCTCGGACCCGGTCTGCTAAAAAGTAAATTGACAAAATGCCGGCCTGCCATCTGACTCAAAGTATACATCCCACCTGCTGTAATAATAAATAATGCCAGTTGCGAGAATTGAACTATTGACTTTGTAGACCAACCCACCAGCGTTAACTCACAGCCTTTCGATCGTGACCACTTAGCCAAAATGCTCTTTTATGGCAATGATTGGAGAACATTCAAATGCCCAAAAAGCCGGCCGTCCGTACCCGGGTTTTTATCATTACATGCATTCGGGCCCGGGCACCTACTCACAACAAATAGTCGGGCCCGACCCAGTTTGGACAGGCTACGTACACTCGGGCCCGTGTATCTATTTACAACGAATTTCTAAAACATTCAACTAGTCAAATAATACTGTCTAAATTATTCTAATACATGTATTCAACATTTTGAAAATTTCCCGGGCCCGACGCGGTTCAGATACAGTCCAAATGTGCTACCCTCGGCCCCGGCCGCCCGGGCGCCTATTCACAACACATTTTAAAAATATCTACAGGCCCCGGCCGACCGGCCGGTTGCTCGATACAACCAATATTGCTATTGTAGTCGGTTGGTCGGCCGGCCGGCCGGATAGTTGGTCAGTCAATATGGTCAATATCAATCGTATACTTATTTCTATTGTATACTTATTGCTTCCAATTGATTCAATTCATAATTGATTTAATTGGCCTAATCGGCCGGACGGGTGCTGGGACAATTGTGGTTGGGCCCTAGGGCTATTCAGCGAATTCGCGCAATCATATCATTTGACTACATAAAGTATATCCTAATTAAGAAATCATTATTCACTGACCCAGCGAATTCGCTGAATCCATGTCACATGGCTACATGTATGCGTTCGCTGAATCACATCACATGAGCCGGTGTGACCCCGCTTTGTGCGTCTTGGTCACCTCGAGCCCCAGATCCTTCTTCACGTGGAATGCTAGGTTGCTCGACCATGATGGCGTTTTCGGCTGGCGGCCCGACGGGCGCCAATACAGGCGCTTGCGTGACAGCACCCGACTCGCGAGGCGTGAACGGTTCTACGTCCGGTCGAGACACCAGGACTGCCGGAAGGTGATCGGATCCGTAGCGTACCCAGTAAGGGTTGTCGAGATCATACGCGTCCGGGTTCAAGTGATACAAGTACTTGAGGCGACGAACATCATCGTAACTCGGAACGAACCAGCCAGTCCAGTCAGGTATGGTAGGCGGTATTCCGAATGTCCTAAGGCGATCCATGCGATCGTCATCCACCATCCTCGCCTCGTCCGTCTTCCCAACGTTGAGGAACACATGGTCCAAGAATTGCCGCCCATAAGCATAGCAATGGTTTATAATTTCCACTGGCACGCCCGTTTTGATGAGGAACGAACACATGTCATCAACGTTGAAGTTTTTAGATGCGGATGCACCTAAATTGGACGGAGTGAATGTGTATGGAGGTCCAGCCGCTGGGGCAAAGGGAGCGTCTGGATGAGCCGCGTTATACTCCGCGATCCGTTCCTCGTACAGGTACGGTCTGGCTGCCAAGAACGCGAATTGTGTGACGAACACTGTGCGTGCGTGTTGATTCGACGGACTGAGTAAGCGTGCAAACCTGCATCCGAACACAGTCTCGATGCGTACGCGTCCTCCGTAATCCATCGTTATTCCGTTGGTTACCATTTCCGTTCCCGCAGTGTGGTGCACGAGATAGTAACGACACCAGTCAATTATATTGAACGGCTCGTTAGGAATGGGCAACCCGCATCCGTCGTTTCGACTGGAATTGCTGGTTCGCTTTGGCGGCATGGGAGTGAAAGGAATAATATCATCTACACTGTTCAGTGCCGATGGAAAGTACGCCGTATCATATACCGCGGGATCGAGCATCTTCCTCATAGATTCATCGTGGAGCGATGGATCGATTCTTGATATAGCCTTGTAGAACGCTCGTAGAACGACGTGGGCCCCCATTTGGTCCCAGACCTCGCATGTTGAACTGCGGGATAACGCGATTAAGCGTTCCACTTCGTAGGGACTCCTCGGATATCCTCGAGGCGCCATTCGATACACCACAGCTCCTCTCCCAAACTCAGGCGTCTCATACCTAACATTTGTGGAGGAGGTGATATGATCGATTGCTCGCTTCGCAAAAGGCCCGTAGAAGACCGTGTTCGTAGTCTTGTAGTAGAATACAGGACTCCAAATGTACCCTACATTGAACAAGGTGTTCGGGCGCTCGCTACGCCCATCGACTATAACACGCCCTTCAGCCAGGGCGAGCTGGCGCTTGGCTATTTCGATATCCGTCTCGTAGCGCGAGGCAGTCTTCTGCCATATGTATCGGTTCAATGCTTCGCGCTTGCCCTTCTGCTCAGCGCTTTCTCCTTTCGCAGGCGCTCTAATAATACCCTGATCATAATCAAGGTGTTTCTTTAAGGATTCATTGCTAGTCTTGCTCATAGGCTTAACTAGGTCTACCGCACCTTTGGCAGCAGTTGCTGCGACCATTAGGTGGGGTTCCATGTCACTAAGGAAGCACCTAACAGGTACAATCGAAGCGCATCCCCCTCACCCAAATCCATAAGTAGACAGCCCCTATTATCTGTCAATCCGCGCAGATGGTGCTGGCATCTCATAACGATGGTGCGGATTGTGTATATAATATCATATTTTTCATCTAATTACATTGCAATTACATGGTTGATATTCTACTGAGACCCATCCAAGCACCCACACCGCAAGTCAAGCGTCCCCATGCCGTCGAGGCTGCAAATATTGCAGCCTCGTTGTACATGCAGACGGTATCCCGCGGTGGCAGCAGCTGGCAATGGAGGGTCTCGTTGTGGCCTCATTGCCTCATATCACCGTTGCCTCGTGGCCTCGCATCGTCGTCGCCTTGTATTGTTGTCGGTTCGTATCGTTGTCGGTTCATATCGTCGTCGCCTCGTTATATTGTGGTCGCCGTGGATGGCCTCGACATGGCCTCATCGCCTCGTATCATCGTCGCCTCGCCGGCGGTCACCTCGTATCGTTGTCGCGTCGTCGGTGGTCGCGTCGTCGGCAGTCGCCTCGTATCGTCGTCGCCTCGTCACCCAGTCTTGTCGTATCGTCGTCGGCGTGTGTGCACTCGGGCGACCGACGATCTCGCATTAAATGAGCGCCATCGGCGATTGCACCGCGGCGAATGGGAGCGCAGGGGAGGGGGGATGGCCAGGTCCGTGCAGACCGCCTCGTCGCAATGATGTGGCAGCGAGCATGGAAGCGGTGTGCAGAGAAGGGAGGCGGCGGGAGGGGTGTAGCGGCGACGATTGAGACGCCACAGCGGGGAGAGTGGGCAGCAGTGGTGGCCATGCTCCTTGCCGCCGTGGGCAGATGCTGTGGGAAGGAGGGGGGGACATGAGCATCTGGGGACGATGGTGGCGCAGCGAACGCACCTGTTGGGTCTCCCACTCACGGGTCTCCCCTGCCTCCATCTGCTCGACTCTTCCAACCCTTCTCCAGCCACCCAGCTCAATCCGCCCTTTTCCTATCGCCTCCGTGAAAGGTGCGGTCGCGTTGGCGTCGTCGGTGTTATCGCCTCGTCATAGCGTCGTCGCCTCGTCAGGGCAGAGAAAGGTTCTTGGAGAGGGCTGTGAGGGCATGGACGGTGGATGGAAGACAAAATCAACGTTCGATCAATGTTGGTTTGTATTGATCTCGATTTCAGGCGGAGTTCAAATGTTAGGCGCCCATCGTCGACGATGGCGTTGACGAGGATTGGAGAGTACGAGTAGCTAATTTGCTAATTGTATACCTAGATATGCTCTATAAGTAATAGATTCCAAAAAAAAACTAAAGCTGGTAACACCTATTGAAAATGTTATTCACAATTCAAGCATAGCACGTTGATACCACGCGAAAATCATCATCCAGCAAAAAATCATTTCTGTAGGAAGAACATGCATGTTTATCTATTCAAAAGTTGATTAAGTCTTCACTAGTTAGTAATCTAAAGCTCTTCACCGTTTGTTTTTACTGAAAAAACCAAGGGTTTTATTCATAGAATAACATCTTTTAACGAATGTTAGAACTACCTTGGAACTACCACGGTCTACGTTGACACTGAGATTTACTTCAATGCCTATAATGTTTATAGATTCTCAAGTATCTTAAGTAGTAAATATATAGCATGGTAACAGGGTCTTAAATAAAATCAAGATTTTGAAGGAGATCACAGCACGATGTATGGTTGGATACAATTTGGATAGGCAAGCCGCACTACAAATCTTACTTGGATTATCGTTGATTTGAGGTCATCGTCTGACTTTTATTAAGCTCCATCTAAAGTACCCTTGATATGTATATGGTTAAAAAGCTATAATTATTCTCAATCCAAATCTGCAGTTACTATGTCAAAGCGATACTAGTAACAATTATCGATATCGTTTCTACATGTTTCGCATATTCATTACATTTGCAACGATAACGTGAGAAAGAGTCGGACCGGCGGCCGCAGCCAATCGCATGCGATGCGGGAATCTCCGGAAGATGATCTCAGGCCTCAATGTCAACGTTCACGCGTTCACGATTCAACGTTCAACGTTCAACATTCAACCTCAACATCAACCACCGCCACACCTCACCTCGAGCCCAACTCGAGCCCCTCCCTTCCGAGAAGGATACAGGAAGGGGAAGATGGAGGTAGGGGAGACCCGTGAGCAGGAGACCCAACAGGTGCGTCCGCTACGCCGCCCATCATACCCAGTTGCTCACTCCCCTCCCCCTCCCCACAGCATCTGTTTACGGTGGCGAAGGCTGCCCGTGCCTTCGTTGTCGGAGCCGCCCCCTTGCACCGCTTCCCTTCGATGCATTGACCTGCCACGTCATTGCGACGAAGCGGTCTGCATGGAACTGGCCACCACCGGCCTCCTCTCCCCTTCGCGCTGTAGCCGCTGCCGTGACACCAATCCCTGATGCCGCACACTGGGACCTTGTGTGCCACCACACTACTATGCCGAAGTCCGATCGTCCGTCATGCGCCGCACGCCTCCCTGGCACCTGGCGTCCATAGCCGTGCCACCCTCCCCTCGAACGAGGAATGTGGGCTGGCTTTTGTGCAGGCTAGCTGCTCCTACCTTGGATGTGGCCGACGTCGACGCCGACACTACAGAAGGCACCGACCCCGAGGCCCACATTCACCGCATGGTCACCAATCGCCCGAGTGAGTGCACACAGGCTGACTACGTGACGACAATACGACTAGGCGACAAGACAACGAGTCGCGACGAGATGACGAGGCGACCACAATATGACGAGGCGACGACGATACAAGGCGACGAGGTGGCGACGATACGTGGCGACGATACGAGGCGACGTGGCGACGATACGAGGCGACGTGGCGACGATACGAGGCGACGTGGTGACGAGGCGAAGACGATGCGAGGCGACGAGGTGATGGTGATACGAGGCCACGACAAGGCAATCCATTGTCAGCTGCTGCCACCGCTCGATACCGTCTACATGTACAACGAGGCTGCAAGTATTGCAGCCTCTACGGCATGGAGACGCTTGACTTGCGGTGAGCTTGCATGGATGGGACTCAGTAGAATAAAAGACATGTATTTCCAATGTAATTTGGCGGAAACATCATAGTATATACACAATCCTCACCATCGTCGTGAGATGCTAGCACCATCTCCGCGGATGACCGGCAATAAGGGCTATCTATTTACGGATTTGGGCGAGGGGGATCCACATGGATTGTACCGGTTAGGTGCTTCCTAAGTGACATTTAACCCTACCTAATGGTCCTGGCAACTCCTGCCAAAGGTGGTCTACCGGATCGTTCTCAGGGAGCGATCCTTTCAAGCGTCTCTTCACGCCTTTGTGGGCCTCGATTAGAAGGTCCAATCGTTCCCTGCCATCGAACGCAATGGCTTCGACTTGTCGATCAACCGCCGACAACGGTTCTGGGAACTGAATCACCACCGGCTCCCTTTCCTCCTGCTCTGAACGCATGCGTTTCGCCGGTCGCACGGGTGGAGCAACCACCTCGTTATACGGCAGATCCGCCTGCACCGCCGCGGGAGGATCATGAGGCCTGTTCATCATCCACATAAGGTCGTCGGGAGTAGGCGGCGGCGTCTGATGCGCGATTCCAAGCTCGTCGTACGGACGTACGGAGCTTCTATCAGACATAGACGTAACAGTACGAAGACTGTCTCGGTGTACAAAGTCTGCAAATTAATTTTAATGCGTCAATCCCCCCCCACATGAACTCAATGAGGAGTTCATACCTGAATGAGCGGGCCTTCCACGTCCGCGTCCACGCGCGTGACCACGAGTACCACGACCTCGAAGGAACATTGATGCAGCAAAAATCGTGCAAGCAGCAGGTATGAGATGGGGTGCAAAAAGCGAGACACTGACTCATCCACCCCCGCTCTTATAAATCCACACCACGGTACAGATATTCCGAGACACAAATATTTACAGAAAAATACTTCCGTGAGCCCACCAATCATCGCGTGGGATCGCGCACGGCAATGCCTTTAGGCGCGCGCGGTAACTGGGATGGGAACTTCACATTATGGAGCTCTAGATACTGATCCAAAGCCTCCAGTTTTTTACATTCTCATGGGGCTCCCATGTGGTATCCCCCAAGGACCATCGAACCTCGTACTCGAGCTTTCCCAAGTCATTCCGCCGGTGTCCGATTATCTCATCCACATACCATTCCTGGTCGTCACCGCGCCAAAGTCGTAAGGCTCTGGAGTTACCCGATTAGGAAACAGCGCATCAGAAGACGCACAGTAAGGCCGCAGCAACGACACATGGAAAGTGTCCTTAATCCTACGCCTCCGCAGCACTGGTGGCAAGTCCAATACATAGGTAGAGGTCTCGGGATAGGCTTTCACCACCTTGTAAGGCCCAATAAATTTGGGACGCAGTTTCCGTGTCCTATTCTTGGGCAAGTTCAGGTTCTCAGTAGATAAAAACACTAAGTCACCTGCTGTCAACGGCGGCTCCTCCGAACGCTTCCTATTAGCCTTAACAGCCTGAAACACTCGTGCTTCAATTATTGCGTCATGGTCGCGAGCCAAATTATCTAAGGCAATTTGAGCGAACTCGCGCACACCTCGTGGGACATCGCGTCCGCGGATTTCCTTGATCATTGAGGGCAAGTATCCACCATTCAATTCAAAGGGCGCGTACTTCGTAGTCTCCGATACACTCGCATTAATCGCGAACTCCGTGAGATCAATACAATCCACCCAGTTTTTCTGATCAGGTGCAACGGTAGCCCGAAATATCTGGCCAACTGACCGGTTTGCACGCTCCGTCTGACCATCCGTCTGGGGATGGAACGATGTCGACATGAGTAGCTTAGCGCCCAAGATTTTATGCAGCTCAGTCCACCACTTGGAGGTAAACTTTGAATCTCTATCACTAACGATTGAGCTCGGCAGCCCATGTAACCTGACGATCTCACGCCTGTAAATCCATGAGAGCTCCGACGCCTTCATGCTAGTATGCACAGGTATTAAATGCACCATACTGGTCATTCGACAGATAATTACCCACAAGTAATTATATCCTTTAGCCTCGGGGAAGGGACCGATGAAATCCATCCCAATTGAATCCCATGGCTTAGTTGGAATAGGTAAAGCATGTAGCTTTCCCGCAGGATATTTATTAGCACCTTTAGTAACTTGACATGTAACACATGTCATGCACCACGCCTCAATATCCTTACCCATACGCGGCCACCAAAACCAGCGTCTTATGTAGCTCGCAGTCTTAAAGCTTGAAAAATGACCAACTACCCCATGAGCCTGATCAATAATCGCTGTTACGAGGTTGTGATTTTCCTGGGGCACACAAGTCGCCTCCATGTTATTCTGATTGCGTGTATACACAATACCATCGCGCACAGCGAAGTGCCGAAACTTCTCAGGCTCTGCCAGCACAAATCTAAACAACTTGTCATTTTTATAGCCATTCTTGATAGCTGTCATAAAACTATCACTCGTCGTCTGCTGAGGTGGCGACTGGTGATCTACCTCTTCCATAGTTTCTCCCAGCGTTGGGTCTACACAATCCGCAGGCCCGGCCCGACGGGCATCTATTGACGCAGATTGTGTTAATCCCTGCACCTGATCCGCGGCATCTCTGAGCTCCCTAGCCTCGTCTTCGCGCGCTTCCACGCGATCGCGTAATTGTCGAAGTCGATCACTCCGACGCACATTCGGTTCATTCATCATTCGAATGTATTCTCGATTCTCAAATACCTCCTTATATCGTTCAATTGGTAGGTCGTCACCTTCGCGATCTATGCGAACGTCCGCATTCACATACTCGTAGGGCTCATACATGTCAGCCGGCGTGTCATTTTCATAATATCGTGACAGGCAGTCCGCCACTTTATTTAATTCACCTTTAACATACGTAATGTCAAAGTTAAATCGTGCCAGGTAGTCCAACCACCGCCGCTGACGGTGACTCAATGTCGATTGGGTTTTGAAAAACTCCAATGCCTTGTGATCTGTAATAACATGGATTTTATATCCCACTAGCTTATCTTCCCATTTCATAAGGGCTTCTAGTATTGCTAGTGTTTCCAATTCGTGCACCGCATAATTATGCTGAGCTGAAGTGAATTTCCTGGACATAAATCCAGCCGGTCGACAATTATTCCAGCTAGGTCCTTGCCCATACATAGCTCCCACACCCGATTTGGATGTGTCACAAATTACCCAAATCGGGTCCTTCTCTTCTGGCTTTACCGGTTGTAGAACTGGTGTTTTGCTACAGAGATGCTTAATCATATCAAAGCATCTTTGATGTATGGGGCGCCAGAGGAATGGTGCGCCATTTTGTGTCATCGCCATTAATGGACCACTGTACACGGATATGTTTGGTAGGAAATTTCCTACATAGTTTACCAGTCCAACAAACCGTTGGATATCGTTGTAATTACGTGTAGTGTTTGCAGGTCCGGTCCAGTCCGGTCTTTTGCCCATATTTGGCAAGACCGAGACCGAGACCGGTCCAGGGCGGTCTCAAGACTGCAAAAGACCGATAAAAACCGACATAGACCGGTTTACATCGGTCTTTGGCGGTTCAGCAACCGACAGAAACCGGTCTCAACCAGTCCTAGCAAAGACTGGTTGAGAACCGGTTGTAGACCGGTCTGAACCAGCATTTTAGGCTGGCTTTTACCTGTAGAAACCATTTAAATAGTAGAAATTAGACTACTTGAGCGCATTTGCCCATATCTCAATGAGTTCGTAACCAAATAATATGTGTAGGGGATCATTAGATAGGTATTTTAATGTTCTACCTTGGCCCTGGTTTGCGAAAGGCTAGCTTACTTAACGAATGAAACGTTGGCAAAAGCGTCTTGTTAGTAGTCTGGTGATGTATAAATCATCAATTTAATTATAACTCAGTCAGATATTGCTCGATTCTTTAGCTCTAAAATGCAGCTGGTAGATATAAATGCCCTTCATGTATTTGCAAGTTTGCAAAAGGTACGCGCGCTTAATGGTTGAAATGCGGGCAAAAGCGTTTATAAGCGCTTAAAATACTCAGTTGATCGTAAACTATTAATATCTCCGTCAGTTCTTATGCTAAAAATATGGTTTTGGCATTGTTCGAAAGGTTTATTAATGTTCTACTACGCTGCAAAATATCTCGCAGAAAGACCGGTTGCAACCGGTCCTAACCGGTTTTTATCGGTCTTTTGATTTGGAGAATCAGGAAAGACCGCGGACCGGACCGCGGTTGCGGTCTTGATCGGTCCATTCTATTTTCGGTCCACCACGGTT
Organism: Pholiota molesta; assembly: GCA_014925825.1. Taxonomy (NCBI): domain Eukaryota; kingdom Fungi; phylum Basidiomycota; class Agaricomycetes; order Agaricales; family Strophariaceae; genus Pholiota; species Pholiota molesta. The sequence continues at coordinate 1,355 of JACGCK010000015.1, read as the reverse complement.
ATGGTCCGGTTTTTTTTCGGTCTTTTTCCGGTCTTGTAACCGGACCTGCAAACACTAATTACGTGGGGTTCTCCATCCTCGAATGCGATCAAGTTTATCTACATCGGGATGGATGCCTTCATTGTCTATCATATGACCTAAGCAGTCAATTTCGTCTGCATAGAGTTCGCATTTCGCCCACTTCAAGTAGAGCTGATACTTCCTAAGGCGATCAAATATTATTTGAAGGCATTTCTCATGTTCTTCAATTGTATTGGTGAATATAAACATATCATCTAAGTAAACATGTAAGAATCGCCCTATGCAATCCCGAAATATGAATGTCATTAGCCGCTGAAACGTAGCGGGAGCGTTACAGTCTCCAATTTGTATTACATTGCTAACATATGTTCCTGCAATTGTACTAAATGCTGTTTTATGGACGTCTTCAGGTCATATCCGAACCTGCTCGTAAGCATCCGTCAAGTCTATTTTTGATCTATATTTCGCTCGCGCAACATCTTCCTGGATTATATCCTGGTCCGGTAAAGGTGTTACATCTTTGATTGTATTGTCATTGCGTTGTCTACAATCAACTACGGTTCTTAACTTCCCATCTTTTTTAGGGATGCACATCAATGGTGCTGCCTGAGCTGCACTAGTAGCTGTCCACCAACCCACCGTGGTATAGCGATTAAGCTTTTCATAAAACTCAGCTCGTAATGACTGTGGGCATCTAGGTGCATGGTAATTATATCTTCGATTCTCATCTATCAAATGAATTTCGTGGTTAATCTCCCTAAAAGGGGGAAGTTTACTAGGTGTTCCATTGACGATGTCATCATATTCACGTCTCCAGTGCTCTCGCAACTGAGGTATATCTTCTTCCGTCAACACAGCCTTGCCTTTTCCTTTAATATCTCTAGCCGCACGTATTTCTACATTAGGCGCCTTAGTTTCCAATTTAGGCTTTGACTTCTCAAAGCGCGCTCTAAGCTTATTTATATTATCTATATCGTCCGGGACCGTGTGTAGGCGATCCTTCTTTCCTACGATATTCTGGCGTACTTGTTTCGCAGCTGGATATATCTTTTCAAATTCTGTTGATTCTGAAATCTCGTCTGGTTCTGGGTCTCTGTACCCCGTATTTATTGTAGCTACACCAGTCTGATATTTGTATGCAGTCATATCATACATTAATTGATTTAATTCCTGTGGCATTCGTGGGTCGTAGATCCAGTCTAACTTAGGATTAGGTACAGGACGTTCCCAAAACGTCCTATGCTTTGAACGTTTTTCTCTGCTAATTTCATTCAGGATTGTTTGTTCCATCTCGTCTGTAACAAGATCTTCTACCTTCACTTTAGATGAGGTAG